>OX377202.1:15023939-15485122 GCA_947396885.1 Heligmosomoides polygyrus polygyrus
CGGTTTCCATTCGGTCATCGCTTCGAAGAGTGCTTCCAAAAATCTTGTAGGAAAAGCACTTATTTTTCCTTAGCAATTGACAATTCAAATTTTATAGACAGCAATTTAGGACGTAGATGTCGCTCGTTCAGGCAGAAAACTGTCGCGTCCGTGACTTCCTGAAAAAAAAACTGAAAAATGGAAACTTCTCATTGACTCCAAATCTGGGTGCAGAAAATCTTTATTTTTAACAAGTAATACAATCTTTATTTGAAACATTTTTATATTAATTTTTACAACTTTGCGGGACGAATGAGAGACTCCACGCCTTCGTAGGCATTCCTGGAAAATCCATCCTACGGTTGCCGTTCCGTCATCGCTTCCGAGTGACTAAAAAAAATTTATTGACAAAGCACTCAAGTCAGCTTTAGAAATTAACACTCGGCATTGTACAGAGTACAATTTCGAATGCAGATGTTGCTTCTTCACGTACAAAAATGTGCCGTGTCCACGAGATGCTCGGAAAGCCTGAAAAGTTGAACTCGTTGTGATTAATTTTTGAAAGCTGCTCTCAAAAGTGCTTTACTTTCAACTGTAAACAAACAAAATATTATTATCAAAAGATTACATACACAAAACCTTTATCAGCGTTTTTTCTAACAAATTACTAAATTAAACAGTTACTTAGTAACACTCTTTCTTGAACTAATCTGAACAGTCGATGCTGCACCTGGAAAGAAGGACCTATTAAACGGTACAAAAACCGCATAAAAAATTTAAAAAATTCGATGCGGATAGGAAATAAAACGGTGGTTTACACAAGGGGGGTCGTACCAGACCCACTCTGGGAGGGGGGGGGGTCGTAAATTTTCGGCAAAAATCGAACCCCACGCTTGACCCTGTACGCACCCCAGTAGGCTACCCTGATGGAGGGGTACCTTAAGTGCTCTGTTCACATATATGTCTTCTCGCAGTGGTCCACCGAAATCGAAAAGAATGCGTCACGCAAGCCTCACCTGCATTTTCGTACCCCTATAACATTGCCCCTACTAGGCTAAGCCATTCTACCTTTGTGGACTAATAGACTGTTCTACTGCCTACAAAACCTACAAGTTGCAACCTGAAAGGTTCCAAATTGAGAGAGCTATTGCGCTCCGAACACGCCCGCGCGTGCAATTTGAGAGCGGTCGCCCCTCCCCCCCCCTCGATTGAAAGGTTCGATTCTGTATGCATTGTTCACGACGCACTCCAAAGGCTCGCTGGACAGCCTTAGAGCAACTCCTGCCTAGGGCGGCTGCAAATTTCTGACAAAACTCCCCAAGCGCTCAGTCTACAAGCTGTCCCCTCCCCCCTCGATTGAAATATTCGATTCTGTATGCATTGTTCACAGCGCATTCCAAAAGCTCGCTGAACAGCCTTGGAGCAACTCCTGACTAGGGCGGCTGCAAATTTCTGATAAAACTCCCCAAGCGCTCAGTGTACCAGTGTTGAATCCACTCCTTTAATAGGTTCTTCTCTGTACGGTACGCGTTGTACACGGCCCACACCAAAGTTCCGCTGGGACAGATTGGAGCCAATCCTGAGTGTGGTGACTGGAAATTTCTGAGAACATTCTCCAAACGGTTCGAAATCATGCGCTCGCCCACTCGATTGATAGGTTCTTGTATGCATTGTGCACGGCGCACTCTCGGGGCATTCGTGGCATGACAGAGCACTGGCAGCGTACGCCATGCTTGAGATTTTCCGAGAGCACACATGTCCTGAGAAATAAGCTGCTCTATTCGCAAAAGCCCGCTCCAGTAAATTTTGGACCACCCATAGCGAAAACATGGGTGTTCCGGTGTATACGCGTTTGTGTAGATCTCGAAGAGACGAATCGAATGGTGCCAACCTTTTTTCGAAAAACCTAAAACTGAAGGAGTTATGAGCATGCGACGCTTTGAGACGCTATTTTTGCGTTTTTTCGCCCACTTTTGACCGTGCGGCGTGAGCGGTATTGTATGTCTTGTTTCGCCTCTGTCTTCGTACAAGGCATTAGTTACGTGTTTGGAATTAGCAACGCGAGGCTCATCAGCGAAGAAGGCTCATCAGTGAAGAAGGAACCAATTAACCCAGTAGCTTGAAATTTTAAGCTTAACTTTAGGTCAAATTTTAAACCAAAAACAGGCCAGTTTTAGAGAATAATGAGTTTATTCTAGTCGAAGTGAGCACACCTAGAAAAATGATGCAACCGTAGATATCTGGTCTCTCCCAACTTTGACGTTCAGGATTGTTTTTGCAAAATAGCTTATTTTTAAGATTGTCGTCGTTTTCAGAGAGTCAGAGTGGAGCTCCCCCCTCCCTTCCGCCTCTCGTCAGGATAGATCTTGAATTCCACACTTAGAATCGCTCATATTTGAAGCTTCGGCAAATAATATGAGTTTGGGTCGAGCCTCAGCAAAGATAAATAATCTCTCCACGTAACACTCGAGCAAATTCTTGTTTTCCAGCACGTTAGCAGCAATCTAAGTCAATCCATTGAGTCAATTAATGAGAATTTTGTGCTTCTCCTGCATGGTAATCTCTCCTTAAACACTTTAAGAATGCAGAGTTTTATTAAAAGCTTTCTTTTAAAAAAAACCTTTACAGACGACGTTTGGGTGGAATCGGTAATGTTTGCCACGATAGCCTTACTCATCCGCACCTGCCGTTGTCGACTAAAACTTCAAAAATGGACTTCAGATTCGTGTTCAGCGACCTCGCTCACCCCAGCGGCCGAAGTTTTATTGTTTAATATTGTTGTTTAGTAGTATTAACGGTATTAATAATAGCATAGCACTAGAGAACAATATAAGAAAGTACAGTAAATTATTGTCGTACAATCATACTCACTGGAGCTGGTACCGACGTCCTGTCGCTCTAAGGACGAATCCCGGAGCCGCACTTTGCGTCTCAGCCGCATGCTACTAGCCTCCCATCCGCGCGCTAACCTCGTACGATACAAGACCACCTGTACAACATGTTCTGGAATCAGAAAATATTGGAGAAGTCATACTCACAGCATACTCACACATCAAGAAAACTATTTATGCACATCATCTGCAATACACCTAACATACAAAATGAAACGAAACAACTAGTTATGGCAGGAAAAACAACTGCAACTGAAACAACTGGATGTGCCTGAAAAGCGATGACGTGCACGGGCGACAATTAGATGAATGCTGAAACAATAATAAGAATAATATGAAGCTAGTGCGTTCTGATTTATTGTGTTGTCGCTGTTTTGTTTTTGTTGTAATAATATTATATATAATAGAACGTGAATTGTAATTCAACTTAATTTTAATTTAATCGAATAAAAACGAAACGAATACATTAACATTGCATTATAAGGAGATACGTTTACAAGACCATTTCATGATTTCAGCCTTGTATATAACATATAACATATGCAACCTGTTATAACATGTATTCCAGCTGTTCTGTATTTCAAATGTAGGTTTCCTAAAGGTACATGTTTTGGTTCTTGATCCAGTCCTTTACTATTTGTATTTCTTTATCTTTCTAATTCGATGAATGCTTTTAATGTTAAGTTTGAAAAAGCACAGTTAATGCACCACCAACTTTCTCAACACCTAACAGGTTCAGCATGAGTAAAGTGAATTTGAGTTTGGAGATCCTCTCACTTCTTAAATAACTATTCCCCCTTAACTGGTCCCCTCTTCACTTCTCCCCTTCACTGGACCCCCCTCCCCCCTTAACTTATCTCCCAATTACTGCTCCTACCTTCACTGGGCCTGCCTTTACTGCTCCCCTCCTCACTGATCACTCATCGGTGACACCTCTTCTGAACCCACACACCCATTGCGCGACATTGGTGACAGGTCTTCTGTATCCGGTTATCCATCGCGCGACATCGGTGACACGTCTTCTGTATCCGGTCACCTATTGCAGAACGGCTGTTGTGGGATGCAGCTGGGACGGAAGGGCGTAAATAGGTACGCGGGTGGGACGAAACGGCTGTTGTGGGACGCGGCTGGGACGCAACGAGTGTCTGAGGAGTTATGTTATGTTATGTTATGTTTATTACGAATGCATAAGGCAAACAGTCAGTTAGCAACAGTTAGTGCTCCTTATCAGAGAAATGCCCTGTTGTGATACGGCGAGTCGGCTCAGTGTGACCTCATAGACACGCTTTCTCACAGATCCTTTCAGGGCTGGCAGGTCTGAACAGCTACGTCATAGTCTCGTCAAATCAGCTGTCTCGTATTCATCTCAAATGGTAGCTCAGAGGTGGTTGATTATCGTCGCGACTCTTGGAGTCTTACTGGTAAGTAGACGCTTTTGAGGGAAACGTTCATAGTATGTTCGCTTTGGTTCTAAATTCATTACAAGTAGATAGCTTCTCAAAGAAGGTGCCACCGGCTTTTAGTTTACCTCTTTTAGGCAAGCTGCAACGCTTTCGAATGCAAAAAGGATGGAGCTTCCCAGGACACTTGTCCGTCTGAGCTTCCCGCAGCTGGCATAGAAATCAAGTTCGCCGACGCGATTACAAAGAAATACGGGGCTCAGAGAGTGTTGTAGGTGGCTCGGAATCCATTTCATAGCTAATGGTGTTCGTTATTTAGATGAAAGTCACTTTCAGAGAAGAGGGCATCCTTCTACGGGACGGCAGTCTTATTGATATTGTCGATGAGGTCACAGTAAAGAATTCGAAGTAAGTTTAGGTTCCAATGGTCAGACGTTTTCAAGCCTATGGAGCTCTCTGCATTCTCGTATGAGACGCGTGGTAACGCAATCGCAGAGGCGGCGCTCTCGCGTGTAACTGATTCTAGGTTCCCTGTTCGATTTTCCGTGGTTCGAACGTTAGGTGTCTCCCTGAGTTACGGTAGTGTGCCACCGCCGCCCGCCACCGCCTACGATTACGGTAGGGTGGCGAGTTATTGAGCCCTCCTAGGACGAGGTGCAACGTATGAACAAAGAACAACATGCGCTGTGGAGCAGACTTTTTGTCGAAGGATGGTGATTGATGACTCTGTTCATTCCTTGCTCTTTTGTTCTCTTTGCCCCTCTAGTTTTCGTACATTTTGGGCTCTGAGTGATTCCTGCTGGGGGAGGGGTTCACCTTATTACGCACTTTAACGAAGGCAATGAATATCACGTGCTAGTGGGGACTGTACTCACCGACGAACTATAAAATAAGCAAAAGGAAACACAGGAGAAATTGAACAACGAGCATAGCCTGAGCGAAAGCTACAAAGCCATCGTGCACTAAAAAAGTGCAAAAAACGAAGGAAACTCGACGTGTTGCTAGTATTATCATTTCGATTTGTAATCTCAGAGGCGGCCGGGCACTAAGCTTGCAGAAAAGAAGAATACAGAGCAAAAAATAAAAAGGAACCAGGTTCGGTATGATTCCGCACGGAATCTGCTCCACGGCAGCAATGCGCGTTCTGCTCAATTCGCCTAATCTCGTAGTGAAATCTTGTCCGTGGTGAGCGCAGCACCTGGTCTGCCGACGGTAATCGAGCGCGTCGCTCCGCCCCTACAGTAATGGGAGACACCTAACGTAACACACCCGATTTCCCCGCCCAGGCTAATCGATCCTACCACCCTCCGGGGTCGGTGAACTATAGCTAAACTCGTCTGTGAGTGATAAAACACTATCCTGCCTATCGGAGCATTCAAATGGATGTCATCGCGTAGAAGTACAATAGCGCGTTCCAAATAGTGACTGAACAACGCATCCCTCTATCCTTGTGTTAAGCATGTGTATTCGAGCTAAAAATATCGTTGTTTCGCTATGTCGAGGTTTCACTATCGTCTGAGATGGAAAAAGTCGAACAATTCTACCGAATCTAGCCTAGAAGGAGGGGACACCACTAAGATAGATCCGATAACTGAAGAAACAGCAAAACTAACAAACTCCGACGGTATGGTCTCTTCTGGCTTGAAAACTGCAAATAATGGTCCTCCTGAAGGTTAGTCCACTTCGTCTATCTATCATTGAAGCATTAAGCAGACTTTGTGACGAAGGTGGGTCATGAATTGCGCTACAACTGAATGATGATCGCGCCTTTGGAGCCAGGGTGGACGATAGATGAGTGGATGATTAGCCACCTATGGCTCCGAATAGTAACAAGGACTTTGACGCTGTTTTGGTAAAAAAAACACAGTTGGTGAATGAGAAATAGCGTAGGTATACAAATTTTGGTGCATCTGAAAGCACCTGTTCTGGCTTGAAGGTTTATTATTAGCTAACGAGTACTATTGATCAAATTAGTGATTCAGCGAAACATTACACAGAACTCCTCTCGTTGCAAAGAAAATCTCTAAGTTATCGCAGTGAAAATTCTAACACTTGATGCATAGAAACGTCTTCACTTTTTGCAGTTTAACGTAAATTCTGAAATTTGATCTAAGAGGCAGTTTTTTATGATCAGTTAAACAGTGGTCCAAAGCCTGCTATCAATCAGGATAACGAGTTTGATGAAGGATGTAGCATAGTAAGAAGAGGCGCCAATTGTAGCTCTATAGTGTACATATTTTATTCAGACGACACGACCTGGCAAATGAAGTATTTCATAATCTAAACTCCTTTCAATAGGTGCCACTTCGATTGATCGGGTGCAAACATTGTATGCCAAATAGGCCATTGCCATTGCATTCAAACCGTCTCGACGTTATCTTGCAGAGAACGCCTCACACCAAACAGGACCCAATAATTAAAGCACGAAAAGGGTAAAGGATGGCATTGTTAAAACCCTGTTTGCGATGCACCACCCATTTTGTTTCTCCAGCATATCGTGGAGGTGATTTGAATGCGTATTTGGGCTATATGGGCGGCCCATGAAAAAGTCACTGGTTTATCCTTCCCAGACAACTCTGGTGCTGATTCTCCGACAACGAAAGGATATAAGGCTTTGTTGGCCAGAGCGGCTTGAACCAAGAGCCATGATGATTCGTGGTGCACACGACCCTGCGCCTCCTTCACTGTGCTACCAAGCGCCCTTCCGCTATCTGTTGCTGACTATTATGTGTCGTCCTGTGTGCAAGACGTTTTGCGGTCACACTGGGTTACACAGTTGGTTTCCTGGAGGTTCTCCACAATTACAGTGCGTTTCAAAAGTATTTATTCACTCCAAAACTCTTGTTTCGCGTTTATTTCTGCAGGCCTGCACTAGCTCCACTAAAATCCTCGTGGTTGAAAATAGGTAGCCACTCGCTTTCAGGATTGTTTTTTCGTCTCACACGGTTACAGAAAACTGGTTGAAAATTAGCGTTTCAAATGTATGATTCCACTTGTGAAAAACAAAATTTTCTAAACTCAAAAGTTGATCGGACCACCATTATTTCTTATAACATCATGCATCGTACTATTCATGCTTTTGACAAGGTTCTGAATGATTTTGCCTTCGCTGGTGTCCCATGTAATCAAAACCGCCACCACGTCATTGAACCGTCGATTATTCGCGTAGCCTCGTCGAACCACATGTTCTAAATTGGGCTGTTGTCAGGAGAACAGGCCGGCCATCCCGATACTTGAATCTTGTGATGGTGGAGCCAACCTTTGGTCGACCTGGACCCATGGACTGCAGCGAAGCCGTGTTGCGGGGCATGTGTCTGATCTGATGTCTTCTACCACTCAAGAAGGGCAAAAGGATAGACTCCACTACACCTTGACACTCCAGACTGTCCATGCGGCACGACGGAGGCCTAAGCTTCAGTATTCCGCTGCTAAAGAAGTCGACCACTGCCACTAATGAACCGCCTCCAAAGTTATGACGACGGGGGCTTCCCGCAGGTCTCTCCAGTGATGTCAGTATCCATCGGGAACCATTCAGATTAAATTTCTTTCATCTTTACTAACGGTGAAAATCTGATTTAAACCTTGTCAATAGCATGAATAATACGATGCACAATGTTGTAAGAAATAATGGTGGTCCGATCGACTTTTGAGTTTGTTTTTAGAAAAAGTTTGTTTTTTCGCAAGTAGATACATACTTTTGAAATGCCAATTTTCAATCATCTTTCTTCAAAAAAGTCTGATTCTCATGGGAGACAAAAAACAATCCTGAAAGCGAGTTGATACCCATTTTCGACCACGAGGAATCTAGTGGAGCTAGTGCAGGTAGAACTGAGCGCGCAACAAGATATTGGCAAGTTTTGGAGTGGATACATACTTTTGAAACGCACTGTAGAAGAGTGCTTTCCACTAAACTGAGAGACAGCTTCTGGGCATATCTTACTATATATAATCGGCTAATGTGACGTGTACGTCACGGTGAAGAAGGAGGGACTGAAGCCAAAAGATGCCAACGACAGTGCGGCGTATGTCAGCCAGGCTTTGAACTTAACTACGGGCGATTGCTGATGAATTATATCCTTTGCGACGGATCGTCCAAGTTTACGATATATTCAGCGCGCAACGCGTCAGGGTATGAATGGGAACTAAATGCGGAGCCGTAGGAATTCAGAAGAGGTGCTGAAGACGTCGTACAACGTGCGTCAGGATTCAGAAGACGTGCTGAAGGCGTTGTCCGACGTCAGGATCCACAAGACGTGCTGAAGACGTTGCGTAGGGATTCCGAGTAAAACCGGTTTTTTTTACTAAATAAAAGTAGGAAGGCCTGAAGGAGAATGGAGGAGGATTGGGGTTGTTCTACTATCGGGGTTTGGGGGCGAAGTCACCAGCCAGACATTTGGCCGCCGCTAGGCCGCTGAACGTCTGGTTAATTGAATAATTGAATAATTAATATAATACAACTTTGTGAAAACCCTAAACAAACGATGTTTTTTAACATTAACTGAACAACGTGCCAAAAAACACACCATTAACACAACCATGCAAAACTTTCAGAATAGCTAAAAGGAGCACACAAAACATTAACCTAAATTCCTATAGTAATTGGATTGATCAATCAGCAGGTATCAGCAGATGTTTTTCCTTTTCTTTCTTCCCTCCTTTCTCTATTCCTTTTCTGCCTATCTCTTCGTGTCCAGCGAAGATCCACTAGAGCACTCTGGCGCGCGACAAGGCGCCCGCTCGAGCAACTTGATGATGAACGGGACGACAGAAAGATAGACAGACTAAATATGACTAAAATGTATAGATGGTACATCGTTATCTTCTGAAATGATAATAATAAATAGTATAATGATTCATGAACAAATAATCAAAGGTGAAACGATTACTTTAAGTGCGACATTCGTGCGGAAAATTCTACTACAGGGCAAGGAGATGTCACGCATGAGGCTGAAGGTGCCGAAAGGTTAGCAACTTATCGGCATTGTTTCATGATTTTCAGAAGGCACTGGGAACATCCGGCCAATATTCTTTTCAAGATTATGCAGTTTCAACACAGTTCTTAAGCACCAAGCGAGCACATTGTCTTTCAAGTGTTGAATTCTATCTGACCCCTTCCAGCTTCGAAACCGTCTAAATCTCAGATTTTTGAGGCTCTCGAACTAGATGAACATGAGAACTTCCTGAAGAGAAATCTTTTTAGAAATTTCGTGCCTTCCAGAAGGCTTCAGTTAGTAGCTTAAAAGTGATACTTAGCAAATAACATAAGAATAGCTTTTAAATCAATTTATAGTATTTCTGAAAAATGTCAGAGGGACTGTTAGAGTGTTGACTTATTACGCCTTCACCAGATTTGATTTTCTACGACATTTACCTTACAGCGCTTATCCTATTGGTTAGCGCACGATTTTCAATCAGACTGACAGCGCTGAGTGCTGTTAAATAGCAGTTGCCCATGAGTTATAACAATTTACAACTTTTGACTTTTGACCAGTAACGTTTTCAAGCACCAAAAACGGTATGGAAAATTAATTTAAAATGGGAAAAAAGAAGGGAGTTGGGGTAAAGCAATGTGAAAGGCAATTACACCAACGTTAAGAGTTCGATCAGAGCGAAATCGACTCGAGTAAGTGGATGCTGGATAAGAACTCGTTGGATCATGCACTACCGCAGACGACTGTTATAGGTAGGTTCGATTTGATGCGACACTAACCTAGGACGTCAAAGTGGTGTTAAACTATTAGCAACTGCGAAATAACTTCGGAGATATACATGGACGATTATTGTCATACGAGTTGCCTCTGTTTAAGAATAGTATGCAAAACAGTGAATATTAGCAATTTTTTCGTCGATTCAGAGGACATGTTCACGAGCGATGCCATGGAAATCTCTCGTGACACAGCAGCTAGAATAGTAATCATTGGGCTCGCAGCAGGATACATGAACTCCTACCTGCATCAGGCTTACCCAAAGGTACGCTACGCTCTTTGCTTATAATGTGCACTACATAGCTTGCTTCTGGTGAGGTGTTCCAACTTTCCAGTGGTTTTCAGAGGATAAAGTGAGAATAGGAAAAATTGGGGTAAAGCTGCAAAATTCTAAACAAACCCATTCTCTCAACCCCATTGGGAAAGTACTTATTTGCGCCGAAATCGGAGATTCATAAATTCCAGCCCAATAAGGATTGTTGGTTATACTAATGGGCCTTTCTCACTCTTTATGACGAGGAAAAAAAAGAAAAAAGGTATATGTATAGAAGGAGAAAGTATAGAGTCTTTTGAGGAATGGATGGTTTAGCAGCACATTTTCGAGTTTTTTGTTGTTTTGTAAGAGCCGGGTGAAATGGATATTAAGGTTTAGGTAATCGATAGACCCGATAATCACGGGCACTCTCCAATACAACACCTTAGTTAATAAAAAACATTTATCAACGAACAAAACAATTTACTGACAGATGAAAGAAACAGAAGCAGAACACAAATGCACGTTACACAAAATCACGATCCTGTCAGGCCCTAACAGACCCGCTGAAGCGCAGTAGTACTACTAAAGAGAACCTAGCTATCACGAGGCGTAGACCCCCTAAGAGACTCACAGGCCGGAAAAACTTATCACCGACAACCTTATCACAGGATACGTTCGCTCACCCATTTGCCTCCGCGAGATACCTTAGCGAGGACCCGATACCGTGGCGCTGATGAGTAGGTCGCAGATGAGACGTTCACTAAGGCCTCCTACTCGCAGGCCTCCGAGCAGGTAACGAATCACGAGACACTCACAACGAGCAGCAGTCCACTAGACGCTCACGAAGAGCTATCGAGACACAGCAACGCTCACGAAGAGCTATCGAGACACAGCAACGTTCACCAAGAGCTAACAGGACTCCAAGATGCTCACACAGAGCTAGAACGCTCACTAAGAGCTAACAGGGCGCCAGAAGGCTCACCGCGAGCACAGAGGACGGTCCCTAAAGGCCGCCACAGACTTCTGCGGCGCCGCTCGGCGGCGCCGCTGCCCTATGCTGAACCATAGGGCAGAGACGCAGAGCTCGCCTCCAGCGGCGCCGCTGGCCGGCCGGCGGCACCGGCGGCGTCGCTGGCGGAAATGACTTGAATCATTCCACCCGGCGGCGCCGCTCCAGCGTGTCTGTCTGCGCTCTGCGCTCTGCCCTTTCGCGGCGGGATCCAGAGCGGAGACGGTCGATGCGGGCGCGCGATCGTCATCGGGGCGCGTTATTGTTAAGCACCAGTCGGTCCCCACTAGAACCAGTACAGTACCTCGCCGTCACCGCTCCCACTGGTGATGAGTCAAGCCGCTGAGCGGCGCCGCCGGTGCCGCCGGCCGGCCAGCGGTGCCGCAGAAGTCTGTGGCGGCCTTAAGACACAACCACACCAAAAACTCTGACTAGCCGGCTTTAACCCTCTTGGCGGGCTCTTCCTTTAACCCGCTTCCCGCGCCTTGGCCGTCTTGCCCTGGGCGCGTTTGCCATCACCTATATCGATCCTAGCCTACGCCTCGCCTGTGTTGCTTGGGGCGCGTTTGCCGTCAAGGTCGACCATTCCTTACTGAGTCCTGCGCTTCAGGGGTCTGCCCGGATTCGGTGAGTTACTCTTCCGCTTATATTCTAACAGTTTTTCGATGTTCGGCTGGTAACTGCATCACCTTCGCTGAGCTGACGACATCGTCCTCATAACACCGACCATCAGCCATCTGGTGCGAATGCTGGCCGACTTTGATGGTGTATGTGAGAACGTTGGACTGCAGCTGAATCTTACAAAGACGATGTTCATGAGAAACGGACAAGTTCCAGATGCTCCATTCTCACTAAACAGAAAGAACGTCTCTGAATACTCCAGCTATGTGTATCTGGGTCGAGAAGTCAACATGGTCAACGACCTAGTGCCGGAGCAGAGCAGGAGGAAACGAGCGGCTTGGGGAGCTTTCAAGAGCGTCGAAGAAGGCGTGAAGAAGACGAAGAACATCCGGCTCGGTGCCCTCCTATTTGACTCCACTGTTCTTCCTGCCCTAACATACGCCTCAGAGAGGTGGGCCATACGAAAGTAGGATGAACACGCTGCTCGGAGTGACATGACTCACGCAAGTGAGAGAGGGCCTCCAGAGTTCCGAGCTTCGCCGACGTTCGAAGATCAGAGACGCTGTTGCGTGGGCCGAGTTGTCGAAAATTAGGTGGGCCGGCCACGTCATGCGCTTCGCAGACACCCGCTGGACGAGAGCCGTTACTGACTGGATTCCGCGGGATGTCAAGAGAACACCAGGACGCCCACCAACTCGTTGTTCGGATTTCTCCGTGAAAGTCCTGAACGACCGACGTGACGCTCGTCGTGTCTCTAGAGTGAGTAGGTTCCATTGGAGCACTCTGACACACAACAAAGACCAATGCAGACGCTGCGCCCGCTCGAGCAACCCGATGATCAACGGGGCGACCGGTTACAGTTGACAGCCAGTTTTTTACGGTATTGAGGGTAAGAAGGGCTATTGAAGAAAATAAGACAGAATAACAAACGTGTTCTAATTTCGGTACTTGGGGGGGGGGGGGACAAAGCCCTAAGCAGAAAGACGTTTGGCGGCCGCTAGGCCGCGGAACCTCTAGTAAGTAAAGGAACCACTAAGTACATGAAAACATTCAAAGAGTGTTACGCCGTGCTGATTCCCGGTGAGGATGAGAATGACTAGTGATTTGGGGATAATTAATGCCGACCTCCTCTTTTATTTTTTAATATATTTATTATAAGCTATCCAAAGCGCATACAATAGTTTGCGAACGAAGAGGGTGAAATGAACGATAGATGAACTAGCATTCTGTGACGTCTGTTTTCTGCTCGTAGTAGCAATAATTTGCGCTATTTAGTAGTATTTAAAAGAGCTTCAAACGGCATTGGTCTCGCTTCAAAATGCTAACTTAAACCGGATCAGTTTCCTTGTTATACCATTCATTTTTATGTATTTTATGTAGATGGCGGTTAATATTCACGTTTACAAAGGCACACCATGAGCTTCACCCACATGAAGCCTCCAATTTGCTTAACTTGAAAGCATTCAGATGAACATCACTGTCGTTGAAGAAGATGCAAAAATGGTGGAAGTGGCAACAAAATGGTTTAATCTAACACTGGACGATCGCCACAGCGTTGCAGTGATAGATGGCGTCGAATTTGTTGAGAGAGCTGCGAAAGAAGGTGCGCAACACATCTTGTTTACTTAACTCTGTATTGATGCGCGAAGCAAGAACCCAATATGGCTACTTTAGCCAGCAACAGACGTGCCTACCAATGTCTTACATACATGCGGCTACAAAATCTGATACCATCGACTTACTCCGTTCACACCATAATCAATGTATGGTTTGCTGCATTAAGAAGCAACGACCGAAATAAAGATAAAGGATAAAGGATAAAGGACGGCGTTACTCAATCCCTTCTGGGATGCGCCAGCGCATTCTACTTCTACGGGATGTCGTGGAGGCGACATGAATGCGTATTTGGCTTACAATGACTTGCAGTGGCCAGCCGATGAACAAGTCAGCGCTTTATCCTTCCCAAACAAGTCTGGTACCAATTCACCGACCCCGGAGGGATGGAAGGCTTGGTTGGCCTGGGCGGGAAATCTGAACCAGGAACCTGGTATCGGGTGCACGCGGCAGTCGCGCCTCCTCCGACTGCGCTACACGTGCCCAACGACGACCGAAATACCAAAATTTAAATCTCAACTTGATACAGATTCGCAAGGTCGATCCAGCTTGTATTGAATGTGTATTGGCCATCTCACAAGGAGAGCCTCCAAAGTGGCGGTGAGCTGTCGCGATGCAATTTTTAGAGGATGTAGGGTCCCGTGTGGAGAGTCCAAAACCGTAGTTTTCTTGTTCGGAGTGCTCTTCTATTTTCGAAAAAAGGCATGCGGAAGAGCGAGCGCGAAGTCCACTACGCCCTGCTGCCACCAAGTGGTCGGCTGGCGCAGTGGGTAGCGATATCGCCTCTCGGCCGGACTAAGTGGGAATTACGACCCCGGTGTCGGGATGGTTTTTGCACACATCGGGTCGTTGTTATTATCTGCTTGCGTGACTACAGTAGTCAATTTGTATACAATTAATGCGTGTTTAGTAAATGAAAGTATTTACAGTATCAGACCAAATTCAAGAACTATACCGTCAAGTGTATGTGTTTGTGTGTATTTACGGTGTCGTTATTAATATGATACAGTGCAAGTACGACCATTGAGAGGTAGCTCAAATGAAAACAGAAAGAGGTACATTTAGTTACTAAAGCATTAATCGTGTACAAATTGACCACTGTGATCACGCAAGCACAAAACAATAACGACCCGATGTGTGCAAAAACTACGGCGACACCGGGGGTCGGATCGTAAAACCCACTCGATGCGGCTGAGGGGCGACATCGCTATCCACTGCGTCAACCGACCACTTTCGGTTGAGTGGCAACAGGGCGAGATGAAGTTCACGCCCACGCTCCCACACGCTCTTTTTCGACCACAGAACAGCATTCCGAAAAAAACTAACTACGGTTTTGGACTCCCCACACGAGACCCTACATCCTGTCAAAATTGCATCGCAAAAGCTCACCGCCACTTTGGAGGCTCTCCTTGTCAGGCGCAGGCTAGGTTCTCACTGAGGCTCCCGCGTTCCTGTACTGCAGCTGACTGTGTTGGGTGTAGATAATGTTCCACGCAAGAGCTCTACAGTTAGATGGTTGCAGAGTATGCGCTCCAAAGTCATGCCCTAACAAAGGACTCCGATTTACCTCAACGGCCACTTACCCGCCACTTTCGGGGCGCTTACCTCTGTTTCTGATTCATGACAGCCAAAACAAGGATTTTATTCCGCTGCCAGGCAGAGATTGCATTGGATCAGAAATTAGCAGCGGAGCAAAACCCTTGCTAAGGAGGTAAATGTTCCCCGACGCGCAGGCGAGGTAGCATTTACCTAGATACTTACCTCCGGTTTTCCCCGTAAGTGGGGAGTGGCAGTAGGTTTGGCACTCACCTGCCGGTAACTCGTTCATGAATCCGGGCCCTGGAAGAGGGGCTGCATAACCAGAGGATGTGGGCCAACCGCCCTGAAGAAAACCACATCAAGTGAACATTGCAGTCATTTGCCAATCGTAGTGGCGAAAAGTGCGCGAGAACGTGATTATAAATGCATCGCTTCCATTTTTATTCTTCTTTTACGCCGTTGACCCTTAGCTTTGAAGTGCAAATTAAGAAAGTAATAGTCCTGCTGATCTTCAGCCCCATCTCCAACGTGTTCTTCACCTCAGTGTGAAAAGAAGCTGGTCTGAATGAAAGCACTTTTGATATACTGGGCAAGCAACACGTACGGCCTAGAGTGCAATAAAGCTTACAACCAGGCTCAAATTCATCTGGCCCATAGTGCATTTGTGCTCTGAAGTACCAACATAAATTCTTCCTCAGCATTTTTAAAATTTTGTTTCTCTTCCAAGCTTACCAACCAAAACACCAAATCATCACGCTTGTTCAGAATAATTTCCAATTCGACGTGAGAATGTCAAATTTGACGTGAAATTGGTATGAATAAGGTTTCTACTAATGGTCTTAGACTATCAGATATACTAATATCACTAACTTCCTACTAATAGTATAAACTTCGTCACAATAGTAGTTACAATATTAGTTAGCTGTTAGTGTGTCGTTGGCATTGTTTCGTTTCGTCGTGCCACATCGCATTTATGCTATTTTCACGTCAAACTGGCCACTTCTCAAATCAAACTGGATATTTTGTAAGCAAATTGAACATTTTTTAAATCAAACGTGACACTTTTTTAAGCAGGCATTACGCTTTTGAAATCAAATTGAACATCTTCTAAATCAAAAGGAGCGTATTCTAGATCTAGTTAAAGACTCTCCAAAACGGTTAGAATAATATTTTGTTTCCTGAATTTTTTAAATATAACCTTCCGTGAAATCTTTCAACTCACCTGCCCCACTAAGTGAATATAACGTTTAAAATGTTTTAAAATTTTTATTTTTTCAAGGAAAAATAATAAATTAAATTCTATTTTAAAGTGCAGAGAAGTGGTAATCATTTATTATATTAAAGTAGGCCATGCGCTCAACTAACGATTCCTTTTCGATTGATGGGAGAAATTCAGTTTGCGTTGAGCACAACACAAATGTAAATGGTGCAGCAATAGCAGTTATAAGTAGGAAGCATCTGCCCTATCATTCAAATAAATATTGTGGCGTTCTGATCGCCTGCATGGCGGGACCTCTTCTTCTGAAAAACTAAATGACCGCGGCTTTCATGCTCTTTAAATCAAAATTTAAAAAATGGCACTCATGAAACAGAGGGCCCACGCGCAAAAAAAGAAGGCCCTTGGTTGAGTCTGTGTTTGTTTTCTGTGTTTTCGTGGACGCGAAGGAGAGCACAGACTGAACAAGGGAGGAACTCCAAGATGTGGCCAAATTTAGCACAGATGCGGTAGGCGGATCACATCCTACGGTACTTTGTATGGGCATGGGCCCTTTGCTTCATAAGTTCCAATTAGGTTTCATAAAATTTCGATCAGTGTGTTTATTATTGGTGAAATAAAATACTCGAAAAGTTAATACATACTAAATCTTCATTAAACAAAAATTATTCGAACCGTGTTAGAGAATTCCTAATTTAATCTGGAAAACACTCGATTTGATTTGGAAGATGCTCAATTTGATCTCAGGAAAAGAAAAAGCGTCCAATATGACGTTAAACGGTATATACTTCTCCGCCGGAAAGCACCTAATTTCACAAAATTTTGGTCTATTGTATTCCTTGAATCGCGCAGGTCAATAAACGGGCGCGATACGTTGCGATGACCTGCAGCTGAGCGCCTCTCAACAATGTTGAAGCGCTACGATAACGCTACTCTGCAACGGGAGTATAAGGCCCCGTTTATACCCAATCGCCGCGCGACGCGGTGGCCACGCAATGAGGCCAAATTGATTGATCGTGTCGTTCGACGTCGTTCACTTCATTTTTTACACACGAAGCGCGCGCGATGTCGATCGATCTCATCTGAGATCGCGCGGACGCGGCAGCGGACAATAGTTGTCCCTCGAAATTTTTTCGAATGTTCGAGTGGTTTGAGTGCTCATAAATTTTGTAAGGACACTTACAAGTTTTTAGATGTTATGACGAAAGTGCCACAAAAATTACAAATTCTAACCGATAAGTTCCGCAATCACGGTACGCCTTAATCACGGAGACAGTGTTAAACAGAACACGTTTATTGTGGTTAAAACGCGAATAACCAGTACACGAGATAAGTGGATAAATATATCGGATATCAAAATAAGAAAACCTTCAGTGGAACAAGTGATGGGAACAGTACACTAGCCACAAAGAGCAAAATCTACAATGATGAGGTTACACTATGGATAACACGAGATCTTTCAGGAGATAGCGACCAAAGCGTTTTGAGATCACCTAAGGCGACGTCAGGTATTATAGTGACAACAGTTCGAAATTTTCACCGACGGGAAATCTGACACAGCACGCCGTGGGGCGCGACTCGGTGTTCTATAGGAAACGGCTCCGACCTCGCTCACACGCCATCCCACCCAGAGCTTCAGTTACCTGGGTTCCACGAAGGAACCAAGTAGACAAAAGATGGTTCCACTGAGGAGCCCTGACAGAACACGATGGAAACGGGAGTCACAGACACTGAGTCCGACCACGCGCAAGCCGGCGAGAGTCTCGAATGACAGTGCCGTCCGAAGATGATGAAACAGCCGAGTCCATACCAGGGACGAGCGGATAATGAAATTTTGAAACCCGGATAACGGATAACGGATTATTTTGCTCAAAAATGGCCGGATAACGAAAAAACGGATAACGAACAAACAACAAAAATTAAAACTCGTTTTCAGTTGCTCAAACTTTAACGGCAGATTAGGAGTTCATTATAACATCCAGGAGGGCAATAATATCCGACGCAATGCGAAAAGGGAGTGGTGGAGAAGTTTCAATGGGAAACTCACAACGAATCTGCATGTCTCCGCTACGATACGTTTATTTAGTAATTTGTGGCACAGCTAAAATTTACAATTTTCAAAGTCTGGGTCACTTTGTGTACCTGGATTAAACCTATTCCTGTTTTGCTCGTATTCACTGATACACTGCAGTACTTGTTTGATAATTCACAAAAGAATATGGCTAAAAGGATATCTTTATCGCATACAATCAAATCGAACACACTGCAGTCATGGAGCCACAAATGGCACGACGCAAAGGTCGGAGGTGAAAACTCTTTCTAGGTTGAGCCGGGTCCTACATTTCTAAGGGTCGCTAATAGCAGTTTGTACGCCCACTCGGCCTCTACATGACTTAAGACGAATGAACAGTGCTATACTTAATAGGTCTCTTAGATATATGGTACATGCTTAGCGAGTCTGGAAGAATAGAAGTAAGATATCTTCAAAACTATCTAGCCAAGTCAGAGATGCCTTAACTAATCCTTTGTATTTGAATGAGTTCTGTTATTCTTGACGAATTCTTTTACGATCGTGAGGGATCATTAGATGTCCACCCATCACCACGTTCAAACCTAGAAGTCATGTAATTTGTTGTTCTTTATCCGGCCCAAAATCGCCGGATAACGAACAACAAAACGGATAGGCCAAAACCCACCGGAAATCGGATAACGGATAACGGTTAACGGTTAATCCGCTCATCCCTGCTCCATACCGTTGCGCGCGCCGCAACAGTTTTTCGCTTAGGACCTACTTTCCCGACGTTTCGCCTTAGAGCGCCATCTCCCTAGGAGGACCGTGTGCCACATTTGACAATTTTGAATACTCGAATTCGAATATTATCGAAAAATGCGATTTTTTGAATATTCAAATTCGAATGAAAATCAATCGAATACCTATTCGAATAGGTCACTCGAGCACAACTACACAGCGGACTACCGCGTGGGCGGCACATTGGACGTAATAAACGTTTTGTTTTCCAGGGCGCAACTACGACGCGATTCTCATCGAAGCGTCGGTAAAGAATAAGGGCGACGATTCTGAGGTGAAGTCTCCAGTGAAGAAGTTGTATTCGAAGGCCACGGTGGAGAAAATGGCAGAGCTGCTGAAACCGAAGGGTACGCTTATTGGCTCGCAGTTCCGAGCGAGTGGCTCCGGTCTTCGTCGAATGCTCACGTGTAATTTAGAGTGCTAGTACATAGAACATGTGCATCTTCTAAAAGAATGGGCTGTATGTTTCTTGTAATACTTACGGCGTCCTAAAAATTGTGAATTGCAGGTGTACTAGTAATACACGTGAGGTCTACTGGCGGCGCACGATCGACAGCAGTTAAAGAGGTGATGCATTGTAAAAAGTTTTAAGGAAAGCAGCCTTTTAATCCGAAAACGCATATAAAATATAGTAATAGAAAGCAATTATAACTGAGACGAAAAACAAAATAAGGATAATGCCAATAATGAGGATGTTAGCTGGTGTTGTACAATCATTTTATGAGATCAACCGCGCACTCTACCTCTTCCATATATCGAGGAGCAATATTGAATGCGTAAATGGACGAAACCGAGTCTTGGTGCCCCGATGGATCTGGTCACGGAGAAAATGCCTGAATCTCACTGTGTACGTTGCGACTATGTATGGAGTCCGCAACTATGGAGAAAATGCCCGCTACCAGGGAGAAAAGGCAAAGGCCGGTAGCAGGGAGGAACATGTACGCAACTAGGGGAGAAAATTCCCTCGACAAACGAAGAAAATGCCCGCAACCGTGAAAGAAAATGCCAGGGTCAACGTACATACGGTACACCAGAACATATAGCATAATCGTATAGTCTGGAGAGAACGTATATTACATCAAAATATAACATCATGTGATAACTAGCAAAAGTGCAATGATAAAGCAAACAACTGCGGGCGGTAGACACCATCAAGGAAACTCGAAATAAATTTTAAAGTGTTGAAAAAACCGTCTGAAGGGTCTTAACCGGATGCATCGCTAATCTAATTTCCGTAGCGTTTCGATCAAATATAAGCTTCAATAAAAAGTGGATCGAAAAAAGATTCATACACGAAAATTGCCATACATTTTTAAACAACGGAAGTCATTTGTGTTAAGGTGCTGCTCCGCTAGTTCCGTTTATTTGAGAGCAACTGAGACGTTAAGAACAGGGTCACCTCAAGGTTTTTTTGTAAAACGTTTTATGTAGCAACCAACAATGTATTCTCACGGTCAGACACTTTATGCAGTTATGTGGAAATATCCGAAGAAGAAGAAAAAAAGCAAAGCAAGGTTCCCAATCTAGCTCAAACGAAAATTTCTATAGTAAGAGAAACTTTAATGAAAAGAAGGGCGGAAAACATTTCCAATACCAGCGATGTTCTGGAGAAAGAAATACTTAAAAAGCAAAGAGGTGCCTAATTATAGATCTTACATCTCATAAGACCGTAAGACCATAGAGTTCAGACTCTCCGAACACGTTCCGTTTCAAAGGTGTCTTTTTGGAAATTGTCATACTGTCATACGTACAAGTGGACAGACCACTAGCCAAGGTTTTTGTTTCAGCTTCATCAAAATGTGCTAGAAACACAGTAACGATATTTTTTAATGAACGGCGCTTTCAATTTTACTCTTTCACCGTATTCTGATCAACCATGGCTTGTACTAATTGCATTCGGGCAGAGATTGATGTAGGCGTACGTGTCTCGCGACATGGGAGGGCGGAACTTTTACTCACTTTTGGCCGCGCCGGCCGCCGCGCGCGCGACGTCGCCAGTCATTCGCTGGCGGTGCGCACAAGATTTACTCACACAAGTTCCATTAGTGGGCTTCTTGCTGCCTAGCATTGCATGAAGTTGCGAAAACTGACTAATGCGAATTTTTGCTGTTACTACCAGCAAACTAACACCAACAGCTGGCTATTATTGTAGCTACTATTGTGATAAGGTCCTTACTACCAGTAGGAAGTTAGTGATAATAGTATATCTGATATTATAAGATCATTAGTAGAAACCTTATTTATACCATTTTCACGTCAAATTTGACATTCTCACGTCGAATTGGGAATTATTCTGAGCAAGCGTGATGCTTTTGAATTCAAAGTGAACGTCTCCCAAATCAGAGCGACTGTCTTTCGGTCAAACTAGAGAATCTCTAAGGAAAGCAGAATTGTTATTTGCTTGTTTAAGAAATTTGGTATAATTTTCCTTGAAGGATTTTAGTTGACATGCCCGATGAGTGCAATAATTTTTTTGACGTTTTTATATTTTGAGGGAAATAACAAATTTAATTCTGTTTTAATGCAAAATAAGGCAGCAACCATTTATAACATTAAAAAAGGATTGCGCTATGCATCCGTTTAGTTCGTCGCGTTTTTCACTTAATTGATAGTATGGGTGACGGTTACATAAAGCTTCAAGGTGAAGATATGTGTGTTCTTTGCAATGGCTTTTTTGTGTGTTACAGGTGTGAAATTGCATGCAAGCAGAAATTTTGTTATCAATCAACCAAACATCGCGACGTCTTATGGCACAAAAATGGCCGTCTTTATACTCTTTAGAACAAGCTTTAATCCATTATTTTTCCTGAAAAATTAGAATTTTATAAAATTTCCAACAACGTCTTCACTTATTGAGTAGGTAAATTAAGTATTAAAAAAGTGTTCTGAAAATTTAGTTCGAACAAAAACTTTTCTAACCTTTTTGTAGAGCCTACAGTTCAATGTGGAAGGAACTCGTTCTGATTTGGAAAATGTTCAGCTTGATTTCAAAAGCATTCGATCTGTTTAGAAGAGTGTCCAATTTGGCGTGATAATTGTACGTATAGACTGCAACATGGTCCAACAGTAACAATCAGCAAGGGCGTGACGGCGACTGACAATTTGCCAGCTATCGATAATCTGTGCAGGATCCATGCGCTCGGAGTTAACAAGCCGTATGTGTTTTCGGCGACGGCGGCGTCGCGCCCGAGGCGCGCGGCCGAAAGTGAGTAAAAGTTCCCGCACCCCGTGACTAGGAACAACTCCTTACTATCCCGTGTCACATAGAAATTTTAACAGAGCCCTTAGGCTGATAGTAGTGATCAAGAAGAGGATCTGTTATGAAGCAAGTATTTCTTAACATAATTACACCGTCACATTGCAGAGACATGCAAAAATCCTTTTATCCTTACAATGGCAGGGGCACCATACATATGTACATACATACATAGACGGAAACACCATTGTTGTTTTTCTTCTTCACTCTGATATTCTCACGGCTACACAGGCCCTGATTACGACGGAATGACAAAACACCTTATCCTTGTTCATGTGACTACCATGTGTTTTGTTGAACGGGTTGATCGCGCTATCGACAACCGCTCAGTGGTCGCGGATATTTACTCCTCTGGCAGTGGGCATTTTCTCCCCTGGCCGCGGGCAATCTCTCCCTAGCTCCGGGCGTTTTCTCGCACCGAAACAGACGCGGCGCTGTTCGGGCATTTTCTCTCGTAATCGATGGATATGTCAGTGTTCTACTCCTTCTAGACACGGCTGATACCATATCATCGTTTTGTGCTGCCTGAAATTTTGAATGTTCCGCCGTCTTTTACTGTACCGTTAGTTGGTTTGTCACTTTTAATGTTCCCCCTTAACTGCGTGGCTATCTGTGCACAAATAAATAAATATCTACGGGAAGTAGAAGGCGTGGTGCATCCCAAATGGGTTGACGGGTTAACCCATTTGGGATGCACCACGCCTTCTACTTCCCGTAGATATTTGTTTCTATAATTATACTAATCCCTAAAACCGCACGTCATACCAAAACCATTCAATTTCAACCGTCAAAGCATTAGCAACAGATGGGACTCGAGCCATCTGAAGCCTCTGCTACCCAGATCGGATTCTACACGTTATACCGTTCTACGCCTTTTTTCTGTTTTATTGAAGACGTAGAGCGGTAGCTAAAGAAGAAAAATTGAATATTCTAACAGTTATTGTTCAAACGAGAATCCTTAATATTCTAAGAAAGGTTGTTCTAGATGGGCGTGTGGTAGCGCTGTCCGCGGAGGTGTCGGCTCTCGTATAGGCCCGATACCGGGCTCTTGGTTCGCATTAACCACTTAGGTCAACCAAGTATTCCATCCCTCCGGGGAAGATGAATTTGTACCACACTTGTCTGGGAAAGGAAAGGCATTGACTTGTCCATCTGCTGGCTACCACAAATCATTCTATAGTCCGAATACGTATCCAAATTACCTCCAGGACATCATGTAGGAGTAAAATGCGTGGCGCATATTAAAAAAGGATTGATTAACCTTGCACTTTATCCTATGTATCTTTGAAGTTTTCTAGATGCAATCGTCATTTAAGAAGTCGTTCAGAAAATGCGCACTGAAGGAGATTCCTGTGGAAAAAGCGAGTTTGGTGGGTTGTTATTATCTATACAAGTTCAGCTTTTTACGCGTCTCTTATCCAGCTTTAAAAAATTTAATCATGGATGAGATATAATTAGGATTTTACTACAAATTTCCATACCTTAAAATTTTCGAACAACTGTTTCTTTCTTAGAAATATGATAAAAATAGCAGCAATATGCTTCCTAGACAGGCGAGTAATTTCTCTCCACATAAGTCATAAGGTCAGGTTGATAAGAAAGGATGTTCCTTAACAAGGGTATCGGTTCCACTCTTAAGTTATCACTACATTCCAGGTGCTCACTTGCTCGAATCATGTTAGTACGAAACCATACAATGGATTGCGTGCGAGATACGTGCTGTTTGCGAAGTATCCGGACACCGACGAACAAGTGCGAAGTATCAAAGAGATTCTGAATACGAAAATCCCAGCAAAGCCCTTAAACACTTGCGGTCGGAGTCGCAAGTAGTATAGGCAAAATACCATTTTTTTCAATTCCATGGCATTGTTCAAATTGTGAAAATAAAAGTGCTGCCTTGAAGCTGAATGTTCTCCAACTGCGACTCCAACGTGTCCTTTGAAGATATATAGTGTTTCTCGCATCTCTATACCGCTTCTCTCAGAGATGTAATGTCTTGTTCTCAAAGAGGCGCAATCTTGGAGCGGAAAAGGGCAGGACTTTCTGTTCCCAACATCGCTCATCTACTGAAGTTGCACATGTCTATCGCTGTGTGGAACGTAATTCTCTTGTTGATCTACCCCGACCTGGCCGTCCGGTATCCGTGGCTACAAGCAGTCTTCGAAAAATTGTGAAGAAAAATCGTGAAATCTTGAATCGTAGTGTGTCTTTTAGCGCAGGCATTCTTCTTCTTCTTCTTCTTCAGCGTTTGTCCCGCTTCGTGGCGGGGTCCGCTATTCTGGTGTCATGACGCCACCTTTCCCGATCCAGCGCTAGATCGGGGTGGACACCAGCTACTTTCAAGTCCGTATGTAACGTATCAGCCCAGCGCTGCTTCGGGCGCCCTCTAGGCCGCTTTCCTATTACCTCGAAGTTAAGGCCTATCTTGCAGACGCTGTCTTCTTCTCCACGCAGAACGTGGCCGTACCATCGTAAGCAAGCTTCGCGCATCTTGTCAGTTATCGGCGCGACACCGAACTTCTGCCGAATAGCATCGTTTCGGATGCGGTCCATGCGCGTGACTCCCGCCGTCCAGCGCAGCATCTTCGTCTCCACGACGCTGAGGCGCGTTTCAACTTCCTTGGTCGCTGGCCAACACTCAGCGCCGTACATTGCTACCGGCCGGACGACTGCTCTGTAGATCTTCGACTTAAAGCGCTCTGGTATCTTCTTGTCGAGCACGCCAGTCAACGAGCGCCACTTGGACCAAGCTGCACTCACGCGTGAATTCACTTTGACCATCAGTTTGCCGTCAGACGCGACTGCTGATCCCAGGTACTTAAAGACCGCAGTGCGTGGAAGCTCGATGCCGTTAACCTTGATGGAGCTGGACTCGGTAATGTCCGTCGTTAAATACTCGGTCTTCTTCACGTTCAATCTGAGTCCAAACCGCTCCAAGCGATCACACCAAGCTTGCAACTCTCGCTCGAGTTCTCCTTTATCTTCGCTAGCGAGCATCACGTCATCGGCATAAAGCAACGTCCAAGGGACGGGCTTCTGAAGATCTCGTGTGATGGCATCCATGACGACAACAAAGAGGAGTGGGGAAAGCGCAGAACCCTGGTGTACTCCGACAGTGATGGGAAACTCCATCGAGGTTCCAACTGCAGCTTGAACTCGACTCTTTGGACAAGAGTAGAGAATTCGCACCCACTCTATGAGCTCTTCACGAACTCCGTGTTGACGCAGGGCGTACCATACCACTTCACGCGGTACGCGGTCAAAGGCCTTCTCCAAGTCGAGAAAGGCGATATGCACTGGCTTCTGTTTCTTGCGATGCGCACTTTCTTCTCCGCCACAACCTGATTAAAGAACTTCGCCAACCACTCAGCAGGGTACCAGTACTTGGGCTTCCATAAATCAGCTGCCACGTCATCGGGCCCAGTCGCTTTGCCTGGCCTTATCTTCTTCAAAGCCGCTTCAATCTCCTCCACGGTGATCTTCTGCACGGGGCCGTGGGTTGGAGCCGTGGAAGGGATGGCTGGACGAGGAAATTCTACTGTAGAAATTTCGTCAAAGTAGTCGCGCCACCGCTTCAATGCCTTCTTGTGGTCCGTAAGAAGATGGCCATTCTCATCATTGATGCCGAAAAACTTCTCAATATCCTCGGTCTGCCGATGGCGATTCTTAGCAAGCCGGTACAGATACCGCTCGCCATCGCGTGACTCGATCTTCTCGTTGACATCTCTATAATGAGTGGCTTTTGCAACAGCCACGGCCTTCTTTGCAGCTTTCCTCGCTTCTTGGTACTTCCGCCAGTTATCGGCCGTCTTTTCGCCGAGAAACTCGTGATAAAGCGACTTCTTCTCTCAAACTTTTGCATTCACGCCGTCTGTAAACAGCCACGTCTGCTTTTCGACCTTGCGTCGTCCAGGTACCGCGATGCCGAGCTCCAACCTTTTGGCTTCATGTATCGTGTCGGCAGCCTTCTTCCAAGTTTCGTCGACAGATGTGACTGTCGGTAACCGCACGCGAGAAATCACAGCTGCTTCCTTGTTTCTCATTCGCCACCACTTGATTCTCTGTGCACCGCATCGCTCGATCTGCTTCTGCCTTGGAGGGGGATCTTTAGGGTGCAGATTAGCGGTCGCTGCTGTGGGGCAACCGTCTCATACGGTACGACCTTTGAATCTGTGACAAGTCTTCGGTCGCGATCCTTCACAAGGTCGAAATCTATCTAAGACTTAGAGCTCCCACTATAGTATGAGATGAGGTGGGAGTCGCGTTTACGAAACACGGTGTTCATGAGGTGAGGTTATGCAATTCCGCATATTCGAGAATACGCTCACCATCTGCGTTACGCGATCCATAGCCGAATCCACCATGACAGCTGTACCCGTTTTTCGTCGCGCCGACGTGCCCGTTAAGGTCACCAGCGACTATGATGACATCTTTTGACGGTACCTCTGCTGTCTTCTCATCCAGCGGGTTCCAAAACTCATTCTTGGCTTGATCGGAGCAGCCAGTCTGCGGAGCATACGCAGAGAAGAAGTGATAGATCGTCAAAGCGCTTAACGCTTACAATCGAGTCACGAAATCGTTCGGAGACGATTATTCCGACACCACTGGTGGTCCTGGGACTTCCACATAGAACGGCCTTGAAGCCACGCCCTATGTCCCTTGACTTGCGGCAGGACCACCTCGTCTCCTGCACCGCACAGAAATCAACTCTTCTACGCTCCAGTGCTTCAACCAACTCGCACGAGCGGCCCGTCAACGTACCCACATTCAGCGTAGCCACGCGGGTCCTGCTTACGTTACGGGACTTTCGGACTAGCTCAGTTGCCCCCCGATGCCGTCATCGCATCAGGGACCCTCGCATACTTCTCACACTCGCCGGGCTCTGCGAGTGCGCGTCGGCTCCCGCGGACGCCGTAGCACTATCACGAAAAACTTGCAATGTTAGGCATTATCCTCTAGAATGCCTTTTAGGGCAGGCATTGTCCTCTAGAATAGACAAACGCTGTAGTCCATAACGTTCAAATCTGGCGAGTTTGCCGGCCATTCAGAAGCAGGGTTGAAGTTGGGCAGATTTCTTGCGCACCACTCCTGAGCTTTCTTTGACTTATGATCAGGTGCGCCGTCCTGTTCAAATGTCCATGTTTTACTTCCAAAGTGCTCTTGAGCCTAGGAATTAATTCCTTTTTCAAAATGTCGTGCAGTAGATATCGGTGTTGATCTTGGCTCCCTTTTCAACAAAAACCAATGGTGTCCGTCCTGTGGCGAACTCCGGCCCAAACCATCAGAGAAGCTGCATGAGAGTTTCTGTAAACGATTCTTCCCTTTTTGTCTGCATCTTTACCACTTTTAACCAATAACCGCGAGTTTTGTCGGTTAAAAGACTGCTCAATTGAGAAAGGTTTCCATCGGTGAAGAGCGTCATGCAGTGGTCAAGCCGCTGGAAGAGGCTTCTGCTTTTTTTCTTCTTCCTTCCACCTGTGCAGGCGTCAGTCCGCGTATTTGAAGGAACTTGTAGGGGTAAAGCCCAAGCTCATTCTTAACAACTCGCCTCATTGCTATGGCCGGTAAGTTGAGCTCGGATGCCATCTTTCTCATAATGCGTCCTAGATTCGGCTTGAATCGTTCTTTCATTCACGATTTTTCGAAGACTACTTGTAGCCACGGATGCCGGATGGCCAGGTCGGGGTGGATCAACAGGTGAGTTACGTTCCAGCGATGTTGGAACGATAGACAGACAGTTGGTTAGACAGTCTTCTTGTGCAACTTCAGTAGACGAGCGATGTTGGGAACAGAAAGTCCATCCCTTTTCAGATCGAAGATTGCGCCTCTTTGAGAACAAGACTTTACATCTCTGAAAGAAGCGGTATGGAGATGCGAGAAACACTATACATGTTTAAAATGACACGTAGAATCCGAAAAAATATGAAAACAAAAAAGCTTACAAGGAAATCAATCTCTTTCAAAACAACTCGACATAATATTATGCTCGCTACCCTTTTTGAGATTTTTTTAGTTCTTTGCTCTGAGTGTTTCTGATTAATCTGCAAAGACATTTTTCCCAGGCCCCTATACATAGTTTATAGTGGCTCATGAATTTGTTGGTGTTGGTTCTTTTAGTTAAGCATTGTTATTTGATCGTTACTATGTCTGCCTTCGTATGCTTGTTTTCTTTGGCGCACTTTAGTGCAGCAATAAATAAATAAATAAATACAAAAAATGACGAGCGAAAAAAGTGACCATATTTATGGTGCACCTTGTAGTGCCATTAGTCCTGAAGCTTGATGTTATACCCATTTTCACACTTGAATTTCTTAAAAAAACTACTTTGGAAAAGTTTGTTTCAGATGGTTCATATTTTAAGGCTAGCGCACACTTCGTTATGGTTAAAGTTAATTGCAAGAATAGCTGGTTTGAACGTTAAATGGTCACCTTGTGCAATCACCTGAATGATGTCAAACCGAACTCGACCATCATCAGTTCCTGGGATAGCGCTTCGTAAGCGCGAGATTGTCAATTGCTTGCTCCATTATTTCATAGCTTCGCTTTTTTAGTTATGGTGTGTTGCCTAGTTTTGTTATGTAGCCGGCCTTTAAATTGCTTTTTGTCATGTTGTTACCATATATAGGCATAATCCTGTGCAATGAACAACTGCAAAATAAAAATCGAGCTCACCCAGCGTGAACCCAAATATTTTACCAACATTATTCTCTGAAACAGGGCGAGTATGTACTAGCGTAGTCTGAGGAGGTGGCGGCTGTCGCTCGCATCCGATTCCAGGTTTCTGGATAGGATGCTTCGCAAATAAAGCCTTCTATCCCTCTGAGCTCGTTTTGGCACTAGACTTGTCCGGAAAGGAGAAAACACTGACTTGTCCATCGTCTGGCAACGCAAGTATAGGCCAAACTACGCATTCAAATTGCCTCCACGACATTCCATAGAAGTAGAATGCATGGCGCATCCTGAGCAGGGAATGATTAACGCCGCCCTTTATCCTTACTCTCCAAAAAGAATGACTACAGGAACAAAGCGAAAGTGCTGAGAGTGGTAGCGACATTAACTTCATCCAATACCTAGTCTATCCTGGTTCATGATGTCCCAAAAAATTAAGGCAAATATGGTACCAAATGAATCTAATCATAAGGAAATCAGAAGTTTTTTCACATATCCTGACCACTTTCCTCACTCTTTCCTTATTATTTTTCTTTTTTTTCAAATACTCGACTTATTTTGTTTCTCTTATGATTTTCGTTTATTGTGGCAGCATGTGTTTAAACTGGTATAAATAAAGAAAGAAATAAAGCCGTGGAACAACCTGTGCAGCCTTTTGGTCGCTTGGCATGCAATTCACAAACGCTGTGAATTGCAAACCTGTAGATATGCATCTCATTAGGAAGCTTGAATTAAGGACTTTTTTGCTAAATATGCTGTATCGAATGGAATCTCACAACACAAAACAGTCAATTAATGGTAATTCGCGCCCTAAACAATGTCATTTTTCAGACAAAAGATTACCACTAGAGACAAAGATTCTTGAGTGTTGTCGATTTAAGGGACTGAAATGATCCTCCGGAACTTTTCGCTGCTCCTTTCCTTGCGGTTTTCTACGCAACTAATTTTCAAATTTGTATCTTACACTAAATATGGACTTCCCTCAAGATGTCACTGTGGCCTGGAAGAACTGCTGTCCAGTGCTGAGACGCTGAGCCAGCGCAGACAACGTGTTGTCTGATGTTTGCCGACACTTTAACATTTGCGAGCTTTGAGTCAACAGTTGCAGCAGGAAGCTGGCAATAATAAACATTCTAAGGCTGCTATGATAGGTTCACATAAGGAAATGCGATCACTAGTCTTTCCTACATTTTTGAAGTTAACTGGAAGGAAAAAACTGTTAAAGAGAAGACACGACACCACTTAAATCGTCTGCAGCTCCATAAAAAGATTTTAACGTTTTTCTGGATAAGTGTAGAAACTGTACAGCTGAAGAATGCTAAATTAATATTGACTTTGTCGATGCGAGCAGTACTCAAGCGAAATAAGTCATTAACTGAAGGCTTTGCGCATAGACTAGTCAAGTGTAGTTCTACAAGGGACGCCACACACCATTTGCCGGTGTTTCCTCGTTCACAAAAAATGGCAGCGCCATCTTTGTTCTTTTGTTGGTGTTTTATAATTTCGGCTGCAGAATAGAGAGAGTAAGTTGCTAAAGCGACGCCACAATTTCTCCTATTGTGCCCCAATTCTGCTTGAGTGGAGGTGTAAATGCCGTTGTCAAGTAGCTTCCCAAATAGAGAGTGTACAGAATTCAGACATTATTTTTTGAAATGTCCAAGTCGTCGAAAAGTAGGCGGGCTGGCAACGTATTAGGTTGGTGAAAAAGTCTTGCACCAAAAATTTTGAAAATTTTTCAAAATTTAACGAGAACTTTTAATGACTGTTTGGTGCTACGTAGTTGTAGTACAAACATTCTAGAATATTTCGCAAACGTGGCAATTTGCTTTTAAGGGCATATAAATACTGCGACTGTAGTGAGGAGTGACTGACTCCGTGATTCGGACAAGGCTTCGCGTCTGACCATCGCTCAGTCTCTCCTTGTTCTTTTCCGTAATAAGCACTTTCTCGAGAATGGACGGCACCGCAGTAGCAGCAAACATCTACGCTACACAGCTGTAAAGCTGAGCGAGATCTTGTCTAGCAAACCGCGAAGGCGGAGGAACGTTTACCTTCACGACAATGCTCGCCCCCCCCCCCTCCCACATTGCAAGGTCGTCTCACCAGAAGTTGTAGGAGCTTCGGTGGGAGGTGCTGCCCACCCTCCGTATTCGCCAGGTCTTGCGACATCTGGGTGCTACCTCTTTCGAGCACTCAAGCAACAACTAAGGGATAGGTGTATCAACGACCGAATCGAACTGGAATCTGAGGTGGAGCATTTCTTTGAGTCACAACTTCATTCTGGAAGGAAGTATTTCGTGATTTCCCCAGCAGATAGCAGAAGGTGTAAATGGTAATTGCTTCGAAGATTGAAGTCGCTCACAAAAGAAGCAATAAAGTTTTATAAAAAATTTCGCTGTGGTGCAAGACTTTTTCACCAACCTAATAATAGCGTCCACATTCATTCACTGCGCGAGAGTCGCCACCGACACAATTCCCAGGGATGTCGAAAGAACCGCACGCTCACCAATGCGTAGGACCGCAGCAGCGACGCGATCAAGTAGCATATAGTAGACTTCGATGGTAACTGTTAAGTTTGCTGGAATCAACTTCCAGTGAACGATTCCTTTGCAGTTCCACCAAACACTGGGCATTGTCTTCTGTAGCTTCGGCCTTGACGTTGGCATTATTTGGATTGCATAACGATCCAATGGAATTTTGGTGGTTTTGCTACACTTCAGAACACAGTTTTGTTTAAGTTTTATTTACATCCGAAATTTCTTAGTCTACGAAATATTCTTGAGGGAATAGACAAAGGGCACGTCTGCTTCATTCTTTGCTAGTTTATTATTTCTTACTTTATAGTGAGATAAATAAATTTACACTATCCGTTACATTTCCATTACGTTCCAGGCCAGGACCGGTGTCCAGCTCTCTGACTTACTTCTTCCTCGTCGTCATCGTTCTCCAAAGATGTCCATGTCGTCCTTACAGCCAACAGTAGCTGGGCAACGTACTGTGGAGTGTGCAAGCTGAGACAGCTGGGAAGTTAGAGCAACTGTGACTAGTCGGCGGCGTACAATCTGTCAGATCTAAGATCTCCATCCTTCGCCGAATTTTCTTTGTATCCCGCTTTAAGAGAATCCCTGACATTCCTCACGAATCATCGTGAACGTGAGTTCACAACAGGCATACCAGATTCTCCGATCCGAGCCACTGGTGCCTTCGTGTTTGAAACATTCAAGTTGTCGAGCTAAGCTTAACTCCGACGGCAGGTCAAAAAGTTTATGAACGCATCTCTCGGCACTTGAAGGTGGTGTCCGCTCAGACGATGAGTTATTCTTTTACCATATCTACATGCCATTCTATAGCGAAGCAAATGAGTAGCTATTGCATCGCGATGACACCGAAGTCGTCTGTCAGTTCAGAGTGTTAATCCGGAGTTTCTCTTCAATCACAGAAGGCAGTCGTCGTTCACTGCAACCGACCCACCATCGTGGTATGTGGCCTAAGTCAAAGTCGCCGTTTTTTAACTGGCAGGGCTAATTTTTTACCAGGTCGTAGGAGACAGCCGCCGAAAAGCCCATCGTGTTACATGTACTTCTTATAGAGTCGCTTGCTGCTGCTGTGCTTCTTGAATTTGTAAAGCGGGAACAATGCCACACGTTCGTTGCTTTTCTGACCGAGTTGTCATTACAACTGAAAAGCAGTCAAGATCCTTGCAAAATTGGTCTGGTAAATGATTCAATTCAACTTTTCTCTCAAATGAATTGAATCATTTCTGTTAAGATCGTTAACAGGTTTCATGCTGCTATCAGCGGCCGGCTCGTACCGATGCACGGGTGAAAGGTGATGGGTCCCGCGAGGTGTGGATGTTACGTCTGCGGCGATGGTGTAATGGTGTAAAGCATTATCGCACGGTCAGCAGGAGGTATGGGCTCGAGTCTCGCCTCGCGCTACAGTTTTGATCGCAACAAGACATCCTTATAACATGGACGGACGTATTCGGGATGTCGTCCAGCTTTCCACGAATCAGTGTGGTTTCGTCTCTGGCTGTGGTACTGTTGATGCCATTCCCGCTGTTCGTCTTTTGCGAGAGAAACACCGCGAGAAACAGATACCGGTGCATTTTGCCTTCCTGGACTTGGAGAAGGCCTTCGACCGCATTCCGCAGGAAGTGATATGGTACGCGTTGCGACGACATGGTATCCCTGAAGAGCTTATTGAGTGGGTGCGCATCCTCTACTCGTGCCCAATAAGCCGAGTGCGAGCACCAGCGGGCACCTCGATGGAGTTTCCAATCTCTGTCGGAGTGCACCAGGGATCTGCGCTCTCCCCACTGCTCTTCGTGATCGTCATGGATGCAATTACACGCGATCTCCAAAGGGCAGCTCCTTGGACGCTGCTGTATGCCGATGACGTCATGCTTGCATGCGAAGACAAAGCAGAGCTCGAGCGACAGGCACAGGCGTGGTGCGATCGCTTAGCATTGTTCGGACTCAAGCTAAACGTCAAAAAGACGGAATACTTGACGACGGATGTGAATGAGCACGGATCTATTAAGATCAGTGGTACTGAGCTCTCACGAGTTACATCTTTCAAGTATCTTGGATCAACAGTCACGTCCGATGGCAGTCTAAAGTTGGAGGTGAACGCACGTGTGAGTGCACCTGGTACAAATGGCGTTCGTTGACTGGGGTGCTTTGCGACAAGACAATTCCTGAGTACCTCAAATCAAAGGTGTATAGAGCAGACGTCCGCCCAGTAGCGACGTACAGTGCTGAGTGCTGGCCTGTGACGAAGGAAATTGAAAGCCGCCTCAGTGTAATGGAGAAAATGCTAAGGTGGACGGCTGGAGTAACGCGATTGGACCGCGTTCGCAATGAAACCATGCGACAAAAGTTCGGTGTCGCCTCGATAGCTGACAAGTTGCGCGAAGCACGTCTACGATGGTATGGCCACGTCCTTCGCGCTAACGACGACACCGTGTGTAAGATTGCCCTGAATCTTGAAGTCTCTGGAAAACGGCCCAGAGGACGCCCGAAACAACGTTGGCTAGATACGTTGCATATGGACTTGAAGTTAGCTGGTGTCCATCCCGACCAAGCGTTTGGTCGGGAGAAGTAGCGTCACCAGACCAGAAGAGCGGACCCCGCCACCAAGCGGGACAAGCGCTATTGAAAATGGTGATGAAGATATCCTTATAACAGCTTACAACAGCGCTACCAGTCACTTGTGGATTAAAGAGGACGGATTTAAATTGTAGACTGGTTTCTCATTATAAATTTGGGTTTAATGACAATAAAGATAAACTAATTAAGTTTCTTAAATACATACTTAAAATTCTAATAATTTAAATTGCAACATCTTTAAATGGTCATGTTCGTACTATTCGCAAGTAAGAGGGTTTGCCATGGGTCAACGACTGGCACAGGTCCTCGAAGTTTGCCTTATGAGCAGGGTGGAACAACCGGTGCTTGATCGCTTACATCTAATGTACTGTAGATACATAGATGATTGCTGCATTGTAACATCAACACAGTCGGGAATGGATAAATGTTTCAGGCTGTTGAATGCAAGGACATTAGACTTACTAGAGAAACTCCGAAAAACGGTCTGCTTCCGTATCTCAACACTCTGGTCCAGGTGTCTAATGGGGCAGTTAGCGTGAAATGGTACCGTAAACCAAGCTCCAAAAACATTTTGGTTCATGCCAGGTCTGCGCACCTCACTGCTGTGAAACGAACTGTTGCAAGAGACATGTTTATCAGTAAGAATGTGCACAGGCCCAGATGAACGACAAGAATCTCTGCGGCTAGTTTCCAATATAGCCGTGTTAAACGGCTATAAAATTTTGAATCGTCGTCGAAGACTTCACGCTAACCGCCACGAAAGACCGCGAACAAAAAATATACCTTTCCTGCTTCCCTTCGTTTCCGATAGAGTTACTGCTGATATCCAAAGAGTTATTCTAAATGCACAGCTGCAGGACGATGTTGTCTTGGTGAATATTCCTAACGACAACATAAAACGGCAGCTAGTTCGAAATCGGCTCTATGATAAACAGTGCATATCGGAGAACTGCCTTACTTGTCCAAGTGGCCGTTCGGGGGATTGCTCAAAGATCGCAGCAATTTATGAGATAGTGTGCTTGGCCTTTACACTAAATATATTGAGGAAACGGGAAGGGCTCTGGCAATACGCCGTTGAGGGAGAGATCTCGGCTGCGGATTCGTTGGAGGCGTTCTGGATTTCCACAAGAAATCCACTAATGAACAAGAGAAATGAGTGTCCCTCTGTTACGAGTGCCTTCTTGCCGTTTGTACCTCATTGTGAACTCTAAATGACCGGTCGGCGACAGTTCCCACTCAGTGTGTCTCATTCACCTCTACTGGTTACTTAACGAGGGCGATCGCCAGCCCAGCAGTGGATATTATGCGTGAGTTCGTCTTCTTCGTTGGGGCTATCCGTAGTGATTCTAGGGATGGAAAATGTCTAGAGTAGTTGAGGTGCTCGGTGGGGTAGAGCGCAAACATAAACTTGTGCTCCACTTTTAGGCCTCTGAAGACGATGGAAAGTCGAGAGGTCAGGCCGCCAATAAAGATCCACCTACAAACCTCGTGTGGCACAAAATACTGACACCTAATAACTCTAATATCTGTAACTTCCATTGGGTTTGGTAGAAAGGGCGCTTCCATGCAGAGAGTCAGGCCGCCCATCCAACTTGACTATCAAATTTCAGACTTTAGCACTGCTGCGTCCTAAAATTCGCCTTTAGTAGGTTTTTTTTGAACTCTCTTCCCTCAGTCCTCCTCCTCTTCCTCCTTTATCCTTTCTCCACTGCTTATGTAGCACTCCTCCTCCTTGCTGATCAGCCACGGGAGGAGTGCTAAACTAAGGATCGTTTGAGGGTTGTGGCGGAACGAACCTTCCCACCCTTCACGGAACCTTTTTATTAGCAAATCGACAGATAATAGACAAACCGACGTGAAGCGTAGTCCGCTACCCAACCCTGGTCAAGAGCTGCAGGACTGTCGTTCATCAACAGTTCAGGTTTTGGGCCTCAGGAATGTGTCAGGCTTAGTTATTCACTGCCTATCTAGATTTATTAGGTTAAGCAGGCTTAATAGTAGCCGAAGTTTTACTAATCTTGCCCGTTTATTAGGTATAGCAGTATCACCTGCCGTCCCGTTGACATCAAGTTGCTCGAGCAGCGTCTCTGTTCATGCTTAGCTGTATCACCTGTTTAGCTGTATCACCTGCCGTCCCGTTGACCATCAAGTTGCTCGAGCAGCGTCTCTGCTCCAATAGATCTTGCTCGCTCGAAGGACCCGAAGAAGATCATATCGTTCGTTCAGGGCTTTCACGAAGAAATCCGAAAAGCGTGTTGGTGGGCGTCCTGGTGTTCTTTTGACATCCCGCGGAATCCAATCTGTGACGACTCTCGTCCAGCGGGTGTCTGCGAATCGCATTACGTGGCCGGCCCACCTAATTTTCGACGACTTGGCCCATGCGACAGCGTCTCTGATCTCCGAACGTCGGCGAAGCTCGGAACTCCGGAGGCCTTCTCTCACTTGCGTGAGTCGTGTCACTCCGAGCATCGTCCTCTCGATTCCACGCTGCGCGACGCTGATCGAGTGTTCATCCTTCCTTCGTATAGCCCAGGTTCTGAGGCGTATGTCTGGGCAGGAAGAACAGTGGAGTCGAATAGGTGAACACGGAGTCGAACGTTCTTAGTCTTCTTCACGACTTCTTCGACGCTCTTGAGTGCTCCCCAAGCCGGAGTTTTCACGAAGAAGTCTCGTTCAGGAATAGATCGATTGCTTTTACTAGATTAGTGAGGAAAACATCTATGTAGGATTGCTCGGCCTTAAGGATGCGGAAGGTTTTATGTCCAAAGCTCGAATTTCGTTAATTACTCAGTTCTGTACCCTAGCCTGGTTCAGTAACAGAATACTTTCAAACGTTTATTAAATCACATGAGCGCTGACTAGAATCGTTAAATACATATACAATATATAAACTCCTTAGGTATTCAGTTACTCACATAAGCAGCTAATACTTTGTACAGACACGATGCCACAATTCTCTGGGCGATGGTTCGGTTGGGAGCCACGGCCTACTGAGCTTAGCGTCGCATACAGCACGATCCACCGCACTGGCTGTAGCCGCTGGAGCAGCCGCAACCGGACGACGACTGCTGGCAGGGCACCTGAAAAAGGTGACAGTTAGAAGGGTGAGGAATCCCAGTCAGCGGAGTGGCGATGCTCACCACAATCTGGGCAGCCTGTTGGCAGGTCTGCTGGCAGGTCTGTTGGCAAAGGGGCTGACAGGAGATGACTGGGGCGGACGCCTGGCAAGTGTTCATGCAGCTGCTCTGGCACTGGTTCTGGCAGCCCTGTTGCTGCTGTTGGACGACAATCACCTCAAAAGCAAGCAGTTCAGCACCAGAATTTTCGATGTGTATCAAGGCACTGTTGATCAGGCATCGACACTACCTGCTGCTGGTTGTTGTTGCACGAGTTGCCCTGGCAAGGATTGCACGACTGCTGGCACTGGTTATTGCAGGACTGCTGGCAGATCGGAGTCGAGCACTGCGAGTTGCACTGCGACTGGCAGGAGTTGGAGCAGCTGCCACCCTGCGGCACAACGACGACGACAGGCTGCTGCTGCTGCGTGCAGGACGACGAGCAAGACGGCATGCAGGCCGGGGCGCACTGCGGTGCGCAGGCGTTCGAGCACGACGACTGGCAGGAGGACTGGCACATCGGAGTCGAGCACGACGAGCTGCACTGCTGGTTGCACTGGTTGTTGCAGTTGTCCTGCTGCGCTTGGATCACGATGACCTGGAAAGGTGGGCATCAACTTACCATTGCTTCAGAATAAAAGATCTCACGCCTCAAGGCTAAACTGCAAAATTAACGGAGCGTAGTAACCTTAGATTTTTTCGGAGAGGCGCGAAAGTATGGCGGATCCCATCACAGAGGTATGAGAATCGCTATCATAATTTAACGATTTGATATCAAAAATGGTGTATGAATACACTTCAAAACCTAATGCGAATTGGTTCATCGATTTCATTCTTATGAGCTTTTTATCTTTAGCCTTTTATAATTTTATTTACTTTAGAAATGATTGAGGAATGTGGATGACCCAAGGGAGGAATCAACCCAATAAGGCAGTATTGAACAGAGGTGCTGGACAGAGAGGCGTATGATGGTCCGTGCATTGATTGGCTAGCGCGTGTACGATCGATGTTCTGCATGGTTGTGACTGGTTGTCGCTTCGACTCCTTCTGTGTAAGCCAATTTAACGACTAGTACCAGGTTTCCTTCACGAGCGGAAGATTCCAGGCTTAAACGAAGGCATTCTGGCTTCTGTGTGAAGATTGTATTCTGCTGTGACCTTCTTGAAGAAGCCCTTAAAAGATGGCAGGAATGTGTGCCTCCTAAAGGATAAAGGATAAAGGACGGCGTTACTCAATCCCTCTCGGGATGCGCCACGCATTCTACTTCTACTGGCTGTCGTGGAGGCGATTTGAATGCCCGTTTGGCCATACAATGACTTACGGTGGCTAGCCGATGAACAAGTCAGCGCTTTGTCCTTCCTAGGCAAGTCTGGTATCAGTTCACCAACCCCAGAGGGATGGAAGGCTTGGTTGGCCTGAGCGGGCACTCCGAACCAGGAATCTGGTATCGGGTGCACGCGACAGCCGGCGCCTCTTCCTCTATGCTACACGCGCCTTGTGCCTCCTATCAACACTAATTCTCCGTCCTGATCCCAACTCCTGGTAAACTCTTCCTGGTCGCACTCCTGGTCTTCCGAGACCACATACTGCGCAGCCCCCGCGACGTCTGTGACACGTCTTCTGAATTCAGACTCCCATTGCGTGACATCAGTGACACGTCCGCTGAACCCCCGGAGCACGACGTTGTTGACATGTCTTCTGAACCCGGAAACCCGCTGCGCGAATGATCTATCCGATGTCATTGACACGTCTTCAGAGCTCGAACAAATGCTGCATAACCAGCGTTGCACGTTTCCGAGAGAAATCCGTTTGCATCTCCTTCTTTTCTGGCAAGTCTTTCAGAAATTCTCGCAGTTTAAGCTATGACAAGTTGAGAAAATTGAATGATGTCGTGACGCGGAATCGAACTCAATAGGTTTGGAAGAGAAGACGTCTGCCACCGCACCAGATGAAGTTTGCCGAAAGAAGTTCAAAATCTGATCACATAGAAATCGCTAAATAAGTAGTTTTCTTTGGTGCAGGTCTAGAAAGGGAGGTCCACCCTCATATCATTCCTTAAACTGTTGGCAGTTTCTTCAAAAACGTTTTAAATATGCCTAAAGTACGGATACAAATACTATAACTGTATAGGTAGACCGAAGCCTTCGTTGGTTTGAGTGAAGCTACCAGGGGTAGAAGTGATACACTGATGCCCGCTCTCCTAACATCAACCGAATTTCTGAACGTTGCCAAAAGTAGGGAGACATACTTGGGATTTAAGCGCCTGATCCTGCTATTTCTATCGTACCAAAACTATGGCACCCAATGCGACACCTTGCTCACCTGGTTGTTGTTGTTATTGTTTCCGCAAACTGGACCGCAGGACTGCTGACAATTGCAGTTCTGCGAGGAACAGGAGGCTTGACAATTCTGCTGGCAAGAACCACACTGATCCTGCGATTGGACGACGATCACCTGAAATCGATTCAATCAGAAAATCAGCAAATAAGCGCTGTGACGTCAGCAAACATCTGACGACAAGCTTCGTCGTCCTACGGAGCCATCTGGCAAACACATTCGCATAGGTTCCAGTCGCCAGACCTCCTCCGCCGGCTTCGTTCCCGTGGGACGATGGAGCGCCGTCCGGTGTTGGTATTTGAAGGCTCGAATTTCCGTCGTCGCGCCCCACCAAACCAGGGGGACTACCGCGGTGACAATGGCTGGAGGCGACAATGAGAAACATCTCGACCGGCGAGATCAAGCTGCGCACACTTTTTATAGCGCAGCGGAAGCGTCGACAACCGGAATCGGCCGGGTCGCCGTGAGAAGAGACCAACGCTTTCCTGAGGACACTGAGGAAAAAGCCTGAGGTCTCAGAGATCACGGAAGTGTATTCGACAGTTTAAAAGGAAGGCTTTGAAGTAGGTAGGTCTACCTTGAGACATCCAAGGGACTGATGGAATCGCTCTGTTTAGCCATGGTTAATACTTAGAACAGTATAATCAATCGCTGAGTGGACAACCTCTCAACACAACCGCGTACAACCCCTGAAGCCATCTGAACGAGCGCACATCTTAAAGTGCTCACCTGAGGTGGTGCCTGATTTCCGCACTGAGGGGCACAGCTGGCCTGGCACGTACTCTGACACATGGGCGTCGAGCAGGAGTTGCCGCACGACTGCTGGCAGGAGTTGCAGTTCTGCTGTTGTTGAAGAAGGATCAACTGCTGCAAAGGGTAGACTTAGATTCCTTATACAATGGTGCAACGCTGTGATGGAACCCGCCATACTGTCGCGCTCCTCCTAAAAAGCCTAGGGTTATTATGCTCCGTTAACTTTGCAGTTTAGCTTTAAGGTGTAGGGTCTTCTATTCTGATGCAATGATGCGTTGATGCCCACCGTTCCAGGTCATCTTGATCCAAGCGAGAGCTACATATCAAAACGTCGTAAAGCTAATTGATAAAGATAAGTTGTCTATTTGGGGGCGAGTAACGCTGTCGGAGAAGGCGCCGACTGTCGCGTTCACCCGGTACAAGGTTCCTGGTTCGGATTTCGCACCAGGCCAACCAAGCCTTCCATCCCTCAGGTACCAGATAAGGATGTGAGATGCTTTAAAAAATTTATCGATTTTATTCAACAATTAACAACGACAGCACTTAATTAACACTACCTGGAAAGGACAAAGCGTTGTCTTGTTCATCGGCTGGCCACCGCAAATCATTGTGTGGCCAAATGCGCATTCATATCGCATCCACGACATCCCGTAGAAGTAAAATGCATGACGCATCCCAAAACAGATTGAGCAGCGCCTTCCTCATGCTTTTCCTATGTTGACTATTTGGACAATTTTTGAGGAATGAGGAAAACAGGAGGACTATTAACAAATATTATCCATGAAAATTTCAATTTCCTACAACTCTGAGAGTTAGAAACTTTTAAAGAATTAGCTTATAATATTGGCTTTTCTGCGTCTTCCCTATGTAGGTGGCAATGTAGAGAAAACTTTCCCTGATTTCAAGTGGAACTTCATCCAAAAACAGGGTATAAAACCTCATGCTAAGAAATGCTTCTTCTACCGGCACTATGTGCGCTTCTACACAGATCCTCTGTTGGTATCACCTACCTTACATGGTGAAAATGGCTTAAGTTCTTACATATAGCTATATAAAGTGTCATCGCAAGTGAATGGTAGCTGATTTTAGGCAATTTCATGGCTCAATCTCCTCCCCCATAGCCTGTCTCATCGTCTTCCGTTCTATTCTTGGCGTTCGTTAAGTCGACATTTAGGCCTATAGACAACAAAACTAAGAACTATTAAACGAATCTCAGAAATACGGTCACACTTGATGCATCGCCCGCCCTAGTAAGAGAGCTTTGCTTTCTTTTCTAACTTAGAATTGTCAATCCTTAGGAGCTTTTTTTACTAGCATGTCGTTTTGGGGGCGCGTGGAGCGCAGTCGGAGGAGGCGCCGGGTGTCGCCTGCATCCGATACGAGGTTCCTGATTCGGATTTCCCGCCTAGGCCAACCAAGCCTTCCATCCCTACGAGGTCAGTGAATTGGTGGCAGACTTGTCTGGGAAGGATAAAGCGCTGAGTTGTTCATCGGCTGACCAAATATGCATTCAACTGGACTCCACGAGATCCCGTAGAAGAAGAATGCGTGGCGCATCCCAAAATGGATTAAATAACGCCGTCCTTTATCCTTAATATCCTCCTTTATTGTTTCGAGGTCTACAAACGGTCAATCTCTGAAGGAGTAGGTATGCTCATCCAACACATTAGACATTATACAAGTTAAAGACGAGATCGATGCTCCTTAAGCGAACAGGAGATTATTGGCTGTATATGCCTATATAGTTCCAAATTTTTCCCAAACTCAAGCCCAATTTCTTTTTGATGCGCATTTTTCTCCCATTTTTCAGCTTGGCCAAAATTCCCCCCCCCCTCAGATTTGTTATTATATATAGCCTGAATTCGCACAATCATGAGTGTTTTTGTTCAAATTTTTAGGCTATGACGGCGGCTCCAATTCTCCAGAGTACGGATTGGTAGCGAGGAAGTCCGCAGCCGCGCTAAGGGTCAGCAAGTCAACATACCTGACCACCACCGCCGCCGCACTGTTGATTACAGCTGGGAGCGCAGCTCTGAAAGCACTGTTGGCTCTGGCAAGACGACTGACACTGCTGCACACACACCGGGAGACATTGAGTGTTCTGAAAGGAAGGGAGTATCGATCAAAATTGATGTGAAAATAGGCACAATATTTGGTAGAAAACAGCTGTAGAAGCTTCTGACATTGGCGTCTTTGGCATAGACAGCAAAGAATCTCCACGAGAAATGAAAGCCTCGAGGAAGCTCATCTGGTAGGTGTAGGAGCACATACCTGCTGACCGCAGCAGGAGTTGGAAGAGCCCGAACAACACTGACGCTTCGCTCGTGTGAGCTGGATTGACGTCTCGTTCTGAACAAAGACCAACTAACGAAAAGTGAGCGAATTGAAGTAAAATTGTTGGCAACAAAAGAGCTGATAAGCAAAGGGTCAAGTGGAGTGCTCACGCACCGACGCATCTTCGTCCTCGGCGAAGACGACGGCTGAGGCGACGATGGCGATGAGAGCGAGTCGAGCCAGGCGACGAGCCATAGTTACGTGTGTGAGCTGCTCGGGTTGAGCTATGCGGACCAGGCGCCGCGCTTTTATACGGCGCCAAAATCGCGGTCAACCGGTCCGCGTCCGGATGACTCAACGCCGCCCTTCCGGAATGCCGCAAGCGCCCCGAGAAAAAATCGCACGTCATGCCATAGAACAGTGCACGAAAAGAAGACAAGAAGCACTCTGTCAAGGTCATGCTTCTTAATTTTTTCATGCTCATTTTTCCTTATAAGTTCCACCTACTTCCACCTTCGATACACTCATTCACGTGCGTACTAGATCTTCCAGTATGCTTAGTTTCCTAATCTATATTGTGAGATCAGAGCCTTACTGACAGTGAAAGACATAGGAGTGCAGAAACTCTACCTTCCTAGTCTAAATAAAGGCCGGAAAGCAATGTTGTTCGGCAAATAATGCAGACTTTTAGTATCCAAGCTTAAAGCTAGAAAGCAAGCTAATATTTATTTCTCAGCTATGGTCAGGGAAAGCGTGTCAGAAGCCACGATAATCACGGTTCACGCGAAGTCGTTGTATTTGTGCATACGACGGTTGCGACGAGACTTGTGTGTGACCTTCGCTGTACTCTTGACTTCTTGCGCATTTCTACAGGAGGACGCAGACAAGGGGATCGAAGGACATTTGGTGGAGGGAAGATTCTCCTCGCATATTCTAAATAATCCATGGTTTTAGCTTAGCCTGCCCAAGTGTTGCAGTGTCTCTTGCGAGAAAAGCTCCATTGGTAAAGGATGTTGGGTGTTCTAAGACGAGCCGGGTAGGAGGCGAGGAGCTGCATGGGCCAATTTCGGATTTCTCAAAAAGGCTACAGAGCATCTGACGGACCCCAACCATCGAGCGAACCTAATCGACTCGACTGTTCTCCCTACGCCGTGTTACGTGGCGGAGACGTGGACCGACGGTGCAGCCAGGGCAAGGGCAGGCTACCGGCAGAACGCTAGAGTGACGCCTTCTGAAGTATTAGGTTCTCGCGAAATTATTAGCCGAAACAGGCCACTTATTTCAAACTGCTATAACGCAGCTTAAACGATTCATTGATATTCAAAGTAAGAACAAAAAGAATCTATACATTTTTGCCCACGAAAAGGTAATGAATCGTTAACAGTAAAGACTGAGATCAGGAATTAACGAAATCAAGGAGGGCACATTCAACATCGGCCAAATTAGTGAAGCCATTGGAAACGACTTCAGCTCGATCGTTGGATCCTAACGGCTTCAGCAGGAAAAGTTCCCGACATGCGCAGGCGCTCGCCGGCTCGTTTTCATAACATTATCCGGTGTTCTAGGGCAAGTTCTGTCCTCGTGCTGCCTTCGGTCATCGAAACTTTCTGAGTGGTTCAGACCAAATATAAAATTGCAAAAATTGTGGCCGGCAGTAGTGAATAGGGAAGGGCCATTCCTACTGCAGGGGAGCAGACACCTCACGAATCACAAGGCGAAATTTGCCCCATTTAGGTATCGAAGTTCTGCCTCACCCTCCATCTTTTCCCAACCTTTCTCCGACTGGCCATCGCTTTTTTCGAGCTCTTGTTTCTTATTTGCGTCAGAAACAATTCACTAATTTGCTCGATGTTGAATGTGCCCTCCTTGATTTCGTTAATTCCTGACCTCAGTTTTCACTGTTAAGAATTCAATATCTTTTCGTGGGCAAAAATGTATAGATTCTTTTTGTTTTTACTTCGATTATTCAAATTGCGTTTAAGCCGCGTTATAGCAGCTTGAAATAAGTGACCTGTTTCGGCTAATAATTTCGCGAGAGCCTAATACTTCAGAAGGCGTCGCTCTAGCGTTCTGCGCGTAGCCTGTCCTTGCCCTGGCTGCACCGTCGGTCCACGTCTCCGCCACGTAACAAGGCGCAGGGAAAACAGTCGACTCGATTAGGTTCGCTCGAAGGTTGGTGTCCGTCAGATGTTCTGTAGCCTTCTTGAGAAATCCGAAATTGGCCCATGCAGCTCCTCGCCTCCTACCCGGCTCGTCTTATACGCAGAACCATCAGTTCGTGCTTGCCACCTATAGCATTTTTTCCTATCTTTCAGTTCGCGAACTTTCAACTCTTACACACAGACTACAAAGTCGGTGTTTTTTGGACTTCAAGCAAAGTTGCCAACTGAACTCGAGACGTACACAGGCTTTGACGTCAGTGGACAAAGCGTTGATGTCTGCATTTCTCCCCTCAACCCTAATCGCACATTGACTCCATCATACGATGGATGAGAAGCCTTTTTTTCTATGATAATTTGTTGCTCCGGAGCACTGGTGTAGTGAATTCAGCGTGGGAGTGATCTTGACCGAAATTGCTGATACTGTTCCCCACTTGTTAATGTCTGTCTGTCAATGTCTGTTCCTAAGTTTGGGATTATGACTCAGTTTAAGTATTCAAATTTATTAACAAGAAAAATGGTCAACCAATAAAGTTACAGCCAACAAAATTGACCAATCTTTTTCTGAACTTGAAACTTGTGGGAAGAGGAGCGGAACTGCGGAACTTATGGCTTCAGATGGCAACAGTGCAAAAGAACTGCGAGAGAGTCCCGCTCCTCCTCCTCACGACATTTAATGTACGGTTCGTACTGTAAGATGGAGAAGATAAAGCCGCCGAGAGGCGTTGTTCTCAAAACATTCTTGCTCGAAGTATGTGAAGCAAATGCTATCGATTATAAATTACACCGGAAAAGATTACTACAGGTCATACAATAATTCTGCGCGAAGAATATAGATCATGAGTCAGTTTGACGACACTTCGCCTGTCACAGTTTCACGCCATCGACTGTTTCATCTCCAGCTCCTCCTGTTTTCGGGTGAGTTGTCCTCTTACCACAATCCGCAGGTCGGGCACCGTGCACAGTGCTCGATGACGATTATCCTCCCAGAGCAGGTCCACGACAATTGTGTCGCGAATTTCTCACCATACCAGCACTTGCGTGGCTTGAATTTGCAACGCTTCGGCAGACACATTCCGAAGCAACGGTTGCAAAGCCGCTTGCAGTCCACGATCCAGCGACGGTATTCTCCTTCAGTAACCTACGGACAGAAGTCGGCGAAGTGCAGGCCCATTGCGTCACAAGACGCACAGAGAACATCTGCACCCACGCCTTCAGAGATTTCTCCGATTTTTCTGAACGGAAAATTACGTAGAACTTGTTGGAATTGTTCCACTTGACCTCTCGGCTATCGGATACTTCTGCCTTCGGCCCATTGGTGCGGGAGGTTGGCGTCTGTCGGGCGTGTCATTTTTTCTCGCAATTCATTGTCAAACTCGAAATGCTCGTCTTCAAGCTCTACATTCTTCTGCTCGCCAGTTGACTTTAGTGAGTTGCCCGAACCACAGCTAAATCGTCTGGACCACGACAGAAATTAGTTGTTTCCAAGCTGGTGGGACGTCAATGGCCCAGCATTTTGGAAATTGGTTCCTAACGGTTCCGTAGTGTACTCAAAATGCTCCCTCGAGAAAACCCTCAAATGTTCTGTTCTCAAACCAGTTTCTTTAAGCCTCAATTGGCTGGTATCGAGGTCGTAAGCTGTCACAACGCGTAGAGCATTCCCGCCCGGTCAGAGGGAGGTGCGGGTTCGAGTCCCGCCTGGCGCTAGAAGTTTTGATCGCAACAAAACATCGTTGTGACAGCTTACGACCTCGATAACAGCCAATTGAGGCTTAAAGAAACTGGTTTGAATTGTTTCTGTCGAGACCATCAGCTTAACTGGTCCTATGCTGATATCAGCGGCCAGCCCATCCCGGATACGGGTGGGTGCTGATCGGTCCCACGAGGTGTGGATGTTGCGTTCGATCACACGGCGCCGGTGGTGTAATGGCGTAGAGCATTCCCGCCCGGTCAGAGGGAGGTGCGGGTTCGAGTCCCGCCTGGCGCTAGAAGTTTTGATCGCAACAAAACATCGTTGTAACATTTCTGTTCTCAGCTGGAGAAGATTAGCCAAATTTTACGCGCTCGCCACTCCTGAAAAGGAGAAGCTCCTCTTTTTATGGATAATGCCAGACCACTAACACTGAAGAGCACGTAGAGGAAGTTGGAGAAAGTTTGGATTAACCCAGTACTCCCTCCGCCGTGCACACCTAATCTTGCTACCAGTGACGGTAGCGTTTTCCGTTCACTCCAGTTATTCTTCGCATGAACAGAGTTTACAAATCGGGAGGATTCAAAAATGGTGTCAACGACTTCTTGCTCTTTAAGACTCCGGAGTTCTTGCTCGTGGGAGTCGCTCTCTACAGGAAAGATGTGGTGGTAGATTATAATGGTCTATATTTTGTTGAGTGATAGTGGTTGTTAATAACGTTGCTAATTAAACATCGCTTTCCGACATTATTCTAAAAACTTTTGGGGCAATTTAATATATATGCATGCACTAAAACAGCGCCTAACATAGTAGGATAACGAGGAAAGCTTCATAGACACAAAAAGACCGTAAACCAAAAAGATTCAGAAAGTTGCTAACAACATGGCATTAGACAAAATGAAAAAGGACAGATCTAAAAAAGGATAAAGGCAAAGAACGGCGTTACTCAATCCTTTTTGGGATGCGCCACGCATTCTACTTCTACGGGATGTCGTGGAGGCGATTTGAAGGCGTATTTGGCCATACAATTATCTGCGGTGGCCAACCGATGAACAAGTCAGCGCTTTATCCTTCCCAGACAAGTCTGGTACCAATTCAACGACCCCGAGGGGATGGAAGGCTTGGTTGGCCTGGGCGGGAAATCCGAACCAGGAACGTGGTATCGAGTGCAGGCGACAGTCTGCGCCTCCTCCGACTGCGCTACACGCGCCAAAAGGACAGATCTAATCCATTCATTTTGGGACGCGCACGTAAATTACTTCCATGGAGTCTCATGGACGCAAATGCAATATGTATTTGGCCTATATGATAACTTGTGGTGGCCAGTCGATGTACAAGTGAGTATTATCCTTCTCATGCAAGACTGGTATTAATTCATGTACGCCGGATGGACGGGAGTGTCGGTTGACCTGGAGATAACCAGAACTCTGGACCTGGAATCGTGTACACGCAGATGCCGGCGCCTCCTGCTCCGACTGCGCTGCGACGCTCCCAAATTTATGTTATTCCAATCTAACGTTATTAAGAATATAACAACGAAGAATATGCTACAGGATTGAGTTGTATTCCTTGAAGATTAGAAAAAACCCGTTTGACGGTTTGCCGACTGATTTTTTTGCAAGAGGTAGCCGCTTCAAGCTTTTTTTAGTGAAGTATGAAGAGGTAGCAGCTCTTAAAGCGTTCAGCTTTTTGGTCTCTATGAACGATAGAAGACTGGTTTCCCTACGCTTTGGCCACCAAAGACATTCGGCTTAAATGTCAAGTAATTAAAGGAAAAGGATGAAGGGCGACGATACTCAATCCCTTTTGGGCTGAGCCACGCAATCTACTTCTACGGGATGTCGTGGAGGCGACATGAATGCGTATTTCGCCATACAAATGACTTGCGGTAGCCAGCCAATGAGAAAGTCAGCGCTCCATCCTTCCCAGACACGTCTGGTACCAATTCACCGACCCAGAGGGATAGAAGGCTTGGTTGTCTGGGCGGGAAATCCGAACCAGGAACCTGGTATCGGGTGCGCGCGACAGACGGCACCTCCTCTGACTGCGCTACACGTCAGAGGTCAAATACGTATTGAAATTGCCTCAACACTCTCCATAGAATCACAGTTCACTCTTCAAAGAGTTCGCCCAGAAGGGCTGATCTATGTTCATCTTTCTTAGCTCTGCGAATGTCAATTTTTAGGAACAGGTTCTTGCTGATGTGACTCAATTGTATGCTGATGCAACTGGAAGCCGTCGTCATGCACCAAACATCGCAGACAACACCTTGCGACCCTTTTCGAAGTGTCAGTGCGGTGTGGCACCTATCTCGACCTGCGGTAGGCAATGTTTTCTTCAGTCCATTCCCAAATGTTTTAGTCCTTTCTGGGTGAGATAATGAGGGTGGGTCGTCCCAACATCGTCCCGAGCTTTTTTGAGACAGGTTTCTAATTTCTGAAAAAATGGGATCAAATCAAAAACATGGTTTTTAAAGAATTACTTGAATGAGTAGCCGGTAACGTAATATATGTTTCTCCACGATATACCATAGAAGTTGAATGTCTGGCACAACCCCAAAAAGGGAGCGCCTACCTTCATCCCTCTTATGCCCACTTGTGTTAGATCATTGATGTCAAACGATGAACCACTTCAAATACAAGCATCGGCTCAGAGAGATTAGTAAGATACCCTTTTGGTCAGCATTAAGAGTACGCCATGCATAGTATCTATTTGTTCCAGGAGACAGAAATGATTCTACGGTCTCAGTTTTCTACAGTGGTCGTGGAAAACTTGTTTGTGGCAGCAATTTTGGACAAGAGCATAAACATCTCCTGCATGACGTGTTCGGCGCCCAACTGATAAAAATCTTAGCTTAAAGCGGTTAAAAAAGAATAAAGGAAGTATACGTGCAGCGAGGCGGTTCAGCCCTGACAAATAGCCAATCCCTTGGATGCTCAGTGCGCTCCGAACACTTACTTAATCTCATATTTTAGATAGTGATAGATAGTTTTTTTTTATAAATTGGTACATGTCGCGTAGGTGAGCAGCATTGGTAGGTGGGAGCGCGCCAGCCAATTGTAACCAAACAGAGCACAGGCCAACACATGTCAGTCAATCACGGTACCAATTGTATATGCCCTCTCTGAATGGCATGCCCATTCCATACGGTCTGATTGGTTTAGGCGTTCGCATCCACCAATGCTGCTCACCTACACGACATACATATACCCTCGCCCAAACATTACATCCCTCAGGAGAGGGAAAAAGGAGTTCCAAAGCACTGACTACTTTATGGTTGACAACCGGAAGTCATTGGGATGAGTCGCACTCATATTCATGCTGTATCTTTACGGCTACCTTTACATTCATCCTCACAGGATACATGCCGTATTTCATGCACTATCACCCGATACACAGGACATAGCTCACCAGAGAATTTGCTATACACAGGACATAGCTCACCAGAGAAGTCCTTCCATGGTCCGCAACTTTAGTACCCTGGTTAGCTGGCGGATCTTCTGTCAATGCCGTACTTGATTATGATTGGCGTTCACACCTCCCAATGCTGTCCACCTTCGCGACATGTACAATCAAATTACCCCCGAGATTTCCCATACAAATAGAATGCGTGGGTATGAAAAAACTGAACGCCTAGATTTCTTCCTTACCCTCAGTATTTTTCACCTATGTCACTTGTACCATCCGCACCGTTGATCACTCATCCCCTCCACCACACTCCAATTAGTCAAATCTGACCAACATTCTGATGGGAGTCCTAATGTCGCTCTTTAATTTTTCATTTATTCTGGATAGAAGGCTAGAAGTCTGGTGCTAATTCTTTAACCCATTTATGAACAGCTTCTTAGGAATGACGAGGTCGTGCACAAACACCTCGTGTTTCATTTGAACCGGTCTCAGGTCCTTCATCGACTTTTATAGAAGAAATAACAGTCATATAGCTTCTAACACCCAGCTAGTTCAAGAGCTAAATGTCTCATCTATTCTCAGCATTAATTCGAAAGGCAGTCTAACTGGCCGGGAAAATCTCAAGAATTCTTAGGTTACGTCATCGTTGGGAATCAAGCTGCCGCTAGTTGCTTAGGCGGCGCACACGCTTCTGTTTGCTTACGATGTTCGTCACCGCCATGACTCCTCTTTGACTCCGTCAACTCTCCTAAAAACAAGCCCGTCTCTGAAAAACTCAAGTTGGCCGTTTGCGCTCATATGGGCCAGAATGAAAGGAAGAGGGTGGGAAACCCTCGATAGTGGACCATCAAGCGCTCTCTCGAACGATGCTGTTAACTAAATAGAATTAGGTGAAAATCTATGCGTAAAATTATTTAGATAATTATTACATTACTATTATTTATTGAAATTAAATTTTTTTCATAGCTCTTCAATATCATAGAATACAATGACACAACAATCATGAACAAAGGACAGCAACATCATCCAAAACAACGACAGTTAACAATAACTTAAACGTGTTTCGTTTCGACTCTATCTTCATACAAAACATGTTTATAATTACTTATCCGGAGACTCATCAGTGAAAAAGGCAACTAATTAATTTAGTTGCTAGTACTGTAATAGGTGGTATATTTATTGTGTTTCAACTTATGTACTAACAATTAACTAACAATTAAATTTTACAAATAAAATTTCCTCTTCAAATTCTACTGCATTGCCATAGAGTTTTGGATTCACGGTTGTTGGGTTTTAGCTATTCTATCGCTTCCCTTTGCGCTTCAAATTTTCAAGAATTCTCAGGTACGTGATCGCTGGAAATCAAAACACACATCTGTTGTACCAAATGTTCAGATGAGGCTGTACTATACTGTTACGCCCTTACAAGTCGCACGTATTGCCTCTCCTTGAATATTGTTCACCTATCTGGAGCCCACACCTTAGAAGGGACATTCGTAAGATCGAGCGCGTTCAACAGCTGTCCGGGCGCCTTCCTCTTTTTGAAATTTTCAAGAATTCTCAGGTTTCATCATCGTTGGGAATCAGTTCACATGTCTTAGATCTAGTAATTGTTCGCGGCAAACACGACCATAGCTGTTAAGGTCTAATACACGGGATTTCTCAAGAAAATGTTATTGTTGTAATTGTAATTAAAAATGTAATGTAAAAAATTGTTTGAAAAATGATAATTTTGCTCACTGTAGAGGTACCGGAGAAGATAAAGGTCGTATGAATGCTTAAAAATAGAAATTTTTCGATGTATTACCGCGATACATAGAATGCACCCTGCGCTCGTCTAAAATTTCGCATTTTATACTCAATTGATTGTGCTTTGCTTGAATACTTATTATAATTTCTTCACACGGTAACCGTTTCAGTTGATTTGCATTTCTTTTAAGGTTTAAAATTTAACATACGAGTTGAAGGGTTCTAACATAGCTGCTAGTGAAGCATTTGAAAACGTTTGAGACTCTTTTAAAAGCGCAGAGTAACAAGATTAGTGGGTCGCGCAAATAGTCAAGGTTGCGCCACGCTACCGCCTAAAACTTCAGGCTCGATTGATTGTGCATGAGCTGAATGCTTGTTACAATCTTGTTACTACTTAGCCAGATTAACCTGTGATGTGCTTCTTTTAACGCTTAGAACTTGACAATAACGTGAAACACACGAGAGGTTTATGTTTATTGATTGCACGATTTAAATGTGACCAGGAGCCCCATTTTCCATAACGGATTCTGTGGACTGATGAGGCAACATTAAAGCTCAATGGAGAGGTTAATCGGCATAATTGCAGCTACTGGGCGACGGAAAATTAAAGGAAGCACAACACAGTGGCCAGGTAGTAACAAGATTGAGACAAGCATTCAGCCCCAGCACAATCAATCGAGTCGGTTCCAGACGGGAATATGGCGCAATCTTGACTAATTGCATGCTGCGAAAATCTCGTTACCCTGTACCTTCATATGAGTCACAATCGTCTTCAAAAGCTTCACTAGCAGCAATGTTAGAACCTTTCAAATAGTGCCTGCGCTTTTTAAGGCATTCTCCATAAACGGAAGGTAGTTTTTAAGTTTTATATCTTAAAAAAGCACAAATCATTCGAAGCGGATGCTTTGTAAAGAAGTTATAGTAAGTGTTCAAGCGAAACACAATAAACCGAATGCTTAATGCAAACCAGTCCAGAGGAGTGCATGGCGCATTCCATGCCGCTCATATGTCCGAAAATTTCTACTTACTTAAGCTTTTATATGAGACCTTAACTTCTTCAGTAACTTTGCTGTGGGCAAAGTTACCATAACTCAACCAGTGTATACATTTTTTTTGAGACACCCTGTATATGTACTGCGATCCGGATTAGTCTAATATAAGTATTCGACTACATCCCTCAACGTTTCTATAAGCTTCAACTTTTTTCTTGATTGTCGATAAGCTGGACAAATATTGTTGTTGCTCCCGATACCAATTTCTACCCCTGAAGGCGGTGTTTGCTCACGGCGGCTGAGGATCTCTTAAACTGTCTGCTTCACAACAAAAGGGTATGAACAAACAAGATGCTTGAGACGTAGCTCGAACACATATCTCATTGCTTTTTCTGGGAAAGTGTGCCAGGAGTAAATCACAAGGGTTGCCGCTATGTTTTCTGGATGGCGATTATTACTAATCGCGACTTGTGCGTATTGTCGTGATGTGCCCTTATCACGGTGTAAGGGTCAACAACTGCTGAAGTGTGCTCATCTGTTTACTCCGTGTATACCCGAATTGAATACTATTCTGAGTAAGCTTGATGCTTTCGAAATTAAAATGAACGTCTATCAGATCAGAACGAGCGGCTTCAAGGTTAATCAAAAGACTTCTTGAAAAGGATAGAACAGTTTTTCTCTATAGATTTTTTTTACAGCGCTATTAGGGGGGGGGGGGGGCTAAAAGTGCTGAGACAAATTGAAAAAATCTTTATCTCTTCATAACTCAATTACAACTCAACGATGCTGAGAAATGTATTTGCCATTAAGGGCAATTACCGTGCTGCCATCGCTCAGACAATCTCCTGATCCCATCCTTCCAGAACTGCTTGGGCCTGGTGTTGATCTACTGTTCGATATGGTTGTCCAGGACTGCTTGGGTTCTTGTGTCCCTTCAGACTAGAAAATCCTGTAGGCTCAAGTAGTAGTGGTAGTCGCATGGAGAGATGTCTAGCGAATACGGTGGGTGAGGCATGTGAACGTAGCCCAGCTGGGCAAGCTTATCCGTGCTTACTTGTTCCCGATGGGGTGCGGCGTTGTCGAAGAGAAGAACCTTCTTGAAGCGCTGCGAATGAATAAGAGCAAGTCGCCGGCCCATCTCTTCTATTTCGTTCACCATGGCCTTGGAGTTCGTCGAAGTGCTCTTGGGAAACAGCTTCCGGTATACCTTTCCATGGGCGCAGACCCATAACTCCAAAGGTGCTTCTCGCCGTGAACATCTCGCCGAACGAATGTCGGTAACAGGTCACCAGGCCTCACCCAGAGTCGTTGCTTGGCAGGGTTAAGGTAGAAGACGTACTTCCCATCTTGCGTGAATATTGAGCCCAGGCTGCTTGGGGTTGGGAATTCGGCGAGATTTGCGCAACACAGGTCGACTCGTCAGACTGGGGTTTCGGCATGAGACAGACTGGGGTTTTGGCATGCTTCTGGAAACGGCAGAAGTGGCAACTTCTCAGATGGGCTTCAGTAAGTAGCATACAAACATACAATTACGATAAGTATGAAACCAGACTCCAGCCACGAGATATATGGTCACGGCATGGGATGTCTCTTTACTTTTGCCCCCCCCCCCCCTAATACATGACGCATCGCACGTGTGCGGGAACGCGTTATTGCTCCCACCGTAATTACGGCAGTCAATCATGGGCTCTCTATCTGCGACTGAACCGGTGCCTCTGATTGGCATTGTAGAAACAACGGCGCGTTCCCACACCCCTGAGGAATCGCTGTTATTCTTCCGACTCTGCTCCGAATGCAGTGCGCATTTTGTTGATGAGACAGTGCAATCCTAGAATTCGGGAAAATAGAGGCCTTTCGAGAAGGATAGGATGAAGGAAAACTTGGTGTGACTTGCTTTAAAATGTTGATTCACTTACCCCAATAAGGGAACGCGCTGCTTGGAATTTGATGGAATTTTACATTTGAAAAATGAATTTAATTTCTGTCAAAGCAGTAACTAGGAGGCTAAAGGTAGAGAATGCAGCAAGCATCCAACTAGTAGCTGGATTTCCGTTTGATTGATAGCAAAGATTCAGTTTGTGTTTAGTGACAAAAATGTAAATGGTGCACAAGCACATAATCGCCTAAACATCATTGAAGTGACTGTTCGAGTTGAAAGTTGAACTAGGCCATGTAGCAGAGGAGCGCATAGTCCAAACAATGTGTTGAGCGAGCAGACTCCGTCGTGCTCGCCTTTCTATAACTGGAGCGGAAGAATGCTGTAATCATTAACACCTTGTGTTAATTTTTGTATATGACTGTCATAACGCAAACGTAGACGATCGAGGACGCATCTTCAACGTGCATCAGAAAATATCCACATTTCTTTAAAGGTTACAATTTGCCGCTGGTAAAGGAACGGAAGAAGGTAAAAGCTCACTTGAAAAAGCAAAAATTTAGAAAATTTCTGGCACAAGAGTGGTAAGGATTGCGCCACGCACTCGTTTGAATTCTTGCGTTTTCCACTCGATTGGCTGTGATTTGCTTGAGTGCTTGTAATTTCTCCATTGACTCGGTGGTTTCGACTGAGTTGTGCGTAGCTTGCGACAAAACATAGGCAATCCTAAAAAATGGAGGCATTGCTTGAAGGACTCTAAGAGATTGCCGATTGTGTAGTTTTTGAAGATGTTTGGAGCATTTTGGAAATTTTTTATGACGTCTCAGTTGGCAACCGTCTGAAACCTTGCATTTCAGACTCGACTGATTGTTGAGGAGCCGCCTGCATGGTACAATTTCGCGACAAAATGATCAAGCCGTTGTTTCGCTATTCCTGTTCTCATTTGACTCGTGATCATAGGATGCCCAGCATTTTGCCAACAGTTGTAGTGCACTGCTAATTTTAAAGCGTTATAAGAAGCACATCACAATTTTGTGAGGTCAATCGGTAACAAAATCGTCACAAGCATTGAGATCACCCACAACCAATCGAGTCTGAAATGTGTGGTACCAGATGGGTGCATGTCGCAATCTTAACCGTTTAAACGCCACAGAATTTTTACTATTTTGTGCATTTACATGAGGCTAAAACAGCTCCAAAGCTTCAAAGCAGCAATGTTAGAACTTTTCAAACAGTACCTGCACTTTAAGGACACCTTGCGTTTTGACGCAAATTGTAGTGCGTTTTTAAGTTATAAATTTAAAAAAGCACATATCAACCGATACGGCCACTTTATAGAGAAATTAGTAAAATGTGAGAGTTTAGACAAGTGTGTAGCGTAATCCACACTGCTTCTACATATGTCAAAAGTTTCTATTTTCTTGCGCTCCCATATAAGCTCCTAGCTTCTTCGGTGCCTTTACAGCACTGGACGCATCTTTTGAATAGATGCCGCAAAAACCGGGATTTTGCGGTTCTAGCGTCTTTTTCAATAAAACTCGGCTAAATGTCATCCGATCGAAAAACCAAGGGCATAGTTGAGCTCAGGTGCTCGAGCTCTATTGGTATACATATTTCATATGGAGCCAGGAAAATATCCGAAATTGAAAACTTGCGCTCCATTGCGAAGGGCGGTTAAGGACGAGTTGTCGGTCCCAGCGACAACCTGGAAAGCCCAGCGACAACCTGGAAAGCCGTTGCATGCTCACGTTTCCTCTAATTTGCTGTTCTTGGGAAACCGTTGATACCGTTCGATTCGTCTCTTTGAGATCTACACAAACAGGTATCTTTTCCAGACCACCGCATTTTCGCAGTCCAAAACGACCGGTGGCCAAAGTCCGGTGGCCAAAACGGATGATTGGAGCAGGCTCTTTGCGATTTGATCAGCTTATTTCCTGGGACTTGCATGTTTTCGGACATGGCGTACGTCGCCATTACTCTGTCATGCCAGGAATCTTCCGGGAGTGCGCCGTGCACAATGCATATAGGATCAAATCTGTCAATCAAGCGGGCGCGACAGCTTGTATAGTGAGCGTTTGAGTAGTTTTACCAGAAATTCCCAGCAGCTTTACTTAGGAATCTGTACTCTGTCCCGGCAACAAACTTATAATCCTTCAAACAGTGTATACTACATTCAATGAGATACTCTGTATATGACCCGAACAAAGATTGTTGGTAAAAAGCTGAGAAAGATGCACGACAACTATGAAACAGCATTCACTCTACACACATTTTCTTTGTAAGTGAAAATAAGGCAGCAAAAGTCGTTTCTACAGCCGTTTTGTATGCGCTCCGGAATAGAATAGACGGTGGTGGTGCATTAGTTCCCTTTCCGCCCCTCCTACTCCGGTTTCCGACCATTTTTGAAGTTTTCCGTCTCATTAGTTGTTCTCGAAGAATCCGAGATATGAATGGTGGCTCGAGATTCACGCAAGAGTCGACACCTCCGCCGACTGCTCTATCTGCGCCCTATGGTGTTTATAGGAGTTGGTAATTTGTGACCGAACTTACTCTGCTGCCTTGCTGTCCCTGTATGGTAGCTACATTAGGAAATGTTGACGCCGAACAATCCCAACGCGTAACGCTCCACAAAAAGTTAGGTGAAATCTGACGAAGACCCAGGAACTCTTCTGCATTTGCAACGCTCCTTCGACAATCGTCTGTGCACACAGAGCACGGAACCCGTTCTTCTCGCTCTTCCTGCCCTGCGTGCCTCCAAAAGCCGTTCGCTCGACACCTCTCCAGCGATCGCGGAAGGACGGATCGACGAGCGATCTGTTTGTGCATCTGACCGCCGCTCCTCTTATCAAGCGGTAACGTCAGGTTTATCAGGTGGGCTAGCAGCGCCGCTGGGGCGGTGCGCGAGCGACGGCCGCTGAGAGAGGGGCCAGTGATTTCTGCACAAATACAGAACAGCAGGCAGAGGGTGAGTGAGTGACTGAGCGCATCCGGTTCTGCGCTCGGCTGCGGCCCATCAGAAACACAAGTGATATTTGATAGCGCCGATGGTGACGAGGGGCGCCGTCTCAATTCCTGACTGACGTGCTCGGTCTGACCATTTCAGCCCCGGTTTTTCTTTCAAGTCGGTCGACAAAGAGGCTTGCAAGTTAACCGCATGCCTAGAATACATTGAATCCGATTGAAAATCTTCGGATAATCGAATGATTCGGGTAACGGCAATTATACGGACCTCGGATTTTTGGATGATTCGGATCGAAATATCCGAGGCGGATATCCTAAAACGATTCTTTCAATAGAGTGGATACAGTTAAACTTCTTCGGATAATTGGATAATTCGAACAACACTAATTTCTCGAATTCTGGATTTTTGGATAATTCGGGTAACGGCAATTTCGCGGGCTTTGGATTTTTGAATGATTCGGCCGAAGATAATTCATTTGGATCCAATGTGTAATACCTAGCACCTATCTAAGCAGGAGGCATCCAACACAAGAATCTCAAAAGTAGGTCTGAATAGCGGAAATAATGAACAGGCATTAAAAATACGAATATACCATTGCCTCAACCTTACAAGAGACTCCTGTGAACTTACCTAATGATTCTCAACAATACCTATATGGCTTCCTAGGGCATCTAGCAAAGAGTACAGCGGGGTTGATCGTTTTTGCTGCGAGCCACTGGGGGTCCAAAAATGACAAAAATTTGTCGGCTAATAACTCATGGACGGGAAATAGGGTCAGGGTCAAGCGTGAGGTGCGATTTTTGAAGAAAATTCATGACCCCCACTTTTCTCCATCACTAGTTTATTTCTTATCTGTCATGAATTTTTTCATGTGATTTTTGTATTTATTTATTTATAGGTTGTTCATTCCAGGTGGAGCTTCAACACTGTAGAGATTCGCGCGTAGCGTCGTTCACTGAGGAAGACATGTTAGTATTGACTGATTCAATGACTTGATTGATTAATGCACAGTATTGAATAAAGCTTTATATTATTATTGTTTTACAGTCAAAAATAAAGATTTTCTACCGGCAGATTTCGAATGTTGAATTTTTCCAATTTTTTAAAGAATGTTATATATAGGACAGATTTCTACCTGAAGAAGCGACATCTACGTCCAAAATTTTATTGTATAAAATTTTAAGTGTTAATCACTAACAATGACTCAAATGCTTTGCCTACGAGATTTTTTGAAAGGCTCTTCGAAGCGCTGACGTAGTCACAATCCAAGGATTGACTTCTCGCGGACATAATTTTCTCCTTTCTGAAGGAAATGACATGACGAAGTGAAATTGCACAATTTTGTGCAATTTTGTACACAATTTGAGCGCTGCTTGGCACACTGTGATACAACCATGCCTTTCTGATGCGATCTCCTACAAGATCAGGGAGGCGTCTTCAAAATCGTCGATTTTCGCGAGAACAATTTTTTCTTCCTGAGGCAGACGATCTATGCAGTTAAAATTTGGCCACATTAAATCTCGACTTTGCTTGGTACACAGTAAAGAAATCGAATTTTTCTGAAAAGACCTTCTATATGATCAGGGGTCTCAATTTTGCATGATTTCCCGAAAAAAGCGGTCCGAAATGGAACCTCTCAGCAGCAGGAGATGCTTCTTTTAGAAGCGGTTTTTCGGAGTGTAGAACTCACATTTTTCTAGTTTTAATACGCTATTAATTTTTTAGAGTGTACAAAAGTTTTCCGAGTTATTTTAGTGCAGACAACCGCATGCGAAGGATGATCATTAGAAGGACTCCACAAAAATTATCATAACTCGATGAGTTTTTCAAAATTCGAAAAAGTCATGAGCTTATTGAAAATCAGAAGATTGTGAAACTGAGAAAAAAGGCCAATCTTCCCAAAACCAAGAAAAAGTACGATTCCGGCGATTCTCGCACCTCAAGCTTGACCCTGGGTCGGGTCGTATTCTCCTCATGCGACTAGTGCTGTTTATTCTTCCGCGCTCACTTTACACCGAATTCGTATAAGCTCTCAATTTTCACCCAAATATGAATCAGAACCTTTTTAGCACACGGTTGTCTCCATTCCTCTTGAGCCTATCGGAATGGGCTTACTAGGCGGCAATTTTTTGCTATTCTTAAGCCACCCATTGTCCCGCAGCAGAAAGAATTTTACCCCATGCTCCCTGTTAGATGCCGCAGAAGAGAATATGGCTGATGAAAATGGTTGGGGTAGACTCACAGCGGTGAATCCCACACATATCAGACTCACAGGTGATTAAAGAAAGAGTGCAGCAGCCGTTCGGGTCAGAGGTTGACGTCGCTGCTTGTGACGGTGATCGATGCCTACAGGACTCATGTACACGACGACGACGGCTTGAATCCGCTCGATGTTATGCTATTTGGCATATTGGCAAAGGTAAATACACTTGAACACGATGAAGAAGTAACAATAGACTGAAGCACTTCTCACTTCCACTTGTCTTGATTTATAGGACGCCGTGGAAGCAATCCAAATGCGTATTTGGTCCACGCAATGGGCGGAGGCCAGCGAAACCTTGTACAAGTTCACTAATCACGGAGGGACGGAAGCCTTGGTTGGCCTGGGCGGGAAATCTAAGCAAAACCCTGATTCGGGTACAGACGGCAGTTAACAGCTCCTCCGACTCCGCCACTGCGTGGCCCTACTTCGAGGAAATAACACAGGAAATCGCTCTAATACATGGACTTCGGCTGTGAACAGAGGTGCTGGAGGACGGTTCTCTCCGGCTGTTCAGCTTATTTACTATTCGCTATTTTATTTAACCCAATAACAAAACGACCAAATCAACAAGCAAAACCCATGACAACTCTACGATTGGCTACATAACAAGGAAGGAAGGCATGTTATTTCCGAAATAAGTCTGCTATCTGAGAAGAGCCCATGATTTAGATTGATGTAGACCACCAATTAAATTCATTTCGTCAATGTTGCTCACTGTGTACACAAACACTTCATCTCTCTAAACACTGATTCCATTAAGGTCAGGTCATTTCGATATAAAATTTCTGAGAAAGTAAAAATATTATCTTTATATTATAATATTATATTAGATCTTGCATGATATTCCTTGTAGCGCTTGTACGATATCTGACTACAAAGGAGCGGTGCTCAACCTAAAAGGCGTGTGTGCAATTGTACCTACAGAGCTCGTAAAATCGTAAGAACCTTGGTCAAGTAGCTATTAGGTTGTCGGATTATAAATGTCGTTTTTGCTCAATAGAAATTTCGCTACAAGAAAAGAATGACCATAACTTAATACGAGTGGTAATCTCCGTTATTATCAATGATATGTCGCCAACGTCCTCGCAAAGAATGGATGCCTTTTTTGAAGAACTCCGGTGGCTGCGACTCAAAGGAGTTGGACACCCAAATTTCGACTTTGTCACGCTTCTTGATTTTTTCTCCGCCAAGACGTGCTGCATCGACCAGAAAAGATGGTAGTCGAATGAGGATTGGGCTATAGGGCGGGTGAGGCAGAAGTTCCCAGCCCAACTCATTTTTGCAGCGTGATATTTGCGGCGTGCGGTCGAGCGTTGTCATAGAGGAATTTCACAGTTGCTGGGTTCACTCCTTGTTGACGCAGGGCTTGGGTCACGCGGCTCAGTTGTTCTTTGTAAAGCACTACCGTAACTGCTTAGTCTCGATACAGCACCTCAAAATGCCCCAGACCTCTACTGTTCCACCAAGCACAGAGAATGACCTTCTCCGTGAATGTCAGGCTTCGTCATTGTCTTCGGAACCTCATCGAAGCTCAACCTATGCCGCTTTCGTGTGGTATTGTCGCAGTGGATACACCTCTCATCCGACGTCACGATGGAGTCGGAAAAACCGCTGTTCTTGGTTTTGTGGATGAGAACTCTAGCGATGGCGACTCGTGCTGCCTTGTCTGTGTCGCTGAGCTGATGAAACACCCTTTTTCAACACCGATTCGGGTTTCCGATTGCATGCAAACGACCACCAATGGTAGAATGGTGACAGGCGATCCTCTGCGCGAGCTCACGTGTAGTTTGTATTGCATCCGACTCGACAGGTTCCTTTGATTCCCTGCCATCCACAACTTCAGTCCGCCGTCAATGTTCTTCGTCTTCAAGGCTCCTATCACCTTCTCGGAAACCATCGCTGACATTGACGTAATGATGTAGATTCGTTACCAAATACTTCAGTCAAGGTGCTGTGAAATTCTGCAGCAGTTCTTCCTTGCTTGGAGTCGTACAGCAAGCAAACCGCACGCGGTACTTTTGCTCGATCATCGTTAATCTAAAAAAGTTCTCTAAAAGGGTCAATGAATCGGAACGAATCTTAGGCGAGAAATGCCTTCGGAAACGCCTGTCCAACATGTAAAGTTACATGATCCAAGAAATAAGAATAGCAGAGTAATGACAAATCGAAAGCAGGCGACATTTATATTTCGACAACCTCATATATCTATCTAGAGAATCCAATTATCTGTGCTCTTATAAGAGGGGAACGACAGCTAGTGGATTCAAGCCATTCTCTATGAGTTTGCCACCGTATCCAGCAGACAACCCGAAACAGCGGTGAAACTCATGCCAAAGCCAACATCATTCCGCGAGGGACTACTACACTCCGTGTTTTGTTTGGCCGGGCTCTGCTCTGAGCAAGACTCGGGTCGAGATTCATCTATTTTCCTATTTCAGAGGCGGTGGCCCTTTTGAACATGTACAGAGGGCCGTTCAGACTTACCGTTGGAATAATCTTCTATTAACCTTTTCCCCCTTTCCGTTTGACCCTTTAAGGCTTTCGAGAATGCCAGCCAAAACGTTGGATAATAAAGCCGTTTAACTAGCTCGTGACGAGCTTAGCAAATTTATAGAAAAAAACTTGACTATGCCAAGGTTAAAAGAGACTGAAACATGGCTAATGTATTGTCTATTAAATTTGGCCTTTATTTTTAGGATTTGGGTTAGCTTCAAAGACTGCCGCAGAAGTATCAAAGAAAGTGAAAATGTTATTCTAGAACACTGATTTTTCTGATGCCACATTCACGCTCAACAGCGTGAACATCTCCGACTGTTTTCAGCTACTTGCATTAAAAGCAGGATAGCCAATGGCCTACTAACCTAACTGGGCAAAGGGAAGTAAGCGTTTTGGAAAGCTTTCAAGAAATTTGAAGAAACTCAATTGATAGATTCATTTCTATATGCATTGTTCACGGCGCACTCCAGATGCAAGCTGGACAGTCCTAGAGCAACGCCTGAGTAGGGCGGCTAGGGATTTCTGATACAACTCACAAAACGTTCTCTCTACTAGCTATCGCGCCCAATCGATTGATAGGTTCGATTCTATATGCATTGTTCACGGCGCACTCCATATGCAAGCTGGACAGTCCTAGAGCAATGCCTGGGTAGGGCGGCTGGGGATTTCTGATAAAACTCCCTAAACGCTCACTCTGCGAACTGTCGCGCCCACTCAATTGATAGGTTCGATTCTATATGCATTGTTCACGGCGTGCTCCAGATGCAAGCTGGACAGTCCTAGATCAATGCCTGAGTAGGGCGGCTAGGGATTTCTGATAAAACTCCCCATACGCTCTCTACAAGCTGTCGCGCCCACTCGATTGATAGGTTCGATTCTATATGCATTGTTCACGGCGCACTCCAGATGCAAGCTGGACAGTCCTAGATCAATGCCTGAGTAGGGCGGCTAGGGATTTCTGATAAAACTCCCCATACGCTTTCTACAAGCTGCCGCTCGCTCTATAGGTTGTCGCGCCCACTCGATTGATTCTGTCGGGCCTATATGCATTGTTCACATCACGCCATACCGGCAGTTAGCTCCAAACAGTAGGCCATGCTCGCCCAAGCGCATGCATGGGCAGGCTCCTTCCATCAGCCGTACGTTCAGAAGTTGAGGACGCCGCGCCCTAAACGATTTGCATCCGGCGCGACGCGTGGCGAGCGGAAAACGGCGCTCTCCGGCGCGCTTTTGCGCCGCTTTTGCTTTTTGGGCGCAGCGGCATGTCCGGTACTTCTACGGGATATCGTGGAGACGATTTGAATGCGTATTTGGCCATACAATGAATGACTTGCGGTGGCCAGCCGATGAACAAGTCAGCGTTCTATCCTTCCCAGACAAGTCTGGTAGCAATTAACCGACCCCGGAGGGATGGAGGGCGTGGATGACAGTCGGCGCCTCCTCCGACTGCGCTACACGCTACAATCTTTGAAAATAGCGGTTCAAAAACTCCGAAAAACTGTCCGAAAAATTTATTTTACACTTCTGAAAGCAAAAACGAAGAGAAGAAGCACAGAATAGTGCAGGGCTTTATTACACGATTTAACAAAAAAACAAAAAAAAGCATTCTGAAACGAACGAGGAACAAGAGAAAGATGTTCGGATACGAAAAGCTATTCTCTCATTAACTGTTCTTTCATGGGATCACCAGAGTGGCTGCCTACATTCTGAATCTGAATATTCTCTAAGAAACGATGATTAAATCTGGGAACCGGTGGCGGTTGATGCAACAACTTTGCTCGTGTTGGTTGTGGCTACAGATGAACTCTTCCACTTTCCAATCTTCAAGATCTTCAACACTTCTCTACCGATGGTTCGATTGAGTAACAGGTAAACGAACGCCGGAAAGCCTGAAAGTGCGAAGGAATTGTTTTCGTCGAAAAATCGAAAAAAAAACGGAAGAGCCGGTAGCTATGAGCATGGGTTATTTACAGCACACATTTCACATTAAAGGCCAAAGGTCAGAATAGCAAATAAATCGAACGAGGACAGTTTCGTGGAGGAACCTACTCCGGAGGGGTATAACTTCAACTTTGGGGCCGACAAAGAAACACGGCGTCGACCTACATGTTCTTTTGTGCGACGGACAATGAGAATGAGATGAAATCTGCTTCGAAGACAAAGAGAAGAGTGACATGCTGTTAGATCGTCAACAGGGTAAACAGGCTATTAAGCCGGATCAAAAGTTTCCGCAGTCTTTGACTTCCAACTTCAAATGATCGTATGGATTTCGTATATTTTCGCACATTTTTTTCACGGTGAAATTCCTCCTCTGAATGCGTTCTGAGAAATTTATTTGTTTGTTGCACTCGTAGGTGCGCTCCTATCGTAAGATATAAAAATTAAAATACTAAGAGAAATAGGAAATAGTGCTTCTCGATCTTATTCGTCGAATTAGCAAAACTTGGAGTTAGTAGAATTTTTATTTTGAATTTAAATTAGAAAAACTAAATTAGTAAGAATTAGTAAAGAATCAAATTAACATCAATCAATTATAATTGATAAAAAATTAAATTAGTATTCAAAATAGTAAAACTTAGGATTAGTAACAAATTTGTTTTCATATTATTTTTAAATTTTAAAAATTTAGGAACAATAAAAAATCGAAAAAAGTACAGATAAATTAAGGTTACGGAAGCGACATGCATGTAAATTAAGCAGAATAATACTTTAGCTTTTAAGATCTACATAAGGATTGCTAACGGAGCAGAATCAGCGTCTCTCCACCTAGCGATCGACTTCATCATTCGCCGGGCAGGAATATGGAAATTGCCTCTCGCAATTGGGAAAACACATCTTCAGATGATTGATCTCAAAAACAGTGCCCAAACTCTGGCATGCCGAAATAGTCGCCAGTTTTTTAAACCATGATTGATGAAGTTAGAGATCTTGGTTATGTAATAAGAAACGACTTGTGTTTCCTCAAGAATGACAGTCCTTACTAAGAACATTCAGTTCTCATAACCTCTTTAGGGCTTTGAAAGTAGCCTCCTTAGGGCTTAAAAGTGTGAAGATTTAGAGGAGCTCTCTGCTCAAGCTGCAGGAAGTTTGTCAAGAGTTTAGTGTCAAGGAGTGATGCAAGAAATGTCCCTTGTGATTTGCTGCTTACCTAGCTGTTTTTTATTTCCGATATTGTTATTTGTTTATTGGGTTTCCATATTTCGTACGAATACGGTGCTTCTATTACTTGACTTGGTCGAGGTGAGGTTTCCTTAGGAAATACGAGTAAAGCTGCATGACCTCGAATTTCACACAATTCCAAATTTCGACCCGGGTCATCTAGTGCAGAAACTCGATTACATCATTACATCCAGAGAGAAATACGAAGACTCCACAACATTGAGTGAGAGCTTTTCAGTTGATACTGCTTACAGCAAACCTGACTCATCACCCTCTCCCTCTCCTGGCGGGACCCGTAATACGAAACAGTGTTGCCATTGCAATCTGAACAATCACGCTTCCACACGTTGCTATTTAGTTGTACGTCGTCCGTCCATTCGTCGTTGCTGTCGTCGTTCGCCGCAATCTCGTGGTGGCTCGAGATCTCTGTTGGAAGTGCTTTCGACCCACTCAGTAGTTATCCATAACATATGTACAGAGGAGACCATCATCAGCTCCTCTTAGCAGAACTTCGAACAGGAATACACATCGCTCTTCCTCCAGAGATCTTCGCAGCGGAAGCCAAGAGCTTCGCAGTACGACAGACACCGTTCGCCAAGACGATACGCAAGACAAGAAGCCTATCTCGCGACTACTGACCTCACGCTCGCCATATTACAGCCTTATAGATACAATACGTCACGGCGTATTCACGGCGCAGGCTCTAAGCCACGTTTAGTTCTCATCTCCTGTAAGAAAGCTCCAAAATTTTTCAACTCGTCGCAGCGGTTCTCCTTTTCCATGTTTGCACCATACTTTCGAGTCTGAGATGGAACAATCACAGTCGCCTATCCTAACAATACAGTATTATCTATCAGCCAACGCAGGAGCTCTACTTTTCTAATGTTAGTCAAAGCAAAAACTTATAGTTATAAGAGTGCCCAGTTCGAAGAGGTTACATTACTCCTCGACTCTGGTGCAGAAAACAGCTTTATCTCTACAAATGCAAATCAACGTTTGAGGTCTCAAGATGCTATTAAATCCTAAACTTCACCCATTCATAACGTTCGGTGATTAGTGTACCTCAGGTATTGTAGAGACAATCCTTGCCGACTCAGCAAAGATCTCGTGGTTGAACTCACGACCAAAGAGATCATTACGCTGCCGCAGTAGCTACCAAGTCTCGCAGACGAAGACGTGCAGTCCACATTGCATCCTGCCTTCGATCTGCCTGCGTGTCGCACTAAGAGTGTTTTCCCTGACATTCTCGTTGGGATTGACTGTTACTGTGACATATTGTCGCCCGAAGCTCCAATCTGCTTGTCTTCAGGCATGATCTAAGCCACACTCGAGTTGGCACAGTTATCCCGGGCAACTCGGTTTTTCAATCTGGTTACAACATAGCTAGGATCCCATCGACACGCACGCAGCAGACGAGTTCAGCAGCGACGAAACCATGCAGGACTCTGTTCGCTGGACGCTTTAGGAATAGTAGACGACCATTACCCTGCGATGAACAGCAAGTTGGAAAAACTGTTTTAGATAACTTCAATCGCACTTCTGAGTTTCGTAGACGGTTATCTGTGAGTTCAAGTCTCATAAAAAGATATCCTACATTACAAGACAAAAGGTATCCTACATTACAAGACAACGAACGTTCAGCGTATTACAGGTTATAAACCAATTTCATCGTCCCAGCAAACCCACAGCTTGGTCGCCGTGCGTAAAAGTTATCCATGATCATCTGGATACGTAGAGAACGTCTACAAGCTCTTGTTCGATATAACTCTCTAGTCTACTACATCCCGCACCGAGCGGTATACAAGGATAGGTCGTCTATTATCAACTCTTAGTTGTGTTCGATGCGTCCTCTAATGGTAGGACGTCAGCTAGAGAGCTATCCTCTAATGGTAGGATGAAGAACGTGGTCAGTTTAAATGCCTGTATCCATCAAGGACTGACGCCAGAGCTGATTGGGATACTTTTAGAAGCACGTTTACATCGCTACCTTCTGATAGGTGATGTCGAAAAAGCTTTTCATCTAATACGGCTCTAGCTCTCGCAGCCAGATGCTATTCGCTTTCTGTGGGTAAAAGACCCATACAAACCACCAACACCATATAACTTGCGCATATTACGCTTCACTCGCATTCCGTTTGAGGCCAACGTATCGCCATTCCTACTTGTCGTATCCATACAATATTATCTCCGTAGAGAGGATAGTTCTCTAACTGACGAGGTCGTACGTAACACTTACGTGGATAACGTGATTCTGGGTGCTATCTCCCACGAAGACATCTTCCAAAAATGCATAGCATCAAAAAACGAAAAATATTCTTTAAGATGTACATGGATATCAGAGAATTCTTATGCAACTTAGACACCGTCAATTTTGCATTGTTGGCAAAGAACCGCGCCATCAACTCAGCTAACGCTAGCTTGCTTGGTCTTCGCTGGCAGTTTGCCAGATACTTCTTACTTGACTGCTTAGATTGAGTTGAGCGGTTGTGATAGGTATACCAGAGGTCATTCCTATCACCACCGTTCACACCAATCTAAGCAGTTGCTCTTCGCGTTTTAGCGGGCTATGCATTGCATTACCCGTTAGGTCTTCTTACGTCCTTCCTGGCTCCCGTCAAGCTCTTCAACCAGAACCTGTGGACGCATGGCCTAGTTTGGGATTGTTGTGAATATCCAACTATGGTCTACATCTATGAATGTATAATAGTATAATATAGAACAAATAAGAATGAATGATAAGGTTTAGCATAGCTAAGTGAACACTCTAAGATAATTATCATTGAGTAACATCCACAGGCATAACTAAGGGGTACCGCAAATAGGCAATAGAGATAGCGCTCAAGTAGTCCACTCTAAGAGCCGTACCCTCTTCTAAAACCAGAGGTGGTTATCCCGATTGGCTAACCATCGGAGATATTTGTAGCTCCGCCTCTACATACTTTTATATATGCTGCTGTGATGTAATATTCGATTTGTGCTTTGACAGTTATAAAGTAATAAATTAGTTGGCTGCAGACGCATCCGTTGGTGAACCACCAAAGGATACGCCTTTAGACCAGGCGCAGCAGCAAGAATGGTTGCAGTTGCTCGCAGACCTCAGCGAACCAGTTCCAGCGTTAGAGGTGGTTCATTCTTCCCACCACAGCAGGCACTAGTTAGTTCGAGCTTTGCGTCTTCGGAGACGCCTCGGAACGACTGTACGCATGCTCTGTGTTTCTCGTTTGCCACACATCAAATTCAAGGCAGTCAACATTTCTCATGGCCAAATCGTACCTGAACAGTACTAATCCGTTCACAATTTCACTTGCAGAGCCCCTGGCCATGCTAATCAGCGTCCATTTTGCTCAATATTTTGATAAACACTTAAGCTTACCTATTTAAGCAATGCACATTTTCTCAGACCCGCTAATTGTGCTACATTGGGTTCATACCACAAAATGCCCAAAATCTTCATCCGTAATCGAGTCGCTGCCATTCGTAACGCCATAGCTACGTTTGAAGCTCGAAATGTCCGCGCTCAGTTCCACTACGTAGCTTCAAGGACAATCCTGCAAACCACACTACTCGAGGTCTGACAACGAAGGAAGCTGAAAATCAGGTGTGGTGAACTAGGTAATCGTCCTTGCGTAAATCACCAAATGCCACACAGCAATGTGGATTTCCTTAAGACTCAGAGGAAGACGTCCAGTCGGAATATGCGCAAGTCAATTTCGTAGGAAACTGTAAGTTTGAGTCCGTTTTACCATTCTCACTGACAAATAACTCTCTTAAATTGGTCCGCCTAACAGCTCACATACTCAAATTCCTCCATATCCGGGTGTATAACCGCTTGTTGCAACGTTCGTAGGCAAAAATTGCGTCAGCACTACCGTCCACAGCAACGGTGTCAAAATCTCGCGCAGTACAGCCGCCAGACGTTTCCGTAGCAGAGGTCCAGCTCATCCTCGCGCAATATCGGACGAGGAGGACTTACATCATCTAAGCATCGCTAATTTTAATGCTCGACGCGCTCAAAACAGTCTAACTCGCTACACGTATCGTATCGTTCCTTTAGGGACCGCTCCAATACTCTTGCTAGCCGCAGCATAGGCTATCGCACTTCATCGTGCTTCAGTATCACCTCAAAAATTGTCATTCCGGCACGTATCACACTATCCCGAATATACGAATCGGCCCTTCATTCCATCAATTCCTGTGTGCGTTGCCAAGACACTCCTTACCTAAATAACCTGTAAAAGGGTCAATGCAACTCCGAGCAGGCATCCTGATATACCATCTTTACAGCCAGAACGCATCTGCCGGTCAAGACTGTTTCAGAACGTAGGACTCGACTATCTCTGCCCTCCGGTCTGCACAAGTACAACTTCAGGCAAGATCTGGAGCTATCTCATCACGTGTACGGCGACAAGAGTGATACACTTGGAAGTTGTCTTAGGCAACACGACGCAAGAATTCCTGCTCGCATTCAGAAAATTCGAGCCACGCAGAGGATGTCGAGATGTCGTCTGCAGCGACAACTCCTCCACTTTCCATGCAGCGGAAAGTACCATTACGACCTTACTCTACTCATTAGCTTCGTGGCGCACATTATCGAAATTCTGCGTGAGACACACGATCACGTGGAAGCTCATCAAGGCGCTCTCATCGCCGCTGCTCTCACAAATGAGAGTTTTACTAGCGCTTAGTAGGGCTCTTTAAAGCAGCGTACAAAATCTTTCGGCATCGCAGTCCTTCCACTTACACAGCTTCCAACCATAGTAACGGAGGTCGAAGCTACACTAAATTCACGCCCGATAACTCCATAGGAAAAAGCTGCATTTGTGCATATTTTGCGCCTCATCGATTTCCTTATTCCAGAAGTCGACATGCAGCTTTCACCGTTGCCGCAGCAGTAGGAAGAGTTCCTAACCGCATCCCACACTTTGACCATGTGGTCTAAGGAAACCATCGCAGTGCTCGACCACTTTTGGGAAGTCTGGTTCAACGACTATTTCCAAGCACTTCGCGAACGCTACTAGACTCGGTCAAAGAACGCCAGATTAATGTCTGACGACTCCGCATGTCGGTGACGTGGTTCTCGTAGCCGATGACTACGTCTCCCGAGGACAGTGGAATTACGGTTTGATAGAGAAGGTTCACGGAAAGTGCAGTTCAATTAGGTCCGTACGTGTGTGCACACTTAACGGAAAAACTCTTACAAGGGCTGTTTCAACGCTTTATCGGCTCAAAATCACGTCTGCTACGACGAAACCGAACGCAGAAAGCGATAAAACCGCTCAAGCTCCGAGCGCAGCTCCTCTGTGCGGCGAAAACGTCCCATGCTTTCATCAATCCTTGTCGGGCCTCCAACAATTATAAATTTCAGCGTAGTTCTCGAAAACTAGGAATTTATTGTTTCCTACGATGCTCCACGATGACAAACCGCCTCATTGTGTTTTAGCGACGAGGCGCCAATTCCGCACGCGTCGCAGCCGACGCAACTTTGCGCAACTTCCGCGCCGGTAGAAAGGCGTCGCCCCCCCCCCCTTCACCCGTAGTAGGGTGGTCTCGGGCTCCGCAGCCGATACCTTGGCCCGGCGCCAGCCTCCAGCCGCAGCGAGCGACCCTTATCGCAGCGCACACAGACCGGCCCCCTATCCTTTTCATTGACACACGCCCATGGTTTCCCGCTCGTCTGCAGCCGCTGCCTAGGAAACCAATGGAGTGTTTCTTCTGCGCAGAAGATCAGCACCAGCTACCCCAACGATCGCAGCGTTTGCCACCGCATCCTGTCCCACGCCCGCAAAGGACGCTGTTTCATGTGTGGAGGGCATCACGTAGATGCCGATTGCCCAGTGGCAGATGAGCGGCTAGAGCAATGCCACTTCTGCCGCCTGGGCAACCATCATGCGGTCTTCGTCATGGGCAACCACCACGCGATCCAGGATGCTGCGGCCGATAGGTGGCATAGGATCATGCGTAGAGCGCATTATATCGTAGTGAAGGTACACGAACTTCGCCGCAGCGAGGAGGAATTTGAGGCGAAACACCTCTATCGTCTGTCCCTCGACGATAACTGAGGGTAAGTAACCTTTTATTTCTTCTAACCCCTAACCTCCCACTAACCTATCCTATCTCAGGCTTTTTTCTTTCAACACGAAGTTATTTTCTACTGTATGTATACCTTACTCGTACATCAATTATCAAACTAATCAATTAAGAACTACTTGTTCATTACAACGCAGCCCTCGCCGACAACTCTTCGTCTCGCAGCGAACGACATAACGGTAAACACAAATTCCCCACAGAAAGGGACAGCACAGCAAAGAACCCGCAGCAAGGCACACCACAGCACGGAACACTGCAGGGAAGCAGTTGACGACCACTACTACCTCATAAACTACAACCTCCGCATCACTTCCGCAGCAGGAGCATACGATCTCATTAACCCACCTGTGTAGAAAGTCACTACACACACGCTTATCCTTCCCTGGACCACACTTGTAGTTGACCCAGCGACGCACGCAGGTGGCATCGCCCGCTGTCGTGGTTCCCACGATTAAACGGAACTTGTTGTCAGTGTGCGCATGTACCACACGCACTCATGAATAAATTTGGGCCCCGAGTCCTGGGGTTTGTTCCGTCGCTGCTCCGTGCTGTCGTTGCCGGTCTTCCGTCGTCGCCAGCCCGTCCGCCCCTCCGCTGCGGCGGCCTTCTCCGCCGGACCTTCCGTCGGCGGAAGTCCGTCGACCGTCTAACGTTATGTTGAGGACTAGTGAACTGCGAAGGCAATGTGGGCCGTGATCTATTCAACATTTGAACGTGTTCGTATCTAGTAATTGTACTAGTACTAGTGGGACACGTCCCAGTGGTATCGTGATAAGTCGCGTGAACCTTGAGAATCCCTGAAGTTGTCGAACGGGAACATGTCTACGAATTCGCGGCGTCTCTTCCCAAAATTAGGGCCTCAACGCTACCCCGCAACAGGGCAGGCGAGGAGCAGCGCCATAGTACATTTGCGTATAAGCGTAAAAAACGGGGAGACGGCACGACACCCGCTACTGTCGCCCAAGTCACTCTCGTAGGTAACGACGTGAACCTGTATATAAATACCTGTAAGTAACGCAAAACATCGTCGACACCTTTTCAGGCTCCCCAGTGTCGTGACTTCCGCACTACTACATATTGGGGCCACGCATGATCGCGAGCCCGGCCGCAGGGGTGAGCGCCCCTTGCACCTGAGGCACGCCAGGCGTTGTCTTCTTTGGTCGTCGCAGTGGCCAGTCGAGTCATAGCTGGTCGCCGTGGTCTTCGTCAGCCGCAGCCAGCGCGGTCGTCCGCCGTAGCTTAAAGAACAACCTCGTCGTCGCCTAGCCTCGGCCCGCTAACCGCAGGCCTTCGGAACCCCATTATTCGCTATTCGATTGCTATTCGCTACGTCGACTCCTTCTACAGCGAACGTCAGGATCGTCCGTCACCTGCCTCGCCACGTCGTCCGTCGATTAAGTCAACCGCAGGACGTCTGATCACAGTCAGCCGCAGAACTTGGGATTGTCGCAGCCCCCGCGTGTGATCGGCTGCAGCGGGCGTCGTCAGGTTTCGCACTACGGCTGCTATCACGGCTAGGGCTGTCCTGGCACGTGGGAACGTGGCAGTCCACTGTGGTTGCCCGCCGTGCAGGTCGTTATGAGGTTCAGCCCCACCGTAGGGTTTCGGCGTGTCCTCCCTTGACAGTGAGGGATTTCGTCACATGTATTGCCTCATGGATATATCGAACACACGTATAGCAGTGTCGTGTTTTCTTGCTGAAGATAATAATTATTAAACGGTATATTCATCATCATTTCACGACGAAATGGGTTTCACGCCCATTGGGTAATATCGAGATAAAGAAATGAACGACAAAGACGAAGAGTACTGTCTCCGAGTAAGGCGGCCGCACTATGTTCCTGCTTGCTAGAAACGACGACATAATGGGGCACCTCTGCTGGTGCTAGAGTATACAGTAAATCTGTGTGAAACCGTCCTTACTCCTTTCTTTGCTCTCAGGCTCTGAAGAAATCCGTCGAAACGCGTTAGCCAAGAAACATTTGTGAGAACTCGTGGGGAGCTCATTCAAAACGCCGCTACAAAAACAAAATATGTGCTTACCGTTACTCAGCATCCAGCTGACATGACCGATTAGAATAAAGTACGCCGGTGTTTCGAAGAATTGCATATAAACATAGATCAAGGATCCAGTTAGATTTGCCATGCAGATCGAAGACGTTTGGATGAAAAACTATAATGGAATGGCTCGATGTGCGCTTGTAACATAAAATGATAAAGTACGGCGATAATCAATCCTTGGGATGCACCACGCATTGTGCTTCCTGATATCGTGGAGGCAACTTGAACGCATACTTGGCCTATCTGTTTAAGGTTTACAAATGGAGGAAAATGATAAGAGCTAATCTTCATATCATTAGTACAAATGCTGCTTATTGATATTCATTCTCTGTCTATCATAACAGACAGGGTGTGAAAAATTTCAATTGCCTTCGATGCAATAATACTGGCTATGTACCTCTATGTTTTTGCGTTTACTATTGCCTTGTAAAAGGAGTTCTACAAGGTATGGAATATGGAGGGGTTTTTATCTTTTTCTCATTTTTCGATAATTCGCCTTTTTATGTACGGTAAGACGGGTTATATAAAACTGATTCAGAAGGGAAGGCTAGATGGCTGAGTACAGAAATTGGGATAGATCTGCTAATTTTTACCGAGTTCGCGTTCGAAAAAAGCTTGTCATCACTTTTGCCTCTTAATTACTATAAGTTTTCGGGAACGCGGCAGGCATTAGGAATTGATGGACTGCCTTAAACGTGCCTATTTAAAATTCAGAAAATTTGGAATTGTTCTAGTTTCAAGGACATTGAATTCTAAAAACTATAATAAGATTCGATACCGATTTCTGCGCCCAACTCAGCTTGCTTCCTCTTGAACTGCGTAGCAGTACCTTAGCGTAAAGCCCATACAGCAGTGTGGTCACTGCTACAATAAGTAGATTGTTGATACTGTGTGGGATGTTGACGTACTGAAAAACATCATTCATGACATGGTTAATACGGTAGGCACGGTTGTAACAATGTGAACGTACAGTTTATAGCCAACTATTGGGTTGTTATAATTTATGTCCTTTTTCTAGATGGTGTGAACTGCATATTTTTATGTGATAGTGATTGCGTGGCTCACATTGTATGCCACTTTAAGGAATAGACTTTAGTCTATCGCCTTCTTCTCAAAAACTGAGCATTATTAGTAAAAGCAAGTTGGTAAAGATTAGGTTGAAAATGGACAATCAAAGAGAGCGGCGGAATGCGATGATGGGGTATGGAAGCGCTCAAAGCGGCCGGAAAATGGAATACAAAAAGCTGAAACGGAAATGACACATATTCGTCATTTCTTCAAAAGTACATCTGAAAGGCATCAGAAGCTACTTTTGTTGTAAGGTTTCCTCCTTTTTTCCTTCCTCCATCCTTACCAAGACATAATATAACGAAGCATGAATTCATAATGTCCTTCTAGCTATGGCTAGAGCAATAAAAAAGAAAAATTTCAGGGTCTTATCTCTCTATTTCAGCATACACTCTCTCCACTGTTCTATATCTAGTTCTTTCTGAATAAAGGTTTTTCGCTGACTTTTTTTTTTGCAATTTTTTTGAACAGTAGATTTAACCGCTGGAGATTACTTGCAAGGCCATATAAAAACTGAATCAGGTAAGGGTTAAAACTAGAGCAGCCACCCAGATCATATTTGGACCTGTGGCAGCATGAGCGTGGTGGACAAATATCTGCACACTCAAGATTAGATGTTACATTACAAACTGATTTCATTTTGGGATCTGAGATGATAATTGTATCACTGATTTGTCAGATGGGTCTACATTTCTACAAGAATTTTACCTCTGTGCCAGCCTAGAAGCTTTCTGATATTGAAGGAGCGAACAGTTCCTAGATGGTTCTTTAAGTGAAAATTTTGTTTCAGAGTTCAGTAAGTAACCCTATTCAACCAACTAACAGTTAAAGGTAGATATTCGTAGAAATATTTTTGAAAAATCAATTATATTGCTGCATTTGGATGAAATTAGCACCTTCATTCAGAAACACTGAAGTAGTCTAGGAGCAGACGAGCGCTTGACACAACTTGGCTGAACCCTTGTTTCATGGTTCTGCGCCATATGCTTACAAGGTTTTTGTAGCTATGTGTAGCTATTTGAACAGGAATTTTATGATCATTCAAATATTGACTGCATTTTGTGCACACTACATACATACCCTTTGCTGGCACACTAATATGGCCTTGGTCTTGCGCTCAGCCGTTGCCTTTTTTGTTCTTCTGCTAATTTAACAAATATCAGGAATATTAATAAAGAATAGAAGATATTACATAGTTCTCAAACAGTATTTCTCTCGCAATCATATGAAAGAGAACTTTTTAACTGATGAGCTTACTATGTTCAATATAAAACTAGTGTTGAACAGTGTACATTTCCGTTTCCGCCTTCCTGTCCAAAAACAGACGGAACACGGAACGGAATGGAAGAGCTCAAAACGGCAGAAAATCCGAATTCGGAATACGGAAACAAAAATTCCGCATATCTCTGTATCTGAATAACTCTCAAACAATTAAACATTTTAATTTTCTGAACGGGAGCACCGACTACTGTCTGTCGGAATACTTCAGAATGCACCGTTGGCACTGGTCCGGCCAAAGGAATACAAACTCTATGCTCTTTCAAAAGTGTACACATTTCTTCACAAGAACCCTACGTGGAGGTTTTTTATGTAAATTTTCATAAAGCAATAGATATTTTGCCCATGCTGTAAAGTAACCACTTGGCCGTTAGATAAGTTTATTTTTCCTCGAAATATGTTTGGCTTAAGAAAAGAAGCAATTAAAAAAATTAAAATTAAAAATTAAACTAAAATTTCAACAACTATAGCACAGACCGAGTGCTTTTTTATCGAACATGCGATTGTTTCCGGTGAAACGCCATAAGTTATCAATTTAAGAGAAATTGAGAAAATGCGAATTCTCTATACATAACATCCACATTATCAAGAGGCCGACATGCATTTTGAGTAAAGAGGTGTTTTTGAGTCGAGTTGTGGTTTGTTTTATATAAGCCTCAAAAGCTGATGACTAAAATCATGATAAAGCTACCGCATCGAACTTTATGGACACCTTAAAGCAGCCACACGCGTTCAAGTGTAGCTGCTTGCATTCTAAGGTATACTCATTTGTAGGCCATAGCTTTAATTTTTCGCGAATGGCGTGCGGTTGCCTTCTCCAAAAGAGAAATTGCTAAGGAATGTTGCTCTCGACCTCTGGAGCTTGGCTCGAGGTATAGTCGTTCAAGTTCAAGCGATGTCGCTTCATATTGCGGGCGAGCGGCGACCGCTCCTCACCCAAGTAGATGCCATTGTGTTCGCTCTAAGATTCGAAGCCGTCCTCAAGCCCTTCAAACTGATCTCTACATGTACTGAGTGGCCATTGGCCTGAATAGTCGCATTACATGGACCCTGGTACGTACAGTCCGTATATTCCAGAAGAAACATGGATACTCAGATAAAGAAATTAAACAATAGATTACACTTAAAACAACAGAGAACTTCAGAATGCGTACCTACGCAGCGTGTCACAATGTTAACATCAATGCGACACTGTCTATCTCGGTACATTCAGTCTTTGTAATTCTATCAATTTTCAAATAAGCGGACAAATTTGATTAAGTACCTCCTCGATTTTATGATTCGTTGTGAACGGGGTGAAGAACCACGCGGTGTGATCCGAGTTGAAGAGGACAGGAGGCGTACAAAATGTGAAATAAAGAAAATACGCCAATGGTAGCAATAAGACGAAGTAGGTACGCTTGCCTTTGAAGAACTGAAATAAAATCATCATTGTTGAAAAATCAATGGTTCCTAGAAAAACGAATGAAAAGCCTGGATGATGTAAACCAAGAGATTCTAAAAAATGAAGCTCGGCAACGAAATGCATAACTTCGTAATTTGTAAAAGAAATTTATTAAATTCTTGTTTAGTACTACGTCAACGAAGATATGTTCTTCAACATGAATAGAAATGTATGGTAAACATCTCGTGCTTGGTGCTTTGAAAACAGAAATAAACAAACAGCATAACCACAGCGGTTTCACGGACGGGTGCGACATTCTCTCGCATGTCAACTTAGAAACCAATCGTACCTATAGGTTCCTTCAATAAAAATCGTTTTAGTGGAGATAAGCAAGGGTGGGAAAGACGACACAGGTAATAGCAAGCAAATCAGCTTGCAGCGAGGCCAGAGAGAGACTGCAGCGTATGCTGTCAGTCCACGATAGCCACTTAGGACGCCCAGAAGCGTCCCGAGATCCCTATGACAAGGGAATCCGAACACTCCATAATGAGGAAGATCCGTGATCGGCAATTCTACTATATATAATACAATTGAATCATTATGTAGCTTATATTGTAAGTAACACCACGAGGTAAACCAGAGGACCCCTTGGCCGTCACACAGTTTAGCTGTTTTCAGTTTTGTTAAGGATGTGTTATGGAAGTACGCACCTTACCGTTCGTAAACAGGGTGGTTACCCTATTACATTACAGTGCGTAACCGGTTCCAGGTCTAAAAACAAAACAAAAACACCAAAATTGAACCAACAGCAAGGTAGTATTAATATCCTTGGGATTCATCTAGCGCAGATATTTTCATCTAGCGCAGACATTCTGTCCAAGATTAAGAGGTAAGATTTACTGATAGTATAGCAAAAACGACTCACCATCTCCATGTATTGTCTATCCCATATATCCAGCAGTCGATTGATAACGAGCGCAAAGCAGTTCATACAAGTACCACACCATAAACCTAAAGGTTGTAGCTCATCTTCAGTTAAGTACCAGACGTTTTGCTCAATGGATCCAGTTCCAAGAATGACATTCTTTTTTGATAATCAAAAAAGTCACTTTACAGAATGGTTCAAGGAAAGGATCTTCGACCGTTTTGTTCTAGAAATGGAAAACTCGGAAAGTAGGCATATCCTGAGGATTTGCTTAAATGAGACGACTACGGAACTACGGACTTTCCAAATAAACAGCAGGCTATGCAGGTACCAGAGGTGTGCGTAATTGCGGTTTCATGATTTATGAAAATTTTTGATTTTGAAAAAAAGCGACTTATGGTTTGCAACATTTTGGGACGTAAATCGAAAATTTTCGTACATGTGGTCTTTGATCACCAGAGTCTTATACAAAGCGCGTTCTAGTTTGAATCAGTTTGGCCACACCTTCGACGCGATAAGTTTAAAGACAGCGTTATTTAATCCCTCTTGGGGTTTGCCACGCAATCGCATTACTTCTACGGGACGTCGTCGTGACGACTTGAACGCGCATTTGGCCTATATAGTGATTTACGGTGTGCATCGGCTAAATACGTCAGTGGTTAATCCTTTCCAAACAAGTCTGGCACCAATTCACCGATCCCGGAAGAGGATGGTTGGATTGGTTGGCCTGGGCGGGAAATCCTTATAAATTACCTGATATTGACATGGTACTTTCCGCAAACCACACATGTCTCCACGTAGTGTATTCTACTTGTACTAAGACTGAGATGTGGTTTTTGGAGATGTGCTGCAGGTATGCACTCGAATAGGTTCGGATGTAGAACTAGCCCCTATAATATCGTCTTCAATCGTATCTGGTTTATAGCGCCACGCTTGCTTGCAGTGGATAATGGAATGGCATGTCCTCAATTGTGCCGGAATGTTCGTTATGCAGGTGGAAATGGAATACAAGCTCCACCGATTTCAATTGTGGAAAAGCGAGAACTGGATTACGCAGCTGCGATCAGCACTTTATGTTTAGTCCCTCCGAAAAAGGCGAAAGCTCTAGGAGGGCTCAATACAGTCTGCGCAAAGCCATTTCGGAGGCACTTTAAAACTAGGCTGGAATGTATGGATTGCTCCACGGCAAAGAATCGGCCAAAAATTCCATGTACTTTTGCAAATCCGCATCTATGGACTATGTTTGAAGTCTAATTCGTGACTCTCCGCCGCTTCTTAAGTTCTAAAGCAGCATGGGACAAGAAAGACCTCTCCTAACTAAGAAGTAGCAAGCCTATCCAATTTTCGCCTCACCCTCAGAGCACTACTCACGGTCCAAGTTTTACAAACAACATCAATAAAATCAAATTTGCTTTGCTGTTCAAATAATCAAGTTTAATTATCAGTAATTAAATTTACTGTTCCACAACTTCTCATGCATTATATTGGAGTTAGCAATCTGCCGCAGATCAATGCACTACGACTACATTTGCGAGACACGGAACGGCACGTTGCCCCTTTCATACTTCGATCGCCGCGCGACGCGAGCACGCCATACATGTATAGAGCTCAATTTGATTGATCACGTTGCTCGGAGTGAATCGCTTGAACCCAAGACCAATTGCGACGCTCAGCGTCGAGTCGCTCCCGAAATCGGCACGACGCGATTGATCGCGATGGATTGGGCCCAGCATTGCTGTTCCAGTTGTCCTTTGCAGTGGACCCAGAAATTCGTGCAAATAGGCAACTGTGCGTGACCACGTCGTCGGCTGTTTGAAGTGTTCATCATCGTCTGAAACAGCTCCACGCGATGGGACGCATCTCTCTGTTCGGATCGCGTCGCATGGCGATGGTAGCATAGTATTGGCCTACGGCATCGCAACGCTCATCATCGACGCGACTACCATCACATTGGGGGCCTGGGTGACGATATGGAGAAAGAGGACGAGATCACTGTCTACAGCAGTTTTCGGAATACTGCTCTTATTGCTTCCAGAGCAGTGAAAAAAAAAAAACTTATTGCTTCCAGAGCAGTGATTGTCACTGTCCATTTCTTCAGGCTTCTTCAACCATAATTTGATTTACGATTAGCTATACGGAGATGTCAAAAATAGAGCAATATCAGAAGTCTAACCTAAGGATACAATTGTTGCCTGATATGATTATGTGAAATTGTGCCCTTTGTGATATGCTGCGTATTTTATGCTCTTTTTAATGATTCACAAGGTAAGCCAATATGGCAGCCAATACTTCCTTCTTTGAGAGCCGTCCTACCAACTTACATGTCGGCGCTGGACGTATCTATTTTTTGTGCAATGGAAACACATCCTCTGAAACTCTTGGGGATGGACCCACCTCAGAAATCGAGAACCTTGACCACGCTGGCCCAGGCTTCATCGTTTTTCTAGAACGGTATGTGCTCTGTATACAAACCCGCTATTTCCATTGTATTGTCGTATTTGGCGTCTATTGAGAAACTATTTGACGTCTTCCCCCGCCTGCCTTACGGATTCAACAGAAACCATCGTTGGATCTCCAATCTTGATCCAAGATTTACGACGTTCTTTAGTAGGATTTATGATTTACGAAATTTGGGATCTCACCTACTCACGATCTTGGATGTACTATATAAAAGATACCTCAGTAAAGATTGCGGGCACCACTTCATAATTTATATATGCTATTATACTAATCAGTTCATAGTTTGAATAATGTCAGCTTCTGCAGTTGCTTTTTGTTCGTTTTGTTGCTGATAGCTTCCTTCTTTCAATTTTTTAAAATTTCTTGAAGATTGAATGCCGATACGTCTATTGTTGCTGAATTTTCGCACTCGTTATTTTGTTGCTTTTTTGCTCTTCCAAAACGTAGTGTGGTTCTCCTTTGAAAAAAGTATTTCTTGCTATTTCTTGCAAGGTGTAATTTTCTCACAGGAGTAAGCAATTAACCCATATTGTCCTTACACAGCTACTTCTATGAATTCTTACACCGTACATAAGCTAGATAGAAAATGGTCTTCTGCGAAAAACAAGATATATGTATTTTTATATACATTTCACAAGAAAACTTTCTAAATTTTGCTATTCAGACGGTTTTCACAAGAAGGTAGAATTCTCGGTGTCGAAATACAATCACAAATAAAGGTTTTTCACAATAAAGAAGACGGACTTGTTGTGAGCAATACTGCTCGTATGCTCGGAAATCTGTTAAATGCTTTTCAGACAAAGACGAAAACGTAGAAGATCAATCGAATTTTCTAAGAAGAAGCCAGTTTCGATTAACCCCGGACTGGCGGTTTTTTGTGTAGTGTTCGATTGTAAATTCAAAAAATCCTAAAAAATCACTTCAGTGAAGCCGCAATGTCATTAAGGACAATAAATGCCTTTAAAATAAGGGGAACGCGATTTCCGCTACAATAGGAACAGATAATTTTCCGACTCCGCAGAATTCTGCCTCAGACCACATTCTTCGTTGACAACGCCATGAGTACCTCACTCTTATCTGGGTCAGTCTGACGACGTTGATCTTGATCTTCTTCGCTTACATTTATGCAAGCGTGCGAACGTTGTAACAGCAGTTTATCATCCTAGTCCTTGAGTTCTGAACAAACTCACCTAGTGCTAGTCCTCCCGTGATGTACATTAATGTAGGATGCATACAGTAATTCGCTCCAGTCAACCAAAAGTATCCAGACAGCAAGGAGTTGAGCGAAATCTGACACATGTCATAGAACCCTGAAACAATAAAATTTCACATTAACACTTTGTACACTCTGTACGTATATGTGCCCTAAGAATTGTTTTGAACAAAGCCCACCTAGTGCAATCATTATTTTGTAGCATGAAAGCCGACGATGTCGTTTTCGTACCATAACTGACAGCACCAGAATGTATACTAACTGAAATAAACATACACTGCATTCAAACAAAGGATAGAGGAGAAAGGTCAACGAGTGCGACTTTAAACACCAACACTAGTTTCGAGGAAACTCGACCTCTCTCACATTCGTATGTAGCAAATAGGACAGAGGACTCGTTGACGTTATTTAATACATTTAGGGATGGGCCACGCGCTTTATGAGGTGTCGTGCGACTTTGCCATATTGTATGATGGCAAGCTGATGGATAAGATATTATTTACCTTTCTAGGCAAGCATGATAGTAACTCACCAGCCCCATATACTAAGGAAAGGAACCGAACCACCAACGTCGTATATAGAAAGACGGCGGCGCATCCTCTGACAGTGCTAAAACGGCGTTAGCTCTTCTTCTTAATTTGCCTGCCGTTGTACCTCATGCTTCTTTTCTATCCTTTTTCCTTCTTTGAGCGACCCTATTCAGTATGGTAGATTTATCGTCTTATTTCTCTTCTGTATTTCCAACACTTGTTTTAGTGTTTTACTTTAGGCGTAATAAATAAGCTAATAAATAAATAGTATTCCGTGTGAAAGAATCTGTGAGTGCCACTAGCCCGCATAAAACTTTCAAACGTGTGAGTGATCAGCATCTGCAGTCTCTTAATCCGAATGTTGCCGTCGTGATGGCAATATGCAGCCAAAGTGATATGGATTAACACATCAATATTGATCGATATTGCCGAAATGCGGACGGCACTATTACGAAAGCGATCAAACGTAGTGAAAATGATGATGGTGATGGTGTTGTGACCGAATCCCCAACCTGCATTGCGCCGTGGCTTACGGCTCACTTTATCGCGTTTCACATAAATGTAGTAAATAACTGCCATAAAATACGGTTGCCAGTTAATGAAAAGGTTAGAGCTTGGCGTTCCCAGATCAGTAAATCGAATGGTAAAAGACAGTTGTACTACGTAAAAGCTGAACGTCGCAGCATGACTTCATCGATGCGATGTTAGACACTACTCCAGTGAATCCAGTCCATTCTCACGTCACATCAGGACTAGCTTAGTCTTTATGAACTATCTATACACGAACGAAGGCACTTATAAGTGGGTGTCTGGAGTGCAATGTTTTCAGATGGTCCAATAATTACTATATGCAGGTTAGAGGGCTGGCTATGGGGCAGCGTCTGGCTCCGATTTTGGCTATTGCGTTCATGTCTAATATGGGGACCTGTCATGGAGTGCAGACCTTTAGTGTACTGTCGCTACATTGATGAATGTTTCGTTGTATGTGCGACTAAAAAAGGAAATGGACATGTGTTTCGAGTTGCTCAACCAGCAGAAGAACACATTAAGCTCACAAGGGAAAACACACTTATAACTGCTGGCTGTTGTTCAGCGTCCAAGTCATTTGCACTCGGGGCAGATTCCTTATGAAATGGTATCATAAGCCCAGTAGTAAGAACATCGTCATGCAGGCCTGCTCACCCATTTCAAACGAATAGGGCCACGATTAAGAACATGTTCCGAACGACGGCGGCGTTGTCTTCGAAGAGCGATCTCAAGTCGGTATCGTTGCAAATGGCACCTCGAATCGCAAACCCGAACAGAGCCTGACTAAAGGTCATTGAAAACCGGCAACAGCAGCGAGACATCAGAGCGACAATAAAATTCCTTTTACGGTGCCTTTTCTCTCGGATTATCTCAGTACCGAAATGCGAAACTGCATTCGCAAAGCTGACCTTGATAGCATGGTCCGCATGACCGAAATCCCGCCAGCCAGTCTCAAGGCACCTCTCGTTAGGAATAGACTATCCAGCTGTAAGACTCGCCAATGCATTATTTGCCCATGCGGTAATGCATGGTCTCGTGTTGCATACCTTATAAAGTGCACGGGTTGCAACGGCGAGTACATATATTGGCGAGACGGGGACGATGACGTGGCGGTGATGATATTGGCATGCGAGTTCGAGACCTCGACGTGCAAAACACTATAAGCGCTGTGGCTTGCCGCTAGGAACCCCACAATTAACAGGAAGGAGGTGCGCGTAGCCGTGATACAGGACCTGGTTGATCTTTGCGGTCTCGAACCGGAGGACCGTCTGAAAGAGGCTCGCCAGGAGGGTGAACCGATGGTGACCTCATCTTCTCATGTGTCGCCTTGGGGTAGGGTACTTTTTCGACGAGGTGCACTGGACTGTTTGTGTTACCTTCCTGTGTTTCGTCTCCCTCTCCTGCCAACCGTTGATTCACCGCTGTGTCTGAAATAGTTCCTGAACGGATGGTTTTTCAAACTGTATTTCCCTCCTCCAGGCTCTGAAGAAGGCAGTTACGCCAAAACGTTAGCCGGAATAAAGGATCTATACTGATCTTGGATCTCCAGCGGCATCACTTGGGTATTTATACTCCAGTAAAGTTACCACGCGCTATTTCAAAGGTAGTCACGAGAATTATTGCGGGGATTTATGGTCGTCGGAAGCACAGTTATAGAAGTGAGACTGTCACGTGCTTCCCGTATCGAAGTTTTTGGTTCAGATCCCGCTCAGGCCAAACAAGTCCTCCATATCGTCAGAGACTCTAAACTGGCTGCAGGTTTTTCTGCTCTAATTTCCTAATTTCAAGTCATCTGGATAGCTGCAAACGGAGCTTCTTTTACCTAGCTGCAGCTCATAGTGTTCCTCTACCACTCCCACTATTTCGGTGAGTCATTTATTTAAAACTGAATTAGACTGTTCTGACTAACATTGTGCTCTCTTTGTTCGTTATGTCTTAAAGGCGTACTTCTGGTGCGATAACAAATAAATAAAAACATAAATACTCCAAACGTTCATTGCCTCCATGATATAAGAAGAAGAATGAGTTAGACAACCAAAACAGCGCTGGTTAACGTCGTTCTTAATTTTTTATCTTTTATGCCGGTTGAAACTATTCGTACAACAATGTAACGAATTATAACTGCAAGAGGCCGCGTCTACGACGGATTACAAGTATTAACGCTCAAAATTTCCAAGAAAGATAATGTAATTGCAGCTTTGAAAAGTTGAATTGTACCTCTGTTATGGTTCCATACACGATGAAACTCACGCCGATAACGCGATTCACGTTTCCAGCCTTCCTCGTGGATGTGCTGAAAACACGGAATGTCATAGGCATATCGTGGCGCACAAACCTTTCATTCATATTTCCTGCTATCTAGTATAATACGGTTGACGACCATACATAATTGAGGTTTGTGAATTTGAAGTTTCTTCTGCCGATTTCCTGGCTCACCATGACAACTTGCGCAGTTGCTTGTGTACTTTTGCAGCTTCATCGTGACATTTCCGCTCCGGTTTAATTGTTTCACAGTTGATTTAATCAAACAATAGTCACACCTATCTAACCAATAACTACGAGCCTTAACCAGTGTCAGGGGTGTTGGTTCGAATTTTTTTACATCGTTATGAGAGACTTAAACCTCGATGCCAGTAATTCGAGGCTCAACGGAGATGAATTGATTTGAATTTGATTTTGAATGAAATTTTGAATTTTCTACAAAGCTGCCACTTTAATGGGTGCCATGATGATACCAGCGGTCGGCTCATCAGTTGTACGGGTGATTGCTATTGCTAAGGTGGTCCCATTAGGTGTGGGAGTTGTCCCATCAAATATCAAAGTGTTCCATCAAACAGCGCCAGTGGTGTAATGGCGTTGAGCATCCCACCACAAGACGGGTGGCTGGAGTCCCGCCTGGCGCTAGAGTTTTGATCGCAACAAAACATCATAATGAGAATTTTGTTTAATTACAATTTCACGCATTATGAATATTTATAGTTGAATTTGATGTGTTGGTATTCAACTATAACATGAAGTATATCCGTAAGTTACGATAATGTATTATTTAGAAACAGTTGACTATACGAGTAGGTTGTTTTCTTGAGATTTAAAACGATTATCGGCGCAATGTGTGCTATGGGGGTGCGCGCTGTGACGTCGATTTTTCTTCCATATTTTCTTGCTGAAGTTAAAAGAACTGGATAGATTACGCCAAAGAAAGCGAGACATGCTGTCCTTCGGTGAGCTGCACATTGAATGGTTGTTGTATTTTTTACTGAAAATTGTCTTCCCATCGGTGCAGAATTTCTCTTGACATTTGTTCGCAGAGCATTGTTTTCTATTTTCCAGGTAGTTCCACACAACAGCTATTATTAGGTTGTTTGCGAAAGTTCCCGCCATTTTTTGAATGTGCTTTTTTTTCTCACTAACGCTACCTTATAGCAACATATCTTTTGATCACATAAAGAGATCAGGTATGTTTAAGCTTACTATTACTGCTAGCTACTCACTCTCGCGTAATTCATTCGAGAAAAATGGAGCTTTCAAAGGAGTACATCCGAGGTCCCTTATTGTACGACTTCAAATTTGGTGAGTCAGCAGCCGCTTCCTGTCGTGGCATCAATGGTACATTTGGGGAGGGCACATCGTCCGATCGCACTGCACGAGAATGGTTCGCACGTTTTCGCAAAGCTGTGTTTCGTTCAGGTCAGGACGTGAATCCAATGTCGACAACGACCGATTGCGGCAGCTGGTGGAATTGGACCCACGGCGGACTACTCGTGAACTTGCACAGGACTTAAGTGTGCACTATGCCACCATCGCCAGGCACCTACATCAACCGGGTGAGTGCACAAGTTGACACAGTGCGTTCCCCATGACTTCACCGGAGGCGACCGCCAGCGACGTGCTGAGGTGGCCATTTAGTTGCTCTCGTACAAGCGCGCAGGTTGTTGGCTGAAGTCCATCATCACAGGAGATGAGAAGTGGTGCCTGTACGTCAACATCAAGAGGAGCAGACATCGGATCGACAAGAGTAAGCAGCTTGAGCCGCAGCCAAAGGGGATCTTCACCCGTCGAAAATCATGCTTTGTGTTTGGTGGGATTGCAAAGGTGTCATCTACTACGAGCTGCTGGCCCGTAGAGACACTCTACCAGCGGACTTGCACGGTCAGCAGTGGATAGACTGGCCGCAAAGATCGCAGAAAGGCGTCCGAATCATGACACCGATTCTTGCACGACAATGCTCGGCCACACATTGCAAGAATGACTCGCCAAAAGCGTCCCGACATTGGATAGGAAGTGCTGCCTCACCCACCGTACAGCCCAGATACTGCACCAGCAGAATACCATCTTTTCCTGCCTCTCTCCAATGCCATACAAAGAAAAACGTTCGATGACGAGGACGACATGGAACGCTGGCTGGCTGGCCCTTTCGAATAAAAGCTGACGGTTCGGGAGTTTGCCTGAAAGGTGAAGAAGAGCGGTAGAACATGATGGCGGTCACTACGTTTCTTGACGTTTATTGTCGACTTTTGCAATAACCTAATACATTATAAAAATGAGAATAGATGGTTGGTCGTTACTCAGAACCTTGAATCAAAAATCTTGAAATAATGGCAATGCAAGCGCCTCAGTGGTCATTCACTGAGCATAATCTGCGATCCAGAGTCTTGCCCCAAATCTATCGAGCTCGATTTTTGAAGTGGAGGGGCGTAAACTTTTTGCATGCAAAACCCGAGTCTCGAGGTTAAATACGAATGGAATGTTGAAGCGACTAGCCGTGAGATTATCAATGCATTCGGTCGTGAGTCTCTAAATCCTAGTCACCATGTCGTCTGGTGAGAAAAAAAGAGAATCCCTAATTAGATTAGAGATCCACATTTAGAGTTTTAACTTTAGCTCACACTATGTGCACTACAATATTTTGTTGTTCAGCTGTTTCTGACAATATGTAACACAATGTACAACAAGTAGAGCTTTGGCACCAACGCTTTGTATCACCAACAACCCCGAACAAGTATACATAATGTAGCGACAAATGTTCACGCTACAATTCTGTTACCGCTAAGCGTCTAGAATGAACAGAATGAACAGTGTAGAAGAGTGAATCATTTTTCGCAGGCGAGAAATTCCTTTTTCGGGATTATTACTTAAGCGTAGCCTGTGTTGGTTCATTTTCGAAATCCGTTATATTTATCAGGAACCTTATATAACATTCTCTAGAAAGAAACCATATCTTACATTTTTATTTAACTGGGAGTCCGCTGTTCTGAATACAAAGATGTATTTTGCCATAAAACCCTTGCGCTAGGGCGGACGGACTCACATCATTGGTTCGGCTTGGAACATGGTGGAGCGCTATGATACGAAAAGTTCTCAGCGTTTTGTGTCACTTTTTTTCATCCGTCGATTATTACGTAAAAGTTCAACTTGTTTTTTACCCGTCGACTATTACGTAAAAATTTAATTTGCATTGCGCATTAATGCAACTTTCTGTGCAGATCTGTCAATACTGCTGTACCAAACGAGGTTGTAAGGTGGATAAATTTATTGAGCTGCCTGACGCTTCGACCTGTTTGTCGTCTTCAGAGGCCTAAAAGTGGTTCAAGACGTTGGATTTGTCGCTTACCCGACCAAACGCCTCCTCACCCCTCCTCCTTTTCGATATCGTCCTAGGTGCCAAAACGGAAAACCCAATGCATGAAAAATAAACTCATCCGATGATCCACCGTTGAAGCAGAGCGACGTCGCTACCTCTGACGTTAGTTGCCGAGTGGTGATTGAGACATACTGTGTCATTCCGCACTGATTATACTGAGTAAACCAGTGTCATTCTTGAGGAAACACATGTCACCACCCGTAGAGCTTATTTCGGACTAGCTGCTTTTTGATGCTGTCATTCGGGATGTTAACAAGCACAACATCATCTTCCAGCTGAGCCCGAGCTATGCTCCGCTTTATGGCAGAAGTGGTTGAGGGGCATGGTGCAGCCGACTTTGACGTTAAGTGCATAATTTTGACCTATGAGACCGACATTTCGTCTAGGAAAGCGTTGGAAGCATTCTAGATTTCTACAAGGAATCCAGCAATGAATAGCCGAAATGAGTGTCCCTCGATCACTAGTGACTTCTTGCCATTCCTTTCGCATTGTGAGCTATAGAACGACCGGTGGTGACATGTGTGTCCTTAATTTACTCAGTATAATCAGTGCGGAATGACACAGTATGTCTCAGTCACCACTCGGCAACTAACGTCAGAGGTAGCGAGTCGCTCCGCTTTAACGGTGGATCAGCGGGTGAGTTTATTTTCCATTCATTGGGTATTCCGCTTTGGCACCTAGGACGATATCGAAAAAGGGGGGGGGGGGTGAGGAGGCGTTTGGTTGGGTAAGTGACAATTCTAACGTCTTGAACCACTTTTAGGTCTGAAGACGACGAACAGGTCGAAACGTCAGGCAGCTTAATAAATTGATCCACCTTACAGCCTCGTTTGGCACAGCAATATTGGCACATAAAAAATGCCGAAGTTTTACGAAGAGAGAACTTGGAGAATATTTCTGTACAGAATTTTCTCTCCATCTGACTAAATAATTTATGCTTTAACGTAGTTTTATGTTTCTGCTCTTGAAGGGCTTATTGAGGTATGTCGAAGGAGCGATTCCGAACGGCATTTTATTTTAACTTCGAATTGGGACAATCCGCAGCGAGGCTGCTCGACAAATTAATCAAGTGTGGGGGCTTAATAGTGTTGGAGGAAGCACTGTGCGCCAGTGGTTCAGTAAATTTCGAACCGGAAATTTCAGCATCGGAGATGACCTGTAGCGATTGACCTAGAACAACCCTGGGCGGCGAGTTGAAGGAATCGGTGGAAGATGAACCATCCCAAACAGTTCGCGGCATCGCATAGAAGTCAGTAAAACTGCTGTTGCGAATGCTTTGAAACGCTTTGGGAAGGTGAAAAAGCTCGAAAAGTGGGGGCCCCACGAGCTGAATGAGCGGCGAAAATTGTCACGTTTTGAGCTTTGTTCCTCTCTACTTTTACGCAATAAAACTGACTCATTTTCGGATCACTTGTGATAAAAAGTGGATTCTGTATGATAACAGGAAACGTTCCGGACAGTGGTTGGACGCCGACGGGGGTCGAGCGTTCTATCCCCTCGTCCCCCTGGCCCGCCCACCCCCAACCCCCTGGGCCTGCTCGAGAGTCCAGTGGCTGCCTTACGAGACAGTGGAGACGCAGACATTTGCCACGCCTCTGTTTAAAGGGCGGAGGGCGGGGGGTAGAACGCCACTCCGCCGATGCCGACGAATCCCTAGCCATTTCCCAAAGGCGAACCTCCTCCAAAAAAGATAATGGTCACTGTGGTGGTCGGCGGCTGATGTGATACATCAGAACTTTTTGGCACCAGGCCAAGCGATGACAGCAGAGTCCTTCTGTAAGGAAATCGACGAAATGCGCCGAAAATTGCGTCAACTTGAGCAAGTATTGGTCAAAAGAAGAGGGCCAATTTTTTTCTGCACGGCAACGCCTGCCCACACGTTCCACAAATCACTTTTCGAAAATTGAGCGAATTGAGGGTTGAAGTTCCGCCTCACCCGCCATGTTCTACAGGCCTCTCACCAACGGACTACCATCTTTTCAAACACCTCCAGAACTTTGATAACTTCGTCACTGAGCTGATAAAACCTTCACCAATCAGGACCAAGCCAGAACGGCATTCCTGGATTTTGTCGAATTTCGACCAAAACGACGAGACTTTCCGGACAACCTAATAGAATTTAAATGGAAGATTACGGTACGATGGGATTTATGTTGGACATGGTCATACCCAGGGCATCAAGAAGAATGTTGACCATCACCTGTATCACCTGTCGTCCCGTTGATCATCGACTTGCTCGAGCGGGCGCCAGCAGCGTCTCCATTCGTCCCTGTCGCGTGCCAGAGTGGTCCAATGGATCCTCCTCGCTCGAGGGACACGAAGAGCGTCATATCGGTCGTTCAGGGCTTTCACGAAGAAGTCCGACCAACGCGTTGGTGGGCGTCCTGGTGTTCTTTTGACATCCCGCGGAATCCAATCTGTGACGGCTCTCGTCCAGCGGGTATCTGCGAATCGCATTACGTGGCCGGCCCACCTAATTTTCGACGACTTGGCCCATGCGACAGCGTCTCTGATCTTCGAACGTCGGCGAAGCTCGGAACTCCGGAGACCTTCTCTCACTTGCGTGAGTCGTGTCACTCCGAGCATCGTCCTCTCGATTCCACGCTGCGCGACGCTGATCGCGTGTTCATCCTGCTTTCGTATAGCCCAGGTCTCTGAGGCGTATGTTAGGGCAGGAAGAACAGTGGAGTCGAATAGGTGGGCACGGAGTCGGACGTTCTTCGTTTTCTTCACGACTTCTTCGACGCTCTTGAAAGCTCCCCAAGCCGCTCGTTTCCTTCTGCTCAGCTCTGGTGCTAGGTCGTTGGTCATGTTGACTTCGCGACCCAGATACACATAGCTGGAGCATTCGGAGATGTTCGTTCCGTTGAGCGAGAATGGGGCATCAGAAACCCATCCGTTCTTCATGAACGTCGTCTTCGTAAGATTCAGCTGCAGTCCAACGCTTCCACATACACGATCAAAGTCGGCCAGCATTCGTTCCGCCTGACTGATGCTCGGGGTTATGAGCACGATGTCGTCAGCGAAGCGAAGATGGTGCAGTTGCCGGCCGTCGACCTTCACTCCCATGTCTTCCCATTCTAGTTCGCGCATGACGTTTTCGAGGGTGGCGCTGAAGAGCTTCGGGGATATGGTATCCCCTTGTCGAACCCCTCTCTTCACGTCGATGACGACGTCGTTGTAGAATGGAGAGATCTTGATCGTGAATCCACTGTACAACTCTCGAAGAACTCTGATGTACTGAGTAGGAACGCCCTGGGTGAGCAGGGCTTCCATGACCGCTTCAGTCTCGACGGAGTCGAATGCCTTCTTCAGGTCAATGAACGTAAGGCACAGCGGCAGCTTGTACTCTCGCGACACTTCGATGAGCTTCGTAATGGTGTGTATGTGGTCGATCGTGCTGAATCCTCTCCGAAATCCTGCTTGTTCGCATGGCTGTCCTTCGTCCAGCGTTCTACTAATCCTATTCAGGATGACTCGAGTGAACAGCTTGTAGACTACGGACAACAGGCAGATCGGGCGATAGTTGCCAATGTCGTGCACGTCTCCCTTCTTGTACAGCAAAACGGTCTTGCTGGTCTTCCACTGAGATGGAACCTTGCATTCGGACAGGTAGCGTGTGAAGAGCCGCGCCAGGGTGTTGATGAGCGCTGGCGGGAGGTTCTTCAGGTGTTCAGCTCTGATCCTGTCAGAACCGGGTGCTGTACGTTTCTTCACCGACGAGATGGCGTGTCGGATCTCGGAAGGGAGAACAGAGGGAACGACGAATCCATCCTGCGGAAGATGGCATGGGGGCAGGTGGACGTGGCTATCGAAGAGATCGGAGTAGAAGTCGTGGATGACTTTCTCCATGGTCCTTCTGGAAGAGGTGATGGTTCCGTCAGGACGTCGGAGAGCGGTCATCTTGGTCTTGAAGTTGGCGAAGTTCCGGCGGGCATTGCGAATGCTCAGCCCTGCCTCTGCTGCTTCAGCCAACACTTCCGCCCTTCTCTCCTTGAGATCTTCCTTTATCGCCGCTCTGCATAGCTTTGCAAGCTCGGACGTCAGTTGGTAGTTGCCTGACGCTCGTGCTGCTCCACGCTGGCGTATCAGCTCGAGAGTTTCCGGAGACAGGCGTCTCTTGGTGGTCTTCAAGCTCTCGGCTCCCTTAGCACTATCGTGGAGATGGTGCACGAAGCGATCGTATTCCTCGTCGACGTTGTCCATGACGGCATCTTCCCAAAGGCCGACAAGAGAGGTGTAAAGGTCCCAGTTGATGGTCGTTCTGGGATTCCTCTTCTTGAACTTCGCGGCCTTCTCTCCTTGACGCGAAAAGCGGAACCTCGCGCGAAGAAGGCGGTGGTCCGATCCCGTGTAAAACTTGGGGACAACGGAGACATCGGTCAGGCAATACTTGCGATTGAAGATGATGTGGTCGATCTCGTTGTGGAACTGGCCACCGGGGGATTCCCAGGTCCATCGTAGGGAGGGAGGCTTCTGGAACTGCGAGTTTCCATGGATGGTCTTGGTCGACATGATAAACTCAGACAGCCTTTCACCTTGCTCGTTCCACTCCAAACCGTGGGTTCCGATGTGAAGTTCTTCCGGCGACCTTCGTGGCCCGATCTTGGCGTTGAAGTCGCCGACGATTACCTTGTAGAAGGTGTGATCTTCCTTATAGAACTTCTCCAGCTCCACGTAGAAGGCCTCGACGTCTTCGTCGTCGTAGTCGGATGTTGGGGCATACGCGACGAACACAGTCAAGGCTGGCACGGAGCCACATCGCTTCAGTCGCAGACGTCCGATTCGGCTAGTCAGAGACTCGTACGAATCGATGTTCATGGCCAAGTGCGTGTTGACGAGGACACCAACGCCGCCTACTCCCCTGCTGTCGCATGTTCCGAGGAACAGTTCTTCTCCGGAGTCGTAGGCGGCGTGTAGGGGGTGGTGTCTTCTCGTCTCGGTCAGTCCGATGACGTCGTACTTGATCTTCCTGGCTTGCATCATCAGGTCCTCGACGGATGCTTCGGACGCAAGCGTGCGGGCGTTGTAAGTACAGATCGTCATCCTAGTCCTTCTCAGTTTGCGCAGCCTGGTTAGGCCCTGAGATTTTAGCAGCCTCTCCGTACTCGTCCTTCCCATCGCTGCAGAAATGGGGGCTCTTTCGGGGTCAGGGGAATGAGGCCCTTTAGTGCTGCTGTGTTTGACTGGAATACAACACGGGTAGCTAGTCAGGCTCTGTCGTGCGGGCGGGGTACTCCGGGAAGCCAGCCAGACTGCCCGAAGGGACGGGGCGAGACTTAAGGCGGCCTCGAATCGCCTTACATGTACTCCCAGTCTACCGAGTGCAAGCTGTTGGCCGAGCCGACACAGTTACAATCCGCACAGTCACGGACACATCCACGCACACTGTGCACGAACATGCCGCTCCCACGCACAAGGAACGCATCGACCCGACACAGCAGGAGCAAGGAGTCCATCCCCTGCATCCCACCTGCGTCTCTGGGCAGTACACGGTCGCATTTGGTTCGCGTTTAATTCCCCTATCCACCACCCGGGGACGCGCCACGTGGCCCTGCGACAAGCGGCCCGAGATCCCTCTTAACAAGAGAGCCCGAAGGCTCTCTATCGAGGGAGATCCGTGGATCATCGCCGCCATCCCTCTTTTGTTTTTATCACTATGTCATTCTTAACTTGTTTTTAAACAAATGAAGATAAATTTTTAAGGGAATTTGTTTTTTATGAACTACCAGCTTTATGTGGCATACGTGGGCACAAATCAGGCCACAAGCATACGTATTCAAAATACATAACGTAATGCGCAAAGCAACTCTAATAAGCCCTAAAATTCATGCATCCCACATGCTTCAGCGAAACAGCACATAAACACAAACGAAATTTTAAAAAAAATACCGTCATTCGGAGTTTGCGAGCTTTAATCGTTTAATCCGTTTTCATTTTTTATAGCTCTACATGTCAAAAGCCTTCATCATGCAGTAGTTTAAAGTAGCAGTTATGGTCATAGAGTGCAATTTTATGCGTAGCTGGATCAATTTTGATAAGATTTCCTGGACTAAATTCTCTAATATGTAATTCCAAGCTGTGGTTTGCTCAACAAAATCAACAACAACAGCAATAGCTGACGATAAGTGATTGTGCACGATACATCCATGAGACACAGAAGGCACTGCACATCTTAAAAGAGTGTAGCATTTCTACAATGTCCTTGAACTGTCGTATTTAGGAGCTCTGAAAAATTTACTGTGGAAACGCACAATCGCACAGCGCAATACCTTCCATACATTAAATAAGAAAAATGAAGAGAGAAATGCGGCAAGATCAAGAAATCACACCTCTGACCTAGTGCCTACAAAGCAGAATTTTAGCATTTTGCCTCCATATTCGATAATTGAAAGGTATTGCTGTGGGTGACTGTGTGACTTCAAATAAATTTTAGCGGCCCGTAATTCGTTAGGCGCCGGGACTTCCCAGAAACGAAACATATTTTTCTGCAATTTGAGGGATAGAGATTCTAGTCACTATGCTATCCATTTTTTTCGTGGAGACATGCGCCCAAAACTCTTCCATGGGAAGCAAAACGAAGATCCACTTACATGCAGTCGTATTTGTCCACGTTCTCCGCATCTCCACCGGCTTTAATCAGCCACTCCATCCTTACTTATTGTAAGTGTTGTGTTTAGCAAAAACCGCTGTTAGTTACAGCTGCTAAAAATTGTACGTTATTTCTCACCTCGAAACAGTTTGGTTTGACAGAAATCGTTTAAGAAATGCAACTAAAAAGTGGAACGTTTAAGAAGAGTTCCCTTATAAAACGAAGGCCTCTGTGTGAGCAAAGAAGCCGAAGAGTGTGGTAGCAGTAGGAAGATACGATTCGATAGAAGGCGTGACTACAGCGACAACGGGACCAAAGCTCCTTTATTTACCACTTGTGGTAAATGTAAGGAGGGGATTATGCGGCGAACACTGGGGCATTCTCCGCTGTATTATATACACCACAGTGTTCCAGTATGATCTGAAACTAGATCAAAGATTATGCGGTTACACTCAGTAACACCTAAGGTGTAAAAAGGTGTTGGAAATCCTATCGCTGTTTTTTTACTGATCCCTCTTTCAGCTTCTTTATTTATTTATTTATCTATTTATTTATTCAATCCGTAAACCGACACGTGAAAATACAATATTAGGATAAAAACCCCAAAAACACAATACAAAGGAGATAAATGCAACTGAAGGCACTCATTGTACACGTAAAACCAGCTCCTTGAAACCATGCAAAGGTAGACCTAAGACTTCTTTATTTGTGCTCAAAATGTGATTGAACTCCCTTAAATTTCTGCAGGTGAAAAGGCTTTCTCGAACTCGCGATTTTGCCAACAAAACATAGTCTGAGCTTCTCTCTCATGTTCCTTGTCAGCCTAGTGCCAGAAAATTTGAGCGGGTTTATAGAAACCCTACCTGAGAATATTTTAAACATCATGAGGAGGTCAGCTCTTTTCCTTCTAGTGAAATGGCTTGGTAAACCTAAAATCTCAGCTCTCTGAGCACCATTTGGCATCTGATAACAGCTATTTCCGTTACATGTCATCATCAGCTTATGAGTGAAACTATTCTGAACATTTTCTAAAAGAAGAAAATCTTTTCTCTTCGAAGGATTGAAAACTGTTGTTCCACACTCTGCCATGGGTCTTGCATATCCTACTATATATAAGCGACAACCGACGTTTGTCTGTTTGTCTCTGTGTTTGTTTGATTGCACAGGAGTGCTGGAGTAGTGTGTTAGGGGAAGTGTGGGGATGAGGGGAGGGGGGGGGGGGTTGTAAGTAGTGCAACGTGCCGAACACATTGATTCAGTAGATATGCCGAACACGCTGCTCAACGTGCATGGCGATTCAGTAGACGTGCCGAACACGTCGCCAAGCGCACCTGGAGATGCGGCGCTGGAGGAGTGTGTTGAGGGGACCTGCAGGGACGGGAGGTTGTAGTTATGCAACGTGCCTGCCCACTCAGTAGACCTGACGAACACGTTGCTCAACGTGCATGGCGACTTAGTAGACGTGCATCGCCAAGCTCGAGATGCGGTGCTGCAGAAGTGTTTCACTAGAGCTGATTTCACTAGAGCTCTCCAGGCGCGCTCGGCCAAACATGACATGTGGGGAAACTATTAAGTTGATTGGATTGGTGACCTCGGCACCGTTTTACGATGGGGCAGTCCTCCTTAGGTGGTGAGTTCAGCACTAATAGCACAGAGAGAGGCCGCTGAACGGCTGGTGTCGTGACTTTCGCCACGGCTCTTGAAGGACGCAGAGTCTCTGTGCCCCCTTGGTCCCGCCACGCAATGCCGTCGAATGCGCAGCATCGATTTGCTGCGACGAAGAATGAACGCGCGCGCGGGCTACACACTTCGCCTACTGCCGCCGCCCCGGACGGTTGTGTCCGGCCGTCGTTCTCTCGTCAACATCCGCTGGACGCCAGGGATTCTGGAGCGTGCTGATCCTACCGCAGCAGGAGGAGCGTAGAGCCGAGGAGGAGGATCTACCCTGGCATGGACGCCAGGAAGAGGTAACCGCAGGTGCGAGGCGAAGAGCACCACCTCGTGTGCACACACCCCAGGCAGGACCTCGCCGGACCCTAGCGGGCTGTTGTGTGGGATGCCCCTAGTAAGAGTAGACGGGCAGGTTGCGTGACTCGTAGTCTTGTGTATTCGTAAGAAGCAGTAGCAGTGTGTAGTATAGTAACTCTGTATATCTATCTGCGTCTGCGGGAGCTACGTGAAGACTGGTGGAAACCAACATCTTTATTAACCGCAATACTATGAGTGAAGTGGAAGGCGCAGAGACGTGCGGGAAAATAGGCGCAGAGTCGTAGACCGGTCAGGGAGTTAATGGTCATCGCAGCTCCGTCCCTTTGGTTCGGCTGGGGCACCTACATAGTTGGTGCCGCGTGGCTGGAAGGAAAGAGCATAAGCGTGCTGTTAGTTCCCATCGATTCTGCCACACAGGTGGCTTCGGGTAGGACCATTGTTACCGATGCCGGTGGCGACTAGCTCGTGATAGAAAGGGAACTAACTGACTTTAAGTAAGGATTATGATCCTATATAACTTGATATGTATCTCATTACATTCAAGGGACACGATAACCATGTTTTCTGCACCATCCTGGTCAGCCATTTCCGCCCTCTTAATGAATAGAAAACAGTGAACAGCGGAACAATAGTTAGGAAGAAACGCTTGAGTTCTAGAAGTGATGTATAGTTGCATAGCTATTATGCTGGACAGTGTGCGCCATTACATATGTACAAAGTGCGGAAAAATTACCCGTGCACTAAAATTTCAATGCCATTCTTGAAATCAAACTTCGCAGATCAATTCTAACTATCAAATTTATCTACTACAATCATGGCAATTCAAGGCATGCTAAAAGTTTTCAAAATGATCGCCTTCAGCCTTCACAGAGACCTTCAGACATTCGACAAACGCTTCGCAAGTGGCACGCAGGTACTGCTCATCAATTTTATACCAGGGTTTCAAAACGCTTCCTTAAGAGGGTCCAAATCTTAGTGTCTGGTAGCGCAAGCTTTTTTCTAAGATGGCTTGTACAGAATAACTTATCGGGTTAAGGTCCGGAGAAGTGGAGGGCCATTCGCCGTGTGTGATGAAGTCAGGCAGTTGCTCGGAGCACCAGTCCTGGACTACCTTCGCTTTGTGTGCTGGAGCTGAATGTTGTTGAAAGCGCTAGTAGGCTTCTTCGAAGTGGGACTCGTCCCACGGCTTAAGAACTTTTTCCAGGATATCCTTGTAAAACGCTGCGTTGAATTTCTTGCCAGCTTCGACGAAAACAAGTGGCGTTTTTCCTGAAAGTGTGACTCCTCCCCAAACCACTATGGAGTGAGGCTGTTTCGCACTTTCCTGAAGTCGTCCTTTGGTGGTAGCATCAGCAAGCGAGTCCCCAATAATCCTCTCATTTTGGGAGTTGAAGTAACATGAGAGCGATTCAACATGAGAATCGCTAAAGAGGATGTCTCGAGCGCGTGCCACCGTGAATCCTTGCAGTAACCTGTTACATCTCCCATTGCCCTCCTCTTTATCCGCCGACGCCTAACCCTTTTCTACTCAAATGAATGGATTCCACAATGTTCAGTCAACATAGCTCAGGCGAAAAAAGCAGAAAATTTTCGGAAAAAAGCGGAAAAATCTAAAATGTTTAGGTGCACGGGTAATTTTGGCGCACCCTGTACATAGAAGCATTTGTGAATCATCGCGATCACGTACGGATTTCGAAATCGAGCGCAGTGCGATTGCACGAGGTTGGTCACTGCACAACCTGTCTTGCCCAAAGCTGAGCTACATTGCCAATTTCAACAACATATAAGGGTAACATACCATAGCGTCGCCCCTTGAAGGGAGTATAAAAAGACCACACGTATTGCTTTTTCTCTGCATTATATTGCGAAACTTTATGCTACTTTCGCCGGATCCTTTCTTACTACTAATAGACCCATTCTTACGGTTATTGGAGTTGTTATGAACACCTCCTATCGTGAAGTGTTCTTGCTAAAATAACTTTGTAAAACAAGAAAATATTATTTATTAATACATATTCATGGAAAGCATAATATAATACCTACGAAGGGTGTGGAGTGAAATTCTTTGCTCACCTAGCCCTATAAGGGGATTCCAGGGGAATTCAGAAGTCTAACATTTTCTGAGCTGCTCGATCGGGCTCCATCCGCTGCTCAGGATCTGGCGAGTGGTCTAGAAGGCAGACACCACAGCGTAGAGTTCAGGCTATGTGAACTTTCGATTTTTTCCTGGAAATGGAAACGTCTAAGCAGGATACTTTTGTAACTTTAAACCTTAAGCTGAATCAAGGGAACACAGCTTATACTTTACGTCTACTTTTTCTTCTGCACGATCATCAGTTCTGACCAGGGCTTTCTTTTGTTTTGAGGCTCTCTATCCCTATTTAAAATCGGCTCTTGTCAGCAAATCACCACTGATTTTTTAGGCAGTTACTTCTTAATATGGTACCTAAATTCTGATTTGATTTTCGCTTTTCATTTTCGAGATTCAAGCCATAATGATTAGAAAATCGGGCCTTACTTCATTTGGGAAAGTGACCCATATTCTTTAGTTTTCGGCAGGTGTCGCATGTGTGTATTTTATTTGTTTTTAAAACAGCATGCTTTTAGGCAAGCGTATGAAAACCTCCCGTGAGGTCATGTGGTAAAAAAACTAAAATAACGGCGGGAATACTCAAGGCATTAAAACAGCGGAAACTTTCGGTAAGAACTTATTTTTGCGAGAGTTAGTGGGTTGTACTCAAGTCATGGGGAGACACATACACAACATATTCGGACAGATCAATTTCCAGTTTGTCCTGCGGCTGAGCCAATCAAATCTTTCATTGCTCCTGTATAAGTGTGTTGGCCTCATACTTATAAGCGAAAAAGAACCCCACAAATTCCCGACCATTCGTCCCTGACTGTCAAGGCCAATCGTATACTGTGTGAATAATGTTGCCCTATTCCCATGCGCTCACGAAGTTGGGGTGAATGGCTCATACCAACCAGACCGATCAACCTCACCTCACACCATCTGGAAAGGATAAAGAGTTGAACATTTCCAACGGTTGGTAGTCATTTCATAGGGCAAATATGCCTCCACAACATCCCGTAGAAGTAAAGCGTGCAGCGCAGCCCAAAAAAGGTATTTATCAACGCCGTCCTTTATTCATTTACTCAATGCGAATGTAAGAGATGTTGGGTTTTCAGGAATTCTAATGCTGTTGGCCGAGCAGGCATTCACCGACGTTTGTCCTGTACACTTCACTTGACTTCACTTCAATGATTTGTTCCAGTTAATTTATATAGCTAACCAGCCGTCAGAGCGGCCTGTCAGCTTCTCAACGGCTTCACCGTAGAAATAACTTCTCAGCTGTAGATGACATCGATGTCCTCCTTGGCTTCCGCAGGAAGAACACGTTATCTACGTCGAATGGGGTAAGTTAGAAGAATCACGAACAGAGGCTGTTATTCTAGAGATATTGATTACTACTCAGAAAGATCAAGCCCACCAACTACAAATCTACACGTAACTGTTCCGCTAATAGAGAGACGCCACTCTGAAAAAATCCAACACTTTTGAATGCTATAAAATATTCAGAGGATCATAATTTCATTATAACCGGGCAGGGATATTAAAGCACTTAGGCAAAAAAATGCCTTAAATACAGAGCATTCATCGGCTGCCCTTCACCAACCTCGATTACCCCACGGCTGAAGTTTCGAAACGCTTGGATGATATCCACAAAAAAACGATAATTTGATCAATATCCATTGATACTTCAAAAACGAACTTCAGATTCGTGTTCAGCAACCTCGATTACCCCAGGGCTGAAGTTTCTGGCTGCTGTCGATTGCCATCAATCGTTTCACACACGCACACACACACACACACACACACACACACACACACACACACACACACACACACACACACACACACACACACACACACACACACACACCACACACACACACACGCACACACACACTTACACACACTCACACACACTCACACATACATACACACACAAACACATACACATACACATAGATACACACATACACACATATACATACACACATACCTTTATATATAATGGTAGGATATGTTCCTATGCTTCGAGCTCGACGGGCGAGAAACGCTAGGCTATCCGGCTTCGCCAGTGTCGGATTTGGCTGTCCAGGCGACGTACGTATAGCGTCGCTGGTCGTATATCGCGAAGAAGGATTGGTAGGGAACGGGCTGTGTTGGGTGTGTCATGCTTTTTCCTGAGATGGGAGTGAGGTTTTACAAACCTTTATTATTAGTCTATTATTTTCTATACAACAACCACACACCAAGAATGCAGTTAGGGAGACTGCCAAAATTACAACCCATGTAGTAGCGTGGTTTATAGAGGCGGTGGCCACTATACCGTGACAGGTGAGTGTGGAAGGGTGAGGAACAAGCGAAGTGTTGCATTTGTCTGTTGTGTGTTGTGTGAGTTGTATGTGATATGCGATTGTCGTCGTGCAGCGAGTGAAAAAAACATAATGTGCAGCTAAGAAAGTACATAATTGGAAAACAGAATTCTTAGGTACGTGTACAGAGAGGGGAACCACTGCCTTATGGTAGGTCTGATGGATCGTTATTTCCATTAAATGCAATCGATTGTCGAGAAGATAAGAATAGTATTTATTAGGAATCGAACCAACAGCACCTGATTAACAGGAAAAGAGAGATTGCTAGCAACTTCACTTGGAGCTTCAAATCGCATCGAGTAGCATGCTATCGGCTGGTAGCATTCATGTGCAGTCTGCTTGAGCCATATCTCGAGGAGCCAGCTGAATAAAAAGCGCGCGCGGCTGCAGTGATCGCTGATATTCACAACGTACAGTATCGTACACGCCGTTGCGTCCAACAATCACAAGCGGCGCAAAAGGGCGCCAGAGGGCGCCGTTTTCCTCTCGGCACGCGTCGCATGTGACGCAAGTCGCGTTAGGGCGCTGTGCCTTCAACTTCTGGACGTTAGGCTGATGGAGCGAGCCTATCCACGCGTTTGTACGAGCATGGCCCACTGTTAGGAACTAACTACCAGCACGTCGCGCGCTGTGAACAATGCATATATGCCCGGCAGAATCAATAGAGGTTCGATTCTTTATGCATTGTTCGCGGCGCACTCCAGATGCAAGCTGGACAGTCCTAGAGCAATTCCTGAGGTGGAAGGCTGGGAATTTATTTTAGAACTCCCTATACGCCCCCTTTTGCGCCGCTTCTCATCTTTGGCGCCGCTTGTGCTTGTTGGACGCAACGGCATGTCAGGAATTGTATTAGTGCTCTTGTAGCTACCTAAACTCATCTCCACTTAACTCTCTCCACTATTCCACGTAACTGTTTGGGAACCTTCAATCATGGTTCAATTAGAGAAGGTGGCTGTTTTGGGAGACCTGAGAGAAGACCTATACAACCGCTTTCATTGCGAGATATCAGGGTTTATTTATAATACATAGAATATTCTGGAAACTCTATTCTGGAAGCTGCACATATTTCTGTACATTTCTGTACAGTTCAGCTTCATCCCAAGACATGATAGAGCTCCAATTCAACAGCTCACCCAGTGCAGTCCGCGAAATAAGACGTCTCTCCTAATGGCCACTGATTTTGCTGGGATGGACAGAGAGAACTACATACTGGATACTGCTATTGCATGATCAAAAATTTGATGGGGGAGGGGAACTAAGGTTGGATGACTTTCGTTAACAACGTAGTAAAAAAAAGGTGCAGAAAAGAGCAACCTGCTGACATTCTGCACAATGGAAAAGGTAAAAGGATTCAGTGTTCGGAGTTGTAGCTCCCCTGATAATGGAATCGCAGTAAAAGTAGGGCGACAAACATAGAGGTAAATTGATACAAAAATGACCTCTAGGAGGCAAATTAGTAAAAAGAGGAGCAGAAAGGAGCAACCGACTGTCATTCTGCACAGTAGAGAAAGTGTCAACTTCTGGAATGGTAGCTTCCCTGGTGTGGGATAGCTGTAAAAGTAGGGCGGTAAACGTATAGGTAAATAGAATATAAAAGGGCCCACTATGAGGCAAAGTAACGCAAATGCGCCAAGCAACAAAGCTGCAAGAAAAACTGAGATATGGCCAATAGATACGTTGCGAAACGTCATATGGGTGTTCTTTGGTGTTGGCGTAGCCAATGAAGACGCCTTTCAAAACCTCGTCATGTGGGTGTCACCCTACGTCTTGCAGCGGGCAGTGGATGGTTAACATCAGTCTTGGACATCTGTCAAGTGGACCGCAAACTTGGATGATTAAACCTCCAGTATACGAAGTGCAGGTGGCTAAAATCGGACAAAAAACTCTTCCTCTTTTATATATGGGGTAATGGGTGCGGAGCTTAACCTCAAAGTCTTGCACCTGCATCTAAAGAGTTCAAAGAAACCGTAGGAGAATCGGTCAAGTAGCAGTTTCTTCTGTACTAAAACCAATTATCTCTATTTCTATAATCATGAAAAATAGAAGGACTGCTAACGAATTCAAATCAGTACTCTTCGTCTTTACCTGGGCAGAGCCCTGTTCATTACAGAACACTGGTCGAAATATTTGGGATTTTGCATTTCTCAGGCAGAGGCGCCTCTATGAACTGAACAGCACTTGCACTATTTAAGCATATCCTTGAAATACTCTCCTGGTATGTTCGGCATTTCATTTTCGGCGAGAATTTAGAACTGCCGAAAAAAGGTGAGGAAAAGGAAGGCGACTCGGCTGAAACAGATAATGCCATATTCTTGCTCTACAGACCGATATCTCCGACCGTACGTGTATCTAAGGCAGCAGGGCTAGCGATCTTAAATCGGATCTGAGCATTGAAGGAAACATGCGGTTTGGAGGGCTTCCAATTATGTTGAAGAACTAGTGAAGGCGAAGCACTCCCGGCTTATTCTTTTCCACCGTTCTTCCCTGCTTTAATGCAAGCCTCCGAAATCTGGACTCTAGAAAGGATGGACATCTGCGTAGCCAAACAAGGGTTTGAGAGGATGACGCTCTCGAGTGACCGATTCAGGCAAATGAGGGAAGGCCTCCAGAGTTGCGAGCTTCGTAGAAGTTCAAGGATGTCGCTTAGGCCCAGTCGACGAAAAATTGGAGAAACGTCAAGTAGCGAGTTTCCCTCTATTCCACAAATGGTGGGACGCGTTAAATTTCGCGGAATATCAATAGGCATCAGCTACAGAACAGTTAAACGGGTGTGTACGAGGGATAGAAGGTAGAGATACGGAGTAGGTGTGTATCACTACCCCTTAGGATAAGGATAAGGATAAAGGAAGGCGTTACTCAATCCCTTCTGGGATGCGCCAGCGCATTCTACTTCTACGGGATGTCGTGGAGGCGACATGAATGCGTATTTGGCCATACAATGACTTGCGGTGGCCAGCCGATGAACAAGTCAGCGCTCTATCCTTCCCAGACAAGTCTGGTACCAATTCACCGACCCCGGAGAGATGGAAGGCTTGGTTCGCCTAGGCGGGAAATCCGAACCAGGAACCTGGTATCGGGTGCACGCGACAGTCGCGCCTCCTCCGACTACGCTACACGCGCCCCACTACCCCTTATACGAAACAAACCGGCGATTTAATCTTTACTAAGTTCGATCCCAGAAGGCTCACCAGTGATTTGGGTGAGCTTCTTCGTGAAAGCCATAAAAAAAGGCTTGCAGCTGCTCGAAAGAATCCTTTGGGCTACTCTGTCAAGCGACAGAGGTGCATGGAGACGTCGTTGGCGGACGCCTGAGCAATTCGTTAGCACAGGTTTTGCTGAACTAACTACGACAGGACCTTAAACTTTAAAAATAATGGCTCATTGATTGCAAGAAAGTGCGGAAGAATGTTATTTTATTATTCTAAATGCAGAAACAAAAAGAACAGTACAGAATCATGTGGAGTGCCTAAAAATTGAACAAAAACAGGCAACACAACAATTAAATCTTTGATCATGCGAAAAACAAACAAACAAACAAAAGCGATCTGAAGGAAGCGAGGATTGAAATCGAGACCTTAGAATTCGATAAGCACTGCATTGTCGATTCTCGTATGTGATCATCGAAGGAAATCTCTTGCATTGTAGTACAAACATTTTATGCGAGACGACAATTAAATCTGGGAACTGGAGAAGGTTGTTACATGGGCTTTGGTAATGTTGGCCGTGAACACAGTTGAGCTCTTCCATTTTCGAAATCTCAAAGTGTTTAGAACTTCCAGACGGATAGTTCGATTGAGTAATAAATAAACGAACGCAGGAAAGCCTGAAAGTACGGAAGATTTGTTTTCATCGAAAAATCGAAAAAAAAACAAAGAGGAAGAGCTGGTAAGGTCACAATGTGACAATATGGCCACCTACCTAGCAGTGCTCCTCATTTTATTCAATGTCATAAGTCATTTCAGACTTGTCAGTAATAAGCCTGACATTTGGCATTTCACAGAGAAGGCCAGATGTCAGACTTATTACTTGACTGGGGAACTTATTACTTAACTGCGCATAGTTCGAACAAGGCCAGAGGACATTAGCAATGGAGATTAACTTTAACGGCAGAAGTAAAAAGCAGCCATGGCATCGCCCTGTGTGTATTTTAGCCGTAAGATATAAGGTGAAATCTGGATGATAGTTGACAAAAGGAAGCGTAACCTGCTCCTAATACTCCATACAACAAGGGTTCAAACTACCCCATGGAGCCGAGAGTTCGTGCTAACATAGTGTTTGACCTGAGTGCTGTGCTTCGTTTTCCCAGTGTTGCGAATCACGATGAAAATTTTAGCTGAAATTGTCACGCTACAGCAATTATGATGTTAAGAGCCACCAAACAGCTTGACAAAGATACCTCCTGAGGTGATTTGAACTGGTGAATTCATCGTTAAGCAAAGATTCACGCTCTTTGACGTGAGGGAATGTCGACATGAACCGAAGAGGAAAAGGGCTCGCCGAGTAGGGTGATCGCCCAGAGTTCCTAGTAGATGAATATTTTTGATCGCTACTTATGATGACGATGTTAATAATGAACGGATGCGTTTCTGGTTTCCCGTCTCGCTCTGCGCTAGTGCCAGAGCTGAGCAGCAGAAGACGAGCAGTTTGGGGAGCATTCAAGAGTGTGGAAAAAGACATAAAGAAGACGAAGAACTCTCGGCTCCCTACTCGTCTATTCGGCTTCGCTCTTCTTCCTGCGCAATCATACGCCTCGGATGTTCGGACACTCTTGGTGTTCCTCGAGCGAGGAGCATCCATTGGAGCACTCTGGCACGCGAATGGAGACGCTGATGACACGAGTGATACTTATAATGATAAGACGTCAGGATATGCCGCTCTTGAAGACGTCAGGATATGCCGCTTGTAGCTTCTCGGCAACGTTGTCCCGTTCTAGGTTGGCGATGCTGACGTCAATCGCTGTTGGATTCCCTGGGTCAGTGCAGGGTAGGGAGTCCATGATGCTGTAGATTCCCAATTTGGAGATCCATTCTGCTCCCAATAGGTTTGACGGATTGTTGCTGACGTAGAACGTTCCTTGGGCTGATGCGGCGTTGAAGCTGTACGTGCACTGTCGTTGTCCAATTCTTCGGGCCGTTATTCTTTGATGCCAGTATACCCACCAGTAATGCCGTAGTCGACATGTTCAAATTGATGAGAAACCGCTCCGCGAAAGCTACAGCTTGCAAGGAATGAGACTAGCGTTGCACATGATCAAGGCCTACTAACGGATGGTTCACTTGGGGAAACGAATCCATCTCCCTAATCCAGTTCAGCGTGAGGATAGGGAGATCAAATAAAGGGTTGTCGCTTTCCTTTCGACAAATGATGAATAAATATCGGGAGAAGTGAGCGCGCTGCTATTTTTCATTCTCGGACCAATAAAGGGCCTAGGAAGGCATTCCACGCAACACTTTCCAGAGTACACCGAAAGCGAAGAGTAAGGTTGAGGCGTCCGATATCTCGCGACTAATCTGTAGAGAAGAAAAAGTGAAACAGGCTAAAGTAAGTGGAGTAGATTTAGAAAATAAAAGAAGAAGAATGCGATGTGGTGTGATTCGTTTGCCGCACACTTCATTACATGCACCCTTCTCTGCAGATATGCAACGTTGTTAATACACCTATCTCCACTGCTTTCACATGCTCACCTGAGAGGTGAGCAACAGTTTCTCCAATACCTGAGGCAGCGCAATTTCAATGAAGATCGACTACTTGATTATGAAAGCCTTGATGTGATTGCACTGTTCACAAATGTATATACTCGAAAAGACTGCCTTCGGGTACTGCAGGTACACTCCCTAAATCTCCAACCCTTCCGGTTGTCTACTAAAGATGTTGAAGAGCTATGAGAACGTACTCTGCTAGAGAACTCGAGGTTTTGCAGTGGGGAGCAGTTTGATATCACAGCTCGCTATTTTACTCATAGATCAGCTTGAGCGAACAGGCAACAATGTCCACTCCTCCTTGTGGTGCCACTGGAAACTGCTCGCTCTGCGAGCTAAGCCGAACACGGACACTCGATCGCAGTCATCAGGTCCTTGTGACAGGCCGGCCTACGAACGTCTTATCCTACATTATATGGTTGATGACGCTCCATAGTCTTCAAGTAAATGCTACGGCATCCGCGGAAGTCGATACGCACTCGCAAAGACCGGCAGGTTGAGAAGTACACTTGCAGCAGGACCACCTCGTATCTTTCGAGGCGAGGCACTGAGCTAGTTCGACGAAAGTCCCGTAACCCAGACAAGACCCACGTAGCAACGTTGAATGTGCATACATTGACAGGCGATCGAGTTGGTAGAAGCACTGGAGCGAAGAAATATAGATTTCTGCGCGCTACAGGACAAGACAAAGTCTTGATGCAAGTCAAGGGGCATAGGACGAGGCTTTAAGGTCGTTCCCTTTCCTTTAAGGTCGTCCCGGGACCACCAGTGGTATCGGAATAATCGTCTCCGAACGTTTTCATTGCACGATAGCAAACGTAGAACGTTTCGATGACCGCTTGATGAAGATTGTTGTCGCCGAAGAACACCGACGATGTCATTTCTTTTCTGCATATACTCCGAAGATTGGCTGCTCCGAGCAAACTAACGGCGAGTTGGTTCCTACTTGGTGAGAAAACAGCAGAAGTGTTGCCAGGAGATATGATTGTTGTGGCAGGTGACCTTAATGGTCGCGTCGGAGCAGCGAACGATGGCTACAGCTGTCATGGTGGTTTTGACTATGGGTCACGAAACGCCGATGATGAAAGTATACTTGAGTGTGCAGACCTAACCATCGTGAACACCAAATTTCGGAAACGTGACTTTCACCTCATCTCGTTTTATAGCGAAAACGTCAAAACGCAAATTAGCACTGTCCTTTTTAGGAGTCGAGACCAATGCTTTGTCACAGACGCGAAGACGGTGCTATATGAGGCGGTTGCCGCACAACACTCTTAAGTTTGATCCTCCGAGGCTGAGGCAGGTCGAGCGATGTTGTCCAGCAAGGATTAAGTGGTGGCGATTAAACGAGAAAGATGCAGCTCTTATTCCTCGCATTGGGTTGTCGACGTTAACAATTGTCTAGTGACTGGAAAGAGACTAGGGAAGCGATAATTCGGGCTGCTCGCTTCGAAGTCGTCACAACGTAGCCTTGGCGGCGCTGGGTCGATAAGCAGGCTTGGCTGCGGATCGACGATGTCAGAGAAAAGGTCCGAGAAAACAAACGATTCTATCATGTATTTATCGGGGAAAAAACAGTCCATAATTTGCCTAATTATCGAGGTCACACTACGATGGTCGCACACTATGATGTCAGCGAAAATTGGAGACACGCGATGGTGAGTGTCTTCTTTACTAACTCGCTAAAATTCTGTCACCAAACAAAGGCATCGAGAAGTTCTTTGGCATTAATGACGAGAAGGATCGTATGATACCTGTGAAGCGATGGCACGACTACTTCGAGGAAATGTCGAATTGACGAATTTGCCCATCCCGCTATTCTTTTTGCATCTGCTGTATACGGTCTCGATTGAAAGATCACAGTGAACGAAACCAGCACCAAACCAGAACCATCTCAATTGGAAGAAGAAGAGCAGCCCTGCAAACTGCGCTATTTACCGTCCAGTTCGTCTTCTTTGGCACGCCATAAAAATCTTTTAGCTAATTTTCGATGGACGTGTCCGGCATGTCGTCCAGCTTTCCGCTAATCAATTTCGTCTCTGGTTGTGGCACATTTGATGCTATTCACGAAGTTCGTTTTCTGCTAGAGAAGCACCGCGAGAAACAGAAACCGGTGCATTTTGCTTTCCTAGACTTGTAAAAGGCCTTCGACCGCGTTCCGCGAAACGTTATGTGGTACACGTTGCAGCAACATGCCATCCCTGAAGAGCGTATTGAGGAGTGCGCATTCTGTACTCATGCCCAAAAAGTCGAGTGCGAGCGCCAGCTTATATTCACTCCTCTATGAAATTTCCCATCTCTGTGAGGGTGCATCAGGGATCTGCGCTATCCCAGTGCTTTTCGTGGTCGTGGTGGATCTTCAAATGGCAGCACCTGGACGCTGCTGTATGCTCACGACGTTATGCTTGCATGTCAGGAGAAAGCAAAACTCGAGCGACAGGCGCAGGCGTCGTGCGATCACTTGGCGTTGTTCGGTCTTAAGCTAAACGTCAAAAAGACTGATTAGTCGACGACATGTGATCAACAAAAAAGACACAGCGTGTATACGAAGACCAATGGCACTAAGCTCTCGCGTGTTACATCTTTCAATTATCTTGGGTAAACAGTCACGTCCGATGGCAGTCTCAAGTTGGATGTGAGTACGCGCGTAAGTGCAGCCTGGCCCAAACGGCGCTCGTTGAATGGGGTGCACTGCGCCAGAGCAATACCTGAGCACCACAAATCAAAGGTTTATAGAAGCAGCGTCCGCCCAGCAGCGACGTATGGTGCTGAGTGCTAGCCTAAAGAAATTAAGAGCCGCCTCAGTGTGATGGAAAGGAAAAATGCTGCGGTGAACGGCTGGAAGCTCGCCTTCATTGGCACGGCCACGTCATTCGCACTAACGACGATACCGTCCGTAAGATTGGCCTGAAACTTGAGGTACATGGAATGCGGCCCAGAGGACGCCCGAAACAACGTTGGCTAGATATGTCGCATTTGGACCTGAAGATAGCTGGCGTGCATCCTGATCATGCATTTGATCGGGAGAATTGGCGTCATCACATCAGAAGAGCGGGCCCAGCCACCAAGCGAGACAGACGCTAATAAACATGATAGTGATGATGGTGGGCCTGAGCGAACAATCTTATCTTCCAAAATGCATAACTTTGAACGGTACACTGGCGACATTTTTATTGTTAAAAAACGAGAGTAGCACTTCGGCGGCACTTCCTAAACGGCTGAACTCGGCTTTTCCTATAATCACGTTATCGTCAGAGCCTCTCGCTCGTGAAGGGTTCCTGCCATTTTTCGATACGAGGATCAGTACATCGGAAGATCAAGTTATTGTGACACAAAAGGTCGGAGACTCAGAACAACCAACTAACGCACGTAGCTGCCACCCTTTGTACATTACACGTAACATCGATCATTGTTGCCACGTCCTCTGCCTTATCAATGAACGAAAAGAAATGGATGGTGAAGTAACAAAAAATTGTTCGGCAGAATAAATACGGCTCAAAGGAGTGTCATTGTTGGAAACTCCAACGGTCTCTTAGTGGATCTCCTCCGATCATGCCTTTCATCTCGAATTCAGTCGCAATGGTAACCGTGTGTTGAAGCGACCTTGGCTTTCCATGAGCACTGTCTACCAATAACCGCCATTTTTGCGACACCTACTCACAACATCACGTCCATACGAGATTCAATGTGAAAGGAGAAATAGCATGATCCGCGAAGGAGGGAAGAAGTTGCGTGAAATGAGTCCTGTGCCCTACAAACTGGTCCGCGTGCCTTATGAAAAATTTTACATACGAGGAACATCGAGACCAGTTTGAAAGAGAGTGGATGTTTATTGAATCTCAAGAAGGGCTAATACCCAAAGCGTTGTCAAAAACATGGGCTCAGGCTTGAACTACCACACCCATTAAATTGACGATCATCAAATAAATAAATAAATAAATAAATAAATCATACTCTAAAATGACGCGCTAAGCGATCAGTCATACCAGCGATCGGCGCCACCGCAGAAATTATCCATAAAATAGGGAGAAAATCGGGGGGGGGGGCGGAATAGGGGGAAAATAGTGGGAAAATTACGAAACGAAAATAGCGAAAAGTACCCAGACGTCTTCTCCCAGTTCATTTCGTTGGAAACTTCGGCACTAAGGCAATCGAGGTTGCTGAACATGAACCTGAAGTTTGTTTTCGAACTATCGATTGCCATCAATCGATATTGATTAGATTAAATTAATGTGCGAGATAATAGCGGAAAATACCCAGACGTCTTCTACCTGCCTGAAAATTTCAGCCCTGGGGTAATCGAGGTCGCACAACACGAATCTGAAGTTTGTTTCGTTGCATCGATTACCGTAATCGATACTGATCAAATTACGTGGCGCGAAGATAGCGGTAAATACCCAGACGTCTTCTACGTGCCAGGAGATTCGGAAGACGTGCGAAATACGTCCCATGACGTGCCTTGGACTCAGAAGACGTGCCAAAGACGTTGCCCAACGTGTTTAGAGATTCAGATGGACGTGCCAAAGACGTCGTCCAGTGTGCCTGGAGATTTAGAAGGTGTGCCGAAGACATTATCCGCTCCGCTACGGGTGGATCATTGAGGGGGACCAGTACCAGTAATGAGAGACTGCTTCACTAAGGGAGGACCAGTAGTGAGGAACCAATAGGTCGCCTTATCATACTATACACTGTACGTAGTGTGAGACTTTTGTACTCCTAGGTAAGGGAAAAAGTTGCACAAGCAGAGCAGCTAGTCGATGTAGTTGTCCTTAGCTTAGTGATACTGCAACATCGCGCGAAGCGCACAAGTGCGAGGCAGTGAGAGAGCACTTGTAAATAAATAAATAAATAAATAAATAAATAAATAAATAAATAAATAAATAAATAAGAGTATGCGGAAAGGCCCTGGTTTAATGAGGTGTAGGATTAGAAAAATGGCATGTCTTGCGACTGAACGGGGATATGCACACAGAAAGCAAAAACAAAATGGTTCCCACCTTGTCCCAGCATCCAGCTGACGTGACCGATCAGAACGAAGTACGCCGGTGCTTCGAAGAATTGCATATAAACATAGATTAGTGATCCAATAAGATTGGCCATGCAGATCAAAGACGTTTGGATAAAAAACTGCAACAGAACGTCTCGATGGCTATTTGAAGTACAAAGGGTAAACTACGGCGTCAATCAGACCCTTTATGGGGTGCGCTATATACCCATCTTCTGCGGGTTGGACGCAAATGTAAAAAAAAAAACGCAAAGACGCATATTTGTACTATCTGGCTGTTTAGGACTTGCAGGTGGGAGAACAAGTGTGGAAGATGTTCTATGTACATCACTTTAATAAATAAATTCCACATGTTGACGGTGAGCCTGACGCAATGTCTTCATCATGCGACTAAAAATAGGGAAGGATTTCCTTACAGTGAGCTTCTCTAAAGGGAAGCATTGTTCACGCTTCCCGTTGGCTGCAGGTGGATGAGTGCGGTTCAATTGTATGCTTCAATAGCTCTCGATCTAATGACGAGTTATTTTGCGTTTACATCTTCGTGATTCATAGCAACATGAGCTCCGCTTGGTATAGAGGCAGGGAAAATTGGGGAAGTTTAATTCGTATGTGGCATGGTTCTCATGCCGCGGAAAACAGTCCCCACAGAAGTTGCTGTGGTTGAAAGTAGGACAATAAGTGGTGATTTCCGCGTCTTTCGAAATTGTAACGGTGGTAACGGTGGGCTTTGTTCGTGCATAGGTCTTATCTTTCGAAGAGTTCGTCTCTAGAGGCTGTATTATTCACAAGGAAGACTTTCGCTGCGCTTTTTCAAGTACTGTACGGCCAGTCAGTGGACTGACCTGGAAGGGTCTCAGGTGTAGGTCTGAACTGGGGGAATGGGTAGTACTGCGAGAATCTCCACCCTTCATATAGTAGAAAAACATGTTCCGTTTTTGCTGAGTCCTTGAACCAAAAGAGCTACGGGCCCTTGAAGGCGGGGGTACAGTAGCGTACCGTTGACACGTGCCCACGTGCATGCGTGTGCGTGCGATGTTATATGGGAAGCGGCAAAAGGCTCAGCGGTAAGCGAGCGGTGGCTCAGCAGGGTATGGGACTGATTCAGAAATGCTAGACCGCATGATCGACTCCCGTGCTGTGGATTATTTTGCATTTTTTCATAACCGCTTCCTCCTTTACCAATTTGCTTCTTACACATCTCCTACACATTTATTTCACTCTAAATTGTCAAAAGGGCCAGAATCGTGATCAACACCCATGACTTCGAAAGCCCTAGTCACCCGTACCTGCTGTAACTCACCGTATTCAGCTGATATTTCAAAAGTGAATGTCAGATTCGTGATTAGCACCCCAAATATTCCCCTAGGAGAAGTCTGGGCAAAATCGGTGATTATGACCTCGACAGCCCTAGTCATCCGTACCTGTTGTGAGGTCACTGTTTAACAATCGCTGAAAAAAACAAAACGCTGTATAATTCAGAAACTGTAAAAAGTGAGTGAACAACAGCTTATATTAAACCCTTATTTGACAATTTAGGATAAAATAGATGTGTAGGAGATGTGCAGGAAGTAAGCTGATTTAAACCACCATCAAGGCACTATTGTACTTTCATGACTCCAGGTGGAGGAGAGGTTGAATTTTTTTTTGGTCCAAACCTTCACGAGGGAAGGTTTTTGGGTGACAGATTACAGCAGCCACGGGTAACTAGGGCGGGTTGTCGAGGTCATGGAGTGTTAATCACGAATCTGGGATGTTGATCACGAATCTGACCCTTTTGACAATTTAGAGTGAAATAAATGTGTAGGAAATGTGTAGGAAGCAAACTGGTGAAGAAGACAGCGGTTATCAAAAAATGCAAAAATAGTGCATAGCACGGGAGTCGAACATCTGGTCTACCACCTTCCCCACTTTCGAGGGCCCGTAGCTGTTTTGGCTTAAGGACTCAGCAAAAACGAACCATGTTTTTCTACCATATCAAGGGTAGAGGGTCTCATAGTACTATCCATTTCTCCCGTTCAGACCTACGCGTGAGACCCTTCCCTGGTGAGTCGAATAGATGGAAGGCCTGGTTGAGCAAGTGTGGAATCGAAATGGGTATTGATCTGCTGCTTTCTATCGAGCTTGCTGTCGTCTTAAGCCAGCAGAAACATCTGCGCTCTTCTTCTTCTTATTCTTCAGCGTTTGTCCCGCTTAGCAGCGGGGTCCGCTCTTCTGGTATGATGACGCCACTTCGCACGATCAAACGCTTGATCGGGGTGGATACCAGCTTCCTTTAAGTCCACGTGCAACGTATCAAGCCAGCGTTGCCTAGGTCGTCCTTTAGGCCGTTTTCCGGGCACATCTATGTTGAGGCCAATCTTCCGAACGGTGTCGCCGTCCGCACGAAGAACATGGCCATACCACCGTAGGCGAGCTTCACGTAGCTTGTCAGCAATTGGAGCGACGCCAAACCTTTGGCGTACGGAGACATTGCGAACATGATCCAAACGCGTGACACCAGCCGTCCAGCGCAGCATTTTCGTCTCCATCACGCTGAGGCGGCTCTCAACTTCCTTCGTTGCAGGCCAGCACTCAGCACCGTACATCGCTACTGGTCGGACGACGGTTCTGTAGATCTTTGATTTTAAGCGCTCCGGTATCTTTCTGTCGCACAGAACGCCTGTCATTGAGCGCCATTTGGACCACGCTGCGCTCACGCGTGAGTTCACCTCGCACGTCAGACTACCATCAGACGCAATTGCAGATCCAAGGTACTTGAAATGTGTCGCTCGTACGAGCGCAGTGCCATTGATCTCAATGGACCCAGTCTCGTTAACGTCTGTCGTCAAGTACTCAGATTTTTGGACGTTTAGCTTGAGCCCGAACGCCGCCAAGCGGTCACACCAAGCTTGCACTTGTCGCTCAAGTTCGGCCTTGTCTTCACTCGCAAGCATTACGTCATCTGCATAGAGCAGCGTCCAAGGAGCAGGCTTCTGAAGGTCTCGCGAAATGGCATCCATTACGACAATGAAAAGAAGTGGGGAAAGCGCGGAACCTTGGTGAACACCGACGGAGATTGGAAACTCCGTGGATGTGCCGGCCGGCGCTCGCACTTGACTCTTAGGACAAGAGTAAAGAATGCGCACCCACTCGATCAGTTCTTCAGGGACACCGTGCTGTCGTAAGGCATACCATATGACCTCACGCGGTACACGATCAAATGCTTTCTCCAGGTCGAGGAAAGCAAGATGCAGCGGTTTTTGTTTCTCGCGATGTCTTTCCACAAGAAGACGAACAGCATGAATGGCGTCGATGGTGCCACAGCCGGCTACGAAGCCACACTGGTTGGTGGAAAGCCGGACGATCTCGCGAATACGTCCATCCACAATTCGCTCAAATATTTTCATACTGTGCGAGACCAATCGGATTGGACGGTAACTTGTGCAGTCCGCGGGACTGCCCTTCTTCTTCCAGATCGGGATCGTCGTGCTTTGCTGCCAACTACCAGGAACCTTCTTCTCCGCAACAACCTGGTTGAAAAACTTCGTTAGCCATTCAGCAGGATTCCAGCACCTCGAGTTCCATAGTTCGGCCGCTATGTCGTCAGGGCCCGTTGCTTTGCCTGGCTTCATCTTCTTCAAAGCCGCTTCCGTCTCCTCCACAGTGATTTTCTGCACAGGACCGTGCGTAGGAGGGACGCAAGGGATAGACGGATGGGCAAACTCTACTGTTGAAATTCTCTCGAAGTAGTCATGCCATCGTTCCATAGCCCTTTTGCGGTTCATCAGCAGATGGCCATTCTCATCGTTGATGCCAAAGAACTTTTCGATGTCCTCGCTCTGGCGATGGCGTGCTTTGGCAAGCCGATAAAGTTGTCGTTCACCATCGCGCGTCTCGAGTTTCTCGTTGACATACTCATAATGAGAAGCTTTTGCAACGGCAACAGCCTTCTTAGCCGCCCTCTTCGCTTCTTGGTACATACGCCAATTGTCGGCTGTCTTGTCGCTGAGAAAAGCGTGATATAGACTCTTCTTCTCTTTGACTTTTTCCTTGACGTCGTCAGTCCACAGCCAAGTCTGCTTCTCAATCTTACGCCGTCCAGGCTTCGTCATGCCCAGTTCGGAACGTGCAGCTTGTAGTATCGAATCGGTTGCACGTTTCCATGTCTCCTCAACATTGGTAACCGTCGGCAACCGAATACGAGCAACAACAGCTGCGTCCTTCTCTTTCATCCGCCACCACTTGATCCTTGATGGTCCGCATCGCTCGACCTGCCTCAGCCTCGGAGGGGCGATCTTAAGTGTGCAGATCAGCGGACGGTGCTGCGTGGCGACAGTCTCGTATGGCACAACCTTCGCATCTGTGACCAGCCTTCGATCGCGATGCTTGATAAGGATAAAGTCAATCTGTGTCTTGGTATTCCCGCTATAGAAAGACACGAGATGGGAGTCACGCTTTCGAAACATTGTGTTCGCGATGGTGAGATTATGCGAGTCCGCATACTCAAGAATTCGCTCACCATCAGCGTTACGTGCTCCATAACCGAAACCGCCATGACAGCTGTAACCATCTTTCGCAGTCCCAACGTGGCCGTTGAGATCACCTGCGACAACGACAGCGTCTTCTGGCGGCACCTCTGCTGTCTTCTCATCAAGCAGGGTCCAAAACTCGTCCTTCGCTCGCTCGGAGCAGCCTGTCTGCGGAGCGTATGCAGAGAAGAAATGATACATACGCTGTTCAGCAGCAACAACGACCTTCATCAAGCGGTCACTGAAACGTTCCACGCTTGAAATCGCATCTCGGAAACGTTCGGAGACGACCACACCAACACCGCTGGTGGTCCTGGGACTGCCGCACAGAATGGCCTTAAAGCCTCGGCCTATGTCCCTCGACTTGCAACAGGACCACCTCGTCTCCTGTACCGCACATAAGTCGATTCGTCTTCGCTCCAGTGCTTCTACCAACTCGCACGAGCGGCCCGTCAACGTACCCACATTCAGCGTAGCAACGCGGGTCCTGCTTACGTTACGGGACTTTTGGACTTGCTCAGTTGCCCTCCGATGCCGTCCTCGCATCAGGGACCCTCGCATACTTCTCACACTCGCCGGGCTTTGCGAGTGCGCGTCGGCTCCCGCGGACGCCGTAGCATTATCTCGACAAACAGTTAACGCCATCAACCATGTGATGTGACATGGGATCTCCATAGGCCGGCCTGTCACAAGGGCCTGTCGCCTGCAATCGAGTGTCCGTGCTTAGCTTAGCTCGCATAGCGAACAGTTTCCAGTGGCACCACGTGGAGGAACGGACATCGCCACCTCTGCGCTCTAATTAGGATAACTTCAAGTTCAGGGAGGACTTCAGTTGCTACGTTGCCTGCTTAACGGGTTTAAATGTGTTCATTTTGACTCCGAAAATTAGCAGCTTCTCTAACTTAAATGAGGTTAAACACTTAAATAAAATTCGATACCGATTTCTGCGCCCAGCTCAGCTTGCTCCCTCTTGAGCTGCGTAGCAGCACCCTAGCGAACAGAGCATACAACATTGTGGTCACTGCGACAATAAGCAGATTGTTGACTGTATGCGGGTAGTTGACGTACTGAAAAGATCATTCATGAATATGGCATAGTTAGAACAATACGTAGGTTCAGTTTAATGCCATCTATTCACAAATGAGTCACTTGCCTTCTAATATGCTAGAAAAACAATATTCCAGAGCCTTGCGTGAGTTCGGCGTGTAAAGATCCTTCACAGTTGACTCAGAATTTAGCATTCCAAGGGAAGAAATTAATCACCTGTATCACCTGTATCACCTGTCGTCCCGTTGATCTTCGAATTGCTCGAGCGGGTGCCAGCAGCGTCTCCATTCGTCCCTGTCGCGTGCCAGAGTGGTCCAATGGATCCTCCTCGCTCGAGGGACACGAAGAGCGTCATATCGGTCGTTCAGGGCTTTCACGAAGAAGTCCGACCAACGCGTTGGTGGGCGTCCTGGTGTTCTTTTGACATCCCGCAGAATCCAGTCGGTGATGGCTCTCGTCCAGCGGGTGTCTGCGAAGCGCATTACGTGGCCGGCCCACCTAATTTTTGACAACCTGGCCCATGCGACAGCGTCTCTGATCTTCGAGCGTCGGCGAAGCTCGGAACTCCGGAGGCCTTCTCTCACTTGCGTGAGTCGTTTCACTCCGAGCCTCGTCCTCTCGATTCCACGCTGCGCGACGCTGATCGCGTGTTCATCCTGCTTTCGTATAGCCCAGGTCTCTGAGGCGTATGTTAGGGCAGGAAGAACAGTGGAGTCGAATAGGTGGGCACGGAGTCGGACGTTCTTCGTCTTCTTCGCGACTTCTTCGACGCTCTTGAAAGCTCCGCAAGCCGCTCTTTTCCTCCTGCTCAGCTCTGGTGCTAGGTCGTTGGCCATGTTGACTTCGCGACCCAGATACACATAGCTGAAGCATTCGGAGATGTTCTTTCCGTTGAGCGAGAATGGGGCATCAGAAACCCATCCGTTCCTCATGAACATCGTCTTCGTAAGATTCAGCTGCAGTCCAACGTTCCCACATACACGATCGAAGTCGGCCAGCATTCGCTCCGCCTGGCTGATGCTCGGTGTTATGAGCACGATGTCGTCAGCGAAGCGAAGATGATGTAGTTGCCGGCCGTCGACCTTCACTCCCATGTCTTCCCATTCTAGTTCGCGCATGACGTTTTCGAGAGTGGCGCTGAAGAGCTTCGGGGATATGGTATCCCCTTGCCGAACCCCTCTCTTCACGTCGACGACGACATCGTTGTAGAATGGTGAGATCTTGGTCGTGAATCCACTGTACAGCTCTCGAAGGACTCTGATGTACTGAGTAGGAACGCCCTGAGTGAGCAGGGCTTCGATGACCGCTTCAGTTTCGACAGAGTCGAATGCCTTCTTCAGGTCGATGAACGTAAGGCACAGCGGCAGCTTGTACTCTCGCGACACTTCGATGAGCTTCGTAATGGTGTGTATGTGGTCGATCGTGTTGAATCCTCTCCGAAATCCTGCTTGCTCGCATGGCTGTCCTTCGTCCAGCATTCTGCTAATCCTATTCAGGATGACACGAGTGAACAGCTTGTAGACTACGGACAGCAGGCAGATCGGGCGATAGTTGCCAATGTCGTGCACGTCTCCCTTCTTGTACAGCAAGACGGTTCTGCTGGTCTTCCACTGAGTGGAACCTTGCACTCCGACAGGTAACGTGTGAAGAGCCGCGCCAGGGTGTTGATGAGCGTAGGCGGGAGGTTCTTCAGGTGTTCGGGTCTGATCCTGTCGGGACCGGGTGCTGTACGTTTCTTCACCGACGAGATGGCATGTCGGATCTCGGAAGGGAGAACAGAGGGGACGACGTATCCATCCTGCGGAAGATGGCATGGGGGCAGGTGGACGTGGCTATCGAAGAGATCGGAGTAGAAGTCGTGGATGACCCTCTCCATGGTCCTTCTGGAAGAGGTGACGGTTCCGTCGGGACGTCGGAGAGCTGTCATCTTGGTCTTGAAGTTGGCGAAGTTCCGGCGGGCATTGCGGATGCTCAACCCTGCCTCTGCAGCTTCAGCCAACACTTCCGCCCTTCTCTCCTTAAGATCCTCCTTTATCGCCTCTCTGCATAGCTTCGCAAGCTCGGACGTCAGTTGGTAGTTGCCTGACGCTCGTGCTGCTACACGCTGGCGTATCAGCTCGAGAGTTTCCGGAGACAGACGTCTCTTGGTGGTCTTCAAGCTCTCGGCTCCCTTAGCACTATCGTGGAGATGGTGCACGAAGCGGTCGTATTCCTCGTCGACGTTGTCCATGACGGCATCTTCCCAAAGACCGGCAAGAGAGGTGTAGAGGTCCCAGTTGATGGTCGTTCTGGGACTCCTCTTCTTGAACTTCGCGGCCTTCTCTCCTTGACGTGAAAAGCGGAACCTTGCGCAAAGGAGGCGGTGGTCCGATCCCGTGTAGAACTTGGGGACAACGGAGACGTCGTTCAGGCAATATTTGCGGTTGAAGATGATGTGGTCGATCTCGTTGTGGAACTGGCCACCAGGAGATTCCCAGGTCCATCGTAGGGAGGGAGGCTTCTGGAACTGCGAGTTTCCATAGATGGTCTTGGTCGACATGATAGACTCAGACAGCCTTTCACCTTGCTCGTTCCACTCCAAACCGTGGGTCCCGATGTGAAGTTCTTCCGGCGACCTTCGCGGTCCAATTTTGCCGTTGAAGTCGCCGACGATCACCTTGTAGAAGGTGTGATCTTCCTTATAGAACTTCTCCAGCTCCACGTAGAAGGCTTCGAAATCTTCGTCGTCGTAGTCGGATGTTGGGGCATACGCGACGAATACAGTTGTCGCATGTCCCGAGGAACAGTTCTTCTCCAGAGTCGTAGGCGGCGTGCAGGGGGTGGTGTCTTCTCGTCTCGGTCAGTCCGACGACGTCGTATTTGATCTTCCTGGCTTGCATCATCAGGTCCTCGACGGATGCTTCCGATGTAAGCGTGCGGGCGTTGTAAGTACAGATCGTCATCCTAGTCCTTCTCAATTTGCGCAGCCTGGTTAGGCCCTGAGATTTTAGCAGCCTCTCCGTACTCGTCCTTCCCATCGCTGCAGAAATGGGGGCTCTTTCGGGGTCAGGGGAATGAGGCCCTTTAGTGCTGCTGTGTTTGACTGGAATACAACACAGGTAGCTAGTCAGGCTCTGTCGTGCGGGCGGGGTACTCCGGGCAGCCAGCCAGACTGCCCGAAGGGACGGGGCGAGACTTTTTTTGGCGAGACGAATCGCCTTACATGTACTCCCAGTCTACCGAGTGCAAGCTTTTGGCCGAGCCGACACAGTTACAATCCGCACAGTCACGGACACATCCGCGCACACTGTGCACGAACATGCCGCTCCCACGCACAAGGAACGCGTCGACCCGACACAGCAGGAGCAAGGAGTCCATCCCCTGCATCCCACCTGCGTCTCTGGGCAGTACACGGTCGCATTTGGTTCGCGTTTAATTCCCCTATCCACCACCCGGGGACGCGCCACGTGGCCCTGCGACCAGCGGCCCGAGATCCCTCTTAACAAGAGAGCCCGAAGGCTCTCTATCGAGGGAGATCCGTGGGAAGAAATTAATACATTTCGTTAATAAAAGAAAGAAATCCTTTCAAATGCGGGTTCTAAAAACGTTTCCAACAGACCTCCAACGCGGCTGTTCGAGATATTCCGCCTCGGCGAGACTTCGATTCTAAGATGCGAAATTCTGTAGAATGGTCTGAGAAATCGACTGATGAAGATCTTTGTCGCTAAGGAATGACTCTATCATTTCTTCTCTGCTTGGCAGACCGGGTGCTCTAATCAGGCCTCATAGATGAGTTTTTGAGCCTACTTGATGAGACCACCACAGACCACCTACTGTCGAAAGATGTCTTCGTATTCGTTGTTGACCTTAAGGCCTCGTGCATACTTCCCGTCGTCGCGATGGAATCTTTCTGACTTTTGACTGATGACTTTTGCAGAGCGACGCGACAAGGACTTCTCTGTCCTTGTCGCATCGCCCATCGCTCTGCAAGGAAGCGCGACGGCGATCCGTCTAGGACCAGCGCTAAACACCGCGCGCGGCGCGAAAAGGTATGCCGTGCCCGCGATGGCGCGGGAAGCCATCGCGCATGCCGACTGCCACTGTTGCGGCGGCCGCGGCGAAGTTTGCTTTGACTATTCAACCGCGTGCGGCGGAATGGCCATGAACTGAGCGCCGCGACGGCATCGCGGCGATGGAAGTATGCCCCTGGCCTAATGGACACATGGGCGCGACGAGTACCGGATGCAGCCGACTCTCACCTCATCTCGTTCTATAGCGGGAATAGCAAGACTCAGATGGAAGTTGTTCTTGTGATATATCGTGACCGAATTCTTGTACAAGACCCGAAGGTCGTGCTAAATGAGACGGTCGTCCCACTGCATTACTGCTGAGTTTCACTTTAAAGATCACCCATTAGAGGATGAAGCAGGTCGAGTAGCAGATAGCACAATACTTGAAGGCTGCTGGTGTCCACCCTGATCTAGCGCTGGATCGGGAAGGTGGCGTCATTACACCAGAGTAACGGACGCTACGAAGCGGGACAGACGCTGAAGAAGAAGCTGGTTAGATTCCAATAGATGTAAGCCACCAGTGTGTCACTTGGATTTTTTCGCGAAGACTCTGAATGAGAGACGGTTGAATTCTTCATGAAAAAGTCTGGCTGGACTGTGGCAGTATCACGTTCCCACTCCACCTTCAGTAAGGTGGTACGGGTGGTATATGGTCATAGTTTAAGCGATGTTCACCAAAGTTCGATGAGGCGAGCGTTGAGCAAAGTGGATGCCATTACTTTCGCTTATAGATCCGAGTGCCTATCTCTAGATACACCTTGGTGCTGTCGATAAGCTAAGGCGACACCGGGATTTTCCGCCGTGTGTCACTAAGGTCTTAAAACTAAGTCGACCTCTACATTTGTTGAGTGACCGCAAGCCAATATAGCCGTAGAACGTAGATCCGGGCTGTTTAGCTGCCATTCAATAAATGCCCTAGCATTGCTGCCTCTCTATTATAGAAAATAGATAGGTGATTATTAACACTTGACATACGAAGATATTAACCGTATCTCAAACGATGCCTATTATATCCTTGTATGCTTAAAAGCAACGGACAAGTTCAGTTACACGTAGTACGTTGCGCAGTGTATAACGACATCTTAATTCTATATATATATAATAATAATATATAATATAATATATAACATATATATAATTCTATATTTTATAAATATACAAAGGTTTCGTTTGTAATTTAATCGATTTTTAGAAAAGAGGGCAGAAAAGTTCGAATAGGTACCTCCTCGATTTTGTGGTTCGTCGTAAATGGCGTAAAAAACCATGCCATGTGATCAGAGTTGAAGAGGGCAGGAGGCGTAAAAAATGTGAAATAAAGAAAATATGCAGTCGGTAGCAGCAACACGATGTAGGTTCGCTGGCCTTTAAAAAACTGAAACGGAATTTTTATTGATGAATGGAGTCAATCAGCGACCGGAAATATTCTCTATAAGAAAATAAAAAAGATGAGCGATGTAAATCTGACGGACTAAATGGGTAAACGATCTAAAAAACGCACGACAAATATGTCGGAAGCCTTCCTTCAATGTAATTAAGAATGAACTTGGTAAATAAACACATAACGTCGCAATTTTAAAAACAATTTGTAAGCGTTTATTTATTTCAGCATCAGTTAGGATGTGCTAAGAACTTTAATAGTGATTGTATTCCGAGAGGTTGTTAGGTGGAACTTTTATTGGCCTGATGATTAGGCCCTCTCATTGCCTTCAGACGCCTAAAAAGAAACAGTTCGAGACGTTATCTTTGCAACCTACCCGACCACGAGCCTCGCCCACACTGACGGTGCCGACCTAAAGCCGGAAGCACGATACAAAAGCCCCGAGTGATAAAAACAAACTAGCAAGATACTCCACTGTCTGACGATGAGTGCAGCGATGGCGGTACCACTCAGCCTTAGTAAGACCAGCAGAGAATGAGACATTTGTTATTTATTTATTGTATTAATGGCAGCACTTTGCTTCTGGTCATTTCCAGAGCTCAGTACAAAAAGAGTAAGATCACGGTTATGGGCAAACGCTAATTGCGGTTCATTCTTGGTAGAGTGGGAAATCCGTGGTTGGGAACACTACTATACAGGGTGAACCATAAATCCCTCAACAAAAACTTAGTCGTATGAAAAGGGTAGAAATGCACCATGTTTAGCATAATTTGAACCATAATTGGTATTGGAGCGGTATTATTCATAAGGGACCACTTCTGGATTGATAAGAGCCTTCAGATCGCGTTGGCAGCTTTGAGCCCGTTTTGCAGCGCCTCTGACGCAATTTTATTCCCCACTGGTTCCAAAGAAGATGTTGGACAATAATTTTCTATTCTAATATAGCAAAACTTTTCTCTAAAATGATCTATGAAGAAAGACCAAAAATCTAATGATGCAGCAATTTCACAGCTAGTTTTTTAGGTGTTTGGCAGATGGACGGAAAACGATGTTTGGCAGATGGACGGAGAACAGCTACTTAGTCTTTTTCTTTTGGCTGTTAGAATCCTGCTGAATGCTGCTAGAACGACTGCTCAAATCAGTTTCTTTAAGCCTCAATTGGCTGGTATATACCTGGCTTAAAGAAACTGATTTGAACGGTTTCTATCAACACCATCAGCTTAACTGGTCCCATGCTGATATCAGCGGCCAGCTCATCCTGGATACGGGTGGGTGCTGATCGGTCCCACGAGGTGTGGATGTTGCGTTCGATCAAACGGCGCCGGTGGTGTAATGGCGTAGAGCACTCCCGCCCGGTTAGAGGGAGGTGCGGGTTCGAGTCCCGCCTGGCGCTAGAAGTTTTGATCGCAGCAAAACATCGTTGTATTACGACCGCATTTCACCTTTTAAGAGCGCAGTTAAGTTCTTAGAATATGGTAATATATTTTTGTGCCATCGAATAAATTTTTTTTATTGATTTTCACTATTTTTACGCAAGAACCTAGGGGGTGAGGCAAATATTTTAGAAAATCGTGTAAGACGGACAACCCCCATGCGTAGCTCTTGTATGCACCGCAAAGCTAGTATTAAGCGCACTACTATTTTCCCCTTTCTGTGATAGCTGAGCGATTAGAAAATTTTCATCAAACGAGGCGGTGGCTGAGTACCCAGCCTGAGCGACGTGCTCCAACTGCGCCAACCAAATTTTTCTTTCTACTCCACTCTTTTCATAGCTGAGTCTTTGTCTTACTTGTGATCATTTAAAGTTTTCCTTGTAGTTTCCTAAAACCTACATACTGCATAACAGTAGATTACGCATACGGCTGAATGTTGCATTTGTTCCAGCTCGTTGTTGCATCGCGCAGGATCAGCAAATTAATAGCGTTCTTCTGCTATAGCTCAGATCCATTCATCTCATATCCATTGTCAAGAAGGGGTTTGAATTGCCCTACACGACAGCATAATAAAGAATGCTCCATTACCAATCTTCAGAAATTTAACCACCGGAATAGGAGAGCTCCATCGTGGGCCAGAGGAAGACTTTCGGTAACTTTACGTGAGAGCGCACTACTTTCTTACAAGAGTAGTCACAACCATTATACTGGTAAAGAGTATAGCAATAAGTTAATGACACATAATATTTGGTATGTGGTTCTCTGCAAATGAAAAAGACTCCTAACAAGTCGCCAGCCGGTTGTTTCTTTGAGCTTATCCATGAGCAATTGCCACCGAATTAATATCTTTGGCTGCCGATTGCTGTATTCCTGGCATGAGGGAAGGCTATGTAGATGAGGATCGTGCACCGAGCGACCGGATCTTGAGAAGATGCCACAGATGTCATGCTACAAGCGTTCAAGTTCAGAAGACGTGTTACGGAAGTCGTACAATTAGCGTCCTGATTCAGAGCACGTGTACCGAAAGTCATTCACTGTCCTCCATGGTAAGCTAGAACGTATCGGAGTGCGTTTCAGGCCTATAGTATACTCCCGCGGGAGCGTCCGCGAATGGGTACGAATCGTGCCGGGATCCTACACCTGCCGCTCGACGTGGACTGCCACGCCTGCCAGCCGTGGGTCGCCGCCAATAGACGACGAGGGGGCTGTTATACTTCCCATCCGCGGGACGACAGCCTTGACTGTAGTGCACCGCGGAAGCCTGTCATCCCGCGGAATCCGGCCAAACTTTGTTTAGAGGCGTTTCGCCACTAAACTAAGTTTGACAGCGGATAGGTCGTCGAACTTCTAGTAAAAATAAGCGATAAAGGTTGACTTTAATCAGGTTCATTGTGGGGATGCGCCAAGCGCCCTTCTTACTAGTGTTGTAGAGGCGACTACAGGGATGCAATCGATCTATACAATATACCTATGTTCTCAGGCTTTGAACAAGAAGCTAAGTGGCATTTCTTTTGTTTGGATGACACAAATGCTTTGCCTAAGGAAAGGGAAACCCAAGTAGGGTTTACTGACAATATTTTAAAATCAAGAAGCTAAGTGGCATTTTAAAACAAGGGCGCGTGTAGCGCAGTCGGAGGAGGCGCGACCGTCGCGTGCACCCGATACCAGGTTCCTGGTTCGGATTTCCCGCCCAGGCCAACCAAGCCTTCCATCCCTCCGGGGTCGGTGAATTGGTACCAGACTTGTCTGGGAAGGATAGAGCGCTGACTTGTTCATCGGCTGGCCACCGCAAGTCATTGTATGGCCAAATACGCATTCATGTCGCCTCCACGACATCCCGTAGAAGTAGAATGCGCTGGCGCATCCCAGAAGGGATTGAGTAACGCCGTCCTTTATCCTTTTTATCCTATTTTAAAAACGACTCACCATTTCCATGTATGGTCTATTCCATATATCTAGTAGTCGATTGACAACGAGCACAAGGCAGTTCATGCACGTGCCGCACCATAAACCTAAAAGTTAAATTGTCTGATTTCGTGAAACTGTGCACCGAGATTTTTACGGTACTATATATGGATTAAGTTTAGGAGAGGTTCGCCTTCTTCGGAGCTTGCATTAGTCTAAATAACACTTGAAGACCTACTTCTCCAAAGAACATTTCGTACCATAGAAAGAAATTCAAAGGTGAACGGAGTGAAAGCGATGTGGAGAAACGACAGAGGGCTAACCTTTGTGGTGGAAGCTGACCAGGGGTCAACGACTTACATAACTTTAACAGAGAATTCACAGCGGGAAACTCAGATAACGCGGCCTATCAAGCGATATGGTGAGCGATAAGCCGCGTTTTCTGAGTTTTCCGCCGTGAACTATCTGTTAAAGTTACGTAAGTAGTTAATGAATCTGGCTCCAGGTCCACGAGTCACCGTCAGATGGAGGTGGGCGTTGGTGAATGACCTAAGCTTTAGGGACCATCCACCCTAAGGACCTGCTAGGGCGTGACTCTAGCGGTTGATCTTGGTGTTTCCTTATGCGATTCAGGGGTCGGATTCATCAACGGCAAAACTAACATAACTTTAACAGAGAATTCACAGCGGAAAACTCAGATAACTCGGCTTATCGCTCACCATATCGCTTGATAAGCCTCTCTATCAGCGATTTCGGCTGTAATTTTGTCTGTTAAATTGCTGTAACTCATTGATGTATCCGGCCCAGAATGGCTCCAGAGTTTTCCGTGCGGACACGTCGCTCTCTCGTGCAAGGATGATGACGGTCACCTGAACCATTGCGCCGCCATGACACTTTACCCTGTTCTATGTCACCAGTTTTCCCGACTGCATACATACCTTATAGATTGTTTTTGCATATAGTGTCACATAATAATGAAAGACTGTGAAACATATTTCCAATCCAAGGTATGATCTTGCTCACTTTTCGAAAACTGGCAGCAGATAAGGCTAGCTTTCTCCAAAGTGGTCATTTCGCAGGCTTTCTTGCTTCTCAAATTTGAAATTTTTCTTCTATTTGGCTTTTGAGTTGGTCCTAAATAAGAAAAATGTATGTTTGATGTGGTCCGCAGTTACAGCTCTCTGACAATGCCATGTGGCTCGGATATGAGATGATCGGCATTTCAATTTCCAGCACTCTTACGACTCCGAACTGGGAGTTGCACTTGACTCATCCCCTGCTCTCGGGGCCGAAATAAGAACGACCCGTTTTATTTCGGCCCCGAGAGCAGGGGTCCCGAAAACTTGGTGCGATACCTCAACTAGTAGAAAATGGGAAAGATTGTATATTTGGGTCGCAGCTAAAGTTGTGAGGAGTCCGCTTCGGAAAAAGCTAGCCTAATCCGCTGCCAGTTTTTAAACACTGACCAACGTTGTTGTCCACTGAGAAAAGTTCAAGTTTCTCAAATACTCTAATCTTTATCTCAAAGCCAATTTAACACGTGGAAAATGCTTTGCAGCATACGATAAAATGTGTGCTTAGAAAGTTTTTTAAAATATTTTGTCATAGTTGAGAAGAGCTTTTTTGGTTACATGAATAAATGTTTGCGTGGAAGATAATCGTTGGTGAAGCATGATGGTTTTAAGGTGGACATTCCGTGTGTTTGGATCAAGCATGCAGTGAGATCAAAATAAGCCAAATTAGGTGTTAGTGTTCCATTAGTAGTCTCAGCAATCTGGATTCAGAAGTTTAGTGAAAAATAGACACTTCAAGATTTGAAGACAAGAGCCTGAAACAGGCTGGTGGAGTGATGGGAGGAGACACCAGTGGCAGTTCATCGTGAATCAAATACCTCCAGGACCTCCAGAAAAAAAATCCTCTATAAATAGGCTGTGAAAAAAAAACTAGAGACAAAAACTGCAGTATTATAGAAAGCATCGGATCCGTCGTGAAGAAGAGAATCGGAAGATAACCGGAATCCACGATGATAAATCTGAAGCAAGTTGTTGCAAGGCGACGCTTTGCGACGGATTAAATCATAGGAAGGCGTTCCTTCAAAGAACTTCAGCGGCATGTTTTTGCTGAATTTTTAATAACCCAACCCAAAATGCCAAGCAGTTCGAGATCGAGTACTCCATTTAGAGGGACGCTGCTTCCCTGAGCTGTAGCTACTATCACGACAAGAAACCTCAGCTCCAGCGCGAATAACTGCTCTTGGCGGTACCTCTACCACGGCGCAGACGTGAGTTCCACCTCGAAAGGAACGACTCGCTGTTCGATGCCGCAGAATACCGCTGCCAACCATGGGCTTCGTATACAATGGAGCAAATAGTACGACATGTGAGTAACCAACTGACCTAGTGTTATCCCTCCTGTGATGTAAATTAGTGTCGGATGAACACAGTAATTCGCTCCAGTCAACCAGAAATATCCAGACAGCAAAGAGTTCACCGAAATCCCACACATGTCATAGAATCCTAGAACAGTAAAGTTCACGTTTAAAATCCAAAAATGGAGAATTGAGGATCACATCCAAATCTTCCTCAGTGCTGTACGCCAACGTGGTTTAAAATTATATAGAATAAAACCCACCCAGCACAAAAAGTGGAGAAGTGAAGCTCACACCAAAATTCCCGTTGTCGTTATGCATCAGTGTGCTTTAAAATAACTTCAAAGAAAGCTTACCTAGTACAATCATTATTTTGTAGCACGAAAGTCGACGATGACGCTTCCGTACCATAACTGATAGAACCAACATGTATATTATCTGAAATAAATGATAAGAGCATGTCAAATGAAAGATAAGAGATAAAGGTCTACTTGACTAATAACAATAGTATTCGTGGCAACTCAACATCTTCTATATTCGTAGTGAATAAGTACAAGAGACGGCCCCATCAAGCGCTCTTTGGGCAACGCCACCTGCTTTATTTCTACGGGGTGTCGTTGCCGAAAATGCGCATATCTCCATAAAATAATTGCTAGCCAATGAACATGCCAATGTTTTATGGTATTCAGACAATCTTGATACCAATTCACTAGTTCATACGGTACGTTTGGTTGGCGTGAGCGTGACGAACCAAGAACCTCTATTCGTGGTGCCGTGGCTTTCTCGGATTGCGTTAGCATGCACCCTCTTAAGTTCGTAGAATTTATAATTCTAATCAAGCTGCCATTGTATTAGATTGTAAGGAAAGTATCTCACCGCCTGTGCATTTTTTTCAAATTTATCTTGCCATACATATAACAACTAACAAACAAATGTACCATTGTTATCTACAGCATACTGCCATTTGTCAGGTAATTTATAGATCCTGCTTCTATAGAATTCCTAGGGGTTTGAATAGTTTTGACTAAAAAAAACTCAGCACTTTTCAATTTTCTCTCCCCCCCCCCCCTTATCCTGCGGGTAGCTGAACTTCACAGCAAGGCGTCGTCGATGCGCATGCGACGTTACACCGCTGCGATAGCGCCTTTTTAGAAAGGCTCACTTCCAGTATTGCGTAAATTTACGATTGTCGAGTGCGCATGCTAGCAGCCTAAGGAAGAACTAACTGCCGCGTACGCTCTGAATCGGTGAATTTTGCCAAGTCGGTAAACCGAACCAGCAGGGAAACCGAATTTCCGAATTTACTAGGAGTCGTAGCGGCGGAGTCAATAAGGAAACCTAGATCCCGAAGGATATCGATGCTGCTAAGTTGGGACTCTCCAAGATAACAAATGTGATAATTTTCAGAACTTCCAAGATGGAGCAGCTTCATTATGGCAGGTAGTAGTCGAGCTGTCGTGCAAAGATTGATATCGAACGTTTGTTCGGCTTACGTTTCGGCGTAACCGCCTTCTTCAGAGCCTGGAAAAGAAAAGGGAATCAAAGGATAAGGACGGCGTTACTCAATCCCTTCTGGGATGCGACAGCGCATTCTACTTCTACAGGATGTCGTGGAGGCGATTTGAATGCGTGTTTGGCCATCCATACAATGACTTGCGGTGGCCAGCGGATAAACAAGTCAGCGCTTTATCCTTCCCAAACAAGTCTGGTACTAATTCACCGACCACGGAGGGATGGAAGGCTTGGTTGGCCTGGGTGGGAAATCCGAACCAGGAACGTGGTATCGGGTGCACGCGACAGTCGCGCCTCCTCCGACTGCGCAACACGCGCTCGGAGAAGACATGGGGAGTTAGAGAAATTACCCTACCGAGAGTCACTTCAAGTTCCAGCCACCTCAGAAGCTAAAGGGAGGAGGAGTCAAACCGTGAGGAAGACAGCACAACTGACCTTATGTAAACAGGCGGAAGGCTGTTGATCATCCTTCGGATGGAAATTGATGAGGGTGAATGAGATCCTCCCTTCGGATCAGCCCCTCAGCGACCTTCTGGCGGGCGCTCTCCGGGATCAAGCCCACAAAGGTCGGCAATTGAAGCCAGCTCCTGATTTACGTTCACCCATTCCTCCTTCCCATTGATTGCCGGGTTTTTGAACGCAATCCACAGCGCCTCCAGGGCCTTGCGCGCTGCGATATCGACCTCGCGAGCCAGGATCGTCACCGCCACTCCAACCACTTAGCCACTATAACTTCCCAGCCTTTGCTCCACCAAGGATGTGGCCGCTTTGCACCTGTTGAGCCCATCCACATGGTCATTCATCCTTACCCAAAGTGGTCTGCCCGTCTCACTAATGCATTGCTTCTTGCATTCAATGCAAGTTATGAGGTATACTGTTCCTGAAGCCCTATAGTCGCTTTCCCTACCGAATGGGCAGACCACGCAGAAGGGCGTTTTTTTAGAAGGGAGCAGCTTCGTTTTAGGAGAGGAGAGTGGAAGCTTCCATGTCGCCGACCATTTAACAATAGCGTTAATAGCGGATTGGGGTGCAATACAATCCTCGGTCTTTTCAGCGCTTTTGTTGATCTTTATATCGTCCGCAAACATTTTGCAAGACACATTATACCTTAGAATTACCTCTGGTGTTCCAGAAATATAGACGATGAAAAGAATAGGGGAGCAAACTCCACCTTGCAGCACTCCACTTGTAACTGCTTATGATTGTGACAATAAGTAATTGATTCTGACTTGAAAAGACCTTCCTGTTATATAACTTTTTATCCAGATAACTACTCTAAGGTGCAAGCCTATTCGGTATAGCTTAGAAAGTATTAGGTTGGAAAAAAAGTCTTTTCACACTTCGAAATTTTTTTTACCCTTCCCCTTGTAAACGCACTAGCCAATGTTGATTGCTGATTTCGTAATCCTATCACACTTGTCTACCGTTCGCACACGGACACAGGTTAAGACTCTTCTTGTAATTCGTTATCCATCCAATCTTCCGGACACAATGCCATATCTACCTCATGGCCATTTTCAGCACGGCATTCTTCATGAATTCATTAACCCATTGACGACCGCGCGGGCCATTTTCGACCCGCAGTTTTTCTGTCGCGTGGGACCGCGCGGGCCGATTTTGGCCCGCGGTTATAAAATTGTTCGGTACGGCCTATTGCTTGCTTTTGCCGTAGTTTACGAGCTATCATTAGATATTTTGAATCCTAACAATGCTACTGTGCTGTGGTCCGGCAGTTATTTATTTCTAAGCACTGGTAAAATCAAATAGTAAGCACCACACACTATTCAAGCTGCACAAAGATCGGCACTATTCACAAACAGCTACTCACATCTTGTAAAAATAGTCATGCAGAGAATAACTAGTCATATTTCTTGTGAAAATTTTGAAAACAATTTAGACAAAAATATGTCAAACACCTGCTACAACATGTAGTCACCTTATTTGCTCGATTCGCGGCAAACGTGCGTCCTTTTTCTTCGTAGGCCTTCTTACAAGAGCAAATTCATCTTCTAAGTTTTGCTTCAAACCTGTTCCGGCCTTCTCCAATATGAGAGGGAGCTTTTGGAGAGGGAGCTTCATTCGGAATATCGTGAATTAGTGTTTTCACGAGGTTGCAGCGTCCGTGCGGTCCCAGCGCGCGGTCCCACGCGGCAGATACGCGATTTTCCGCGCGGTCGTCAATGGGTTAAAGAATCCACAGCACTTCAGGCAGCAGACCAAATTAACCATATATATAGCATGGGATCTGCTACTCATCGCGCCTACGGGTGGTTCGGAAAGTTTTTAAAGGGAAATTATTCACTGAGGGCAAAGCATGGTCAGGAAGGCCAACTGAATTGGACGACACAGAACTACTCCATCTTCTTTGTACCGATAGTAGGCAGACGACACGTCAGCTGGCAGAAAAGCTCGAAGTGTCTCATAGGATAGTAGGAATCCATCTGAAGAATCTTGGCTTTCATGGAAATTTGGAGCTTGGATTCCACATGCCCTGTCAGACACTCAGAAAGGTCGACGGCTCTCCATCGCTGCTTCTCTTCTGTCCAGATAAGGAAGAAAATCGTTTCTTCCGCGGATTGTGACAAGCGAAGAGTCCTGGGTTTTGTGTGCCAACTTCGACGAAAAGGCAATGGGTACAAAAGGAAGAGAGCCCTAAGTCTGATCTCAAGCCCAATGTTCACGAAAGGAAGATTCTCTTGAGTGTTTGGTGGGATATCAGAGAAGTGATTTATCGGCAAACTCTCAGAAGTGGAGAGACACTTACTGCTGTCACATACTGCGGCCAACTCCACAAAGTCGTCGCAACTCTCTAAGAAAACAGGCTGGAGAAGTCGAAGGTGATGATCCTGCATGACGATGCAAAACCACATGTTGCAAGACTCACAAGAGAAACAATAAAGGAGCTGGGCTGGGAGGTAATGCCACATCCACCGTATAGCCCTGACCTCGCCCCTACCCACTACCATTTCTTCCGTGCTCTCAAGCAAGAAATTGGAAAGAAATATTTTGAAGCAGATGAAGACCTCAAAAATTGGATTCAGCAATGGTTCGACTCCAGAACTGCGGTCTTTTAAGCGAGAGGAACTGGAAAATTACCCAGTCTTTGGAGAAGTGTAGCGGAACAAAATAGAGTTTATCTCAATTGATTTGACTTTGTAGTTGTGAAGTAATAAATCTTTGAATAAAATGAAAAGACTTTTTTTCCAACCTAATAAAAAAGTCAAAAGTAACCTTGTCGAAGGCCTCAGTAAAATCAAATTAAACAACATCAATATTAATTTTACGGTTTAGCGCACTCGTCCAATCATTAAGGGCAGCAAGCGTTGCAGTTTCTGAAGATCTCCCTGATCTGAATCCATGTTGACTGTCAGGTAAAACGCCCTTAGATTCAATATGCTTGGCGATAGCCTTTTCAGCATCTTTTCCAACACTACAAAAAAGTGACGTAATTCTTAAAGGCCAATAGTTGGATGCTATAGAGAAAGGCGGCTTCTTAGGAATACGAGTGACGTATCAGTGCTTCCACCTGTTAGGAATGCGCCGTGCGTGAAGCAGAAACTGAGTATGTGTTCCAGGGAATAAGATCTATGGGCTTCCGTTGCCTCTGACACAAAATTAATTAATAATCCAATTATTCCTAATTGTACAACTAAAGCGGACCACCAAAGCGGAAGAACTCGATAAGACCGAGACGGCGGAGGCGTTCGTTCTACATAGGAGACGCCATGTACTTTTTGTTTTCAACGAAAAAGACACTGTAGAAAAACCATGAATGCACTATTTTTTGCCCGTCTGAGGTGAGAAACTCATGAAAAAGTATCAGCAGCTACGTCACGAATAAAGCATGCGGGAAGTTCATCAGGTATCCGGGAAAAGTGGGTGAAAGATTGCATAACATTTCATAAATATCTTCCTTATAGGACCACAATTCGCTGTTTTTTTTTGCGATGGAACAAAAATATCTAATTCAGCGCAGGAGTTATGAAAGTGGTCAGAACAAGACTTCGCAAAGTGTTCAGCTAACGTAGCTGCCTTCGCTGAATCAGTATATGCTGGATTGCCATCCTCATCATTTAATGCAGGAATTGAAAAATTGAACGTTTTGCTTTAATCTCGAGTTAAAAAATAAAATTAGTAAAAATGTAATAAAAATAAAAATAAATAAAATACTAAAATAAATTAATAAAAAATAAAAATGATGTGGAAGTCAGCGGTTAAGAAGAATGCTTCCCAAGAACAGAGGAGTTGATTGCTGCTTGAAATAGTCCAATCGCACCTCTGTTATGGCTCCATACACGATGAAACTCACGCCGAGAACGCGGTTCACGTTGCCAGCCTTCCTGGTTGACGCTCTGAAATCACGGTGTATCACAGGTAAATCGTGGTTTACGAACCTTTTATAAACGCTAACTTCCTTTTCCTGATTTTTCTACAAATTTCTACAATCACGGTGAAAGGTTTTTAGATTTGTAGAGTTGCTCGTCTAGAATTTCATTTCCTGTTTTTACTGCTTCGTAGTTGATTTAATATATGAAATGTTAAAAAAGAAACAGTGGTGTTGATTGGGGGGGGGGGAGCAAAATAATGAGACTCTCCATTTCCTACTCGTATATTTCTCGTGAGTGGAATCCGCTCTCGTGCTTCTCGTATTTTTGTTTGTTTGCTATTTACTGAAGGCAACTTGTAAAGGCACCACTTTCGCGCTTTTCAGAAGCATGCGGAAACCTCAGTTTATCTCACACCGCCAAGACGAGGTTGGCACGACTATCTGTGACACCAACCCCAAGCAGCTGGTCTCAGTCGTCACGCAGGATGACAAGTACATCTACCTTAACGCTGCCAAGCAGCCAGTCTGGTGATGCCTGGTGACCAGTTACCGACCTTCGTTCGGCGAGACGTTCATGGCGAGAAGCACCTGATTTCTTAGGTCTGCGCCCATGGACCGGTATACTAGAAGCTGCTTCCCAAGAGCACCACCATGGTGAACGGAATAGAAGAGGTGGACCGGCGACTCGCACTTATTCGGTCGCATCGCTTTAAGAAACTGTTCTTCTTCGACAACGCCACACCCCATAGGGTAAAAGTGACCACGGATAAACTTGCTCAGCTGGGGTAGGTTTACATGCCGTATTCGACGGATATTTCACCATGCGACCGCCACTACATCATGAGCATATAGGACTTCATGGTCGGAAGGGACACAATCACCCAACAGACCTTGACAACCATAACGAGCAGTGGTTCAACTGCTCGATTTGGGTATCAATGGAGCCTAAGCAGTTCTGGAAGGATGAGATGAGGAAGTTGGCTGAGCGATGGCAGCAAGTCACTGATCTTAATGGCGGATACATTCCTCAACACCGATAAGTATCGAGTTATAAAAGGATAAAGAATTTTGTTGAATTTGTCCTATTATTTTTGCACCCTCCTCCAATACAACGCATAGTTACCCAATTAACGTGAAGCCCAGTGCTTAGAGTTGAGCTTTTTAACATCCTAGTAATTCCTACCACTAAGTGACCAGCAGGACAGCTGCCTAGAGCTTCAGCTCTGAAAAAAAAGAAAAACGAGGTGACGAAAGTGAATGTTTATGTTGTGACATAACATCAAGGCAATTAACGATGTGATGGTGTTAAACAATTTTTACTTGGAGACCTCTATCCTGATATACAGTGGCGTCCAAAAATTTGTGAATGCTTGCGTTTTTCGAGGGAACTTTAAAGAGGTCCAAACAGAATGAAATTCGGATATGTGGTAGCAAATTAGATCGCAATAACGAATGTCTGATCTACGTTCGTTGTTATCCATTTTTTTGCATGTGCTATGTCATTCGTGAGCAACGGTCAAAGGTGAGTTGCTAAAGTATTGAGCACATTTGTCAATACATTTTCTTATGAAGCCACTATAGTGGCGTTTTGATACACTATCGTCTTAAGCAAACTCCCCATCATGTCGAGAGGAAAGGATATCTGAAGTACGAGAAGCCATTTTTCGACTCGCCCAGAAGAAAGTTTCTTATCGGCGGGTAGGACTGCTTTTTGCATGCGGAATTTCGACAGTTGCTGCCACAGCTAAGAGAATGGAACAGTCCGGAACAGCAGAAGACTCTCCTAAGTCAGGCAGACTACGGATTACAACTTCTAGAGACGGTTCTGACATCCAAAGGATTTCGAGGCGAAACCCGTCGCTGACCGTCGTCGATATGAGAAAGTTTGTAGCTGCTCACCATGGCTTAGATGTGAGCGTGAGCACGGTGAAACAAGATCTTCTGGACTCTATGGAAGACGTTCTGTCGAAAAACCTTTCATCAGCGAAAAGGATAGGAAAGCTAGACTCCTGTTTACCAAGGATCATTTGAGCTGGACGATAGACGATAGGAAAAAGTCTTTTCAGCGACGAGAGCAAGTTCAACCTATTCGGATTTGATGGACCACACTACGTAAATCGTCCAAAAGGCGCGAGGTACGACAGAATGTATCAACTGCCAACTACTCAACATGACGAGGAAGTGTTATGGTTTGGGGATGCTTCAGTGAACACTGAACAGGACCCATTCACCACACTCAAAGATTTATGAACTCCAAACGCTACAAGGAGATTTTGAAAATGTTATACTTCTACATCCCAGAGAAATTTCTAAACGCCGTGGTTTCTCCAACAGGACAACGACCCGAAACATGTTTCGAAGACGGTGAAGGAGTGGTTCAGTGAAAAGGAAATTCACCTTATGTCGTGGCCTTGTCAGTCACCAGATCTGATCCTAATTGAACACCTTTGGGATCACTTGCTAGGAGCTTAGCAGGTCTCACAGCAACAAACAAGGTCGAAAAGTTTGAACAATTAAGGCAGAAATGAGAATGCATCAGACCCGAGGTGATCAACAAACTTCTAGAGTCTATGCCGAGTAAATGTTAAGCTATAATTAAAGCAAAAGATTTTGCAATTCGCTATTAGTAAAGCTACATTGTTTCAATGTATAACTTGTCTGTTTTTGGTAATAAAGAATGCTGCCGAAGTGACGTAACCTATGTGGCAGATTTCACGGTTTTCCGTTTTCATACTTGAAATATAGAATGGACCTATATAAAACAGCAGTATAGAATGGACCTATATAAAACAGCACATTTTTAAAGCTGATTTGAAATGAGTTCTGGCAAAAAATGCAAGCGTTCATAAACTTTTGGACGTCACTGTATTTAACCTGGGTTGCTAGCGGTCATTTCCGGAATTAGAACCGTTCAGATAAATTTGATATAATTTACGGGTGCTCGCTTGACAGGCGGCGAAAATCCTATCTTCTTGCGGCAAGTGCACGCCTAATCCTTTATGTTGAAAAAAGCTTACAAGCAACAGCTTAAGCCTTAGACTGTGAGTGTAGGGCATAAAATTTTAAATGGAATTGGGATGAATCCTGTTGCCTTTTGCGAGATCAATGTACATGTGCTTTAAAGCTACCGTCTGCATAACATGACACAACAACTTCAGAGATGGATGTTACTTCTTAGAGCGATATTTTATGAGTCGTAAAAACACCCGCACTCGTAAAATAAATAAAAAATTAGGCGCTGGAGAAGGGATATAGAGTGTTACTCTAGCAGACGATAACGAAATAAGAAAAAATGCACTGACATGCAATCGTATTTGTCCACATTCTCCGCGTTTCCACCGGCTTTAATCAGCCACTCCATCACCGCCTGTTGTCAGAGTTGTTTCGCTATAACCGCTGTTAGCTTGTTCTGCTGCTGTAAAACAACACATTATTTTTCATTTTGAAACATGATTTTAAAGAGCTCATTTAAGAAATGGGACCACCACGTTACATTATCAAACGAAAGCTATGGAATCTAAGCAAAACAACGGAAAACCATAGGGTATGAGAGCAGCTGTAAAGCAACGACTTGGAACCAGGCGGCTACAATGTCTAGTAAGCAACTCTATTATTCATCACTCCTGTTCCGGGTAAAAAGGCGATTAAGCGATGAATATTTGTAAGCGTGGTGAATGATATGACTCCATGTCGGCCTTTAATCAGATAACTTCATTAGTGAATCATACTTCATTTCTCAGAACAAGGAGATACACCATGCTGTTGCTAAGGGACAAGCAACATGCAGAGTTGCTTGCCCTGATATTTTCATCACAACCTTGCCTCTTAAGTGGCGAATGCTCTTCTCCTTCTTGTTTTGTGTGGTTACTATTTAGAAAACCGCGTCATAGACTTGAAGCGCAATTAAGTGTAAACCACAAATACACCCATGTTGGATTTCAACATCTCGGAGAGGTTAACAAAAATGCTCACTTTGCGAGCTGGAAGTTTTATTCCAAAGAATGAGTTGCTTGCAATGGTGTAGCATAAATATTCGGATAGAGCACTGAGCTGTATCACCTGTTTCACATCTCGTCCCGATGATCTCGAGCGGGCGCCACCAGCGTCTCCATTCGTCCCCGTCGCGTGCCAGAGTGCTCCGATGGATCCTCCTTGCTCGAGGGACACGAAGAGCGTCATATCGGTCGTTCAGGACTTTCACGAAGAAGTTCGACCAACGCCTCGGTGGGCATCCTGGTGCTTTCTTGACATCCCGCGGAATCCAGTCGCAGGCTCTCGTCCAGCGGGTGTCTGCGAAGCGTGTTACGTGGCCGGCCCACCTAATTTTCGACGACTTGACCCATGCGAGAGCGTCTCAGATCTTCGAACGTCGGCGAAGCTCGGAACTCCGGAGGCCTTCTCTCACTTGCGTGAGTCGTGTCACTACGAGCATCGTCCTCTCGTTTCCACGCTGCGCGACGCTGATCGCGTGTTCATCCTGCTTTCGTATAGCCCAGGTCTCTGAGGCGTATGTTAGGGCAGGAAGAACGGTGGAGTCGAAAAGGTCGGCACGGAGTCGGACGTTCCTCGTCTTCTTCGCGACTCTTCAACGCTCTTGAAAGCTCCCCATGTCGCTCGTTTCCTCCTGCCCAGCTCAGGCGCTAGGTCGTTGGCCATATTGGCTTCGCGACCCAGCTAAACGTAGCTGGAACTTTCGAGATGTTCGTTCTGTTGAGCGAGAATGGGGCATCAGAAACTTGAGACCACTGGGCTAGAGCAGAAAAAGAAGGGCATTTAGCTAGGTCACCTTTCATGAATCAGTTGTGGTGCAACACCATGCAACTACTGCTGTTCTGACTAGGAATCGTATAGCGTTTATATGTTCCGGCCATATTTCTTTTAGACCCGTCTATACTTCTAGCGGATGCGAAACGGTCCATGATACGTGTGACTGCGTGACGTGCTTTTGCTGACGGTGAGTCCTCTGAGCAGATCGTGATGTGCTCATACAATGGTGCACAATTACATACTTACCTCCCATAACTGAACACGAATTCCAGCGTTCGAGGTGAGAGCCTAGGGTGGCGTTTTTTGGAGCTTCTATAGGTTTTCCCTCTCTTCCCTGTTTCATTAGTAGGAAAACGTTCCATAAGTTCGCATGGTTGCAATTTCAATTCCTTATTTACCTAACGTATTTACCTAATTAAATTAGGTAAATACGTTAGGTAAATAAGGATTTGGGAAATAAGGAAAGAACACCAGGACGCCCACCAACGCGCTGGTCGGACTTCTTCGTTAAAGCCCTGAACGACCGATATGACGCTCTTCGTGTCCCTCGAGCGAGGAGGATCCATTGGACCACTCTGGCACGCGACAGGGACGAATAGAGACGCTGCTGGCACCCGCTCGAGCAATTCGATGATCAACGGGACGACAGGTGATACAGGTGATTTACCTAACGTTAACAACGTCTTTTTATTTTGCTTGTTTTTTGATCAGCTCCTCGTTATTGACCTGAATATTTCTATTGAAATGCTCTGGGTTCTCAAGCTCATTTGATCTTCCGCGCCTGAAGGTAAGGCTGAGGTAAGAAGGCCATGAAGACGGATGGTGGACGCTATAGCAAGAAAGCGGGCTCGGCCCGGCTGCCAGACAAGCTTAGCAGTTATAGCAATGTTTCGTTCTTTTGCTGAACAGCTCCCAGGAGCCTTATCAGGGGAGGGCACCACCAATCTCTTATCCTTTGGTGTGGGCTGTCAGCTTATGAATGTCTCTCATTGCCAGACTTCTGTTACTGGAAAAATGCATATACTAATTCTATTGTTCTCTTCAGTCGTTTATCGTGATTAGTCCTATCATTTTCCCTCCTGCACTGTCGCCGTTTGGCTACAAAATGTATGTTGTAAGCGAGCGGTCAGAATGTATGCTCTTCAGTTTTATATTAGCTTTTTTCTAGATCTTAGTCATTTCTGAGTCTTGGATGTCTACTGTTGAGTTTGTTTGAGTTATGAGTTTTGCTTACTGTTCGTTGATGTAATAGCTTCACCTTTCAGCGCATAAATAAATAAATAAATAAATAAATAAATAAATAAATAAATAAATAAATAAATAAATAAAGAGCTGAACAAGTCAGGTAAAGAAACTTTCGAAGTTGACCATGCATAGTGCGAGCAACATGTAATGTACAAAGTGGGACGGTGCTATACTCGTACCCTGGGCCAGCGTTTGTACTTGATTGTACACAATGCACTCTGGCCTCCTTACTATAGAGACTCCGTAATAGTGGTTCGGCAGCGGTGGCGGTGGCGGTGAGGTAGTACTCCTCAGGCGAAAGCTCATTGGTTCGGATCTTATGGCTGCTATCCTTTTCGCACATCATGATTTATCTTCGAAATGACCTTTTATTCTCAATTATGACACTACATGAGGAGCAATTCTGAGCGGAGTCACTTTGAAGCTCCAAACCTTGTGGTTAGAGCATGACTCAAAGGAACACCGGCACTATTGCATATAGTATTATTTATTTATTTATCTATACGTGGAGGTCCACGCAAAAATGGCACAACAAAACATGACCATTAGAAACAGAACAGAACGAGTAAAACATATATTGTTAGCCACAGACGACAGACAACAGTATTAAGGAACATCCTTAAGATACCTGTCAACAAGTCTTTTGAATTGCCTTAACGATTTTGGTAGGAGGTTTTTCTTCGAAAATTTCTGAAATTCGGTTCCAGCTCGGTTTGTAAAAAATGTCGACCTTATATTACTTCTGGCTTTTGGAATTTGAATCTTCATCTGACCACCTCTAGTGTTTGAGTTAGACAGTGAATAAAATTCCTGAACAGAAAGATCCAACATACTATTGATTAGCTTATAGACAGTGATTAGATCACATCTTTTCCTACGAGAGGCAAGGGTGCGTAAATTGAAGAGTTTGTTCTTCACAAAAGCCGGTGGAATGTTGGTGTAATTACACCCATGTACTCTTATCCAGAGTTTTCTTGTAAAGCTATTTTGTACAGATTCCAATCTAGAGATAATTATATAGAATATAAGATAAATTATATAATACTTTTCGAACACCGGCAGAGGTCAAGGAGGTTTACAAAAACGGTTTTCACCCAACTTCGCCCAAGCGATTATTTGGGATGCTGATGACGAATCTGATATTCGTTCTTAAAATTTCGGCTGAATACTGTGGGATATGATAGCAGCACCCTTACCAAAATGCAACCACATGTAGTGTCATAATGCAGAATAAAAAGTCACTTCGAACATAAATCATGGTGCGCAAAGGTTCGACGTCCATGAGAACCGAACCAATGGCCTCGCATCTGGCCCGTGCGTTACCCCTGCGCCACCGCCACCGCTAAGCGCACTCAAGGTGCAGCTACAAAACCATCAATAAATAAATAATTCAGAATAAAACGTCAAAAGATAAATCATGATGTGCAAAAACGATACCAGCCATGGGATCCGAACCAATGAGCTCTCGCCTGACGAGGCGGAGCACTACCTCCGCTCCACCGCCAACGCCACCGAACACCACTACCTATTACAGAGCCCCATCCCTCACCGCTCTCGCACCAGCTCTTTCGCACGGCCAGCCCACCCAAATTCGACAGATCAAAACTCGCTCAGGAGTCTCATTTTGCAATTTTGACACCCATATTCGCAATCAGCATTCCGAGCCCATTCTTATGATCCTGGTCTCCACTTGAAGTTCCATGGGAGGTCGGAACTCTTCCTTAGTTAATGTCGGTCCCGAGCAACACGGTCTGTTCGATCACAATACATACCATCTTATATTGTCACCATTTGTCGGAAGTACATATAAATGAGTGCTCAAGTATTGCTTTACATCTGCAACTGCGATCCTTTCAGTTGTTTATACAGGATGTCTTCTTACTACTAGGTAGGTCTATGCCTATTGTTATTGCGGCTTCTGTGAGCGAATATTTTCAACAAAAAATCCTGCTAAAGATAACCTGTAAAACATAGAGCAAAAACAATTAAACGTGTTGGTAATCCTGACCGTTGGTTGTACGCACGGAGCGAGATGTTGCTGAAACTGGGGCATCCATACCTTTCTACGTAACGGGTGCTTTGCTTCTGATTTTTTATTACAAAAGCTACATGCCTACTCATTGACGGAATGCAATCAACAAATAATGACTCGACTTACCCAATGAAATGATTTGAGGAAGTGGTGAATGTCCGCGATACGGTAGTGGTTTTCCCTTCGCCTTACATATTGGGCTGTTTGGGCTGGATACCGAATTGGGCCACATTCCAGGATTCCATAAGGAAGCCAAGGCAGAAAAGTGTGTTACTGCTAAAAATGTTTTTAGGTACATCCTACACACGATGACTAGGCACCGGATGGAGATGGTGCCTTGAAGGTTAGAAAACGACATGGTCCCGTGTTCGAGCGCCAATACGACGAAAGAATTCATTATCTCATCAGGACATGAACGGTAGCTGCAGGTCGAGTCAGAGGTTAACTCGATTCGTGCAGGAATGAGTGACGACCGAACAAAATGGAGAATAGGTTGCTACCCGACCCAAGCGAATTACTTCTGAGGAGGAGCGAGTCACAAGTACGGGGAGCATGAAACCTAAGCGCATCCCAATGAACACGGAAGCCTGTCGGCGCCCTCGCCGCACCACGGTAATCTCTGCTCTATACCGGACACCATGAGCCTGAAGCCAATTGCTGCAGCGCACCTGTTGTTTAACAGGTGCAGCCGCAAGATTAGCTATTACTTATTTTATCGCGCTCTCTGCAGTCGATTTAGCATCAACCTTACTTGCACACTTTCGCTTGTTTGTTCTCAAATCTGCATACAAGCGGAACCTCCAAGGTTTTCAAAATTTATCAAATGCACCTGTTAACCAAACTGGGTAAAGCGTAGATAATGACGGTTTAAGACCGATTAGGATGAGCTGGATTTCCACACTTCGTGAGCGCATGGAAGCAGTCAATGAAATTGCTGAATAATTGCGCAATAAAATGGTTTACAGGGGTCAGAGATAGATCAGGTTCTTTTTCGTGAGTAAAACTGGCGGAAACATAAAGACGTTGGAAGGATAGAACGTTTGATTTGCGTGGATGCGATTTAGATTTCGTGCCGAATGTGACGTACACTATAGTTGTGTCCTCGTTTTCTTCTAATATTTGAATGGTTTCGACTGCTGACAAATTTCGAATATTCGAATTCGAATACGATTTTTAAGCTCTCGAATTAGAGTAAACGCGGTTTTTTTAATGTTCGAATCCAAGAAATCAGATTCAAATGAAAACCATTCGAATGCCTATTCAAATAGGTCATTCGAGCCCAACTATAATGTATACATGTGTCTCTCCATGATGCAGGCGTGAGCGCACTAAAGCAAAGGAGCCACATCTTGCGTGAAGGCCCATTTTGGCTCGAATTGGCGCGTCTTATCCTAAAGGAACTCACATGGCACGGTGTTTTTTAGAATAATCTTCAAACCAGTTCTTCCAGAAACTCCTTTCGGTGGGGCGCAGAAGGAGACACTAACAAATGAATACCGGGAAAGGTCCAGACATTAGTCAGAACTTTTCGGCAGCCGATGGTCTGGAGACACGGGGGACTGTTGGGTATGTACATACGCCCCACTCGCCGCAAGACTGCAGGTGCTAGCTTCCGCATCAGTTTCGAGAATGGCGGAGTCTTCCACTGTGTGGGGAGTCCCAGCACTGGCCTGATTCCGAAGTCCGTGTCTCCTCCTCTGAAGCGGGCGAAACGGCGATTGACCTTGTTGATAGCAGTGGTGTCCTCTCCCAGTGAGCTGTTATTTCAGACGGCTGCCGTCGCTTCAGTACCTCGACTCCGTTCATAGAAGACGATGACCCGAGGGCGTTTTTATGGAAATGACGTCGTGATTAAAGTTATGGAAAGCAATGTAACTATATGTAGGATTTTCTCGGGGTTTTTTTCGGATTTTTCGAAAAATCATGATAAGACTTTCTAAGCACCCTAATAACACAAGAAATTACACCAATTCATGGACACAGGCTGCGAACCAAGATGCTGAAAAACTGCTGTCACCCACTGTTCAGTCACATTGCGATCTTCCATAGTACTCCATGTAACACTTACACTTTGGCCACCAAAGGTTCTCAGCCTCGAAGGCCTGCAGCTGCATCTAGAGATTTAGTCAAAACCACACGAAAATTTGTAGAATAACTCTTCTTAATTCACTAAGTCAAACAATCTTTATTTTCACACACAGCATAGAACGGAGTTAGGGGATTCCAGATTTTTATCTCTTCTTCACGAGTCCATGATCTTCTCCTTATCCACCGATCACCATCAACCACATCGAGGCCAACTTCTTACCGCGAGTGGGTACCCCATTCCATCATTAATCGGGGTTCCTCGAGGTGCATTCCCTGGGCTACTCTGGCGAGCTAGGATGCATGGAGACGTTTCTGTGGTAAGCTCGATCAATTCCACGATTAATGAGAAATCAGAAGACTTTGGGTTTCCCTTGTCCCGTTGTCAATATCTCTAGCAACTCAACTACTCCTTGATTAGCAAAGCATAGATCAACCTCTAAAAATTTGCGAATAAAGCTATCACTATCAAGGAAGTATAATTTGCTAAATGAATTAGGACTTGAAAACGGCACAACAATTACAAGGTACTGCCAGAGTAAACTACTTTATACCTCCGAAAGCAGAAACGAAGGGTTTTAATAGACGTTTGAATCGATCAAAAAACAACAACAACAACAACAACAAAACGGTCCGAAGGACCGAATGAAAATAGCACATTAGAATACAAAAAGAGCTGCATCGCCAATTCTCGTATGTTATCACCAGAGCATCTGTCTACATTCAGATTGTAGTCTGAATATACTTTGCTAAATGACGATTAAATCTGGGAGGCGGTGGCAGTAGATACAGCAACTTTGCTAGCGTTGGTCGTGGTTACAGATGAACTTTTCCAGTTTCCAATCTTCAAGGTCTTCAAAACTTCTCTGCCGATCGTTCGGTTGAGTATCAGATAAACGAAAGCCGGAAAGCCTGAAAATACGAAAACCTTGCCTTCATCGAAAAATCGAAAAAAGTGAAAGAGCATATAACCGATCATGATCATCGGTGACACTACAATACGGTCACCTATCCGAAAATGCTTCCTTCTCTTTTAAATACATATCACATTGAAGGCCAAAGGACAGAACAGCGAACTGTGCGGCTGACAAAAGACCGTGGCGTCTACGTATAGTTCAGAACTGGTTTTCTTTAAATTTTTTGATTTTTTTAATCGATTATGATCAAGGTAACACTCCGGTCACCTACCGATTGGTGTTTCTCATTTTACTTCTAACATTCCACAGTGAATATCAAAATTCAGCTTAGCGAACAAATCGAACAAGCGAGATTCGTGGAAGAAAACTGCCACGATGCCGATCTTACTCGCCCATTTTTGAGTTTTCGACACTCGTGATAAGACCGTTAGCTTGACCAGGGCGCAGGAAACTTCAACCGCTAAGTCCGCCACCCTAAAATGACAGCTGGGGCTGAGGCAGTTCAATCAGCTAGAAAGAAGTGAGCTCGTCATTTTAAAGCAACTTAACTGATCTGTCTGCCTACGCATTCGTAGGCCGTTAACTCGTCGCGTCTTCTCACAGTGGCCGACTGAATTCGGAAAAAATCGTGTCACACAAGGCTAACCTGCATTTTCTCACCGTTGTAACTTTGTCCAATCATAAGCTACGATTTACTATTGCATTTTAATGCCTACAAAAAATACAACCTGCAACCTGAAAGGTTCTCACACGACAGAGTTATCGCGCTCAGAACACGCCCGCGCTTGCGATTTAGTGCAACAACGGCAAATGTTCTTCGCGCTGTTACTCGCCCATATTACAGTTTTTCCTACTTTCAATAACACCTTTCAATTCAGCATGAAAAGCACTATCGAATGGTATCAAGCACGGCCCAATTCGAAGTTATCGATTTTCGATGACGTCATTGTCCGTCTGCCGCTGTCTTGAGCGGCCTCGCCCTCGATGCGAAACTGTCAAAAAATCGATGTTTCCAAAAGCGGTCGAAATTGATACCACTCGATAGCGCTTTTGAAGCAGAACAGAGAAATACTGTTGCGGGTGTCGAAAACTTAAATCTGGGCGAGTAAGAGACCAAGAAACTCTAATCGGTAGCACAAGGACTGTTCGAGCTGTGGAGCCAAGATTGTTAACCACACTTTATTCGGATGTCGTTTCGGCGTAACCGCCTTCTTCAGAGCCTTATGGAAGCAACCAAGAGGCAGGTGAGTCACCCTCGTATGGAAGCAGTTTGGGTGAATCACCTCACCAGCCTCTTGGCTGCTTCCATAAGGCTCTGAAGAAGGCGGTTACGCCGAAACGTCAGCCGAATAAAGTGTGGTTAACAATCTTGGCTTCACAGCTTGAACAGCCCTAGTGGTATCAACGTCATGCCAAGATTCAATGAAAGTCGATCATGGAATCTAATCGGTAGCGTTTGCCGCTCTAAGACGGCAGCCTGAGGCTACGACAGTTTAGGCAGCTGAGTGCTGAGCACGTCGTCGTAAAGTACCTTAAGTGCTCTGTTCGCATACGCATTTTAAGGCCGTTAGCTCCCCGCGTGTTCCCGCAGTGGTTCAACGAAATCGGAGAAAATGCATCACACAAGCCCCACCTGCACCCCTGTTACACTGCCTCTTCCTAAGCTACACCGTTCTACTTTAACGAGCTAATAGACCGTTTTACTGCCTACAAAAGCACAAGTTGCGGCCGAAACAATTCGAACTTGACAGAGTTATAGTGCTCCGAGCAGGCCCACGCGTGCAATTTGCAAGCGGTCGCCCCACTCGATTGGTAGGTTTGATTCTATATGCATTGTTCTCGGCGCACTCCAAAGGCTAGCTGGACAGTCTTAGAGCAATTCCTGACTAGGGCGGCTGCAAATTTTCTGAAAAGTCTCAAACGCTCACTCTACCAGATGTCGAATCCACTCGATTGATAGGTTCTTCTCTATACGCATTGTAACACGGCACACACCAAAGTTTCGTTGGGACAGATTGGAGCTAATCCTGAGTGTGGTGGCTGGAAATTTCTGAGAACATTTTTCCAATGGTTCAAAATAGTCTTGAGGATTTCGCATTTACCAGTAAGATAAGATAGAAGAGCAGTGGGCATGCGCTCGCCCACTCGATTTATAGGTACGATTCTGTGTGCATTGTGCACGCCCTCTCGGAGCATTCCTGGCATGACAGAGCAATGGCAACATACACCATGCTTGAGATACTCGGAAAAGCACGCATATCCTAGGAAATAAGCTGCTCTAATCGCAAAAGTCCGCTCCAGTCAATTTTGGGCCACCCACGGCAAAAATATGGGTGCTCCAGTAAAGCTGTATACACGTTTGTGTAGATCTCGAAAAGACGAATCGAATGGTGCCAAATTTTTTCAAAATCCTAAAACTGAAGGAGTTATGAGCATGCGACGCTTTGCAGCGCTATCTTTGCGTCGCAAATCCCACATTTGACAGTGCGGCGTGAGCGGTATTGTGCAACAGACTATAGTTGTGCTCTCCCAAAAAATTCGAATAACCGAACATATTCGAAAAGCGACGATTTCGAATTTTCGAAAATCTGTTATGAAAAATCGAATATTGAATATAGCGCGTTTTTTGAGCATTTGAATTCGAATGCATTCGAAAATCGCTTTCTTTCCAAACGCTCGAATTCGATTCGATTTAATCGAATTCGAATAGAATTATCCGAATTCGAATAAATCGAATATTCATTCGGGCGGCACTATATATACAACAGTAGTCAACTTCCATTGCGGCGCCCTCCAAAAACAGTGGCGCGGCAGTACGTGTACTTCAGATGTGGGATGAACCTGGAGGACGAGATGAAAACTGGATTGAAGACAAGAGGGGCCGAATTATAGGAATGGGATAACAAAATTTTGCAGCAAGGTAGGACGGCTACGGCTTAAAGGAGTGTCGTTGTTGGAAACCACACAGAACTCCCTGTGGCTCTCCTCTGATAATGCCCTCGGATTCATTCGCAATGGACGTAAGTCGTATCGTGAAGTGACCGGGGCATCCCAAAAGCCTTATCTTCCAACCACCAAAGTTCTTGTTTTAATTGCGACGCACTTTTTGCAGCGTGTCGCTGCGCCGGGTGGCGCCCCGCTACGCATCGGTGGGCGAAGGCGTCACCCTGCGCCGTGACCGTGGGGTTGGCTACGTATGGGTTCCGGCTCGCTACGAGCTCGCCTATGGCCACGCCACTTGCTACGATACCAAAAGTCCATGCGGACCCGCGTATCCAATAGACCGAAGCTTTACTAGTATAGCTTCCGTCTGCGGAAGTGCATGGCCATTCACTTCTATGGATTGATCAATCAATAACGCACGCATACACTTTGGTGGTATTGACGGATATATCTATGTCACCTTCCACATAGTACACGATACTGTTATGCATATGTATTCTATATGTACAACACAACACATGAGGTAAACTTCCCTACGTGTCAAGGGAGAGCCACACCCAGGTCCTACGGTGGGGCAGAACCTCATAGCGACCCGCGTGGCGTGCTGTCCCAGTGGACTGCCATGTGTGCGCACAGCCCTAACCGTGATAGGAGCCGTTGCACGGTTACCTGACGACGCCCGCTACGCCCGATCACTCGCGGGGGCTGCGACGACTATGAGTCCTGCGGCTGACGGTGGTCCGACGTCCTGAGGTTGGCGTTGGTGGGTGGACGAGGCAGGTGACGGACGATCCTGATTTTCGCTGAGAAGAGAGCCGGCGAGGACGACGTAGTGAATAGAGGTAACGAATAATCGGCGCAGCGGGCCGAGGCTAGACGACGATGAAGTAGTCCTGAGGGGCCACGGCTGGCGACGACGTTGCTGCGGCAGAGGAGGATGGCAACCAGCTTCGGCTGGACTGGCGGCTGCGGCGACCGAATACGATCACGACTGGCACGCCGCGGGCGCAAGGGGCACGCACCCCTGCGACCGGGCGCGCGATCACGCATGACCCCCAATAGTCGTGCGCAAGTCACGACACAGCGTACAAATAAATAAATAAATAAATAAACAGAAAATAAAACAACCACGGTTTGATGAGATGTTGTAACACACAAAAATGGTGGGTATTGAGACAGGGATATGCACTCAGGAAAACGAAAAAGGGTACTTACCTTGTCCCAGCATCCAGCTAACATGACCAATTAGAATGAAGTATGCCGGCGCTTCGAAGAATTGCATATAAACATAGACTAGCGATCCAATAAGATTTGCCATGCAGATTGAAGAGGTTTGGATGAAAAACTGTAAGAAAACGTCTTGATGGCTGCATAAAAAGTACCCTACTATATATAAAAGAGTTGTGTGTGTTTTCTTCTGTCCATCCATCACAAATGGAGTGGGGGCACGGCCTTTTAGCGGTTGGTGGACAACAACCCGAAATTTTAGCCACGGGAGTAATCCAGATCACGAATCTGAAGTTGGATTTTGAAGTTTTGATCGCAATCAATCGATATTGATCAAACTATAGTTTTTTGTGGATGCCGTTCAAGCAATCCGAAACTTCAGCCCTGGTGGTAATCAAGGTCGCTGAACACGAATCTGAAGTTCGTTTTTGAAGTTTCGATGGCGATATTGATCAACTTATCGATTTTTGTTGATGTTTTCATTTTTTCTGTTTCTTTCTAACCTGCCCAATCGACGTAGTTAAGGTGTTATTCCTGCGAGAACCCTGGCATAGATGGCAGCTGCAATTGATGGTGAGAAGTTATTACTACAGCGAAGCCGTTAAGAAGCTGGAAAAAGATATATTGCGGCGTTAACCAATCCGATAATGGGTGCGCCACGGATTAAACTTTTGCGAAATAATGTGTGGGCAATCTGAACGCGTGTTTGGCCGATCTGGCTGTTTACAACCTTCAAATGGAACACAATTGTGGCAGACTGCTCATATATGTACATCAATGGCCTAGATCCTACACGTTATCAGTGAGCCCACCACAATATCTTTACTCCGTGCTTTAAGACTGGAAATCATCTTCCAACAAGGAGCATCTTTAAAGCACAATCTTAATCGTTGCTCACAGAAAGTTGCGGTGGTCGGAAACCATGCTAAATTTTGATGTCAGGATTTTCTGTATGCCTTTTGAGACTGTTACGGAGAGAACAATTGGTAGATCTGGCTCTTCGAATAGATCGTCGCCTTCAGAGTCTGAATGATCTACCCCGAGGAGTATCGCTGTTGCCTATTAATGTTGCAGGTTGGACAGCACTGACTTCAAAGCGACAGAAGGAGAGGTAGCCCGGATAGAAAATCGAAATCGAATAAGAGTGCTACTTTTTACAAAGTTCGTGCTCGACCTACGCATGCGGTGACATCCGCTTCTTAATTATGATGATTTCATGCTTCGGAAAACGCCTTAGGCCACAGCTATTAGTGTGTTGCATTCTGCGCGCCATAATTATGTGTATTTAAACTATAAACATTAAGCATAAATATTCAGTTCTAGTTCCAATGACTTTGAGCATCAAGCTAAAATCCGGTACCGATTTCTGCGCCCAGCTCAACTTGCTTCCTCTTGAACTCCGCAGCAGCATCTTAGCGTAAAACACATATAGCATTGTGGTTGCTGCGACAACAAGTAGATTGTTGACAGTGTGCGGGTAGTTGACGTACTGAAAAGCATCACTCATGAATATGGCACAGCTAGACAATAGGTAGGTTTAGCTTAAAGCTAACAATATATCAGTCCATTGTCTTCTTATGCGCTAGAAAAACAATATTCTAGAGCGTTGAAGAGCTGAGTTCGGAAAGTTTCTTCGCAACTGACTCAGATTCTAGCTTTTCATAGAGCGATTACTTAAAGAGCAAAATTTCATTGATATATTCTAGGTTTCATAAAACTTTAGAATTGTTAACTAAAACCTAACTCAAGGTATTAGGTTGTTAGAAAAGGACTGTTCGTGCGCTCATGATAGAAAATCATACCAAATTTTAATTCCTAGTCACGTATCTTTTGTGCCATTCAGAAAGTAGAAGATATGTTTTTTCCCACTATTTGCGCAGCTGAAAAACCTCTAGTATTTTTAGATTATCACAAAATCGTTCTTTAAAAGTATCAATCATTGTTTTTCGCACATCTTAACATTATTATGCACAACTCAGCCGAAAATAAAGAAAGGCATATGCAACGCAGCATCTGAAATAAAGGATTTCTGAAAAAGAATTGCTAGAGTTTAGGAATCCTGGAGGATAAGGATGGATAGAGAACAAATCATGGCCTGAGTGAACCACATTGGTTGAGTGTAGCTATTGGACGTAAGCCTATGTGCATAACAGACAAGACTCGTTCAGATAGACGTCTTTCAACACATTGTTATTGACAACCATTTCAAGAAGCCTAAAACTAAACAAAATGCGCATTCCAGATCTGTTAGTATCGGTATGTCTCAAGGAGTGGTTCTGTCCCTATCCAGTTTAATACTTCCACACGACTTGCTCGAACTTGTGATAACGTATTGCGCTTTCGCTGACGACCTGAAGATTTACCGCTCAACTGCAAGTGATTCTGATTTTGAACTTTTCCAAAATGCTATAAATAATGTCCAAAAGTAGTCCTATAAATAAAGTTTACCGCTTTCGGAAGAAAAGCCCATAGTGATCCGCATTGGTACAACAGGATGCGCCGAAATTATGGCGAATTAGGTATTCAAATCGGGAATGCGAAAATGCTGCACTTTTGAGAAACCAACGATGCGATAATGTTAATTATTCTATTGTTAACTATACGCAACATTAAGATTCGAAGATATCTCCATCGGCATCGATAAAGGCTTTGAGGACCTTCGGAAAGGCATCAACGGCGGCACGCAAGAATGACGCGTCGAGCTCATCCCACGCCTTCTGGAGAGCTTCCTTCGAAGAATCCACGGAACGGTGAGGTTTTCCGCAGGCTAAGGCTTCCAAAACTGACCAGGCGTTGTAATCTATCAAATCTATCGGAGTGTTGGCTAGCCACTCGTGGAAGCTGATGAAGTATGGGAAAATGCCTCAGCACCAGTGCTGTACCATTCTTGCTCTGTAGTTGGAGCTCCGCCCTGTTGGAGGTCCAGAAGGGGTTTCCAAATTGACCACTAGTTTTCTTGTAAGATTTAAGACCCAGGTTACGGAAGATTCTTCTCAACGACGTCTCCCTTGATGTGCATTTCTCGCGACGTCCGGCAGACCGATCGCGCCGGGTTCGCGTGAATTCCTGATGTTGTTCGTAGTTCTCACAGATACGCGTCTAACTCGTCCGGAGATATCATCCCCAGTTAAAAGGGCTTCGTAGCATCTGATAAGTCGATATATAACGGTTTGATGAACTTCAAGGTGGCGGTGAATATCGCGTGCAGAGAAGCCTTGACGGTAAAGCTCAATGATTGAAGCACGGTGGGACGAACATTTCACCATCCCGAAAAACAAATTGTATTTATGTTTGATTGAGATAAGCATAAACAAACTAACGCAATAAAAACAACAAGAACACAGAAGAAAGGAGACGCTCCGGATAGGAGGTCAAAATGTTCGCACATATGCTGTCGCCATAATTTTGGCGCATCCTGTAGAAACAACAACGTGCCTCACTGTTCTATTAAATCATAGCATACCACTTGATGAAGGTGAGGTAATAAAAGATCTTCGGTTTCTAGTTAGCAATATTCTGAATTTCGATAAGCGCTGTGCAACGGTAGCCAACAAATCTATGAAAGCCTTGTTTAATCTGTTTAGAGACTTGTCTTCAAATCACAGTTAGATTCTTCTTCACACACATGAGGTTTTATCGGAGCTACACTGGAGTGCGCCGGTTTTTAATCCCTACACTAGGCTAGTAATGTAAATGAACGAGTTCAGAAAGTTTATGATAGCTTGTAGTTTCCATATGATCAAATTCCGTCGAGTAAAATCAGGAATGGCGATTCTAGGCTAGACATTCTTGTGTTTAGAAGAAGGAGAAATGACCTATTGCTCTTGCACAAAATTGTTAATGAGAGCAGTATAAAACTCATTGAACTATTGATGTTGAAAGCATCTAATACTCGTGGTGGTACAATAAAGTACGATGCTGGAAGAGCCAAGCGAAATCCTAGGCGCCTCTGTTTTTTTTGCATAGGACCCTCCCTTTATATGAGGAGCTTCGTGAAGGACAATCTATAATACGGTGCGCCTAGTTTTTTTTGTCAAAAACCCAAGAATTCCATGGAATAGCAAATTTCTTCTTCTTCTTCTCCTGAGCGTTTAGTCCCGCGCAGTCGCAGGGTCCGCTGTTCTTGTGATCTGTCGCCACCTCATCCTATCAAGGGCGTCATCTGCCGTGGCGCCGACTTCGGCGAGATCTCTCTTGATGACGTCCTTCCATCTTTTCCTAGGGGCTCCTCTCGGACGTTTTCCGGGTGCCTCGTAATCTAGGGCCAACCTTGTGGGGTGATCCTCTGGTCTTCTGAGGACGTGTCCATACCACCTCAGGCGCTGCTCTCTCATCTTCAGCTGGATCGGGGCAGTCTTCATCAGTGCCCTAACATCCTCGTTTCGCACCCTGTCCGAAACGAGGATGTTAGGGTTATTTTACCTGATATATATCTGTTATAGAACAAAAATTTGGTCAGTCTACTAGTTGTTGAATGTATTGAAAAAATGAAATAAATTTCGAATAATTGCAGGTATGGCGGAAAATTCTTGAACAGCCTAATACTATGAGCGTGTATGCGCTTCCGTTTACGCGCTTCTGTATAAATGGACAGGTTCAAATATGTACCTCCTCGATTTTGTGGTTCGTAGTGAACGGTGTGAAGAACCATGCCGTGTGATCAGAGTTGAAGAGTACAGGAGGCGTAAACAATGAAAAACAAAAAGCATATGCAGTCGGTAGTAGTAACACGAAGTAGGTACGCTTCCCTTTGAAAAACTGAAATAGAATAATCTTTGCTAAAAAATTTACAGTTATGGTCGTATCTTTTGATCAAATCCAATAGGATTAAATTCAATTAAATTCAGTAAGGCTTACCAACAATATAGCAAAAACGACTCACTATTTCCATGAAGTGTCTGTCCCATATATCCAGCAGCCTGTTGACAACGAGAACTAAGCAGTTCATACACGCACACCATAAACCTAAAAGTCACAGTTCGGTAATTCTGCTGCTCATATTTAGTTATAGCAGCTAACTTAAGCTCAATGGACCTAGTTCCATGGAGTCACTAAATAGTTTCTTGTTTCCCAAAATCCCATTTGCAGAGTATGTGTAAAGGAATATTTGAAAGTTATGTTCTAGATGAAAAAAACAGAAACTTGGCAAATCCTGCGATACACGGAATCGTCTAATAAGCTGTAGTTTGAGTTGGTAACAGAGGTTGGCGAAATTACGACTTATGATTTACGACTTTCTGAGTTGTGAAACGTAATTTTCGTAAATGTGACTTTTGATCAGCATAGTTTCATGTGTAGCGCGCTCTAGTTTGGATATACTTCAACCGAATTTCCAACACTATACGCTTTCTGCAAACTGCAGCTTTTTAGAGAAGAGATGGATTGGTGGAAGTATGCACTTGAGTCAGGTTCTGCTTTACGACTAGCCCATCGAATACCTTCTTCAACCGTTTTTAGTTCATTTAGAGTCATGCTTGCTAGCAGTGAATAAAGAAATGGTATGCCCTCAGTCGAGTAGTTTGTTTAGCGGAGCCAAGATTGGTACAAGGCTTTATTTCGGCTGACGTTTCGGCGTTGTCGCCTTCTTCAGAGCCTGGAAAAATCGAAGTCATTTAAGAAGCTACCCTCCCAAATGCCATTTCATTCTGCAGGAGCCCATCTAAAGGCTAAGAGACCAAGAGAACGACAACGTAGAAAGTCAGGAAAGGAAAGGCTAACCTTTATGAGTGGACAAATTAGCCCACGGACACCCTAGCTGAACGGAAGATGGGTGAATGACATAGAACCCTTGGGACCACATGCCTCAGGGACCTAACGGGTCATGACCCAGAGGTCAAAACCCGCGCAGGGCTACGTACACCTCGGGTCACAGCCACCCTTGTGTGTAAGGGTCAAGGAACACTTGGATGGGTTGCGCAGGTCCCACGTCTCAACTCCCCTGGGCGAGCACCGGGTGCGGCGGCGTGCGAACAGCTGTTTTGGGGTGGAGATCAAGATCCTTGCGCGTGAAGACGAGATTTCGGCGCGCCGAACTCTCGATGCGCTGTACATTGCGGCGAGGTCCCCCCAAATCAATAGGAAGGACGAGTGCTTGGCTGTGACCCAGGAGCTGGCGCCGCACGTCGCTCTGTGTGGGTTTTGACCTCTGGGTCATGACCCGTTAGGTTCCTAAGGCATGTGGTCCCAAGGGCTCTATGTCATTCACCCATCTTCCGTTCAGCTAGGATGTCAGTGGGCTAATTTGTCCACTCATAAAGGTCAGCCTTTCCTTTCCTGACTTTCTACGTTGTCGTTCTCTTGGTCTCTTAGCCTTTTGGATGGGCTCCTGCAGAATGAAATGGCATTTGGGAGGGTAGTTTCTCAAATGACTTTGACTTTTCCAGGATCTGAAGAAGGCGACAACGCCGAAACGTCAGCCGAAATAAAGCCTTGTACCAATCTTGGCTACGCTAAACAAACTACTCGACTATTGCAACGTCAAAGATGCCAAGGTTCATCGAGAGTCGAACATGGAAGGTATGCCCTCAACTGGCGCCAGAAAACTCGTTGTGCGGGTTGAAATCGCGTGCAAATACCATTGAAGGCATATGATCGGAAGTGAGGGAATTGGTGGCGCACCATAAAGCAACAATTGGTACCTCCAAATGAGTCCACGAATAAGCCAAATTTCTAGGAATGTTTACTTACCAGAGAAGGGTCTCAGGCGTAGGTCTGAATGGGGAAAATGGATAGTACTGCAAGAATCTCCACCCTCAATGTAGTAGAAAAACATGTTTCGTTGTTGCTGAGTCCTTGAACCCAAAGATCTACGGGCCCTCGAAATTGAGGGTACAATATTGCACCGTCCGTCACCCCTACCCACCATAACCTACCGTATTTGGCCGAAATTAGAAAAACGGATGTCAGATTCGTGATCAGCACCCCAAATAACCCCCTTGGACGAGGTTTGGGGGAAATTTTTTTGACCTCTCCTCGACCTCTGGAATCGCGAAAGTAGTGTCGTGAAAGTCATGCTCTATGTCAGTTTAAATCAGCTTACTCCCTACACATTTCCTACACATTTATTTCACTCTAAATTGTCAAACAAAGGTTTCTGTGAGCTGTGCTTCACTCACGTTTCTCAATTTCTGAATTATACAATGTTTTGTGTTTTTCAGCGAATGTTAAACAATGTCCTTACAACAGGTACGGGTTACAGCAGGTACGGGTTGATGGAGATGTCGAGGTCATAATCACCGACTTCGCCCAAACCTTGCCTAGGTAGGTTATTTGGGGTGCTGATCACAAATCTGACATCCGTTTTCCGTATTACCCTGGAGTATGTTAAATTACAGTAGGTAATGATGATTAATGGTTTGGTCATGGTCACCGTTTTTCCCAAACTTCGCATTAAGTACGAATCTCTTCCTTATTTGACAATTTAGAGTGAAATAAATATGTGGGAGATGTGTAGGAAGCAAATTGGTAAAGAAGACGGCAATCATGAAAAATGCAAAAATACTGCATAGCACGTGGGTCGAACACCTGACCTAGCACCTGTGAAGTAAACCCGTACCTGCTGAGCCACCGGCTCGCTCGTCGCTGATCATTTCGCCGCAACAGCGCGCGCACACGCATGCATGAGGGCACGTCCTGACGGTGCGCTACTGCACCCCCCCCCCCCCCCCCTCGAGGGCCCGTAGCTCTTTTGATTCAAGGACTCAGCAAAAACGAGACATGTTTTTCTGCTATATGAAAGGTGAAGATTGTCGCAGTACTATCCATTTCCCCCGTTTAGACCTACGCCTCAGACCCTTCCTTGGTTAGTGTTATCTGCGGAAAACCATTACTGAGAAGCTACAATGTATACCACCATTGAAGATGTGACCACTACAGGTCAAAGGTACGATTGCAAGAAGGTGAAACGGTAATTATGATCATGGTCTAATTTATGGCCAAGTTTTGAACCAAGTCTTGCTGCTGAGTCCTCAATTTTCAACTGTGGTTTTCCATTTTCCAAAACCCCGTTTGTAGGGAAGGATAGTATTTTTGTCCTAGTCACATTTTCCCAAATTCATCACATCTCGTGCGTTAGAGCACAACGACTGAACCGAAATCCTCAGACATTCGATTAGGCTTGACGAGCTGCAACAGGTTGTGAACACAACCTTAGACGAAGTAGGAGTGCTACGGACATTCTCCGAGGAGAATCCATATGTAGTGCAGCTGCGGAGAGACATTTGTTTGTGGTGGCGAGTTATGGAGACAAATCAGCGATCTAGCGGCTTGCACGCAGCTCTGTTTCCAGCTAAGTTTAGGTTCACAAAGGCAAGGTAACTTGGTAGTTCGCCTTGTGTGCAATTAAGCTAAATACTACTCTTTAACTGTTCCTCGCTATTTGCTTATGTACAGGGTGCGGCAAAATTGCACGTACACCTAAACATTTTCAATTTTTTTTTAATTTCCTAGAAAATTTCCCGCTTCATTCGCCTAATATATGTTGACTGAACATCGCGGAACTTGTACGTGCTTGAGTACAAAATAGTTAGACGTTTCAGGCTACGAAGTGCTATTATCGAACTTCATAAGGCCGCCAGGTGAACGAGAAATGATGTGATGATCCCTTCCGTGCCCCAAAGGGGGGTCCACGATACATGAAAACGCTACAAGGAAGAGGATAGAAAAGGAAGAATCGTCCTATGACAGCTACGAACCGGAAAAATGTGAAACTCGTGAGAGAAAAATTCCGAAGGAACACCGGGAGATCGATGCGCCAGATGGCAAAAGGCGTAGGAATGAGGGAAAGATCAATAAGGAAGATATTCAGGGAAAAGCTTAAGAAGTTAACTTATCGTTTCTGCAGAAACGTCAATTCCCGACGGACACTATGAAGAAGAGGAGATTGGAAAGATGCAAAAGGTTGCTGCAACGGTGGCACGGTGGCACGCGCTCGAGACATCGTCTTAGTTATATATTACTTTGTTGGGAGAGTGTTATGTCTGCTGAAGAAGAAAACCTGCTCTTCGGCCAGCTGGTTGTGAATGATCTTATTTTTTGTTGGTTCCTAGTTGATTCGACGGCTTATTGTCCAATTTTGTTTTATTCTCCATTTTCTATTTCCTATTGCAGTTGTCTTCAATTCTGGTTTCTCAGCGTTCCCATATAGTTTAAGTTTAGTTTGGCGCCTCATTAGTGACATAGTAAATAAATAAATAAGTAAATAAACAAATGAGTTGATCGCGTTGGACCGTACATAAGCTATGAAACAGATAGGAAAACAATCATCTGCTTAAAAAAGACAGAATAAGCTAATATAGTTCGCAGAAAAACGTAAATTTTATGGTGTACGAATTTCGTGAACGGCTTTAAAAATGCAATAGAATTTTCGGTATCAAAAAGAAGAAATCAGCACAAGTAAGTGCTTCTCTTCTGTGTTTCGTAACAAAGAAGATGGACTAACTGTGAGCAGCACTGGTTGTGCTCGGAAGAGCGAGGTTCCCGTAATAAAATGAAAGCGCAGGGTGTAAGGGAATCTCATAGGACGAAGGGACTAGTTTTGCTTAAGCCATCTCTTGAATGCCGGTTTTTTCCATGCGGTATTTAGCTGTGAACTCGTGTATGTTCCCAGAATAACCCCAATGAAGTTGCAGTGTCAGTAAGAACAATAAATGACGATAACCACGCAGTTCAATGTGACAATCTCTTTTAAGCCGGAGAAAGTGCTTGCCTACCCGGCGCAATGCGTTTAATTGATGTTCAGGCAAAGGTGTCCCTAATTCTTATGGATCTGCCAGAAATCTGCGAGGGAACAAGTTCGACCACTCTCTTTAGAAGGACGCTGAATCCCTGAGCTGCAGCTACTCTCACGTCAGGAAGTGTCAGCTGCAAGCGAAAAACTGTTCCTTGTGGGACCTCTACCGCAGTGCAGGTGTGAGTTCCACCACAATAGGAAAAGATCTCCATTCGTTCCTCTGAATTTTGCTGTCGACCATTGCTTCGTGGACAATGCCGCGAATGCTACAAAACGTGCTGGTAACCAACTAACCTAGTGCTAATGCTCCCGTGATGTAAATTGGTGTCGGGTGCACACAGTAATTCGCTCCTGTCAGCCAGAAGTATCCAGACAGCAAAGAGTTTAGCGAAATCGCGCACATGTCATAAAACCCTGAAACGTTAAGATTTCATGTTTACAGTCTAAAGGTGAAAATGTGGAGCTGGCAACCAAATTTCTGTTGGTGCTGTGCATCAGTGTGCTTTAAAATAACTTCAAAGAATGCCTACCCAGTACAATCATTATTTTGTAGCATGAAAGCCGACGATGACACTTCCGTACCATAACTGATAGGACCAGCATATATATTATCTGAAATAAACCATACGCGCAAGTCAAATGAAGGAGAGAGGGTAAAGTCGGTGAATGCTTGTTTGGCCAACAACTTTATTGAGCGAAGCATCCCCAAGCAGGGTTTGGTTAGCGTCATACTTAATTTTTATCTTGGACGCCGACTGAAACTATTTATACAACGTCTGCATCTGAATCTATGGCGATCGACACAAAAATTACGATAGCTTTCTGCTCACTGTTGTAGCCTTCCAACATTAATGCAGAATAACAGCTTTTTAGTAGGTTGTCCGGAAAGTTCTCGGCGTTTTGAGTGCTTCAATTTCAACCAGCATAACTTTCTCATGTGTTATCGGATTTAGACGAAATTAGCACCGATCGAATCAGCACACCTCTGCCAACCGGCCTCCTTTCGACTTACTCCATCATCGAAAGAATTAGGTGGTCGAGATTCGACAAAGTCCACGAAAGCTGTTTTGACTTGTTATTTAATTGCTAATTTTAAACTGTTAAAGAACTGTGAGATTTTGAATAATTTTGCATATCGATTTGTAACTGAGTTTATTGGTCCTGATTGGTTAAGGTTTCACCGGCGAGAAAGTTCTGAAATGTTTGAAAAGGTGGTAGTCGGTTGGTAAGAGGTCTGGAAAATATGGCGGATGAGGCAGAACTTCAACCCTTAATATGTTCAATTTTCGATTTTCGATTTTCTTTGCGAAAGAATCTGGCCCCTTCTATTGACCAATGCTGGCTGAAGTTGACACAATTTTCGGTGCATTTTGTCGACTTCCTTACAGTAGGACTCTGCTGTGATCCTTTGCTTTGGCCATGTGCCAAAAAAGTTGTAATGGATCACACCATCCGCCGACCATCACACAGTGAACATTACCTTTTCTTGGTGGAGGTTCGGATTGGGAAAATGCCTGGGGTGCTCATTGGCGTCTAACCACTGTCCGGAACGTTTCCTGTTATCTCATACAGAATCCGCTTTTCATCACAAATGATGACCAGATCCAAAAACGGGTCAGATATGTTGCTTAAAAGTAGAGAACAAATCTCGAAACGTTGCCGCTAATTCAACTCGTGGGCACCCACTTTTCGAGCTTTTTTCACCTTCCCAAGGCGTTTTAAAACATCAGCAATAGCAGTTTTATAGACGTCTAGCTTTTTCTCGATCCAGCGAACTGTTTCAGCTTTCGCCAATTGCTTCGTCGTCCAGGTTTGCTCTAGGTCGATCGCTAGGGGGGTCATCTTCGGGTGAAATCTCCGGTCCAAAATTTACTGAACCACTGGCGCACAGTGATTTCTTAACACTATTAGGCCTCCACACTTGATTTGATTTGTCGAGCTGTCTCGGCTGCGCGTCGTCCCAATTTGAAGTCAAGGCAAAATATCGTTCGGAATTGCTCCTTCGACATACTTCAGTAAGCCCTTCAAGGACAGAAATATAAAACAACGTTGAAGCATACATTATTTAGTCAGATATAGCGACAAATTCTGTACAGAAAGTAGCATTAATACACAAAGCAAGTTGAGTTTTTACTTAATTGTAGACGAATGAAAACGCTGAAAACTTTCCGTACAACCTAATACCAGGTACGCAAGAAAAAGGACTCACAAGGACAGGAAATATGAATGCTGCTTTAAATAGTTTACCGTACCTCTGTTATGGTTCCATACACGATGAAACTCACGCCGAGAACGAGGTTCACGTTGCCAGGCTTTCTTGTTGAAGTTCTGAAAGCACTGCGAGCAATAACAGAATCGTGGCTCAAAACCCTCTACAAACACTAAACTTCATATTTCCAGCCATCTTCTAGAATACAATAAACAAACACAGCTTAAGACTTTCAGTTTTGTAGACTGCTCGCGTGGATTTCCAGCTTTATACTTTTTATTTCTTTAGTGTTTCACAGTTAATTAATAAAATGTTTAAGACGAAGTTGAGCAGTAGCATAATGACAACACACAATGATAACCCAACACTCGTGTGTTATGCCACCACATAACATTCAATCTGATTTATTTTGAAATGCTGAGAGTTGAGGGACCGAAAAAAATCATTCTCTCTGTGTTCTTATTAGTTCAGTTTTGTCGTTCGAGTTCAAATTCGAATTTATTTATTTATTGAATTACTCTGTATAAGACAGGAATGGATAAAACTGCAATACAACAAACACCAAAACTGGCAAACAAAAGTAGCTCCTAAAGATCTCCGAACAGAGAATTTGTTTTGCTACGATGCGTTTGAAAGAATGTTTGGATTCCGGGAGTGAGGTAGTCTTACTAACAATAAGTAGTTAAGCTAAACCTGCTCTAACTGTGAAAAATTGAGCTCTTACCGTGGTCTCAGGCTTAGATTACTGAAGAAGAAGAATTGAATTTTACGGAAAGCAGCAGTGAGATTAACTGTATCCTCGGTACAGAGTACCTATTCTTGAGCGCTGCTTTGACTACACTAATCGTTCAATGAACTTCGAATTAAGTAGCAAGTAGTAGTCACTGGCGTTTTTCCGTAGACAGCGTTGACCAGGCAAACCTGTCCAATCTTTCCTGGTACCGATTCTGCGACTCGAAAGGGATGCAAGGCTTGGTGGGTGTGCGCGAAACCCGAACTCTGGCAACAAAGGAGCTTCAACACAGGACCGGAACCAAGAACAACGATTCGGAATTTGTGTCATCTGGCGTCCCTCTGCCTGAGGATGCTGGTTTATCCTGCAACGTCTCCTACACCCTAACATTCTTGTTTTTTCAACGCTTTATGTGTTTTTTCCCTTAATAGGTTGTTCTCTCCAGATATGACTTTGACATTGTAGACAACAGCTTTGTTCGAAGAAGGAGGCGGCCACAGAGTTGAATACTTAAAAGCCTTGAATTTTCCTCCTGGTGGCAATGTGTGTCAATCCCATGACGTCCTCGAAAAATCGGCGAAGGTTGAACTCGTCGTAATTAATTCGAGACTACCTGCTGAAGTTCTTCATTTTCTATTGCAGGGCAATAAGCATCCAACACTTTGAAGTCTTCAATTCTGCCGTTATAACATGTCTTTTTCTGCGCGCACGAAGCTGCGCGCAAATCTCTACAATGTCGAAGCCAGACCTAGCAAAAGCACTCATTAAGTTACAAAACATCACCTAAATAGCTGAGAAATACAAGGTATGTAGCATTTTGCCAAAACCATGAGAGATCCCCCTTCAAAAGGATGTCGCAATACGACTCCTCGATTCTCAAACCTCAAGTTTAATCCTAGGTACAGCGGCCCTTCGGAAGGCATTTTGAAAGGGCCCACTCAAAGCCAACGCAGGCATTAAGTAAGAACATCTATTCACCTTTAGAGCGGCTTTTATGCCATTGAGGAACAATTCTCTACACTGTGCACTGCACTGTTTAGGTAGACTTGATTCTAAAAAGATGTAGCGTCCTCGATAACAATTGGCGCTTTGGCACATTGTATGAACAATTCGTATCTCGACTGAACATTATGTAGCCAGACTTATTCACACTACAATTCTATATGCATTGAGTCTAGAATTTATGTATTCTATTCAGGTAGATGAGTTAGTGGACTATCGTCGGCGAGAAACTGGATTACACAGAAGTAGCCTGTTTTTGTGGACTTTTAAAATCCGTTTTGTAATAGCAGGATTATCTGTTTTCAAAAAACTGCACGTTAAATTTTTGTTTAAGCGGAAAGCGGAGGTATAAGGTATTACAAGAATGCTTTGTTGTACCAGGGAAACGCCATTCCCCTGGTACAGGGTGGTGAACGGTATAGCGCTGTTCTGCTTCACATTACTGATTTTAGATCCTCTCACGGATAGCTGTTCAAATTTGAATAGATGATTAGGTACGATAGGATTGTGATGGATATATTTGTTTCGAGAGCATCTGGAAGAATGCTGACCATGTTCACTTTTATTTAGCCATTGAGTTCCTTAATTTTTTACAGCTATTTTTCTTTTTTGTCTTTTTTCATTACAGTAAGACCTTGGAGCAGTTTTCAGTTTTCAAGTAAATGAAAGTTAAACTTTAGTAGAATTTGTTATCTATGAGAAACCAGCTTTATGTGACATATGTGGGAGCAAACAGGTTTTGAACAGAAGGCGATAGAGTTTGGAGTTACTCAATCCGTTTTGGGATGCGCCACGCATTCTACGTCGACGGGAGGTCACAGAGGCGATTTGAATGCGTATCAGGTCTATACATATAGTGACTTGCGGTGGTCACTCAATGAAGGATCAGCGTTTTATCCTCCCCAGACAAGTCTGGCATCAATTCGCCGATCCTGGAGGAACAGAGGGCTTGGTTAGCCTCGGCGAGAAATCCGAAACAAGAGCTTGGTATCGAGTGCACGCGACAGTCGGAACTTCTCACTGCGCATCACGCGCACGCCTCAAGCGTACGTAAACAAAATATGTGGCATAATACGCAATGCAACTCCAATAACCTACAAAGTTTATAGATCACACAAAGTGCAGCAAACAGTAACAAGAACACAAATTTTAATTTTTGCGTGATAGGGGGCGTAGCGCAGTTGGAGGACGTGCCGGCTCTCGCGTGTACCCGATACCAGATTCCCGGTTCGGTTTTTCCGCAAAGGCCAACCAAGCTTCCATCCCCTGGGGTCGATGAACTCGTACCAGACTTTACTTTGAAGAATAAAGCGCTGACGTGTTCATCGACTGGCTACCGGATGTCATTGTATGGCCAAAACGCATTCAAAGCACGTCCACGACACCCGTAGATGTAGAATGCGTGACACACCTTAAAAGATTGACAGACGCGTCCTTTATCCTATATTCTTTACCCTTAATCGCTCATAGCTGCATAGATGCGTTTTTAAGCCACTTCGAAAATAAAATGTAATTGGGTCTTATCCAAAGTGTCTCTACTTTGACTTGAAATACATTAGACCATATGGTCGAAAATTGCCCAGGTTGACTTAAAGATTATTATTATTATTATTATTATTATTATTATTATTATTATTATTTATTACATGGCTAAAATCCATGTGAAGAACAATATAATTAGAAACAGTATACAATGACATCCACACGACATTGGCCAACGATCAGACCAAAGTGTAATAGAATGATTAGAAAGTACATGCGATAACAAACACTCGGAGAATGAAGAATAGAAAGGAGAACAGACCAAGAGGGACTCTGCCACAAGATCTCGTTATGTCCTAGAATTATTTATAAATCGACTTGCATTCGTAATAAATGGCTTCAGGTTGTACGGAATAACTGAGTTTTTGGCAAGTTTCATATAATCCGAACCTGCTCTATTGACCAAAAAATTATGTCGAATTGAAGATTTTGCAGTGCTTAGTGAAAGCTTCTCTCCTCCACCTCGGGTTCTAGATGGTCTCACCATGAAGAAATCACGTTTGTCAAGTCCACAGAAACCATGGAGAATTTTGTGTGCCAATACGAGGTCGTATACTCTTCGTCTGTATGAAAGTGTCTGTAGCCCAAGTTGTTTGTTTCTTGTATCACTGCTGGGAATAGCATGGTAATCAAAGCCACATATCCTAACAAATAGTTTTCTAGTGAAGCTATTTTGGACTTTTTCAAGTCGAAGTATATTTTTCTTCTTAACTGGGTAAAAAATTGTTGTTCATACTCAAGTTTAGATTCCGTTTGAAACGAGAAGTGTTCAGTTGACAGGAAACTTCTCCAGTCTGAAGTAAAATAATTTTTCCTGAATGGTACTGGTTGGTCCAAAAATGGCAAAAAAATTGTCGGTTGGTAACTCACGGATGGAAGGACGGGGGTACGTATCCACCTCCATGCAACTGGTACTGACCATTTTATTGCGCTTGCTTCAAACCAAATCGTGTCAGCTTTTCAGATTTAACCCAAATGTGCACCAGAATTTTTTTTACATTAAACTTTTTGTGATATGTCAGACAGAAATTATTTAAGAGTTCAACTGTAAAGTTCAACGGTTAACATCCTTCTACTAGAGATACACCTTAAGATACCTTAAAATGACAAAAGGCCTTGCTAACAATAAAAGATCACACGGAGAATCGATATTAGAAGCAAAACTCAAGTAAATTTTCTAAAATTTAATGTGTGAAAAAGTATTCTGCTAAGTCACTTCATTGCAAAAGAAGAAGAAAGGTCTACTCAGGATTAGTGTCTCTTCTCCATGATCTGTGTCCTGACCGTTTAAGGTGCCATCGACAACCTCTAGTTTCGTTCTTTTGTAAAATCGTGCACTTAAAAATATAGCTATGTAATGTGAAATGTAAAATGTAGCTATATTACAAAGAGCAGACAATGAGAGGTAGGATAAAGGGGTTTCTAAAAAATTTAGAGAACGATTGGCGTCCTGGATCTGTAGCGAAACTTCTAGGCCACTACTTCTAGGAGAAGGATTGTTTATTCATTGTTAGTATGTTTTACAGTAAAGTCCAGAAAAGAGTAAAGTAGAATGTGCTTATTCTAAAAAAGTGTGAGAATCTGTTGAAAAGTCCGTATCCATCCGATCTGTAACTGTAAATAATGCCTCGTTGAACCGACCGCATAAAGACTGTATGACTTGGTTGTAAGCTGTCAAAACGATGTTTTGTTGCGATCGAAACTTCTAGCGCCAGGCGGGATTCGAACCCGCACCTCCCTCTGACCGGGCGGGAATGCTCTACGCCATTACACCACCGGCGCCGTTTGATCGAACGCAAACTGAAACTGATTTGAATTATTTCTATCAAGACCATCAGCTTAACTGGTCCCATGCTGATGTCAGCGGCCAGCTCATCCCGGATACGGGTGGGTGCTGATAGGTTCCACGAGGTGTGGATGTTGCGTTCGATCAAACGGCGCAGGTGGTGAAATGGCGTAGAGCATTCCCGCCCGGTCAGAGGGAAGTACGGGTTCGAGTCCGCCTGGCGCTAGAAGTTTTGATCGCAACAAAACATCGTTGTGACTACTTACAACCTCGATACCAGCCAACTGAGGCTTAAAGAAACTGATTTGAATTGTTTGACTTGGATTTGAAAGCTGTACTACGTTTCACGCTGCTTAAAATTTACTTTTTTCTGTTTTCGCATTTCTCTTTCACAAAATTATCCTTTCTGCGTTCTTAGAGATGTTCCATGATACGGAAGCTATTGGAAAAAAAGATGTTTGAAACGTTCATAAGCTTTGCACAGAATTGTTTACAACTTTAAAAAATTGTTCAGCAGCTTTTATTGGCAGAAGTATATAAAATGTAACACACTTTAACTTATCTGAAAAGATTACTTTTTACTGAAGTAATTTGAATTTAGAACCGAAAACGGTTAAAACTTTCAGTTTGTCGTTATGACAACAACCGATAAGCATCCATCAGTTGCCATTAATTTCTCATGCAGATCCTATAAATCCTACGGTTGCTATAAAAGCTAGCTGCAGGGTGGAATTTCACCTTAGGAAAAATGAAAAGACAAGGGAAATTTGGGTAAATAATCACATTAAACTAATGAACAATGCGTAGTATTACACCTCTTCTACTGAGGGACAGCTATCCTGTACACATTTGTTTAATTTGCATTTAGTTTGCACTGCTAGCGATGACTTATCGTATTGGGACTGACCAGGGAAATTTGATGTCAATTACGAGTGCCCACCTATCAACTGACGGTGTGGTTGAGAAGACCGTAACTTCTCCTTGTTTGCGACAACTGCAAGCCTAACCCAATATGTTCAAATACTTTTTTCATGGAGCAGTTTAGCCATTAAACTACAAGCGTAGGGCTCGATTTTATTTGTAATTAGGGCCAATTTTGGTAACCTTTTGGAGATTTAAACACGAGTTTTTCCAAGCTGTCATCTGTCATCTGTTTGCATACAACAACTCGTCGGTAACTGTTACTTCTAAGAGCGACATTTCATGACTTGTAAAAATGATCTACTTTTCGGAATAAACTAGGCACCAGAAGAGGGATATAGTGTGTTTTTTTCAGTAGGAGAAATCGAAACAACGAAAAGTTACTAACATGCAATCGTATTTGTCCACATTCTCCGCATTTCCACCGGCTTTAATCAGCCACTCCATCGCTGCCTCCCGTCAATGTTGTTCAGCTATAACCGCTATTAACTGCCTCTGTTGCTGTAAAATGACACATTATTTTTTATCTCGAAACATGGCCTTCAGAGAGCTCATCCAAGAAGCACGACCTCCATGTTATCATGCCGTCGCAAAATTAATCACCGTTTCGAGGTCTGTATAAATAAATAAATGATGAATGAATAAAGCCATATAATATGTAGTGATAGTTTAAACAAGCTTTTGTACCCTAAATCATTTCGTCTCAGGGAAAGTCACACATACCATTCGGTATGTTTTTACCTGCTCTTTCAGAAAACATGTGTGAATGTCGCTCTAGTTTTTCTAGCTGACCTTTTCCAGGGCTCCGTAAAATCATGAACCGACGCGACTATGGAGTCATCATACTTTACGAATTTAAATTGGCAGAGTCATCCCGTAACCTTCGCAGCGCTTTTGGGACGGACTGTACCTGCGTACGAACGGTGAGGTCCTACTTCGAAAAACCCGCTTCCGGCGATTCTGATCTCGAAGAAAAAACCGAGTCGCGGGCGCAGGTCGTCGCTTGACCATGAACTTTTGAGGAGTGCTATCGAAGCAAATCCAGAGACGAATGCATGTTCGTTAGCAGAGGATCTTGGAGTACATCATAGTACGGTAGCAAGACATTTGCCGAGAATCGGCGAGTTGAAGAAGATGTCGATGTAGCTGCCTTATGAGCTGACAGATGAGCAACGTCTGGCACGTTCGACACTTGCTCCAACCTGCTAGTTCGCTTTAAAAATGATCCTTTTGTAAGCCGCGTTGTAACTGTGGATGAAAAATGAGTCCTTTAAGATAAAAGGAAGCGGGGATTGGGTAGATGAGGATGCTCCTACGACATTCTTTCCTAAACCCGACCTTCACCCTAAAAAGTAGTGCTTACCTTGTGTGTTGTAAAGGTATAATCCATTACATCATTTTGCAATCTGATCAGGCAGTCACAGCAGAGACCTGCTGCTGCGAGTAAGACGAAATGTATGAGAAGTTGCAAAAATTGTGGCCGGCAATGTTGAATAGAGGAGGGCCGGTTCACTAATTTGGCCGATGTTGAATGTGCCCTCCTTGATTTCATTAATTCCTGTGGTCTCAGTTTCTGTTGTAATAGATAAGATTTATTTCCTTTTTGTTGGAAAAAATTAAATTCTGGTGGTTTTTAGGTCGTTTAACAAAGTTGTGTTTAAGCTGAGTTGTAGCAGTATGAACTAAGGGGTTCGTTTCGGCGATTAATTTTGCGACGGCCTAATACATTACAATACGAAAGCTATGGAGTCTAAGCAAAGCAGCAGAGCACAGGGTATGATAGCAGCTGGAAAGCTACGACTTCAAACCAGGCGTGGCTACAAAGTCTAGTAGATCTGTTATTTACTCTTGTTCCAGGTAAGAAGGGGATTAAGCGATGAATAGTTCCAGGCGTGCTGTATGACAAGGATCCGTTCCGGTGCTTTCTTCATGGGATAATCAAATTAGTGAACAATGAACATCTCTGAATCAAAGCCAGATGATAAGCTGTGTTGATTCCCATATAAAAGAAACGTTTAGAAATGCTTACTATGGGATATTCTTGTTTTCCGCCACGCTTCCCCTTCGAATACTCATATGCTTACTGTTTAGAAAGCCGCGTCGCACTCCTTAAAACGCTATTAAGCGTGTACCACAAAATCAACTATAAAGTGGCAGTTAGGAAACGATCAAAGCTCCATCGCGGCAGGACCCGATATAGTGAGGAACCCCCACGTCAATTCCGTGACGCGATAAACCGATATGAGAGCTTACAACTGCTTCGAGTCGAGCCATGAAGCAAGGGAGGGGTCTGATGTGTCTGAATGTCTATATGTCTGAACGGGGAGAACTAGCCATATGGGAAGAATTCACAGCTCCTCATTTAGTATAGAAATGTGTTTCTTTTTTGCCAAGTCGTTGAACCCAAGGAGTACGGTGCCGTTGAAGTTAGTATGAAATCGGCGCCTCCGCCTCACGAGCGCTGGGGAGTCACTTCTACGCCCGCTACGTTTCTGCTCTCGAACGGTTCGGGGCACAGTTTATAGTGGTGCTGCTTCATGCGAGGGACGTCGGGGGTTCGGTTCTCTGCGTCATGTTATTTTTGCGTTTCAACTTGCTGGCTGAGATTTCCTGATATGTACATAATTTTCGGGTGTTTTCTGCGCAGTTTACGGCTGTAGCTATAAAGAGTAAATTTCTTGCGACTTCTTTATTAGTGACCGGTTTTTAGCCAAAAGGCAATAAAAAGGTATTCAACATTATGGTGTATGAATGTTCATCACCAGTGATACATAGGCGCCAGTGATCACAACTAGCCCGTTCATTATCCCCAGCAATACACACAGCTTCCCGATTCATGTGGCAATTCAACCTACCCGAGGAGAGGCCTAGAGTATTCGGACTATACCTTCGGGCCCTCCGGCCAGTATCAACCAGCAGACTTGGCTTCTTCAGTTACATGGAGTCGGTTATGAAGCGATTTCACTCCAACGTCAACTTTCACGACCTTACCTTTCATCTTTAAAAAATGGGATAGCATCCTGAAGTTGCGGGTAGCTGAAGCAGAATGGATTTGTTATAATGAAATTGGTGGTGATGTCGCTGGTACACTGAATAATGTGCCATCCCGTTGAAAAGCTTGTTGCGTATATGTATCTGGTTCTAAGCTAGTTATACGACTTTTCTTCTTCTTCCACTCTTCTTAACAAGCGGTTTCGTAGACAACTAAGTTATTAGTTACCTTATTCATTTATGAGCCTTGGTGGAACAAATTCTAAACATGTTTGTAAGGAGATAGCGGCGAAACAAGACATATTTATTGTTGTTATCTGTTGTCCCTGTTGTTACTACTATTGCCTTTTTGTCGTGATTATTGCTGCGTTGTGGTTTATGTTTTTGTAATATTAGAATACTGGAAACTGAATCTTCTGTTTATAGAATTGCACCTGATTTTGAAATCAGTGGGCTAGCAGCGGCTGCCATAGCGCGTTTGCGGTTCTTTGCTCAATTGTGGTCCATCAGAAACACAAGTGATATTTGGTAGTACTGATAGTGACGAGGGGAGCAGTTCAAATTCCTGACTGATGTGTTCACTCTGGACGTTTCAACCTTTTTTTCGTTGCACGCGTGCGTCAAACATCACCTGTATCACCTGTCGTCCCGATGTTCATACAGTCAAGTGGACGCAAGCTGCGTCTTTATTCCTCCATGTATCGTGCCAGAGTGTTCCAAGGGATATACCTCACTTGAGGGACACGAAGTGTCATATCGTTCGTGGATTTTAGGCATAAAAATGAGGGAACCCAACATTAGGAAAATGGCGAACAATGCTTCCAGTTTCAAAGGAGCAGGTCTTGCTATGCGCAATAGGAAAAAACTTTAACTTTTAAAAGAAATGGTTCAACAATTACAGGATACTGCCGTAGCCCTTTACACAGATGGAGCAAAAACGAAGAGAAGTATCGAGTGTTGTGAAGAGTTGGTACACATTATTTAATCAACAAAAACAAGAGCATTCCAAAGAAAGTGAGAAAAGGAACGAAAACATTAAAATACAAAAAACTCTGCATTGAATATTCTTACATGAAAGCAAGTTGTTTTTTCGGATTGGGGTCAGAATATGCTCTGAGAAATGAGGATTAAACCTGAGAAGTGGAGAAGGTTGACGCAAGTGCTTTGCTATTGTTGGTAGTGGTCCCAATGGAAATCTTCCTCTTTCTTATCTTTAAGGTCTTCAAAACTTCCAGACGGATGGTTCGATTGAGTAACAGATAAACGAACGCCGGAAAGCCTGAAAATGCGAAAGCTTTGTTTTCGAGCAGAATGGAAGAGCTGATAACCGACCATGAATATGGTTGACACTACATTACCGTCACCATCCCAAAAGTGTTTCATTTTTTTTGCACACAGATCACAATGTAGATTAAAGGACAGGATAGCAAAAAATTCGTGGGAGCAATTTCGTAAACAATTTCTGCTGACAAGGACACTTCAACTGCAGGGTTGACAGAAAACCGTGGCGTTGCATGTATTTCAGTCGTAGCATTGACGTCAGGGATGTGCGGAATTTCGGTTTCCGCATTCCGAGTTCCGGCATCCGGCCGTCTTTAGTCCTTCCGTGTTCCGCTTTTTTTGGTCGAAGACAGAGCGGAAAAGGTGACCCGTCACTCAGTGACTGTTTCGCACCGATTATTCGCTTTTTGAACGTGAACAAAATGTAGAATAAATAAATCAGCTTGGCTTCAGCTTTTTTGCGATTTTAGTACTTTCAACCCGGTGGTGCATCCTGATGTTGGAGTAGTGCTAAGCAGAATGTTTTTTTCAGCGAACAGCTCAAAATACAACCCAATTAACCCTGACTGTCAGCTAAAAGATGTGGGTTACATCTGAGAGCGCATATGTCTAACGCACGGAACTGTTACCCTTTGTATGTGAAACAAACATCGTTCATGGTTTCCTCATAATATGCTTGTCATCAACAAGAGGACGATCAAGACAAAGCAATCTTGCGGTAGAATGACTTCGGCTCAAGGGAATGTCGCCGTTATAAACACCAACGTTCTTCTTAGATCTCCTCTGATTTCATCATTCACTCGTTCTTCATTCGCAACGGACGTCAACAGTGTAGTGAATATATCCGGGTTTCCAATAAGCCTTGTCTTTCGACCACCACCTTATATGCAACGCCTTTCACAACATCGCGCCTATACGATAATCAAAGCGAAAGGAGAAATTGCATGATCTGTGGAGGAGGCAACATGTTGTGTGAAATTAAGTGTGGTCTACGTAGTTCTTTGTGTGTCCTGCAAAGAATTTACATATGCCAAGCAGCTAGATCACCCTGGAAGGGAATGGATGAGCAAATTAGAGCTACGCATAACCTTGCTATCCGGACAATCTATTTTCGAAGCCCTGAACCCCGAAAACACGCGTGTTCCACCACCGTTGATGCGGATCTCCGTCCTTCCCAATAATCTGGCATATCTTTCGGAAAGAAATCTCAAGAATGCGGTAGAAACACTAGGAACCGCCGATTAACAAAAATGAGGAAGCGAAGTATGCAACGAGTCTTATCAATCTATCAGGATTAGCGGGGTGCCAGCTGAAGACCATGGTGACGTATGAATGACCAGTCACAACCCGACATTATATAAAGAGACGAGTAGTGCGCTCCATTTCCGGCCGAGAGCCTAGGAAGGAATTTAGGAGAGCACTAGCCTTCTACCTTGTTAACCCATGGATTCCAGGTTAGTATTTCTTGCAGTTTTATGCTGCGCGTGAGTTATATTTTATTGTATTCAGATGTGAAGAAGCTAAGCCCGGAACGATATCAATAAACATCTACATTAAGCTTCAAATTAACACACCAATCGAAAAACTATCATCTTATGTTAGACTTTTGATATTCTCTATTCTATAGCGGCCGGTTGGTTTTGATCACTGTGGATCCGGCAACTACTGTGTTTTCCTTGATTCAGCATTCTAACATGCTTTGCTTCATTTGCGCCTCACATTTTCAACGCACAAAAGAACAAAGAAATTAAAGAAAAACAAGGTGAAGAAGAAAAATACCTTGATTTGATAAGATGCCGAAGCACACAATACGACATGCACTAAGAAAAATATGTGCGCTTACCATGTCCCAACATCCAGCTGACATGACCGACTAGAATAAAGTACGTCGGTGTTTCGAAGAATTGCATATATACGTAAATTAACGATGCAACTAGATTTGCCATGGAGATCGAAGAAGTTTGGATGAAAAACTGTAAGAAAACGTATCGACAGCTGCTTAAGGAAGCTACAAGAGGATAAAGTACGGTGTTAATCAATCCGGCATAGGTCATATATCCCGCCTGCTTCTACGTGATATCGTGGAGACAACTTGAGTACGCACTTGACCTATTTGGTTGTTCAGGACCTACAAAGGGAACAAGTGTGGGAGGTAATTTATGAACATCATTGGCGTAATTCCTACATGTCTGGTGTGGAAATTGGAATGCACTTTCTTACAAGAAGCTTTTCTAAAGCCATTAACAAATGACTGTGGTCCGATCAAAAATATCAGTTATACAGTGTGGCAATAAGAAACTATTTACCGATGACTCTCTGAGACCATTTCAAAAGTCAGTGCAGATAAGTGTTGAATGGGGAGTTCCACTTTAAGCAGAGAATAAGAAAATTTGAGAACAATGCTTATATGTGAACCCACGAGGTATTGTCTGCTTAGCATACTGAAGGGTAAAGTCATTCTAAGAAGGCTGTAATTATCAATAGAATGATATAATAATGCTTGCTGCGCAGCCTTTCGACATTGTTGGTGCAAGCTTTAATAGTAGGTCTTATGTTTCAAAGAGGTCGTCGCCTTCAGAGAATACCAATTTCATCAAGGAGTTTTCGCTAGTTTTCTAGCAGGCTAGGGTGAACTAGATAAGACTGATTCGAGAGCGAGGAAAGGCTGGTTGTCCGAATCAAAATCTAGATGAATCTGCTACTTTCTATCCAGTTGTTGTTGTACTTGAAGCGGTAACTGTCGGCGACAATGCTTGCGGGTTGCCACGCACTACGCATCTGCCCCTATTTCAAATTCTGGAATATGCTCCAGGCATTAACAATTCGTGCGTCGACTGTTTTACCGCCTCTAATATGTCTATTTAAACACCATAAATTTGCATGCCTTTTAGTTCAAATGATTGAACTCTAAACTAGAATCATATACCGATTTCTGCGCCCAGCTCAGTTTGCTTCCTCTTGAACTGCGCAAGAGCACCTTAGCGTAGAGCACATACAACATTGTGGTCATGACGACAATAAGCAGATTGTTGAATGTGTGCGAGTAGTTAAAGTACTGAAAAGGGACTTTTATTAATACGGCATAGTTAGAGCAACATGTAGGTTCAGTTCAATGCCAATATTTACACGTCAGCCACCAATCTTCTAATTCTCTAGAAAAACGATATTCAAGAACATTGCGGGAGCTGAGTGCGAATTGATCCTTCAGAACCTGAGAATTTAACTCTTCAAGAAGCGATTGTTAATGAAAGAAGGGAATCCTTTCAAATAAAGATTCTAATAACGTTTACAGGCGACCTACAATACAGCCGTTCAACACGCTTCGCATCGAAAAGGCTGCGGTTCTATGGTGACGATCTACACAAAATGAAAAGGTGACCTGAGCCGTCCGTGATTAGCTCCCATTCTGACTGGCTTAAGCAGGTTTTGTTCTCAAGTGAAGAGGGCCTCATTTTCTTGTGAACCCAGAATCGATTCACTGCTTGAGTATGCCTATGCCGCAGCAATGAGTGGGAAGCCGGCATAACTGCGGTGGAAACACTGAGCAGAATGATGAGGTTGCCTATCGGTTGGCCAGCACAAGTCACAAGTCATTGTAGGCCAAATATGTATTCCTTCTGCCTCCTTCAACTAGAGTGTCCGTCGCATTCAAGACAGGAGCTGATTGAGATCAACATTTGAACTCTGTCCTTTACCCTCTCCCAAAATCTATTAAAGGCCACAGCAGTCCAGCTCAACCTCTAGAGTTTAAAAGTCTTCATTGGAGGCCAATGATGGAGTGGCTATCTGTTCTAAGTTGCGCTCGCTTCTCAGCTAAACCTAACACCTGTCATCACCCGTTTTAGACACTCTGTGACAGATGACGGAGGCATACCTTCCTCGTGGGAAACATTTAGAATCTGACAAAAGTGATGGCAAACCTAGAGAGAAAGCTCCTTCTTTCTCTCGTTCTCTTCCTTGGGCTTAAGGTATACTCCCACGGCAGTGTCCGCGGCACGTCCGCAGACGAGAAGTGCTTTGCAGACGGCCGTCGACGATCCAGGGGGCGGATTAATCAAAGTTAATTCAGTAACTTTAACGGAGAACCGTAGTCAAAAGCTCAGATAACGTGGCTTATCGCTCACCATATCGCTTGATAAGCTGCGTTATCTGAGCTATTTGCTTACAATTCTCCGTTAAAGTTACTGCAGTAACTTTGATGAATCCGGCCCCAGGACGGTCCGCGCCGCATTGGAGCGCGTTTTCGGCGCCGAACTTGAAACGCGTCGCCGACCAATGCGGTGCACTGCACCACGGATGGCTGCCGTACTGCTGGCGGAAGGTATACCTGCCCCCTCATCGTCCGTCGAAACTGCGATCCGCGGGCTTGGTGGGCGCGGCGATTGGCCAGGTGCGGGATTCCGGCACGATTCGCGCCCGCGGGAGTAAACCATAGGCTTTACCTGATTAGAACTCTTGCCAAAACCTCTCTTTTATTTGGAAATTTACCCACTTCAACCTTCTCCTTTTATGAGCGATAACCGTGATGTGCCCAAACTTGTTACCCTTAATGTCTAAGTATAGTCAAGACATTACATCGCCATAGTGGAGAACGAACTCCTACAGTGGTGAATCCATAGCAGTGGTGGAGAAACAGCATGTAATCATCCGGTATGCGAAGGATCAATCCAACAAAGAGGAGCCTTAGGCGAAATCGTCAAGGATCTACCTCATAGACATTTTGCCGTTAAGGAGATCTTGTTTTTGTCACCCTTTATTTATCGCCTTATCTTGAATGAATCGCTAGATCAAGAACGTGTGGCACTCCGTGGCGGATAGCGCGGCCGATACCGCGCTTAACGTCTGGTGTCCGAATACTATACGCATTCATTGTAATTTAATCGATTTTAAATAATAGTTAAGTTTCAATAGGTACCTCCTCGATTTTGTGGTTGCTTGTGAATGGCGTAAAGAACCATGCCGTGTGATCAGAATTGAAGAGGACAGGACGCGTAAAAAACGTGAAATAAAGAAAATACGCAGTCGGAAGCAGTAACACCAAGTTGGTTCGTTTGCCTTTGAAAAACTGAAATGGATTCATCATTTTTGAAGCATGCCCATCAACGAACAAAAATATGTTTTAGAAAACAGACGAAAATCTGGGTGACGTAAAGCAAGCGGCTCAATAAACGGTGCGAAGAAATCACAGTCTAAACAAGATTTCTCGAAAATGTTAAAAATAAAGATTAGCGATTAAAAGGCATTGCGCTTAAATTTGAAAAATAGAGTTTTTACTTATTTATATATTTCAAAACCAATTTGGAAGTACTCTCTATAATTTTTATTGTGAAAGATGGGTAAACAAACCGTGCTTTAAATAATTACAACGATGGCACAACAACAATTATACTGGTGGAAACAACATTCCTTCAGATATGAACCAAGAATCTAATACCTACCTAAACAGATTGTTCCGCTAAAAATCAAGGTTCTTAATGCAGAATCATAAATAGACGAGAGAATGGAGGAAACAGTAAAGGAATAAGCTTGCAACAAGGAAAGGAAGCAAAGGATGCTGCCGGTCTAGCTGTTAACCAGCTTCGACGCCCACGCCAAGAAGCAGCTAGAGATCCTTCTAATAAGAAAGTCTAAAGAATTTACAGCCTTGGTAGCTAAGCAACAATTTGGGACGCAGATAGTATGCATGGATATGGACCGTGCAGCGAGCGTTCGGATTTGAAGAGGTATTGCAGATGTCGTATTTTGAAGATGTATTGCAGAAAAGAAAAGGGCGCGTGTAGCGCAGTCGGAGGAGGCGCGACTGTCGCGTGCACCCGATACCAGGTTCCTGGTTCGGATTTCCCGCCCAGGCCAACCAAGCCTTCCATCCCTCCGGGGTCGGTGAATTGGTACCAGACTTGTCTGGGAAGGATAGAGCGCTGACTTGTTCATCGGCTGGCCACCGCAAGTCATTGTATGGCCAAATACGCATTCATGTCGCCTCCACGACATCCCGTAGAAGTAGAATGCGCTGGCGCATCCCAGAAGGGATTGAGTAACGCCGTCCTTTATCCTTTTATCCTTTATTGCAGAAAAGGCATATCACAGTCGTCATGGAATGCGCCTAATTCAGAAGACATGTCACGGATGTCGTGCAGCGTTCTGGTTTAGAACACATATCTCGGAAGCCATGACCAGGCCTCCGTAATAAGCGAGGACTTGCCTCAGTGCAGCTACTTATGTCTGTTTGTCCAATTGTGTGTGTCGGCAGATAGGGGAAGGGGTATAGGAGGAACTAATACAGGAACACTATCAGAAATACTTCCTAATATCCGATCCCATGCTATGTGAGGGAAAAAGAGGAATCGCTGCAGCCAATTTGTTCTAGTGTCGTGTCTGGGGGCAGAAGCGCACAGGACATTCAGTGACCGAGAGGCCGCTGAGTGTCTGGAAAAAATAGACAGTAGAGGTCGAGTTTGATCATACCCTTTGTGGGATGCACCGCGCATCTACATATATTGTTGAGGCTACTACACGCATACAATTGGCGTATATAGTACAGCGTTTAACCTTTCCCGGATGCATTTTTGTCGACAACGAAAGGATGGATGGTTGAGTCTGGACGGAACCTCGACCTTACACCCTGATTCGAGAGGGATTCGTTTACATGCGTAATCTGAGCTAGATTTTGAGTATACATGAAATATTGTACAGAAGCGTTGCAAGTAAACAGTTCAGAACTTCTTCAATAAGGTGTTTAGGACAAAGACTAACTGACATTTTTATTCTTTTGTATTTTTCAGACACAAATATTTTGCACAAAAAAGGAGGACCTAAAGCGAGGTTTACAGACTTAGCAAAAACGACTCACCTTTTCCATGTAGTGCTTATCCCATATATCCAACAGTCGATTAACAACGAGCACGAAACAGTTCAAACACGCACCACACCATAAACCTAAAAGTAATAAGACAGTAATTCTTTGCTTTATATTTATTTAAAGTATCAAACGTTTTGTTAATAGATCTACTCTCAAAGAGTAACTTTTTTTTTATTCTAAAGAAGTCAGTTTATAGAATAGGTCCAAGGTGAATATCTCCTTTAAATGGAGAATTCAGAAGGAAACCGTGTGAGATCTGCTTAACGTGGACGACCAGTGATAAACGGGAACTGAGCAGTTCCCAAATAAACAGCAGCTTGTGTTGGTAGAACGAACCTGGTACTATACCTCACTTCAGTTAATCCGTGGGTCACGTTGTCATTACGAGGGGACTAAAGCCAAGGTATGCCTTCGGCTGAGGTGGGTATGCCAGCAGGCTTTCCTTGAGCTAAACCGTGGACGGTTGCTGGCGAACTTACAATCTTGACTGCGCGTCACCGAAGTTTACGATATATTGAGTGGACGACACGTCAGGGTATCCAGAGGACGTACCGCAGACTTCGTTCAGCGTGGTCGGGATTCGGAGGAGTGAAAAGGGACCAGTAAGGAAGAAAAGTAAAGAGCAGACCAGTGAAGGGCGACCAGTGAAGGGAGACCAGTGAAGTAGGGACCAGTAAAGGTGCAACCAGAGAAGGAACGTCCAGTGGAGACGATGTCCGTTCCTCCACCTGGGGCCACTGGAAACTGCTCGCTCTCCGAGCTTGGATGAATGCGGATACTCAATTGCAGGCGACAGGCCGGCATACGAAGACAAATTTCACATTGCATGGTGTATGTCAGCTCACGTATTTCAAGATAGTGCTGCGGTATCCGCAGGTGCCGAAGTGCGTTCGTAAAGTCCGACGGGTGCAAGAAGTATGAGGGTCCCTGATGCGAGGAGGGCATCGGGAGGTAACTGAGCTACTCCGAAAATTCTGCAGCGTAAACAGACCCGCGTGTCAACGCTGAATGTTGGTACTTGACGGGCAGCTTGTGCGTGTTGGTAGAAGCTCTAGAGAGAGGAAGAGTTGATTCACAGGAGACGAGGTGGTCCTGTAGTAAGTCTAGCGACATAGGATGTGGCTTTAAGGCAGTTTAAGTTCCAGGACCACCAGTGGTGTCGGAATAGTTGTCTACGAACGTTTACGAGACACGATTGTAAGCGTCGAGCGCTATAACGGTCGGTTGATTAAGATCGTTGTCGCCGCAAAGGAACGATTCTATGGCTTTGTGTATGCTCCGCAGAGAAGCTGCTCAAAGCAAGCCAAGGCTGAGTTTGGAGCTTTCTCGATGAGAAGACAGCAAAGGTACCGTCGAAAGATGTCATCATAGTTGCTGGTGAGGGAGTACCAAGATTCAGATAGGCATTGCCCTTGCGAAAGATTGTGACTGACTTCTTACCACAAATACGAAGATCGTGCCGTATGGGTCGTTCGCGCCACAGAACCGATCGCTGATCTGTATTTTGAAAATTGCCCATCCGAGGATGAAGCCTATAGCAATAGTCAAGTGGTGGCGAATGAAAAAAGAGGCAGCTTTGACCTCTTGCGTGCGGCTACCGATAGTCTCGACTGTCCATGAAACTTCGAAGAAGGCGGGCGATGCAATAGGTCAAGCTTTACAATCGGAACTCTGCATTACCAAGACTAGGCAAAGCAAGGTCGACAAGCAGGCATGATTGTGGACACACGTGAAAGCAAAAGTGCGAGAGACCGAGTCGACACGGCATGGAGAGTCTCAATACTTTTGCCGATGACTGGAGTCCATTTTCGTGCTTCTCATATTTGTATGTTTGTTTGCTACTTACTGAAAGCCACCTGAGAAGAGACCACTTTCGCCCTTTCCAGAAGCTTGCCAAAACCCCAGTCTGTCTCATGCCGAAACCCCAGTCTGACTAGTTGACCTGTGCCGCGCATATCTCGCCCAATTCCCAACCCCAAGCAGTCTGGACTCAATAGTTACGCAAGATGAGGAGTATGTCTTCTACCTTAACCCTGCCAAGCAGCGAGTCTGGGTAAGGCCTGTTGACCTGCTACCGACCTTCGTTCGACGGGTTGTTCACGGCGAGAAGCACTTTCTGAACTTTTGAGTCTACGCCCATTGACCGATATAATGGAGGCTGTTTTCCAAAAGCGCGATGATGCACTCCAAGGCTATTGTGAACGAAATGGAAGCGGTGGACTGTCGACTCGCATTTATTCGGTCTCAGCGCCTCCTCTTCGACAACACCGCATCCCATCCGGCAAAAGTGACCACGGATAAGCTTGCTCACTACGCTCACATGTCTCACCCATCGTATTCGACGGACATCTCTCCATGCGACTACCACTACTTCTTTAGCCTATAGGAGCTCATGGGCGGAAGGGACACAAGGATCCGAGCAGACCTAGACAACCATAACGAGCAGTGGATCAGCACCAGACCTAAGCAGTTCTGGAAGGTTGGCTGATCGATGGCAGCAAGGTCATTGACCTTAATGACGAATACATTCCTTGGCAACGTTGAGTTGTAATTGAGCTATAAAGAGATAAAGAAATTTGTTGAATTTGTCTCATTACTTTTGGCCCACCCTAATAGCGCTGGATGGGGAATGGTGGCGTCATAACACCAGAATAGCGTACCCCGCTACAAAACAGTACAAAAGCTGAAGAAGAAGAAACGAAGGGGAGGGGGGGGGGAGTCAACGAATGGAGAACCACCAAGGGAGTAGGCAGTAAAGGGGCCAGTAAATGAGAATAGTATTTTCTCTCAGTATCGTTCAACATGTGTAGGGTTTCAAGAGGCGTGTCACAGAAGTCGTGTCACATGTGCCGGGGTGTAGAAGACGTGTCACAAACGTCTTGGCTACGTGGTGGCATTTGCGTCGAGACTCAGCAAATGGTCACAAACACCATGCAAAATGCGTCCGGTTCCAGGAGACATGAAAAAGACCTCGTACAACGTGCGCTCATATCCACTAGACGTACCACAGATCACATTTGGCGCAGCATGTGTTGATTTTTCAGAATACTTTTAAAGGCTTCGTGGAACGAGGGTGCACCTGCTCGACTCTCACTCCGTTTCTCTGCCGGTACATGGGATAGCAGAATCAGTTTTTACTTCAAGAAAAATAAGAAGACCTAAAGAAGGAAAGAGGACGGTCGGAATGATCTATTCTCGGGCTTGGGGAAGCTCTCAAGAAGGTGTTTGGCACCCGCTAAGCCTTTTTGCTCGCTCTGGCTTACTTTCTCGTAGGAGTAGGTGGTTATTCACCAGTAGCCTTCTTCCAACTATAAACTTTCGCATTTGACCCCAACCCCCCCCCCCCCGCAAAAAAGATGGATAACGTACTTCGTGTAGAAAAGAATAGAACAGGTTACTATGCACTTTCCAAAAACAGTTTCCAAACGTTGTTTTAGGCGTATATAATTTCTACACGGCTCCTACTAGAAAGAACTTTCGGTGCCCAACTGGTGTATGAGAAATTACCACAAATAAGTGGTTCTTACAACAAGCAAGACGATCTTGTTGGTTGGTGGCGACGCTGCCTGCAAGAGCGAGTTCACGTTTCAAAGTTTTGTTTGCAATAATAAAAGCGAAGAAACAATTTTCTGCGAAGAAGCTTACTTCACTTAAGCCATCCCCAGAATGCCAGCTTTTTTTCTAATGCTATTTTTATTCGCGAATTCGAATGAGTTCTAAAATAACTTAAATGATTTTGGCATTTTATTAAGGACAATAAATGTCAATAAGCACGCAGTTCCACATGACAGTTTTTTTGCGCTTAACAAGGTAGCTCATTTGACTTCATCTCAGATTGCGATTCGAATTCAACACTTCCTCTCTCTAGCGGAATGCTGCTGTCCTAGATGGCAGATACTCTCTCGACTGGAAGCATCAGCAGCAACGAATACAGTTGTTCTTGGCAGATCCTCTGTCATAGTGCAGATGTGAGTTCCATAGCATAGGAACAGATCATCGCTCGATGCAGAGGGACTCCGCTGCCGATCACATGTTCCAAAAGAAATGTGGCAAATGCTACCACACGTGTGGATAACAAACTCACCTAGTGCTAATCCTCCCGTGATGTAAATTAGCGTCGGGTTCACACAGTAATTCGCTCCAGTCAACAAGAAGTATCCAGACAGCAAAGAATTCAGCGAAATCGCGCACATGTCATAAAACCCTGGAAGGTTAAGATTTCACGTTTACAGTCCAAATGTGAAAAAGTGAAGCTCATAACCACATTTCCGTTGGTGCTGTGCATAAGTGTATTTTAGAAATATTTCAAAGAAAGCCCACCTAGTACAATCATTATTTTGTAGCATGAAAGTCGACGATAACGCTTCCGCACCATAACTGACAGGACCAGCAAGTATATTAGCTGAAATAAACTAAGAACTTCGATTCGGTTGGAAGCCTGTGCTTCCTCTTAGCATTGTAGCACGAGACATTTTAATTCCGCACAATTTATAGCTCTCGATTTAGAGGTTTAATTGCCGGTGGCGATGTCGGCTCACGGTGCTGCGGGCCACAGAGCGCAACGAGCTAAGAAGGGCAGTGCTCGAAGCAAGTCTTCCTGATCCAACCGGCCTCGTAAACGAGACCTGGAGGAGGGTGACCCAAACAATCCTACGATGTGCCAAGGAAATCCTAGGCGAAACAAAGAAAAGAACCAGAGGGAATAAAGCTGCATGGTTCTGGAGAGGTACAGGCTGCTGTGAGGAAAAAAAGGAGGCTATAAGCAGTGCCAGTAGACAAGGGCACCCGAGCATCTTACCATTTATGTTAATTGAAGCGGATGTCAAAAACAGCTGTAGCAAAGGCAAAGAGCGCGGAGATGGATGCCTTATACGAAATGCTGGACGAGCCACAGAGAGAGAAGCTCGCTATCCGGCTGGCCAAGACACGGCATAGAGCTTGCGTCGAAATTCGAGTGGTCAGGACGGTTAAGAGTGCTGACGGTAGGATACTGCGGAAGCCAGTCAAGGTCAGAAAAAGATAGGTAGAGTACTTCAAGAAACTGCTGAATAAAAAATTCCCACGTCGGGAAGTCCAAGAAGAACAGCCAACGGAAGGACTCATCCCGTCCTGGAATCAGGAAGAGGATCGTAGCGCTATGGGGAATATGAAGCTCGGAAAGGCAGTTGGGCCTGATGGGGTGCCAATAGAGGTTTGGAAGGTGCTTGGGAACTGTGGAGTAAATTGGCTGACACAGTTCTTCAACAGATTCACGATAGAGGGTAAGATGCCGTATGAGTGGAGAGATGGCATCATAGACCCCATCCTCAAGCAGAAGGGCGACGCGTCCCAGTGCTCCAATTACCGCGGGATCAAACAGATCTCACACACGATGCAGGTTTACAAACGACTGGTCGACTCGAGCCTGAGGGGGATGGTCGTCATCTCCCAGAAGCAGCGGGGCGTCATGCCTGAGAGATCCACCACATCTTTATCGCAACCTTTATCGCTCGCCAGGTGATGGACAAGTATCGGGAAAAACGAAGGCCTTGCTACCTGGCATTCCTGAACTTGGAAAAAGCCTACAACAGGCTACCCTGAGCCGTGCTCTGAAATTCCTATCAAGGGAGGGGTGCCCCGAAACGTCTGATCTCGGTGATAAAAAACATGTACGAAGGCTCGGAAGCGGCTTTACGAACTCCACACGGGATGACAATGAAGATGGTTATCACAGTGGGGGGTGCATCAAGGGTCGGCTCTGATTCCGTTTCTCTTCGTGCTGACGCTTGATTGCATAGTGAATCACTTTGAGGAAGGGGGACCCTCTCAGAACCATCTTCTACGCGGACGATATCGCCCTAGTAGCCGACAGCCGAGAAGAGCTGGAGGAGAAGGTGCAGTTGTGGCAAGGAGCTCTCGCAGGCAACGGCCTGCGACTGAACGTAAGGAAAACGAAGTTCATTAGCTCTAAGCAGTGCACCGAAGCGAACCTAGACTGCTAAGGGGAGGTGATTGAAAAGGTGGAACAATTCCGCTACCCCGGAAGCTGTATATTCGAGAAAGGAAGCGTGGATCAGGCGGTAAAGGGACGGATAAATGCAGAATGGCTCAAATGGAGGAAGTGCGCAGGAATCCTCTGCGACCAGTAGGTGCTTCAGGATACTCAAAGGCAAGCTATACAAAACAGTAGTGAGGCCGGCCCTCCTATATGGTTGTGAGTGCTGGACCCTAGGTAGAGCGCAGGGATGGCATCTGCACGCTGCGGAAGTGAAGATGCTCAGATGGAATGTGGATGGACCCGCCGGGAGACAATGCGAAACGAGGATGTTAGAGCAGTGGTGAACACAGCTCCGATCCAGCTAAAGATGAGGGAGCAGCGCCTAAGATGGTACGCACACATCCTCAGAAGACTAGAGGATCATGCCAATGAAGTTGGCTCTAAATTTTGAGGCACCCGGAAAGCGTCCGAGAGGAGTCCCAAGGAAAAGGTGGAAGGACGTCATTAAGAAGGATCTTGCCGAAATCGGCGCCGCGCCACACGACGCCCTTGACAGGATGAGATGGCGACGGATCACAAGAACAGTGCGGACCCTGCTACTGCGCGGAACTAAACGCTCAGGAAAAGAAGGAGAAGAATCGTACCTCTGTTATAGTTCCATACACGATGAAGCTCACGCCAAGAACGCGGTTCACGTTGCCAGGCTTTCTTGTCGAAGTTCTGAAAACTCTGAGTGTCGTGAATCATGGCTCACAAACCCTCTACAAACCGCTCACTTAAGTTTTCCTCCCCTATTCTAAGTACAATATGACACACAGCCACAGCTTAAGATTTGTAGATTTGCAGAGTTTCTTGTGTAGATTTCCAGTCTTATTATGGCTTTGCAGGAAAGCTGTGAAGCAAGAACAGGATTGGTCCTGCTTCACGTTAATTTAGTAAAGTGTATAAAGGGGAGTAGTAGCTCGTTGACAAGTACTTAGCTCAATAAGCTTGTCTTGTCACAGCTTATTGGAGATGATTTAAATTGAAAAGAGAACAGACTAATCTTTGGAATTGGAGGTATTCCAGGTTTGTTGTTTGAGTTTAAATTTTATTCGAATGAAAATTTTCCGAAGTTAACCTTAAGATTAACTGTGCAGTCGCTCAAAAGACTCATAATCTTAGGCTGTGAGCCAAGGAGATCCGCTAAAGCTTCAACGAAACGCGATGTATACAGATGATCTGTGAGCTCTCACGAAGAAGACACCAACGCGTTGGTATGCATCCTGGCGGTCACTTAACATTTCGCGGAACCCAGTCGGTGACGGCAATAGTCCAGGTGTTGTATCATTACGCGAGTGTAAGACTACTGCGAGGTTTCTTCGTGAGGTGGTGGCTTGGTCGAGAACGACGTAAAAAAACGAAATCACTGACATGCAGTCATATTTGTCCACTTTTTCCGGGTTTCCGCCGGCTTTAATCAGCCACTCCATCGCTGCTTATTGCCAGAGTTGCGTATAGGAATAACCACTGTTGTCTACGACGGTTGCTGAAAAATTGCACCTTATTGTACATTCGAAACAGCTTTGAAAATGATCCTTTAAGAAATGGAATTAGGAAATGAAACATTCAAGGAACACCCCTCACAAAGTGAAGGCGCCAAAGTGGAAGAAAAAATGAAGGAGAGGGTATGATATCAGCTGTTAAATATGTTTTCAAACTAGGCGTGGCTAACATCTAACAACACATCACATCACAACATTTAACTGCTCCGCTGTTTATCGCTCCTCCTTCAGGCAAGAATAGGATCATTCTATGAGTAGTAGTAGGTGTGGCAAATAACAATGTCCTATTTGTTGCATTTTTTTAGTTTTATTTCGCATCGGGCACGAAGCACGAGACAGCTGTTAGCATCCTGAGAAGAAAATAACAGCACTAGTGCATAAGATTCATAAAACAAATGTTTCATTGAATTCATGTGCAAAAACTTGAATACATATGCTGCCTGTAGTTCTATTAGCTTTATTTGATACTTCATCACAGTGCGAATTAAAAGAAGCATTCGGGTAAGTAAGAAAACCTACCTCACAAACGACGCATTGGTGTTGGTGAATTTGGTCTGTACCAACTTGCAGAACCACCAAGATGAAGCAGTTTTCTCTTAGGCATTGCTGACTCTATTCAACAACCGGTGATTATTGCAGGTTGGAGTGCAGGACTGACCAACCTCTGTTTTTAAGTCTTTTGTAGATCTAACCCGCAAACATTTTGCATGACAAACCTTTTATTGCTGCTAGTATTTTAGTATAGATAGATGGTTTCAGCATAGTATAGATGATAAAAAGAACAGGAGAAAAGAAAAAATACAAAAAATACAAAAACAAAACAAAAACAAAAACACCTACAAAAAATTCAAAAACAAAAACATCAGCTGATGGAATACCGCCTTATATACCTAAGAATTCTCGGGGAAAGAATTCTCTCCTTCCTGTCCAGCGCCGCACCATGGCGCACTCCCCACTCGCCGCTCTTAGGCTCGCTCCCCGTTCGCCGCTTCTAGCTTTCTCGTTGCGTATCTTAGCCTTAGCGCGTTTAGGAAGATTTCGTAGGTTTCAGAAAAAAAGTTTTAGAAAAAAGAGAAATTCCTGGGTCAGATGCCGCCAGTTGCCGCCACATTTTCATCACCTTGCGCCTTCATCATAGTCAAATTGCGTCTTCATCATCGTCATGTTGTGCCTTTACCATCTAACTGCGCCTCCATGTGTAGGACTAGGTTTCTCATGTTCGACCATGTTTTCGTGTCGAAGCTGTGTATTAAATTATTATTCGATTGGCTTAATTACCCTAGTTTGAGGCCAATAAACTGGTTGGTGGCTACTCGAGTGTACCGGTGTAGACGAAACCGCGTGGCCGGCTGATCGTCGCAAAGTACTCCACTGTTCTGCTATTTTAGGAATAATGTTTGAGTGCCTCCCTCTTGGGTGCAGTTCCGTGCATAAAACAAAAAGGCATGCAATGGCGACCATGATATTATGTACGAATGAAGCATGTAGATAGCTTATCGAGCGTACAACAATAGTGTGAAGTGTTGCATAACAATTCGTAAGCATCTTACTTAAATTCCCCATAGCAATGAAATCCAAATACTTAACTCCGCAGAGATTTGAGAGTCTTCAGAATAAGATATGGAGCTTTGGCTTGCTAACATAGCTGATTTCGCTCAATTAGTAGAGAGTTTTAATAATCCTAGCTTGGCTAGTGTAGTCTGTTGGATTTACACACGTTATTAAAACGTTTGGAAAGAGAAGAAATTGCAAGAGGTAGATTGCATTTGGTCTATAAGTTAAAAATCTATAAATTAAAGCTTTCGCTAACAACAAGCACTACAAGAAATAGGTAAGCTAAAACTTTAGTGATTTAATGCACAACCAGGAGTTGTGCAGACGACAGCTATCCTAACATTGGTGTCATACAATTTTAGGTCTCGACATGCAGTTTTGAGTAAATTGGAAACAGACTCATGCCACACAGATTGAAAAACAGAGGATTCCGTGGTGGTAATGAGTATACCCCCAACATTTTTTCACTTTCTGTCACACCTAATATAATTGGAATTCCTAAGTTCTTTAATTAAGAGTGGATCCAAATCACGTCATTCGTTTGGCCACGTCTCGTTGATCGTAACCACACGTACTTGGAGTTACTGATAACAAATTGAAAAAGAACTCATTTTGTGGATTGAGCGCATGTATTAAAAAGATTTAGATAATTTCCGAAGACTATCTGATTGTTCACCAAAGCACTGAAATGCTGTCGTGGCTTGAATTATTAGCTTGGGAACCAATAAGAGCAATAAGAGCCAGCTTGCCTCTCGATTAAGGTTCCTTTCCTCCTCCATGAGTGAGGGACATACGAATACCCTCGTGTGGAAAAGCTCACAAGAAAGGAGCTCTCGTGAAAAGATTCTGAAAATAGATTGAAGGAAGCTAAACTTTAAAGCTCGACTGAGACAACAGCAATGCTATGATGATTTTTCAAGTCTATACACTTTATGAGTGATGCAACTGATGTTGAGGTGATCTAATCAACAATTTCAGTGTTTGCTCTAACTCTAGATAAAGACTGGTCAGATGCAAACATTCCAGATGCAACAACAGATCGCAGCCTTTTGTTTTATTCGCAGCAAGGTCTCTTTCTCCTTTTCGAGCTAGCCGAAACAGAGGGCGATGAGAATTGTAGCTTTAGAGCATGGTTCTCATCACAGAGACTGAGATCTTGTTCATGAAATTCTTGATTTTTTGCTCTAATAAGACTCACTTGATCTTTCACATTAAAATGTAGTTGTCGAGAAACTTGACGAATAGCGGCACTATATTGTCTGCTTGGAACTGCTCAAATGTGGGCTTATTGTTGTCCAACGCGAAGAAGTGAATGATGATGCCAGCAATGTTGTTGCAGTTCTCGTTTATCTCTCTAATAAACGGCGAGGATCGATGGCAACGGCAGTAAGAGCATAGTGTCGTTTTGTAACGCAGAATACTCAGCAAGGAATAACTTGTTCAAAACCGATTGCACGACCGCAAATGTCCCACCACCTTATGTGTAGTTTGACGTTTTGGAAAACAGCGTGATTGCATGACCTCGGGGGTAGTGTACCACATATCATGCAGGGACAGCAGAGAGGAGCAGAGGAGCAAACAGGAAGGCCGCTGTGTGTAAGGGTGAAAAAACACCTAGATAGCCTTAGGAGGTCGCAGAGATCGACTCCAATGGGAGAGCACAGGGTAAACTGCTTGACGGCGCAACGGTTCAGGTGGCTGTCACATCCTTGCAAGCGAGCGACGTGTCCACGCGGAAAACACTAGAGGCGTTTTGGATTGCATCACGAAACCCCAAGATCAACCGTCAAGACGAATGCGCGGCGGTGACCCAAAAACTGGCACCTTTTGTCGGTCTATATGGGTTTTGACCTAAAGGATCGTGTTCTTGGAGGTCCTTAGGGTAGGTGGTCCCTAGAGCTTAAGTCATTCACCAACGTTCATCTCCGTCTGACGGTAACTGGTGGAGCTCTTCGGCTTCCACCACAAAGTTAGCCCTTCGTCGTTTCTGCACATCGCTTTCTTCGCTCCATTGACCCTTGAATTTCTCTCTGTAGTATGAAATTACCTTTGGAGGAATAGTTCTTCAAATGTTATTTGGATTCTTCCAAGCACCGAGGAAGGCGAAACTGAGGTGAGCTCAATAAAGTGCTGTAACAATCTCGGTGCACAGCATCACGAACCAACAATTCAACAAGAATACTCAGAGAGATCACTTTTTTCGGAGACTTGATAAGTTCGAGGCAATAAAGCAGCATTCAGCCACAAGGTTTGTGCTTCCGAATTAAAACAAGAAGATTAGCAAAGAATGCCTCATCCACCAGAACGAGAATTGTGTAACCGTCACGAACCAACCAGATACCGAATCAATGATCATGAAGTCTAAGCTAGAAATATCGAGCGTAAAGATGTTTCGGTCCAATCTTCTTTCCGCTAAGCTCATTTATACATCTAGCGCCGTGCGATTTAGTCTGCCTCTTTCTCTAACGGTGAGCACTCTGGACGGACGGACTTCTCACACCTTGCAACATACATACTTAAACCTACGTTACTGTATACGAATTGATGTTTTGAAAACGAAGTTTAGTGCATTTTTGGAATTCCTATAGCTTTTCTCGCTCTTCACCATACTCTTCTTAATCAAACGTACAGGTTAGATTGGTTCGGTTTGCAATTTCAGGTGATCGTCGCCCCAATGCCAGCATATTTTGTATGACTTGTTTTTTTTATCAGATCCTTATTAATTTTGTCGGATATCATATCGCAATGAACCCAAAAAATATGTCCTCGAAGTCGTGCTTGAAAGCAAACCAGAAGTGAAGCCATTACACCGCAAAAAGGGCATACTAAACTATTGTCCGTAAAAACGAATGGCAAGAACCACAGATTAGGAAACGCCAGAGGTAGTCTGAAAATAAACTACATTTTAGCTATGAGCCTTCAGACCGTTTTAATGACTACAACACAGTGGACAGCGACATAGACACCAAGAAGGTCGAGAATTCTAGAACTGATACATAGTACGATGGGACTATACCCATACATTGCCCGCAAGTCCACATTTCCGCTCTTCGATAGTGTTATATTTGGAAGTGAGCGCGTACCGATACGCACACAGACCTGCCTCTCGAAATTGAGCATGTCCAGATCCTATGGAAACAAAGCTTATCTACCGATTTTTTTTACGATTGCATGACTTCCCATTTACAGAAGGTAACACGTGAATAATGACTTACCTAATAATTGGATTGCGAAATAATCCTCCGAAGAAATGATTTCCAGGGATGACGGTTGTTCACAATTTTTCCTTACCTATTCAAATTTTCTGCATATTGACGCCGGATACCGAACTCAGACAGATCTAAAATTCTATCAAAAAGTCTAATCGAAGAGAAATGAAAGAAAGAGAATGTATGCTATTACTAAGAGTCTTAGGTACGTGAAGTGACTAGCCACTCTTGCTGTCGCTGATTTAGCTACCTCCCTTGCCGCTTCCTTGAACTCGGTAGGAGATGCGCTATAGTACATTGGCACACTTCTTCGTCTTGTTTTCTTATGCACATACGCGTTTTGTTTTCTTATACACATACGCTGATCTTATTGTCGAGGTTCGTTAGATCCATCTATCAACCGAATAGAGTGTAAGTGATGGGAGTGAACCAGTCCGGTTGATATGAGCCTGGCTTCTATGCACACTTCGTGAGCGAATGAATTTAGTGCAAAAAATAATTTGCACAGTACAACGATTTCCGGAGTAAACAATGACCAAGATCTGATCTTGTGCTTCTTCTTGCAAAAAAATTGATACCAGCACGGAAGGAGGAAAGGAGTGAGTGATTCGCATGGGCGCGATTCGGACTTGAAATTGACCTGCAAGAGCTTACAATGTGCTGCGCACATGTCCTTTCTTACCAAATGAGTGTAAGCTTGCAAAATACTTGCAAGTCAATCACCATGTAGCAGCTAGGTATTTGAATCTATGAATGTGTCTGCTGATTTGAAGGTTCCACGTTGTTAATTGGTAGCTTTCCAACATGAATGTCCAAACGACCTGCACTTCAGAGAGGTTAAGGAAAGACTGTCTTCATCACTCATCCACTGATCAAGTATTGGTTCAAGCATTCCTGAACACGTGCAACCGTTGATGAACAAATAATTGCTTTAGAAAAAAAGTTTATCGAAACATGCAATTGAGAAAATAGACAACACAACAGCTGCATTATATCATCCCAAACGCAACGGTTACGTAGAAGAAACCAATATAACTTGGACAAGCGGTTGGATGCGACCGATTTAAATCAATGAAAGCAATTAACACTTAGGATTCTGAAAGAAATGGGAATTTAATACGTTGGAAACCGAACATGCAAAACCACCGTTTTCTACAACTTGAACTTAGCAATTTCTCAGCGAAAGCTCCTACATTCATGCAGCAAAAGAGCTTATTTTCCTAATTACAGAAAGGAAAATATAGAGTGAGATCTTTTCACGCTGAAAATGCGAGCGAGCATGCATCACTGCAATCTCTTGTTTACACGTTAGAAACGGAGCAGCATCGCATGGATTTATGCACTGCAAAAGCTATAGTGAGGTAAATATGTGTACCCCATTGACATCAGTCTCCCTGTTGAAAACTTGTTAAAAACATTTCATCCGTGGGAACCAGGATATCACTCGTAGAGGGTGTTCTGCACAGAATGATTGATTACTTAGTTTCTCAAATGCAGTCCGAATCAGGATGCGAAGTTCCAGTTATTATCTTGAAAGGCTAAAACTTCAATCGTTAGATGGTTTCATGAATGGTTGTTTCAGATCACGAATCTGTGTGCGGCGTCTTGTTAGACGTTGGCATAGACATATGTGCAACCGTGGTCCTAATTCTTCGAAATCCAAACATCTGCAGCGCTTCTCGTTGAATTGTCCGATTCAAGAACAGGTACACGAACGCAGGAAACCCTAAAGACTGAAATTCTCGCAAGGGTTAATTGAACTCTGCTTCGTAAAGAATTTACAAGATTTTCACGTTTTCAAGCAAATTATTTAAGAAACGCACCATGTCCAAGTTGCCAGCAAATGTGGCCTCCCATGACGAGCCAGGATGGAGTCGGGAAAAACTGCATATAGACGTACACTAAAGCCGCGATGAGGTTAGCCATGCATATAGAAGACGTTTGTATGAAAAACTGAAAATGTGGACACTGAAGTTTGGATGGCAAGAATAAGGACAGACTTCTTAAGATTGCTGGCTACCTAACCTCCATGTTTACATATTAAATTAATTAAATTCTTACATCACTGCAGACTCAATGCATTCTTCACTTCCTTATTCTACATAATGGGTGGTTGCCAATGCTTATCTCCAGCGCTTCCTTGCTCAAGTAACAGCTGCGTTCGTAGCTGCTCTTCCTTGAGTTGATATGGCAGCGCCGTTGAACGTTCTCTCCACTGTATCTGTCAGATTTTTGTGAACGATGGAGACACGCAGTTGCGGCAATGGATCCCGTGCTTGTTTGACGATCCGTTGTCTTGAGAATGGATATAGATTTATCTGTTTAGAGTTGAGGGGTACACAATGCTCCTATACGCTCGTCCGTTCTCTCACCAAGTGGTCTTGCAATTTCGCTACCCGAAATACGGACCATCTTGAACGCCACACACCTCATTTGGCAAATCTGTTTGTCCTCTCCACAGATTAGGCAGTCTGACCTCTCCCAACACTAACATTGACATTTGTTACACACGTAGAGACAATGACACGTCAGAAAAAACATCACAAGCAGGTGAGTACTTAAGATGAATTACAGATGAAAAAGGCAAAAATTGACAAGTAGTATTTCCCTCGCAGGTGGCGGAACATTTTCTCGTAAAAACCGGAAAGAGATTTAGATAGCTGCATTTGTTTGCACAATTTTAATAATTTGAACCAGCCCTAATAAATCCTTTCTTTGCAAAACTATGTTGAATCTTCCACAATAGTTTTTCACTAGGGAATAAAACACAGTTCCTATATTTGAGAATAGGGCAGACAAAAGTTCTATATGTTTTGATAAATACTGAGGGATCATTGGTACTTATGTCTTTAAATGACTCCCATGACGTCATCAGTGACTACAGTTCAATACGGATTTCTGCTATTTTTAATACGAAAGTAAGAAAATCGAAAGATCAGAATTGTAACATGTAGTACAGGAAACCGGCGTCTCTTAATATCCTTTAACACGTGCGGATTTCTCCTATGCATATAAAAACGAGATAGCGTTCATCATGCCATTACCACATCTACTGCAGTGACTGACCTACGAAGTCCCAAAGGGTGGCACAAAGCTACATCGTTGCTGGAGGCAACGATTACCTTCCGGTCCTCTTATGATTATGCCTTTCACCACGGATTCTTTTGCGCTGGACATCATCCGTGGTGAGTAGCGATCGGGGCTTTCCATTATCCTTGTATTTCGACCACTTCCATCTTTGAGGCGAGTTTCGCCTAATGATATGATCCCATATCGATTCATCGAGTCGCGCGATCGATATAGGAGCTTTTCATTAGGCGTCGCTCTGGTTGAGAGTTGGTATAACATATGCCTTACAGGACTCGGTGTGAGGGGTCAGACGGGTCCGTACGTTAGATACCTAAGATACCTCGCCTCTTTGGTAGCTCCGCCCGCGTGGACGAGTTGGCATGCTCCGGCGCTGCGACCGGCTGTCAGCTGTGATATTGGATGCGTTCGATAGGAACCCTGTCACTTCTTCACATTCCCATCTCCGCCACCCATCTTGCTATTTCATGAAGGTTACCTTGTACTTCTAGCTATAAGTACCCTTCTTGAAAAGCAAAATGTTGTAGTAGCTTCAAGCTGGATGCTCTGACGAAACTTCAATCTTCAAAGCTGTCGGTAAGTAGATCTGCTGCCTTTGTTGCGCGTTGAGAATTACTTCGTATCGATTCTGTTTGTCACACTTTTGCCAGATTTTCTTGCTAACCATAATGTTATCACCGTGAGCACCTTTCACTGCCCACTTAAAAGTCATTATTGACTCTTAGATAGAGAATAGTATAGAGGTTTAGACCTTAGATTAGTATTGCGGCATTTTATTTTCAAGTTGTGTCGACGAGTTTTCTTGTTCCTGCCTTACTGTTCACTTTTCTTGCTTCCTGATCAATTCGTACATCCATTCGATGATAGCACTAGAGCATGCCATCTTCGAATGGAGACCGTCTTCTTGCACCGCGTATATCTTACGACCGCATGTGCTCGCTCCGTCCTTCAGTCGAGGTATCTAAAGTAACGTACCCATATTTCGGATAGAAAAACTGCCGGTCACTGCGATGAAACAATGGACGAGCATTTATTGCTTAGACCTCAACTTTAAACAAATAATCCATTTTCAAGACAACGGACCGTCAAACACGCGCGGGATCCATTGCCACAACTGCGAGTCTCCATCCTTGTCATGTCAGCTCGAGGAAAATCAACTACGAATTGATCAAGAAAGCGCTGGAGATAAAGCACTGGTAACCACTCATTAACTAGAAGGAAGAAATGAAGCCTGCCACGAGTCTCTGAAGATACGCGGCGCGACTGCTGAGGAAAACGGCGACTGAGAGTCGAGAGACGCTCACTGCCCGCGGATCTATAAAGAGCTTGAAGACCTTACACTTTTGTCCGAACCGCACCACTCTAAGGCCTCTGTTATACTCCAGAGCATCCGCGGAACGTCCGCGGACGAAGGGTGCACCGCCGACGGCGGGCGTGGCGGGGCGCGGCGATTGGCCAGGTGAGGATCTCGGCGCGATTCCCGCTCTTCCGCGGATGCTCTCGCGGGAGTATAACTCAGGCATAACCCCCTAGTCCTCCACCGTCCTGTCGGTGGGACTTAGGTCCGTGATGTGTCGATTGTTGTCATTATTTGTATAAACCTCAACCCCTGTTATTTTAGACTTGAAGAAGGGTTTGAGTCCCAAACCGTTGTCAGAAGCACTTGGCTATTTCGAGCTTCACTGTTAAGGAGAAGATAAGGAGAGATGTTCTTGATTGCAACTGATTATTCTTCCATCTTTTTTGAAAATGTGCACTTATAGATTCTCTCCTCGAAGGGAAGGCAAGTGAACCACATAGAAAAACCTCCAGCTACCATTTATTATCAAAGTATGCTCCGTTTTGCAAACAGCCAACCCAAAGTATGGAGCTCTCAAATGTTACTATGAAATCACGGCGGTGATGCCTCGCTGTCGGGCACCGGCATGTGTTCCAGTCATTTTTAGCACTGCAGTGATAAACGTCATGGTATTCTACAGACGGCTTATTTTCAACCCTTTTTAGTAGTCACTCATGCTTATTTAGGCAATAGCTTTTTTTCCACCGTGACTGATCAAAATGCCAAAAAGGATCGCAAGATTCATGACACGCACTTCAAACAACTTCTCCTCTGACCTCACAAGGCGAAAACTGCGCGAAATGTTCCTTCGACGTCCGGGTTCTTGGAATACCAGTGTCGTATTTATTGTAGCAATCATTTGGTACTTGCTGCGATTACGGTTGAAGGTTTGTACGCTGCTCTCCCAGTCTTCTAAGTGGAAAGAGACTAATTATAAGCAACTCATAGCAATCTCGTGTTTGATAGCTTATAAAGTATGAACAAACCCATGAAACGTGTAGTAGCGGGACCACAAAATTCGAAAACGGAACCATACGCGGGAAACGAACCGCTGGCGGTTTATTCATGGAAGGAAGTCCCGTCAATCTCGTTAGTAAGCTGTAGATCCGCTATCTACGCATTACAAAACAGCCAGCGCCCGCGAGCCAGGCCACGATTCCATATCCATATTCCATATTTTTGAGCTCCTCCTACTTATTTGGTATTATATTATTTCGTTAGCCTAGCAGAAAGGAAACCTTTCATACATATTGGAATTAGGGGGCTACTCTCATATAACTTGCTTCCGCCGCTCGAAACTACAGTTCAGACATTTCCCTTATTAGCGACGACAGCGACTTATTTTAGCAGTTACTTCTTACCTTCGGCTAACGAAATATGTTGTGGCAGGATCTTCGCTATGATACCCAGAATAAAAAGTTCCGTAGTCGGCTGACAAGGAACCGATAACCATCCTCGAAAGCACAGTGGTTTCCCGCCATGTATTTAGTTTCAACGAGACAATGGCGGGAAACACACGCATGAAATCAATATGTAAAGGGGACTCAACTCTGTCTCCAGCCACAGCATATTTTATGTTTCAGTCTCTTGGCTTCGGGTCACTCTCGGACATCTATTCCCTGGCAAATGTATCCACTGTTCTACCTCCAAAAGTGTGCTCTCCCAAGGGAAGGGTCGGAAGGGCTGGTAGCGCGAACATGCAAGTTTTCGCGCGATGAATCGCCGCTGACGCATCGCTCCTGGTTGGGCTGTAATGGGGGAAACGGAGCTTTAACAAACTCCCAAGTTATGCTGTATAGTAACGGAATATGTGACTTTTTGAAATGAAGCTTCGTGTCATGAAATAACCCAAAATCGTTTCACAATAGCAGCAGTTGTCTATTGCTTGGATTAGGTCATCCAATTCCCACCCGAAATAACCATCTCCTCTAACTAAGTGCACCGGAGGACCCTCAAATACCTGAGCAGAGCTATCCAAAGCAGTTTATGCAGTTACAAGAGCGTTAGCGTTCATAACTGTAGCATCACACACTATGTAGATGTCGCGCTTGCCGCAGCAGTCGCCGCGGCTGCCCTTATATGTTCAGCTTGCTTCCCGGTCTGAAGCGAATGTCTCAACGGGGAGAGTGAGTCATATAAGAAGAATCAACACCCCTCAATTAATATAAAAATGTGTTTATTTCTTGCCAAGTCGTTAAACCGAAGAAATAGAGGGTCCTTGAGGTTACAATGGAATCGACGGCTCACGAGTGTCTCTTATACGCCCGCGATGCCTCTGCTAGCAAGCGTCTGTCATTATACAAATCCGTTCTTCTTCAGCTACCCGCAGCATTGACACTTCCTTCAGGATGCTGTCTCATTTTTGCAGGTCAAAGGGAAGGTCATGCAAAATGACGTGAGAGTGAAATCGCTTCTTAAGCGATTTCATGTAACTGAAAAAGCTAGATTAGCCTGCTAATTCTGGCCGGTGGGCCCGATGGTACAGTCCGAATACCCAAGGCCTCTCCTCGGGGTATAGTCAGTTTAATTGCCACACGATTCGGGAAGCTGTGTGTATCACTGGTGATGAACGGGTCACTTGTGGTCACTAGCGCCTGTGCATCACTGATGACGAACCTTCATACATCATAATGTTGAATACCTTTTTCATTGTCTTTTGGCTAAAAACCGGTCAGTAATAAAGAAGTCGCAGGAAAGTTACTCTCCATAGCTACAGCCGTAAACTGCGCTGAAAACACCCGAAAATTATGTTCATGTCAGTTAATCTCAGCCAGCAAGTTGAAATGCAAAAATAACGTGACGCAGAGAACGGAACCTTGGCCACCCTTGCATGAAGCAACGTCACTATCCACTGCGCTCCGAGTCGCTTGCAGCCAGTGGCATCGCGTGCGTACAAGAGACCCCAGAACTCGTGAGGCGCCTATTCCATTGTGTCCTCAAGGACCCCTATTCCTTGGGTTTAACGACTTGGCAAAAGGGAAACACTTTTTTATACTAATTGAGGGGTGGGGATTCTTCCTATATGATTCGCTCTCCACGTTCAGACATACGCTTCAGGCTCTTCCCTTGTCAGAAGGAGGTGGAGCGTGCAAGAGAGGCAGGGGAAAAATGAGTTTGTGGAATGTGAGCTCCAAAACGAATGGACAACAGAATAGCAAAAAGAAGTTGAAGTTCCAGATCCTCTTGTTTCTAGTAGTAGTAATACTTGTTTTCAAACGCTAGAATTATTTGTCCACATTTAATGTTCTCGGCGTTTAAACCTAATTGGTATGCTGTCAAAGGTAGCTATCCAATGCTGCACCATACTAAGAAATCTCCTAAACGATAACACCACATATGATAAAAAATTCTGACCGACTTCTGCGCCCACGTCAGCACACCGCTTCCAGCTTTACGATGACGGAGAAGAACGCGCGAATACTGTATGTACAGTAAACACGTCAGCACAACGATGAGGAGATTATTGGCGGTGTGCGGATAATTGTAGAACTAGAAATTAGAGCATTTTAGGACGCCTCAACTTTTAAAACAAAAAAATCCTTTCATTAAGCGAAACGACTATGAGATAGTGTAAGGTCTCTTTGCTGACAGTAAACACCTATGAAATTCTAAGAGCAAAAAGGGGGCGATGGTCGTAATAGATTAGAGTACCTAGTGGTGTTCTACTGACTGCCCCGTGAGAGGGAAAAATTGCTTTCGCATATATTTGTGGCATGTATGTATAACCCACGCTTTAAATAAGAACAGAAAGACTCCCACATACCAAATTAATGTCGTGGCCTTCTGCGAAAGTGGCGAAGAACCATGCAGTATGGTCGGAGTTGAATAGAATAGGTGGTGTGAAAAATGTGAACCAGAGAAAGTAGCAAGTCGGAAATAAGAGCACGAGGTAAGTACGATTGTTTTGGAACAGCTGAAAAAAAGAGGCGTGATTCTGTCGGTTGTCATGAGGGAAGCTATCAACCCTTAAGCGTTATGCTGCGAAGTATAATAGCACACCAATTGCATAACTCTTTTGTTCCACATGTCGAGCAGTCGATTTATAACCAAGATAAGGCAGGTCATACAAGCAGCACACCATAAGCCTAAAATTTAATTCATAGAGAATTCAAATTAAGCCAGAGATCGAGCGGTCTGGAAGAGTTGTGGTCCCCGCTGAGAAGACCTCCAGCCGACAAAAGGACCATCAAAGTATCAAAGTAAAAGTATAGTTTTTTTTGTAAGAGCAGACAATAAATTCAATTCAGTTCAATTGAGAGTAGACAATAAAGTTAAAACAATAAATTCAATTCTATTCCATTGAGAGTAGAGAATAAAGTTCAAAATATATAACAGCATTTCAGAGAATGAAATACTAAATCGCTATGGGAATATAGCACTTTCCACAGTATATTATACAAATCTTCGAAGATATCACTTCTGAGTATAACAAATAAGTCAACGTTTGCTATAAACTTCTGTACAGAGATTTCATGTCACTTTTGGCTTAATAAATGTTCTGTTCTGTTGTTCCTGTTCTTGGTTCTCATCCACTTGAGGCCCACTGATATGTCATAGTAGACCAGGATATGCTATAGAGGGCAGCATCTGTCCTCAAAATGAAATGAGAGGAAATCGGCTTTACCTTGTACGATGTGCTGCGTTTTAAGCTTTAAGGGCGTATCGTGAAAGTGATCTGAATGACCCACATAATAATGATAGTGCAGTAACTGCTTGGTGGTACGGAACAAACAGAGGGGTGACGTTCGTCAACCGTCGCCTCCTGCGGATTAAGAACTGTACGTCTTCGACGTTTGCATCTTCAGTGATTAAGGTATCCATCTTTCACACGCGTCCATTCTTATAGACTAATAAACCTTCAAGTAGCCTTGAGCAAGCTGCTTGCTCTTTCGAGGTAAAGAGCAGAGGTACATATTCACTAACAGTAATGTGTCATTAGATGACGACGTTAAAAATCGAAAGCATTGTCATTAAGTTAAATACACATGTGCCTTTCTAGAATTGTTTTTTCCTAAATAACGATTATCATGCTTATGTCACCAAACAACTGCTGCGTGGGCAACAGTTGTAGAACTTGATTGGCCATAGGTTGCAAACAATTGCAGGAGTAGCTAAAACGCTCATTCCCAACTATGCAAGTTGTACGCATTCATCCAAATCTTTCGTGGATTTCGTGTAATTGAAAGGGTTTTCGGAATATGAAAAACCTATGGATTTCATAAAGGTTTGAACAACACAATTGCTTATTTAAAATATTGAGTTCCCTGTATTTTTCATCCCGCACTTATCTCCTCCTATTTTCTAAATAGACGGTATTCCTTGTGCTTGAGTCCTACACCATTCGACCCCATATGTTATTTCTTCCTTAATAGAGCAAAGAAAGCCTCACCGAGGCCTATTGTTCCAACGGCAAATATCAGTGTTGGGTACATACAATAATTCGCTCCGACCAGCCATAGGTATCCAGTGAATATCGAGTTTACTGAGATCGCGCACATGTCGCAGATGCCTAGAAAAAATTTTAATGTGAATTTTGAATTTTCTTTTTTCATTAACAACGAAAGTAAACTCACCTAAGAAAATCATAATTTTGTAGCACGATAGACGGCGGTGCTGCTTTCTAGCCATAATCGAAAGAACTATTATGTAGGTTAGCTGAAAAGGTTACATTTTTGCTAGTTCACCAGGAATATACTTCTTAATAAGCATCGGTTTTGTGTGATAATCTTAAAGTATTGTGCCCTCAATGTAAAAGCCCTAACCTAGTTGTGTGGGAATATTCTGAATGAGTACACTTGCTAATGCAGGCTCAAAAGGCGTCACATGCTCAGCTACCTACACGTAGATGTCTACAAAGTGAGCAAAAAATAAGTGCCAAAAGTTTAAATTTTGTCTACCATGAACTTTATACCGATGTATGCTCAATTCTCTGCTCACCCACATGCAGCTCTTCTCTTCTGTTTTTTCTTAGCTCACAGATCGTTACAAAACAGCTGGTGCTCACTAGCATCGCAATGACAACTCTACATTTGCCTAATGCTTGACACCAGGAGAAACTGTCACTAAAGCTCCATACTAATTGTTATGAAAGGATGTGCATTAAGGATGTAAGGTTTTTTGTTGTTGAAAAAATCTATAAACGAAGCACGGAACAGAAGGGGTCAAAATGGAAAAGATACACTCGGGAAAGGAGATAGTACATTATTGTCCTTATTCATATCGACGTTAGAAACGTTCACTCCCTTTTTACTTGTGACACCTTCAGAGGAGCAAAATATTTCGCAGCTTGATGCACACGCTCATTAACTTAAAGGATAACGCATAAACACGTCATCAATATGCCACCCTTTAAGGTAGCATTAGCACAGAAAAGTAAAGCTCAATCAAACTATTGCTACAGCGTGAAATCTCTCCACTTTTTCCTTGCTCCTATTACAGCTTTTCCGCTGACTTTTTTGCAATTTTTGTACTCATTATTTGAAAGAGCATTCCTCTTACAAGGAAGGGTTCCCAACTCATGGTGAGCTTTTGCGATGCTTGAAAGGATGTGCGGCCCTGTGAGCGGGAGAACAACAGTCAGTTTTTGCTGAACGCTTTTTTAAAGACATAAAAAAGATGTGTGAAAACGTGTGCACAGCACTCATCAACCTCGACGACACCCCACGAGATGTGCCTCGGTGGTAAAGTAGGTAGGAATGCCGCCTCATAGGAGCACGCAGGCCTTTCAGTTCGAGTCCGAACGCTGTCGATATTTTTGCACATATTAGTTTGCTGTTAATACGCATTCTCTTGATCACAGGAGGCAATTTTAGACCATCAATGCTTACAACAAACCGAGCTGTCTGTTTGCGCCTTCAGATGTGCTAGTTTTTCAACTATTCCTATCTGTACCACCACCATATCATACCGTTTCACCAATGATACCGTAATTGCACACAAATACGCTTATCTTACGGTTGAATATTATGAACCGAGCCATATCGGTACATAAGTGCACTAAAAATATCGTTCTCACGTGAACATGTTGTCGGCCTACCACTTCCAATCCGAAATATGTTACATGCAGCCGAGATGATATATTGAAAGTAGGTAACTGGGATAAAATATTATGCAAAAAGGGTACCAACCGTGACTTTTCTTTTGGTTGCAGATTATAAGCCAGATCTACCAACAGTTTTGCGACCTACCGACAGGGAAATAATAAATATGAGAATTTTTATTCCCTGAGAAATGATATGGTGCAGATATCAATAGTTGAAAAACTAGCACATATGAAGGTGCAAATATACAGCATTGGTTGTTGTAAGCATTGATCGTCTAAGACTACCTCCTGTGATCATGAGAAAGTGCAATAATAACAAACTAATACGTGTAAACCATCGGCAGCACGCGGACTCGAGCTGAGAACTCCGCCGATGTGCTCCTACGAGGCGGCAGTCCTACCGATTGCGCCACCGAGGCACCTCTCGTGGGGTGTCACGGAGGTTGATGGGTGTTGCGCACACGTTTTCACACATCTTTTTCAGGTTAAAAAAAGCGTTCAGGAAAACTGAGTGTGGTTCTGGATCCCGCTCACAGAGCCATACATCCTGTCAAAATAGCATCTCCAAAGCTCACAATGAGTTGGGAACCTTTCCTTGTTAGAACTACATGAAAGTGAGCTTTTGAAGGAGGTTGCCAGTTTCCAATACATGGAACCTGGGATGGAACAAGTGAACCTGGGATAGCTTCTCTGCCATACCCTTTGCGTATTCTGCTGGTACTGCAGTAAAGTACGGTGAGTGGCGGTGCGTGGGTTCTCATCACTACTCATTTTTCAAAAATTTGACGTTGACTTTTCTAGGACCGAGCGATATTCGGTGAGGTGACCTCTAATTGATTCCTCCAATTCTGGCCCTGAAAAAGGCGATCTATTCGAGACTTTAGCCGCTAAAGTCGTAGAACCTTGTGAGGAGCTTAGCAGGGCAACAAAAACGGCATTTTGTCAAATATTTCTCGCAAAGTGAAGAACATAGCACTGCATATTGCTTTCTGAAGTCTGGTAGCATTTCAAAGATCCCGAGTGATGGAGGGCTAAATTGATGTGGGTAGATCCTGTACACGAACAGTTTGATACGGAGTGCATATGGATGCAGAAGACTCCTCTAGATGCGCTACACACACTCTTGAAAAATGGGAATGGACGACGAAACAAAGGCAATACTGAAGAGTTTATGTGAATGTAGTCGCAGTCAGTAAACGTTCGTTCAGCGTCGAATTGCAAACGGGTCATCAGTCCTCCAAAATAGGAGAGTTGGCTGCGGAATTGTCTGGAGGGATAAAGCACTGAATTGTTGAATTGTTCAGGATCAAGCGAATACAACTTATTCTCGCAGGAGCAGAATATCTGGTGCATCCTAGAAAAATTGTTTACCACCGGTTACTCCCCCCTTTTTTACCTCGACGGAAGTGTAGACAAAATACCAATTTTAAGGATTTGTATGGATCTATCTGTACTGACAAAGCTACAGTTCTGTAGCAAGCCGTTTGAACAGGTACTGGAAAGGAAACTGTTGTGGAACGGTTGTGCTTGCTTCTAAAACCACAACGAAAAACGTTACAGTTTGACATTAGTTCTGTAAGCACAAAGTGACGAACCTCAGCTGCTACACCGTATATAATGCAGCTCACACCGATCGGGTAGCTCACGTTCCCGCTCCGGCGTTCCGTTCCACTGCAACATATAGCTGTAATTTTGCTCTTAGGATCTAGGGAATCATAGTTCCTTACAAAGATTAAACAAGCTGAACGGGGTATTCAATAAATGAAGATGCCAGATTCTCTGTTGGTTTAAAAGGACACTTTGCGCAGTCGGATAGATGCAACGATATCGCGAATCGGTTTTGGGCTCTACTCATATGAAGATCATTCAAATTTTAAATACAAATCTCTAGACCCGCTAGGATGGATGGGTCAAATAGTTCGTGTATTTCGCCTAACAGTCCTTAGGCGAAATACACGAAACTTGAAGTTCTTTTGAAGAGGAGTGTTGGGATATCCTTAAAAGCTAATTCAAGACCTAGGCTTCAGATTTACTGTAGTGTCTCTTTTAACTTTGGGCTCCTATCAACAAAACATTTCGTCTTCAGAGCGATAGAAACTTTGTCGTTTGCAGTGAGTTGCGAAAGTACTTGGCTATGATGATGTGGGTGAATAAGAGATGGATGAAGGGTCATGATCACCAATTTCGGAAAAATCCTGCCTGAATAACTTACTTATGGCGCAGTTCGTGTACAGCATTCATGTCAAGAATCAAGCCTGTTCTGTCAACGTAGCCAGCTTTCGAGACCATCATGCGTATGTTGTCCTATTGCCCATAGCTACCGTACTCCACCGTAATACCGAAAGTGTACATAAAAATCGGGAAGGTCACCTCAAGTAATCCTTAGGCAACGTTTGAGCGAAATTGGTGATATTCACGTAATCCCCTTATCCCCCCTCCCTCACCTCTACTTGCCACAGAATACCGTAATCGGACGAGGTTTTAAAAGTGGAGAGATAATCGCCCTTTAAATAACCTTTTCAAGCAAGCTGTACATGGTGATTGTCGAAGCTTAGTGACTGTTATGAAAGCTACCAAATCGCTCGTAAAGCAGAGGGTGCAGGTTCCAATCCTTCCGGGCGCATAAGACTTAATTGCAATTCAACGAACTTCTAAAAACTTGCACACTTTGGCAACCCACAGTAGTCTGCGCCATCACAGCTTTGTCAATGGCGATTTTGCACCCTAGTTCATCAATGTTCAATACCGCTCAAATTCTTTGCAAAAAAGACGCTTTGCGACGGATTAATCCGTCACAAAGCGTCGCCTTGCCATAACTTCCTTTAAATTTGCTCCTGTAGATTCCAGTTAACACCATTCGAATCCCCTCTTCATCGCGCATTCGATGCTTCCAAGTTGTGTTTAGTTCGTCAACCTCTGACCTAGTTATGGCGCATTTTCGTCTGGAGGGCTCTTGATTGATTTACGACCTCTCCAAAACTGCCATTGGCGCCCACTTCGGAGACTCCACCAACCGATTTCAGCGAAATCCGGAATTCTCCATTTCTCTCGAAAGATCTGAATTCAGCTTGTTGTGACTATCATAGTGACACTAAACACTGCTTAGTTTGGTTGATTTTGATCTCAACGCATATTTAGTCCAATTGCTCGCAAGGTCCACTTTCAGGACGTCCTTTCTCACCAACCACCCCCTCTTTTGCAAGCATTTATCTACGTTAATTTAGCTGAGAAAAGCTCCTTTCACGTCTAGTAAAACAGCTCCAAGAGCTGAAAAGCGGCCGCTTTGATATGTCTTCAAAAACGCTGTTTTTCGTTCATTGTACAGGATTCTCTTATTTTGAATTCGTTGTAGTGCGTATAAAAAAACAGTGAAGGTGATCCAACTTCTTTCAGTGGGCGGTAATATAGTAGTCGGTATTCCAAAACTAGCAGCAAATAATACTGGCTTTTTTCGGGGTGGTAATTTTGTGGCCTTTACTGCAACCCAAATTTCGTATTTTATCTCGTTTTCTTCAGATTAACCTTCGGGTTGTTCTTGAATGAGAAAATGGTTTGGTTAGCCGTTTTGGCCGCGTCATCAGCTCTCCGGCAATGCAATATGGCTCAAATAGGACATGGTTGAAATTTTACCCTTTCTGCACGCAGTCGGTTCTGGGAGAGGGACTTGGACTCGGCCTGAGCCCTGTGCTCGGCGTCCGAGTCGCGGGTGACCTCTGCTCGGTTCGCACCTCGGTGCGATACCCACTGGCAGTGCACTACCCCATTAGAGCAATAAAACCGACACCGATCGCTCTTCTGAGATCTGTTTCATGTTAGCCGTAGTGTCCTCGGTTTTTAATGATTTAATTGTCCTCACTCATTCTAAAGTTTCTGAAACACTCGCATGTCGTTGTTGCTGGTTGAAATTCAAACATCTCCCAATAAATACCTGTTTTTCAGCCTAAGTAAAAAAAACCTTGCATGCCTTTCCATCCCTGATGTCGACTTCTGGTCGACCCAGTATTCAACTTATCAGAGTAAGAAATTAGAAAAATATGAGATTGAGTAGTAATCACTTTATGCGAAGTCTAAGGAGTGTGCTAGGTGCGAGAGTTCTCTCATGCCCTATTCAGGTAGTTTTTGGGTTCCGGAGAACCGATTTCCAAACAAACTCGAACATCACTGCAATACTGACCCTTTTCATAGCACCTTAACAAACTTTTGACTGATTTTGCAGCAGCTTGCAGGTATTCTACGGCTCGTGGGTTTCCCAAGCTGTCGCAATGCTTCATGCGACAAATAGACAAATAGGAAATTTTCAAAATTAGAGATCTGTTTTGTTCATCTTAGTCTTTCTATTTCACAGGATTTTGTTCAAAAATTTCCCTTCATATATTACAATTTATATTTAGAACCGACGCTGTAGCGCAGTCGGAGGGGGTGTCGGCTGTCGCGTACAGCCGATACCAGGTTGTTGGTTCGGATTTCCCGCAAAATCCAACCAAGCCCTCCATCCCTCGGGGCGGTGACTTGGTACCAGACTTGGCTGGGAAGGATAGGCACTGACTTGTTCAGCGGCTGGCCACCGCTCATTGCGAATGCCAAATGCGCATTCAAACCACCTCCACAATGTCCCGTAGAAGTAGGAGACGTGGCGCATCCCAAAAGAGATTGGGTAGCGTCTTCCTTTATTCTTTACTTTATATATACCATTTTCACGTCGAACTGGACACTTTCCAAATCAAATTGGACAAATCTTCTAAGCTGGCCTATAAACTTTGAAATCAAATTGAACGTCTTCCAAATCAAGATGAGGTTCTTACAAGTTAAGCTAAAGACTCTCCAAAATGGTTAGAATAATTTTTTGCTCAAGGGAAACTTAGAATAACTTTTTGTGAATTTTTTTTACTTCAGCTGCCGATTGAGTGAAATAATTTTATAAAATTTTTATATTTTGAGAAAAAATAATGAATTAAATTTTATGTTAAGGTGCAGCAATGTAGCAATCATTTCGTGTGTTAAAAGACTGGATCGCGCCATGCACTTAAAAAGTTCAACGCATCGTTTGTTTGATGGAATGTATAAATAGCGCTTACATGCAGTAAGAAAGTTAGGATGCGTGTGTTTTTTACAATTGTTGGTGCTGTACCGCTTGCAGGTGTGAAATTGCATGCAAACAAAAGTTTTGCTATCAATCGAATAAAAATCACGAAGTTTCGGACGGAGGCATGGCGCGATCTGTTTTGTAAGTGTAAGGAAAGGGCTTCTTTATCCTCCGCTCCTTACCAACACAGAAGTTTTTGACAGTTTTTTCACACATCATCAGGAGATGAGTTTGGGAGCCCAGTGCAATTGACAGTTTACGGCACAAGCTGGTGCCATCGCTTGCTTTTATTGAATTTCGCGTGCTTTTCTCTCATGTCGACCATTTTGTTGTTTGTGTGTTCCGGCAGCTCTTTTTGTACTTTTCAAGTGTAACTGCGCAGCTGGTACACTTGAAAGGTGTACCAGCTGCGCTGTTACAGGGAGTGAACACATGAAAACAATTGCAATTCAGTATGAAAGAGAATTCGACGACCACTTCTCATCAATGATACTCCAACCTAAAGACAACAGAAAGCCCTTTAAGCATTGCGGTCTACGTATCACTTTTTTTATTTCCTAACAGCGCTGCTATTTTATTTAAAAGTGAAAGTTCAGTTAATGAGCTCTCATAAGCGAAGTGCAGCTTCCAGGTGGTTTCATAGTTCTAAAAACTTTCATTAATCTGATTTCGAAAATAATTCCTGCAATTTTCAAGAAATTGGATGCCGTAGAAGTCCCGTCAATGCTAAGTGGACACTTGGCATTTGTGGTGAGCCCGTCTATGTACCATGTCAAACTGGACAATTTTTCAAATCAAATTTGAACACTCTTCTAACCAGGGAATGACGTCAACTTCCCATGGAACTTCGGATTGTGAACTACATCTCGTGAAAGAGCTCGAGACGCTGATCACAGATATGTAGACCAAATCTGCTAAGTGGATCTTCTGAGCGAGTTATGGCCGGATGCCTACCATGTGTAAGGCGCGCTCAATCAGCGTTGGGCACAGTATTGCGCGGTAATCAGAGGTTCGGCTATCTGCGCCGCAAGCAGCGGCGGCGGAGTATTGGTAGAGTGCTCGCTCCAAAGGACTCGGCTCATTGGTTCGGTTCGCGCCGCTGACGGCTTTTTTGCATTTTGTGACCTATTTTCGACGAGGACCTATAATATCATTTTTAGCACGTTTTTGAGCGAACGGCTAATGGCGACTTGCATTTACGTCTATTTGAAGACGGAAAAGTGGTAACCAAACTCCACGTTTTTGAAATCAAACTAAACGTCTTCCACATTAAGAACGTCTTCCAGATTAAATTATAGACTCTTCAACACGACTAGAATAATCTCTTGTTCAAGGAAGATCTTGTAATGAAATTTTTTATTTCACGCGCCTCAACAAATGAACACGTGTAAAAAAATTTATAAAAGTTTTATTTTTTAGGAAAAAATAAACTAATTTTTTTAAAGCACAAAAAAGCCAGCAGTCATTTAGTTATTAAAAGAAAGGATAGCACCATGCGTTTGTTTGCTGCATAGGTCGTCGCGTTTTCAATTCGAAAACTGTTTGCATGGAGCAACGCAGATGTACATCAAGAACAGTCTTTATGACGGACTCACCTATCATCACATTCCTGTCTCAAGTAGGCGGCATTTGCACTAGCAATCAAACAATAATAATTGCGACTATCTAGTCGAGAGCATGGCACAATCTCTTCTAGTAAAACAGTGTATAATTGCTCTGCGCTTAAAACGTAATTTAACTCATTATTTTTTTCTAGAATTTTTTGTTACTTGTTAAGACTCCAGCGGCACGACTTCGGTCGAAAAAAATTTTTTCACTGAAACTTTGTCTAGGTGGGGGGGGGGGGGTGTTTGGGATGCTGATCACGAATCTGACGTTCGTCTCATAAGCGTCAATACCTTATAAAGGATTACTCACCTTGAAAGAAAAGCTGGAAGAGTTACGGTGGTGAGAACGATGCAATGAGAAACAATGACGAGTTTTTATTGATAAATATTGTGCCTAAAAATGGCCAAAACTACCTGAAATATCAGCGTAGGAATAAAAAGGCAAATAAAGCAGACCTCGAGACATATTCTACCAAAAAACGAGGAGATACAATGACGCAACCTGATCCCAGAGATTGAACACTGCCGCTTTTCGATTCCCAAATTGTCTCTTCCAGAGGAACTTGCTCATATGGTCTCTATATCTACGGTTGTTGATACCGCACTTCCGATTAGCCATTGATTTAGACGTTTGTCAGTGACACTCCATGTACCTTCCCGTATCTATATTATCCAGCCAACTCGTGAAAAACGAATGTCAGATTCGTGATCAGCACTCCAAATAACTCCCTAGACGAAGTCTCAGCGAAAGAAGTTTTTCGAACGAAGTTGTGTCGGTGGAGTCGGAATTTTTAGCTAGTGCTAATTTTTTAATAACATTTTAAACATGGTGTTCACTTACTGGTGCAGATGAACTGAAAATTTTCAAAAGAAGTCATGTTAGATTTTCCTTGTCCAGAAATTTCTTCTAATCTTTTCGGAGAGACTCTATTTCTATTTTGCTTATTATAGCACACGTAGTGCGCCTGTAAAGCACAACACAGTGCTAGTCAAAACATTCGAATTCAGCTTTGAATAAATTACACTAACGAAATAGTGGGAGTAGTAGGAAAACGCTATGAGCTGCAGCTAGTTAAAATTACCTTTATTTTAATTCTATTCTGTTTTAATAGACTCTATTTTAATGGTGAGAAAGCTTTCTCTAATTTGTAAGACGTTCAGGTTAATTTAAGAAATGTTAAGATTCTTTCAAATATTGTCCAATTTTATTTGAAAACTGTGCAATTTGTTTTGAAAATAGTATAGTCGTTATGAAGATGAGCATATAATGAGAAGGAGAATTAGGTGGGTTTTTTCCCCATTATTGTCGCCAAGCTAGCTGCGGTTTAGGCTAGTTTGACGTAGCGGATCTACCTCATCTATCGCAAAAAATTTTCAATAAAATCTATAAACAATTGTTGCTTTGTCTTCGTTTGATTTTCTGACGAAACTGTGTCAATTCTTGCACTTACGATTGATTCTTTTATTATTAAAAAAATAAATAAATAAACAATTTTTCAAAAAATCGTATAAACATTTTGTTACCCCTAAACCCCGGCGAGCGTGACTTGTTGTTCAAGATTTCGTGATGGGTTCATACACTCTCGGGAAACCAGGGGCCGGATTCATCAACGACTTGCAGCAATTTAACAGAGAAAATTACAGCCGAAATCCCTGATAGCGCGGCTTATCAAGCGATTTGGTGAGCGATATGCAGCGTTATCTGAGTTTTCCGCTGTGAATTCTCTGTTAAACTTGTAAGTCATTGACGAATCCGACCCCTGGAGTCGGAGTGAACGTGTAAGGGTAAGAAAGGGTGCAAACACGCATACCCCAGTTAACGTACTAGGTCATCCAACAGCTTTCCCCTATCGACGGCGCAAACTGGGGCTAGATTCATCAACGACTTACAGCTATTTAACAGAGGAAATACAGCCGAAATCCCTGATAGCGCGGCTTATCAAGCCATATGGTGATTTGGCTGCATTATCAGGGATTTCGGTTGTATTTTCTCTGTTAAATTGCTGTAAGTCGTTGATGAATCCGCACTGTCAACGAGAAGTACAACTTGTCGCGTGTTCTAGGTTTAGGGTGCACTAACCTGCAGTCGTAATTTGGAATCTTCTCAGCATCGCCGCCGGCTCTGATCAGCCACTCCATTGCAGCTCACTTAGCAGGGGCAATAAAATAACTGAAACATAAAGATCAACACACAACTACACCGCGAATGTCATGGGAATGGCAGACGAGGGCAAGAAGTCCGCCCGCCCTGATGTTCTTTTATGGGCGGTCTGATCCTCGCTATTCAAGCGCTTATCCACTCGTGCCGCTTTAAGTACATGGCCTTTAATCACACGATCTGTGTTAAGGTTGCGTGGTTAGTGACTATGATAGAATTTATTCAACCCTTTCACCACGCTTTCCGAAGAAGAGATGCGAGATAATGTGACGAATGGAGTGTTCCAGTGTAAAGTAGCTCTTTCAGTGGAGCAGTCTTACACAATTTTGACTAGTTCCAGTAAAGGTAAGACTTGATTTTCAAGCCTCGAAAGTTTGCCACCACCAAAGTCTGGTTCCACATTCGTCAAACTATCTAAATATCATTGATCTCAGCTAGTTCAGCAATTTCAAAACACTTATAGAGAAGTAATTCTATGATATCTAATTGCTCACCTTCAGCACCAAATCTACGTTCAACACCTTCTGATTCGTGTCGCTCTTTTCAGTGTCCTTCTCTTGTGTGGCGGAAATTCCCAGGTAGTGCGCCCCATGTCCTTCCACAGAATTACCGCACCGATCGGTAAAGGATTAGATTTTTTAAAGCTTTATTCAACGCGGAGATGCTCCTCGAGATTTCTGAGAGAAAAACAAAGACACAAGCCAACTCAAAAAACCAGGACAAGATGTATACTATCGCAAATCGTAGTTATGAAATAAGAGCAAACACTGACTGAAATGTAACTGAAAAAAGAACTCTACCTAGTCCTACATTTCGAAGAAAAAATGAATGAAAACAGAAAGACAAGAACTAAAAAACAAACAAAAAACTACAAAAGACCAAGGATAAAACTAATCCAACAGACTTTATCTATGTTGCAAAAACACAACGCTTTTTTGTTGAGAAATGACCTGAACGACCTCGGAAGTAGTGACAACAAGCTTTCCTTAACTAAAAATTTGTACTTATGAAACACTCTGTAGCAAAAGAGAGTTGATCTAGTTTGGCTTTTGCAACAGCACCTCTAGGAACGAGACCCCCATTGCGAGTCCTGCTTGGAGAGAAGCTGGTTGTATCAGTAAGATCAGTTGAGACTCTACCAGTTAAAATCTTACATAGCATCACAAAATCATTCATGTCTCTCCCACTTTTCAAGGAACAGAGCCCTAGTTGATTGTTTCGCTCCTCCCATGCAGGAATTAGGTTGTATTTTAGGCCAGTACAAGGATGCGTTGTCACTTTTTTGAACGCAAATTCCTCAAACTTCAAGCGCATGCTCTGAAATTTGAACAACAAGTGCGTCAAACGGTTAGTAACAGCAAAAATTCAAATATTAAAAGGCTTTTATTTCAGAGGCAATTTGCAGCCGTATGTGTGCCATATAGCCATATACATCGACTTTCGGTGGCCAGTCGATGGACAGGTTAGTGTTTGTACTTCCTGTACAAGTATGGTATCTCCTCCGACTGGTCGTTAGAAGAAATACAATTATGTACATAATAGGTTGGCCGAAAAGTGTTTAAATAAAAAAATCTTTGGTTATTCAACAATAGTTTTTTTAAATACAAACTAGGAATTAACAATATATTCACGATAAAGCGATATAACCTTCTCCCATCTGTTCGGCAAATCGTTGATTCCTCTCGTCCAGAAATCAGCGGATTGCGGCTTGAAAAATTGTCGACTGCCATTTTGAGGTCATATTAGCCTTAAAATTTTTCCCTCTCAAATGATGATTCAGTGGTCCAAACAGATGGTAGTCCGATGGCGCAAGATCCGGCGAATACGGTGAATGGGCTACCGGATGTCAGCCAAGTTCGGCTGTCTTCTCACAGGTTATCCATGCAACGTGTGGGCGCCCTCAGGACCGAAGCTCTTCCATCCAGCTACGGATGTCACTATCGTCACCTCGAGGGTTGATCGTACCTCGGGCATAGGGTCTTGCCTTTATTTTCTTTAGGAAGAGCATTCTGTAGGAAGAAATGGTGAGCGATCTCAGAATAAAATAATTAAAATCTGTCACCTGTCGCGCAACAGGTGGAGGCTTGACCTTTTTCGCCTTTTTTCTCGCATTGCATCGGCCAATTTTCGAAGCTGAGTAATGGAAGCGGTGACCGCCTTGCCAGCAGTGAGCAGCTCATGGTGGATTGGCCCTTTCGCATCCCACTAAACGCAAAAGTAAATGTCTGCGTTGGTGTGAGTCTGGCTTCGATCGGACTGGTGGTGTCGCGTGGGAGCCGGACGGCATGGCGTGTGCTGTTATTGTAGACTATCCAGCTCTCATCTCCAGTCACTAGATCCTCCAGAAATTCATGCGACTGCGCGAGGAGTGATTGGCACATGTTCGTTCGCACTTGCTTATGTGCCTCGGTCAGCGTATGAGAGATCCATCCATCTTGTCAAAACTTTTCGATAGCCGAGGTCGCGGAGATGCAGCTCGATGGTGGACTGGGTGCAGCCGAGGATTGTTGCCAGTTCCGGCGTAGTTGCTTCTGGATTAGGTTTCATAGCGAGCTGCAACCCATCATCATCGGTAGCAGAAGGTCGTCCACTGCGTTCTCCGCCTTCAAGGTTCATATCTCCTGAACCAAATCGAGTGAACCAACGATGCACTGTGTTGCGGCTTACAGTCCTTTCTCCAAATGCATCGGTGATAAAAGAGACGGTTGTGCTTACGTTTGAGCCTCGGCACCATTCTAGAAGATGACCACTAGAGGCTTTGGGTTAATCATGTTCGACATCCCACCAAAATGACGCGCGCGTGGGCCCTTATATACTCATACAGCAAAGGCTTCTGGAACCTTCTACACGATCCTCACGGACCCCCAATTTTTGAATTTTTTCCAGAAAACTTTGGAGTTTTCAACTGTTAGCACGTCATATTCTTTTTGCCTTCCAAGCTCTAGCAGAATGCCTATTTGGCTCCAAAATAGCCGGGTAAGGTTGCGCTTGAAAAACATGACTTTTGATTGCTGTGCTCTCCAAATGACGGCTTTTGCAGATTTTCACTCTTTCTTTTCATTAAAACCTGGAGTGTATGGAGACATGCAGAGAAGATCGTGCAAGATTCATAATAACTGCGTGCAGTCAATCATTGTGTGCCACCGGATTTCTTAGCAGTGGCCTTTGAAACTATTAATTGATGCTATTAGGTTGTAACGAAATAAATGGCACTGAACCACTGTAAATTTAAACAGTTAATATATCGGCTTGTAGGCAAGTTTATCAATCGAAATAAAAAACTTCTGATTCTACACATCTTTGCCAACGTGACACAAGCTTTTTTATCCCAGTAGCATAAAAATCAGAAGTTCTGGAATTGACGAAATCTTCGAAAACACTTTCGGCATCCTGTTGGTATTTGAATATTTTCCCTACCAAGAAGTCGCCAAGATGCTTGAAGAAATGGTAGTCTGTTGGGGAGAGGTCGGGAGAAAACGGAGGATGTGGTAGAGTTTCAATGCTCAGCTCATTCAATTTCTGCAACGTCATTCGTGCTACATGGGGGGCGAGCACTGTCGTGCAGAAGGAAAACTCGCCTTCGATTTACCAAGGCCGGCCGGATATCCTTCAACTTTTTCATCATTTCTTCAATTTCAATGCAGTACTTCTCTGCCGTGATGGATTCACCGGGAGGGAGGAAGCTGTGGTGAATAATTCCCAGCGAACACCACCATACTGTCACCATTACTTTCTTTTGGTGCAATTCTGGCTTCGCAAAAACCTTGGGGCTCTCATCGCTGTCCACCCACTGTGCCGGTCGTCGCTTGTTGTCGTACATTATCCATTTCTCGTCACAGGTTACGATGCGATCAAGGAATGGGTCCGTTTCGTTCCGTAGAAGCAGTGCGGACGAGATCTCATATCGTCGGTTTCTTTGCTCCTCAGACAGCTCGTGCGGCACCCATCTTTCCAGCTTTTTGGTCTTTCCAATTTTCTTCAGATGCCGGGCAGCTGTGGTGTGACTGACGCCAAGAACCTTCGCTATCTCCCTGGTACCTTTGTGTAGATCCTCCTCTACCAGATCTCTCAGCTTGTCCTCATCAACATCACTATGCCTCCCACGACCTTCATGTTCTTCCAAGCTCTCATCTCCATTCCGGAACTTCTGATACCAACGATACGCCGTCCAAATTGTGGAACATCCTTGACCGAATGCGGCGTTGATCTTCTCGTCCGCCTACTTAGCTGTAGTGCCCAGCTTGAAATCATACAAGTAAATGCCTCGGATTACCCTTTTGTCCATCTGCAAAAAAGTCAATAAAACTCTAAAGTTTTCCCACTTTTACATAGAAAATTTGGCACTCTCCGGTAAAGCAAAGTTTGCGCTTCTAAATGATATGCCACATGTTACGGTTTGTTCTTGATCATACGCGTAAAGACGCGCCAATAAATGGCGCTTGCCAGTGCCATTTAATTAGTTACAACCTAATATTTCGACTTCTTTATGAGAGGTTCTTATCCAAGGATGAGGTAGCTGTATTCTCAGCCCATGTGGCGTGCTTCGGTTGCACTAATTCATTTTCTTTCTGCTCTCTTCTTCTCACACTTAAATACCCCCTTAATTGGGCCTTGTGAACCCTAGAAGTTCCTAGACGTTCTTTACGAACTGCGAGCTGCCTAATGGTACGTTAGTACACGATTTAATAGGGAGCTTTTTCCTTCTCGTTGCTTCATTGCACATGGTCGTTAGACTGACGCCTCTTTGAATTGAAGTGCAGCTGCACCTTTAAAAGAAGCCTTGAGAATGTGGTGCTCCCTACCATGCCCAGCTATACTCAGGGATGAATCTTCCGAAATTCGGCGCCATTATAATGGTAATGCTACAACCGGCCCACGAAAAGATAGTCGGTCGTTTTAGATGAGAGCCCACTACTCCCACATACGGAACTACAATCACGAGGGTTAAAGAAAGATTAGTGGATATATTGCACAAACGTTATTAGTTAATTAGTTATCTGCTCAAATCTCAATACACTTGCAAATGTTTACCAAAAGAGAATAAAAAGGATAAAGAACGGCGGTAATCAATCGCTTTTAAGACGAGCCTCGCAGTGCACTTCTACGGGATGTCGTGGGGGCGATTTGAATGCATATTCGGCCTACACAGTGCGGTGGCCAGTCGATGCAGAAGTCAGTGCTTTACCCTCCCCGTCAAGTTTGGTACAAAATCATCGACCTCAGAGAGATGGAGAGCTTGGTTGCTCTGATGGGGGAATGTGGGCCATGACGTATCTTATATCGGGAGCAGACGACAGCCAGCTCCTCCTTCCACGCTCCACACGCTCCTAGTAATCTCATTCAGATCTTTTGCAACAGTTACACAACAGTCGGATGGTAGCAAACGAGGCGCCGGCTGTCGCATGCATCTGATTGGTTAATGGTTAGGATTTCCCGCTCAGGCCAACCAAGCCTTCTATCCCTCCGGGGTCGGTGAATTGGTACCAAACTTGTCTGAGAAGGAGAAAGCGCTGACTTGTTCATCGGCTCGTCACCGCAAGTCATTGTAAGGTCAAAAACGTATTCAAACCGCTTCCACGTCATGCCATAGAAGTAGAAAGCGTGGCGCATCCAGGAAGAAATTGATTGTGTTGTGGCCGTGACCAGACGTTTCACCTGATGGTTGAGTCCGTGTTCGGCAAGTTGGACGCCGATGACCACCTAGGAAGTGGTCTGCCGCTAAGTAGCTCGCGAGCAGGCGATGCGGGAAGCGGACTGCATAAAAGGCCAGCAGCAGGAGGCCTCGGCATGCTTAACGTCGGGTCCACGAGTCCTCAGTTATGGCTGTTGCTCTCCGTATATTCTCATTTAATAAATATTCTCTATTTTTTTCATTTTTTCTCGCATCAAGTGGCTCTCGAAGCAACGAGTCGCAGGAAGGGGACTCCACAGAATCGAATTCAAGGAAGGTATACAACAGATTGCCGTCCTTTATCCCTTCCCTTTAACTATGAGACACCGAGTACTAGGAGAGGATAGCCTACAGAGGGAAAATCACTGGCTATATCATTTAACTAATATTCACCTTTATCTCCTTTTATCTTCCTATTAGTAAGGTTTTTGAGTTTTTGAGTTATCGGAGTGAAATCTTTAAAAAAGTGCACAGGAACTGTACAAGCACAAGGCCACGTGATTTGAACCAGGGGTGTACATAAAATTCAATTTTTTAACGATTTTTTTTTACGGAAAAAGCACAATTAGCTGCAAGCCAATATTTCAAGTAAAAAGATCAAGAAAACCCTTATAAGTTTCAACTTTAAGAGGTCAACGGCTAAGGTTCAAGGAATGAAGTGTAACACTCCATTGTAAAAAAACAATCCAACATCAACAACCACAGAAAAATAAACAAGCCTTCAGCAACAAATTATCTACGGAGTGTGGAATAAGAACAGGTATTTAATTATCATTCAAAATGGTCACCGACAAGGCATCTTAAAATAAGCGACCAGGCAGGTACCCGGAGTTCCCTTCTTTCTAAATCTTTTGTCTGACCGTTCTGCGAGCATATGCAATCTCGATGCGGGCACCAGTCCATTAAGTACAGAAAGATTTTATAAAAATACGTTTAAAAGCATATCAGTGGAATGTGACACGTTGTCAAACTCACGATTTTTGAGTGCCTGGGACCACGACATTTTATGCAACGTCGGGACCACGACATAGCGTTTTTTTTAATTATTTAAAATACGTCCACCGGCCGAAAACATTCTTTCTATCTCTACTGTTCCAGGTGGCAAGCAAAAGTATTCAAAAGAGCAAAAGCAAAAGATAAGCAAAGCGAGGTGGAGATAGGCATGTTTTACAAGGACATTGGACGAGTATCCTTGAAGATTCGTTGAAGTGCTGAGGACTCGGCGAAAAAATTTCTAGAGGATTAGGATATCTACGGGATACCGTGGAGGCGATTTGAAGGCGTATTTGGCCATACAATGACTTGCGGTAGCCAGCCGATGGAGAAGTCAGCGCTCCATCCTTTCCAGACATGCCTGATATCAATTCACCGGCCCCACTTGGTTGCCCTGGACGGGAAATCCCGAAAAAAGGACCAGAAGCCTGGTATAGGGTGCACGTGACAGCCGGTACCTCCTCCGACTGCTCAACGCCCTCAAAATGCATTATTTCCAAAAATTCAAAACAAATTCATGAAACATTAAAATATTCTAGCTGATTTCAATTGTTTTTTTTTTCAGGAACGGGAGGATGAGACCTGCAATACTAGAGGATACTAAGGGCAAATGTGATAAACTCACTGTGAAAATAGTCCGTTAAAGATTCCGCCAAATTTCTAAAAATTTCCGTTAAGTCGTTAAGCCAAATTTTAACGAAAAATGCTATTAATTCGTTAAATTCGTTAAATCGTTAACCGTTAAATGTGCACCCCTGATTTGAACTAGGAGTGCACAACACCCCTATGTGTAGCTTCGATCAAAAACATAATGTAACAAAGCAATTTTTGATTAAAGTCTTTGGCAGAATGGGGATCCTTAAGATGGGTGCGAAGCACATTGAAGAGAGGCGTCGACTGCGCTTCCCTAGAAAAAAATCTATAAATCTATAAATAAGGAAAATTTCATTTGAAATTTTATCAAATTCCTACATTATTATTATACCATAACACAAAACATAATAATATTCGCAACAAGTGTTAACAATTTTTTATGTTCGGGATCTTTTCGCACCTACCAAATCTTCCATTACCTGAGGTGGACTAATTGGAACAAGTCTAATCTGAGAGAACAAAGCGTTTTTTTCCCGTTGGCATCGCGAGTCATAGTTCCCATTCAAATTCGTGACGCCTCCCAAACAGGGTTTGATTCATGCCGTCTTTGTCTACATTTCATGTTTAATAGTATGAAATTTGTTGTTTGTATTAGATTGGCCCATAAGTCCGCGCCGTTCCTTTAACAACTTATTGCGGATTTTGCTGGCGGTCTCTTGCATAGCACTATACAGCTTTCAAAAGAAAATGATTTGCTCTATCAGACCATGTATTGCATTTTGTTTCTCATCATGAATTTTGTCAATTTTTAGGTCGGTAAATTGAAGAGTGAAAAAGTGAAAAAGTGTCCATCTACTCTGTTATATCTCTTCGCTTAGGTTTGAAGTTTTTTGCCCAGCTTTTTTAGCATTTGGAAGACAACATTCTACATTACAAGAATTCGTGTTGGTCCTTTTTGCTCATTGGTTTTTAGTGATTTTTAGGTCATCTAATCGAGACGTTCGAAGGAGAAGATTTATTTTTAGCGACAGCTCCTGCGCTGCGGTAGAACTTTTCTTGCTTAGTGTAATACGTCGTTCGGAAGAGAATGTCTTGCTCTATAAGAGTTTATGACATGCAAGCAGGCCGGCAGGCATCATTAATCACACGGACATATTGAACGAATTTTGCACAGAATTGTAACTGGCGTTGAAAGATGGTGTTTGTATGTCAACATGAAGCACTTCTCTCTGACAGCCTTAGCAGCACCAGAACCCTGGTTGAAAGCAAAGAGACGAAAGAGGAAGGTGCCAGAAGTGCTCATCCTTGTCGACCTGGTACTCCACTTTGATGAACTTAAAATTTGCAAAAATTTACACGGCCGAAAAACAAATCATACATTCTAGTAGAACTAAACATCCACTTCCGAGTGTATAAAACAGAGCAAAACAGGTTGAAGAAGGAGAACAAGTTTTTGATGAAGATGATTTTTGCCTTTTTGGCAATTTGTTGATATTCGTCAAAATCAGCATAAGCCAAAAAACGCGATACAAATTCTTATAGTGCAAGACATTCTTTTTCAAACGACATATTACCATAAGCAAAAACGTCCTACCACAGAGCAGGAGCTGTCGGTAAAAAAAACTTCTCCTTCGTACGTTCCAATTTGATCATCTAAAAATCAATAAAGGACAAATAAGCAAAAAGGACACACATGTATTCTTGTACTACAGAACAATGTCTTCCAAATGCTAAGAAAAAGATGAAAAACTTCAAACTTAAGCGGAGAGAAGGAACGATCGCCACTTTTCACTTTTTCACTTTCCACTTTAACGACCTAAAAATTGACAAAATTCAGGATGAAAAAAGAAATGCAATACACAATCTGATATAGCAAGTCATGCACTTTCGAATGCTGTATAGCGCTGTGCAAGAGATCCGCAATGAGTTGTTGAAGAAAAAAACGGCAAGGATGTATGGACCAACCCAATAGCATGAGTATTAAAAAGGGTACCTTAGAAAGTAAAATGTACCCGTTTTCAAGCGGCCGCTTTTAAAGAATGCACTATTCCAAAAATTTATCTTGTCTCTTCTAAGTATTTAATGAATAGTTGATAGTACTAGAACGTTGATGTAAACACGGCTTACATAGTTGATTTTTTCGGCAGCTCGATATAGGTAAAGCAGTTTAGTGCAGTCAGAGGAGCTACCGCGTACACGATGAATCAATGTTTTTGGACCTAGACTAGGGCCTATGTTATACTTCTGCGGGAGCATCCGCGGGACGTCCGCGGACGGAAGTTGCACCGTGGACGGTTGTCGTCGTCCCGGGACTGCTAGCGTAGCATTGGAGCGCTTTTCTCGCGCCGAACTCCATGAGACGACAGCGTTCCGCGGTGCACTGCACCGCAGACGGCTGCCCTCCCGCGGGCAGGAAGTATAACAGCCCCCTCGTCGTCTGTCGGCGGCGATCCGCGGACGGCGTGTGTGGCGGGCCGCGACGAGTGGCCCGGCGCGGGGTCTCGGCGCGATTTCCGCCCATTCGCGGATGCTCCGCGGGAGTATAACATAGGCCTAAGCCCTGGTTTATAGTTGCGCCTCTGCGCGGCGCGGCACCATAGTCGGAATAGATATCGACCGGGCGGCGCGAAAAATCGATATCTATGGCGACCATCACGCCGCGCCGTGAGGCGGCGCAAGTATAAACTGGGGCTAAGACTTCCATCTCCGAGGTCGGAGAACTAGATAAAGAACTATCTGGATAGAATAAAACACTGACTTTTTGGAAGACTGTCGCAAATCATTGCATAGGCTAAAGGCGCATTCAAATTGACCTCCACGGTATCTCGTAGAAGAAAACTGCGTGGCGCATTCCAGTCAAGGACCGGTCAGCATCGTACTTTGTCTTATATCCTAAAGAAAAACGAAATAATTCGTCTCCAATCTGTAAATAACAAAACAGAAGTTAATTGTAAACATTTTGTCTACCTACCTGGTCTAGCTAATACCTGTAGCTCTCATATTGCTGCAAATTGTGCAGATTGAGCTTGTAAAATGAACTTCATTAGCCTTCTTACGAAACCTGCTTTGCAGAATTAACGGACTCCAGAGCATAATTCTCTGAAAACTTCAATTTTTTTCAATACCTCTTCATGATGACTGAAAGGGTTAAATTGCTAGATTACGTGCTTATAAGACTTCCCAATTTATCGGATATGTTAAGGGATTTGTTGTTAAACAAGCCGGAAAAATTTTCAGAACGTCACGATTTTATGTAAAACTTCACCTGCTGAAATCTTTAAAAAATTTGTACTTTGTTTTACAGTATATGCTGTCGTAGGGCATAATACTCTAGCAATTTGAAGATTTCCTTTGCCATTCATCACTTTGTTTCCGGGCCGAAACCCACATAAATGTGATAGCCAAGGAACCGGTACATAGGAAGTAGGTATAAGCTTAGTGGTGGTCAAGTTTTACCTGGACCACCTTAACTTCAATGTCATTAGTAAGACTTTATTTGGAGCTGCCTTTTTCACACTGACTTCTTCATTTCGGACCAAATGTCTTCACTGCTTTTTTTTAACCGACAGCTGACAGCTTTTACAGCTGGCTGTACGCACTTTAGCAAAGGTACACTATTTACATACATAGAAAAACGGCAGCTGGGGACAGGTAATGCGAACTACAGGATTTCGCTAAAGACCCTGGAGTATCAGAAGTCACGGACGGTTTTAGTGGACTGTATCATTTGATCAAGCTTCCTGTTGATTATCTCCTAATGGCCTACATATTGTTCGGTTCCTTCGCCATTGTTTGACAAATCGCCTCGGAGGGTCTTCTCTTGTTTCTCTAAAATATGTCTGGAGTACAGCAGAAACTAATAATGCTCAAGCTCGCAATGCCTAACCGTATAGTTACAAGGCGCCCGGTCAACTTACTCGTTCCACTCGAGTTAGAAGATCGAGAGGGGTAGAACAACAACAGAGAAATCCCGACACAGAACGCGACACGAGATAGCTAAAATACACAAAACAATAATTCTACCGTAGACACCAAACCGAACAATCAAGAAACACCACATCAGAATCCGACGTCATGTAGCAGTGAATGCAATTCAGGACGACGCAATCTACGACGACACCCGCGCAACGACTACCGTCATTCCCCCACCTCTCCTTGACACCATCAATTCTTTCTATAAAGACCATCACCACACCATACCCCACGCATCAACTACCGTCATTTCCTTCCCTCTCCACCAGACCGTCGAGTCCTACAGAGACCATCATCACATCGTACCCCGCTCATCCCCACCTTTTCGCCACACCGTCAATTATTCATGCAAAAACCATCACAACACAATATCTCGATCCAACACACACCGCTACTCGTCACCGACTCCTCGTCACCGGAACATCGCCACTTGTCATCGACTCCTCGACACCAGAACACAGAAAGGATATCGATTTCGAACTACGAGGACGAAAACACGACAGACTTTTAGAGCCCCGGTGATACCACGCGATAAAGCTCTATTTCAGCAAAAGAGCATATTTCAGCATATGATCAGTCGACCTACCGTTAGAACTTGTTGATGTTCTAATGTTCATCTGATATCAATCTCTAGTTACTGGTATCTTCTAGATGATACGAGGTTGTTGATCGTTTGTTCATTTGGAAAGTAGAATTCAATTACCTAAGTGTGTTCGTCAGCAACGGTCTACTCTCCAGCTACCGTGTGGCTTTAGGAGTTCTAAGAAGGGCGAGCAACCGTCATCAATAGGAAGTTAATTGCTGAAACTGAGGGGATGTTGTCTCCAACGCTTTCAAGTACTCTTTATTTACACTGTTGGAGAATGAAGCCTGCAATAACAGCCGCTATCAAAACCGTTTAATAGAACATTAGCTGCAACGCTTGGAATGATTGTTTATTCATCTCAGGCTCAAGCCCGTATTGAAAATGAGTCCCATTGGATTCTGTGAAAACAATGCAAATAACCGATTTTTTCCCTTCAAGGCCGATACATTTCAGGAGCGTTAACACTTTTAATGTGACGTCGTTTGTACTGCAGTATTGTTGTTCCACACAGAAAAACGAAGACTAGAGAGACGAGCTTCTAGGAACACGATAGCTATGTCCTCCAGAAAACAAGAGCTCAGCATCAATAACTGTTTTGAACTGTAAGAACATCGACTTATCTGCTATACACTAAATATTTAAAAATGTGACAAGCCCTGTAGAAAGTTAGGAGTTAGTAGAGAATGAACACGGAGTCAATATTGCACAACCAGGAATTTAGAAGACGACGTTCAAAACCATACAATGCACGCAAGTAAGAATTTGAAAGCGAAAAGAAAATCGAATTGGGACTTTGGCCTTGACTGACATTCGAGGATTAGAAGGCGTCGAAGGCGAGTGGAAAAGTTGTCGAAATTTAGGTAGGCCGGCCACGTAATGCTTGTCCTAGACACGCGATGGATAAAAGGCGCCTCCGATTAGTTTCTATGGATGTCAAGTAAAACCCAGGGCGCCACCAACACGTTGGCCAGACTTCTTCGTGAAATTGTCGAATGAATGATATTAGTCTTCGTGTCTCTCGAGCAAGGAGGACCATTGGAGCATTTCGGCACACGGCAGCGACGGTTTGATACTTATTGGCGCCCGCTCGAGCAACTCGATGGTCAACGAGACGACAGATGATGCAGGAAACATGATGCCAGCGTTTTTCGCTTGAGAATGAAAGATCGAAATCCACTTGACTCCTTTCAAGAAACGTCTGTTGGCTATTTTACTTGTTTTAAAACTAGCCTAATTTTACGAAAAATGTGAGCGGTATGGAATTCAAACCGGATAGATATGTGAGTAAAGGCTCTCATATTCAGCGAACAACAAAGCTGGCTTACTAGTTACTACAACATTTACTTCAGACTATTTCCTGCTGCCAGGAAAATATAGTATAGTACCGCTAAGGAGCGCGCAAAGCTAAATATATAAAAGACTTGAAGTTACATTTATGTCGTTGGCATGTGAAACAAATCAGACGTCTTACTGGAATATCATTCGCGACATTATACAATGTAAGCATTGTTATTAAAACACATCTCTCGGATGCGCAAAGTATAATTGCCAAATTTCTTACACTCTTCCTATTTCCTACTTAAGCAAGTAACGGAAGTGAAGAAAGAAAGAGAAAGCTTCCGAGGAAAATTGACAGAGAGAGGGAGTTGTTAATAGGAAGAGATACTGAATAACTTTAGCAAAGGCATTAAAAATATGAGATCTGTTCAAGAATTTATAATAGTTAAAGAAAAACAATGAGACCACTAAAGAACTACTAATAACACGCAACATTCAAAAAACAAGGTCAACAAGGTTTGTGTAGAGCAATTTTCGTAGTTTTAAATTGAAGCGCAATAAGCGCCGCACGTTCTTTTTCAATGCTAAGACTCGACTGCAGGTGTTTTCGTAGGTGCTACTGACGACGACTTCGTTTTGCGAATTCGCAATAGTAGAAGAGCTTCTTTCCGAATCGTTCTGTTTAGGAACAAATAGACAAACGCCGGAAACCCTGAAATAATTCAAATGAGGGACAAAACTGCACCGACAGAACAATTTACAAACAACAACCTTGGATTAAAGCCAATAGCTTGATAAAATCTCGACATTTCATTTAATTTTCAGGACATCTTCTTTATCCTTCTTGATGTTTAAGATGTTCCCAATTTAACGCAATATTTTGTAAAAATAAAGCAAAAAAAATTTGCGTATTCTGGTAGTAGCCAGTAACCTTACCAATAATTCATTTTACAGAGCAGTACCATCAGAATGCTACGAAATTCAAATTCCTAGCAGCACGTCTTAAAACAATCCGACAGTAGCTTTCACGATTTGAAGAACATAGACCAGATAACACTTTCTCTAATATGGTATCGATTTATTCAGCAGCTTCGAAAACGACATTTATGTGGTAACACAAATCTTACTTGAAACAAAGTGAGCTTTCCAAAAAATTGTGTTGAGCAACAGCTTTTGTAAAACACTCTTTACGGAATAAGTTCTATGAGCGAAGTTTCCTACCATTAGTGATTTTCTAGCTACAGGTTTTTAGGCTATCTGGTGATGAAATGTTCCTTACTCGAATGTTTTTCCGCCTTCCAGTAAGCTTTGCATAGCTGTGACTGCCTCAGTCAGGCAAAAAAGGTCAGAAAGGAGGAACCTGCAGTACACCGGACTACGCAAACCGAACAGTAAAACGTTCTAACATTCCTCAAAACATTCCCTATTTCCATGAACCTACATCACGTTTTTCGGTGAGTTTTTAGTCCGTATTCCTTTAAACCAGAAAACTCTCACACATGATGATTCTCAAATCAAAGCCGAAAAGAAAAAAAAAGAAAAAGAAGAAAAGAAGAGAACTATCGACTCTAATGGAATAGGTCATAAAAGACAAATCCATGCAGTCGATTTTGTCGACGGTTCTGGGCTAGCAGCGTGATGAAACACTGCCGAAAATAAAATATAATACCCTTGAATATATGATTGTATTCAAGGAGAATAGTGTATTTGGTGAGATAACTCGTCGATTTACTCTTAGACTTCTTGCAGGGGCTAACAACATTCCAGCTATTAATAGAAGTTGTATAGCAATCGCCTTCAAAACATTCATGGTTACTGCAGAGCCACCGAATAATCCTGCATGAATGTTATCCTTTTAAGGGAATCTTCTGACCTAGTGTACAAACGAAATTTTTCTTCAATCCTTATTCTTTCAAGTTCCATTCTTACTATTATTAATAAAAGTGAGGAAGCGAATTATTCTTTAAGAAAGCAGTCGTACCGTGTCCTAGTTGCCAGCAAATGTGTCCGATCATAACAAAGTATGGTGGTGTGGTTAAAAATTGCATGTAGACGTAAATCAGCGCAGCAATGAGATTCGACGTGCAAATCGATACTGTTTGAAGAAAAAACTGCAATATGAAAGCTTAATCCGTTAGACGTATTACCTGTACCCTATCACAGCTAAGTTACTGTTTCGAGGGGGGTCATGGTTAACCTGCACGCTAAAACCACACAGAGACAGCACAACAAATAAAACTCACAGACTTCTGTACCCATGGCAGACCACCTCTACATGATTTATAATGGTGCAGAAGTACGCGAGAGTACTGGACATATAGTAAGCAGGTGACCACGACTATGAGCAGGTTGTTAGCAGTATGCGGGTAGTTGAAAAACTGAAATATTTTCTTAGCAAACAGCGAATTATGCATATTTACACTCTGACTAATTTTTAGTACCACAAAACACGTCTGTTTATGAACTCGAAAGTCCTGAAAGCACATTGTGCATTTCCTAGGCACCTGCAAATAGAGCCAACCACATCATAGTCCGGGAGCTCCACTGGCAAGGTGCCAGGCTTTGTGAGGGATAGTGCTACTGCTTCGAGCGTGTAATTACAGAAACAGTGTGTTATAGAACGATGTTGGTTTTCTGCTAAGTAATAAAGTCTTTCTAACCGAACTAGTTGAAGATCAGTGCAATTGGAGAGCGCGCTTCCAACAAATCCAAGAAACGCTTTCCAATTTCTTTGCTAGCTATCCTCTACCAAAAAGTTTATAGGTGTGCATGCGGATTTTTTAAAATCTTTTATATTTATGGTAAGCATTTACGATGTTGCCAAGGAAAACAAACTAATCTGCCAGTAAATCTCGAAGAAGGCCGCAAAGCGGTAATCCAACAACTTAGCAATTCATCGAGCTCTAGGAGTTGTGATCAAGCTTGGGGTGTTTAGAGCAGAATTTAGCCTGAACTTATTGACCTACGTACATCCACAGGTACGAGAAACACATCAGCCTCAAGTTCGCTCTTGCGTACATGAGCTCGGATTGGAAAATGAGAGATACGCCTACAGCTAGCTCGTTACCTTAGAGTTTTTCGTGAGTAAGTTTAACAACGAAAACTTCAGACATAGCTCAGGGATCATTTAGTGCTACGTCTGCGAAGGTTTCCTAGGCATAACCTTGTCCTTCTCCAAGATAATGCATTCGTACACGTATCACAAGAGACTACAGGATGGCCTAATGCTAGTAGAGCCGAACATCTGCAATAGCCCAGTTGCTCTCCTGACCTCGGTATAGGGCTTTCTGAATCTGAAGACCGCAAACCGAGAAGTGGCTTCAGACAGGTGCATACATGATGCGCCATACTTGATGCATGGGCTAGTGTAGCAAAAACTGTTATTGATAATCTTATCAATAATATGTAATGTACGGAGTAGTGTTATCAATAAAATTTTTGACGTTATTTACAACAAAGGCAATGTAGCGAACTAGTAATTGTCTCTTGAATGTAAGCACTTTGGTAAAATTGGGTTTTTATAAAGTGACCCTATAATTTTGCACTGGTCTACTTCAGATTTTTCAAACAAAAGTTTATGGTATCCCGCATCCTTCTTAGGAACCTCTTTTGAGGGTTTTCGCTTATGAAGACCACGACGGTGACGTTGCTGTGCCTTGGTAACGGGTTCTTTGGTTAATGATGGATGAATCAAGGGGTAGATGTGTATTTACACCGTGGTGGATGGAAGTCTTGGTAAACAAGTCGAATCTACAACACAACCACAGTGCTGCGTTAATTCATATTTTTTGCAGGAATTGCTGCAAATCACGCATTCCTCTAAACAAGCCGAACAAATGACAGTAATTTGTACAATACTGTGGTAATTGCAATTACTTTTCATAAGTCTCAGCGCAGCAATTTGCTTATCTCATCTGTGTCAAATGTGTCATTCAATTTGCTACTACAGCAATTCTACTGTATGCTATCAGCGAAAAATATTAAGACAACCAATGCATGAAGGCATTCTAATTGGTTCCAACGAATAATTGCATAGTTGACTAGCAATGTACACACCACAAGCTCATCCATTACGTCATAGTGGAGAGCGATAGCGATGTGCTGAGGGTTTTCGTTCACAGGGCTGAGCAAACACGTACACAGCTTTCGCCAGAACAAAAATATTTAAAATCAAAACTGCGTTACAGCTCTACGTCAACAGCTTTGTGATGATATGCGATTGCGAAATCACCCCCTCTGCCCACCCTTTCTCTTAAATGGCCATACTTCAACAGACATTGTTAGCTAACCCAAGGTTATGAAAGACGTAATGCTGAATTCCAATAAGCGACCGAGAGCTCAACACTGAGCTTGTAGAAGTCAAAAGATTACAATGTGATTGGTGCGTCACTCATTCAGTTTCGCTTTGTTCTTGAGATAGTAGTCGTTAGGTACAATACTGTAGTGAGATTGACTTATGTTTGGGTAAATACATTGTTAGTTCTAATGCATGAAAGGAAATACTAGTGCAAGAGGTTCAAGTTTTTGTCCAGAAATGTGTTTGCTATACTATATTTAGGTCGATGTAGAAAAAGGAATAAAAATCGCTAGCAAATTTACCATTTTAATTTTTTTTCCTGCTCAACTCACCTTCTCAATGTCGTGGTTATCAGCAAAGGTAGCAAAAAACCAAGCACTATGGCTGGCGTTGAACAACAAAGGCGGTGTGAAGAATATAAAATATAAGGAATATAGTGCCGGTAGCAAGAGTAGAATGTAAGTGCGACTGCCTTGGAAGAGCTAAATAACGGCTCGTGGTCGTTTCAAGCTGTCAAATGTTATAAAAGATCTTGAACAGCAGCAATAAGACTTTAAATTTACATACCAGTTGCACACATATCTTATTTTGCATTTCGATGACGCGATAAATCACTAGTATTAGGCAAGTCATACATGCGCCGCACCAGAGGCCTGAAAATTGCATGCTACTTAGCAGGCGAGAAATATGTGGGATGCATAGTATTTTGACGAAAGATTAATACATTTTTTAGGCACTTTCAAAGATTCCCTCAGCCGCAACAATATATAATAAAGGCGCGTAGTGCTCAGATATATAGATATAGTGCTCAGATATGCAACAGGGAATGGGCATGCAAGATAAGATATGCTGGGGCCGGGTTCATCGGCCGGATTCATCAAGCATCAAGCATCAAGTAGTGGATATGGGTAGAGACACCATAAGGGAATCGTACCCACTCCCACAGTCTGTCAGATTAGCTTTATCACGAATGCCTCATCGTGGGTACATCTACCCTTTATAACCGCATATCCGCTGTTGTACGCGTTGATGAATCCACCCCTGGTCCCTCATCCTGGCATTTCCTTTCGTTGCTCTCATCTTACTTTTCAGCTGTCTATTTCTTGTTAAGATTCACCCCGTCGTGTGTAAGGAAGGGTGTATGTTCTACTGGCATCAGTGGTGCCGTAATACTCAATGCGAGGTTGTGTTCTATATAACTGGAGTCAAATCACCGCTTGAAAATAATGATTTCTGATTTTGATCCTGTAGTATTTAAGGTAATGCCTAGACCAAAACAGCGAAGCACTACTTACCTACAGCGACCGCTCCTGCGAAGAACATTTTTGTTGGCATCATGCAATAAGTAGCTCCAACGATCCAGAAGTAGCCGGTTAGCAGCGAGTTCAGAGCAATAGCAAGCATGTCGTAGATTCCTTAAATCTCATTTTTACAGTTTTATAGAATTCATAGGTCAAAACAATGCAATTTTAGTATTTTAACAGAAGACGGTGAGCAAGGAACCTGGAATTGTTTCCAAAAGTATTGCAATAACGTTGCGACACCATACTCCACAGATAATGTTGAAGCGTAGACGGCCAAGATCGGGTTCTCCAACGATTACACCGCGGGATTGTATACCTTACTCAACCACTTGCGGGCACACTGCTAGGTGGATGCTCGACGATCCTCATGAGTACCCCCAAATACCGAATTGGATTTCCTTACCTTCACCTGACACTGCTTAATCCGGCCCCACGAGGAATACCACGTATTTCCTAGATCACGACCAATATTGCTTCATCTAACACAAAACATTAAATAGCGTCGTCATAACCTACTTGCATCCACGTCCTAGTAATGAAAATTTTGATCAGAGACTGAAAGACGAAGGGCAGCACACTCTGTCACTAGCTCCGTTCCTGTTTTGTAAGGATCAAGCACCTCAAATTGCATTGCGGTTTTTGTGTGCACTCGAAAAAATTTCTAAAGCCATTTTATTTATCTGAACCCCAGAACAGGAAAAAATTATTGATAAATTTGCATTTGGATGAGTATCATAATAAGATGCAAGTTGTTAGATAAAGCGGGTTCCCAGTACTGTGTGTTGTAAGTTTTTGTGTTGTGTTGTCATGTTTCTAATGGTTGTTTAAAATGTTCCTCCTCCTATCGATTCTGCAGCCGTCCCGGCATCGATGACAGTAGTTATCGATCGATTGTGAGCGGTGTCGGCGGGGGGTGGGAGCATGTTGTGTGGTCATGCTTCTAACGTTGTTTCTGGTCATTTCGAATGCTCTTCACCCTATCCAGGAACGGCAGAGCTCCACGTTTTAATCAAGGGGCGTTTAGTGTGGGAATGACGCGCGACGCAACAATGCATGTAGTGCGAGCGACGCGATTAATCAATTCGGCCACTTCACATGACATCGCGTCGCGCGCACACCAAACGACCTCTTAGAACTATGATATACTTCGGCGACGCTGTTGTCGACGACGTCGGCGACAGTGTAACACGGGCTGCTACGCAATGCGTAGCAGCCCGCACAACACAGCGTCGCCGAAGTATAACATAGCCTAGTACCAGAGAGGAATCTGCGAACCTGTAGAGGCATTTTTCCTCGAAAACCTTGTCATCAAGGGGAAAAGCTTACACATCCTTTCGTTGGCGTGACAGCTAACAGAGCTCACACCTCAGGGGTGCGTCTCCTCAGCAGACATCGCGACGTCCAGGGTCCAATCCCGCGACAGTGTGTGGTAGAAACTGGTTCATACCTGGAGTGTCGGTGAAGCTGTCACTCGTACGGTATGAAATCGCTACCTTCTCATATCAGATATAAGTGATTGTCTTTTGGAAAGCGAATGTGTGATGAGTCGTTGGACAGAGAGCAGGGAGATTTTAAGGGATTCGACCCTCTCTGAGCCAATCGGCAATGACCGGAAAGGGTTGTGTGCGGATAAATCTGTCGGTGTAGCAGTTGGCATGGGAGCCAGGCCAAGCTCACCATGCCAGAATGCAGGCCTCGCCACCATCCAAACATCCACTAGACACAAATAGGTCAACATCACTGACAAAGAATGTAATAAGGATTACCTAACACAATCATAATTTTGTAACACGAGAGGCGACGGTGCTCTTTTCTGACCATGACCCTCAGAACGACCATGTAGATAAACTGAAATAGGAAAAATTAGCCAATAGGCTCCTTAGGACTTTTCTGTGCAGAAGAAACAAACAAAAACTATTTTTAACAACAATGTAATCAAGCTTGTTTTCTCAACCAATTAAGAAAGGATTGGGACCCTTAATCTATTTAGATTCATAGAGCTCAGAGCGTTTTAAAAAAGAGAAGCACTGTTTGAAAGACCATAAAGTTACTTGCAGTAAGGCTGCTTGTAGGGTTTGATTGGCTTATGAAAGGACAGCAACATATAATCCTTGTGATGTGTACTTGTAAAAAGAACGGTGGATATTGCACCGTAAATCCATACAAAGCTTTTAATTTAATTTTAATTTTAGACTGACTGTGCATGAGCTGAATGTCTTATGCAGTGTTTTTTTTAACTAAGCACATTGTTAATTAACAGCAGTCATAAAGACTAGAACTAAATGGCAACACTTTTAAACTTTCCTTAAAATAAAAACAATAAAATATGTACTCATAAAAAATCAGCACCAAAGGTCCATAAAGTTTTGGGCCAGTGAGGCTATTAGCAAGAGTTAGAAAGCCGCAACATGGTATGAGATGCTAAGGTTCGGCCATGTATTTATTCACAACTTCCAATTGTATTTCAGCGGGTGCTTGCATGTATCAATTTGCTTGCATTTTCCTTCACCTCTGCTACACGTATGAGCAGAAAGAAAGGTATTACTGGAACTAAATAACAACACATTTAGACTTGATTTAAAATAAAAAATAAAGTATACTCTCATCAAAAACGAAGATGGCTCTGCGAAAGCATCACCATTCCGTTATTTAAAGAAGAGATAGGAAAAAGGATAAAGGCGTTATTCAATCTATTTGTAGGAAGTGCTACGCACCCAACTATTACATGCTAGAGGCAGCTTAAACGCGTCACTTTAAGTTTGACCTATACAGTGACTTGAGGTGGACATCTAATAGGAAAGCTAGGGTCTGTCCCTATCACACAAGTGTGGTACATATCGGCAGACCTCGGATCCAACAATTTTAACGTCAGATTTGGATATTTTTCTAAACGAACTTGTTGTTTCTGAAATCAGAATGAACGTCTTCCCATTCGAAACGAACTTCCCACAGGTTAAACTATAGATTCTCTAATATAGTTAGAATAATTTGTTGAAAAGCGTCTGATACACTTTCTTTGAAATTTTTCGTGCAGCTGCCGGAATGAGTGCAGTGATTTTATAAAAATTTATTTTCCGAGAAAAACGATAAATTAAATTTTGTTTTAAAGCGCAAAAAGACAACAATCATTGCAATAAATGGCAAAATCGCGCCATAGACCTGAGAAGCTCGTCGTGGTTCTTATTTTAATTTATTTTTCTTTGCTACACTTTCCTAGTGTTCGTTATATTAAATAATCTAAGAAACAGAAATGTTGTTAGGGAACGATAGGTGTTCTATTATATTTCCGATGAACTAACAAAGGTTCTAACTCAAAGAATTCTTACCAACCTCAGCCACAGTACCGTAAGCGAGGCAGCATACACCAATTGTGAAATTCGCGTTTTCATTCTTAACTTCCGTTCCACTGAAAGAGCCTTCATTACCACCTTTAGAAAATATCGCTGAATCAAGAAAACATCGATTAAACCTTGCTTACATGCAATCGTAATTCGCTATATTTCTAGCGTTACCACCGGCTCTGATAAGCCATTCCATTTCCTTACCAATTTCCTTAAAATGTTGGATAAAGCCGGCGTAAATGTACAGTGTAAGGTCCTAATGCGAACACAATTCCGCGTTTCTCATTTTTCTCAAAAACATAGCAAGAGTTAAAGAGGAACACACAAGGCAAGTATCTAGAAACATTTACAATTTTATAAAAAATCACCTAGCCAACACTGGTAGTATAATGCTGGTGCTCGGCATTAGATGTACAACGACACAAGCAGAGGAGAGTTTGTTGGAGAGGACGTCGATTTGAAGAACACTTTATTATACGAACAAGAATGAACCTCATGAATGAGTTGTGGTGCTTATATACGGTGTTTTCGCGGGCAAATTGATGTACGCAAAATGACAATGACATGTCGTTGCAGATCACCAGGTGCATGTTTGACGCAGTAGATTGTAATGCCAATGAAAGCTGAATGTGATGAATTACTTCTCTGGTTTCTGCATAATGCAGAAAAGATAGCTTAGATACGAGCATCAGCTGAGTCCAAAAAATCTCATGGCGCGCCAAATGGAGACATTGGCTCAGTTTATGGATTCGATTAAAGTTGGCATTCTATTACAACTATTACTTTCCCATCTTAGTAGAATGGTTGTGAAATGCTTAGAAAAGCTGAAATATTTCGCTATTTTCTATTGCTGAAATGAACTCTCCATTGTGAAGCTTAAGTAAAAAGCTTTACGTCCCTGGGGAGTGCAATATTCTGCAATTTTTACTCATAGTCCGACATAGTTCTTCCTGCCAGGATCTCTATATTTTTTGCAAGCAAAAAATCGCGAACACGGATATTAGCTCATACGACTTCATAAAAATGGCGTGACAATTATTGTTTTTCTGCAGTAGCCGTTGGCTAATTGTTGTGAGTTGATGTCGGTAACCTAGATCAGATTCTACATGTGGGCAAGAAACTAATAGGTCTTGCCCTACCAGATCACAATGTAAAAACACCGAGAAGGAACCTAAATAAGCGGCGTGGAAGTAGAGATAAGGGTAAAAGGCCCTTTAAAACCTCGGTATCATAAAAGTAAGGAATAGGGATCTAGCTCACGAAAGAGAGTCGTATATAGATCTCAACAGACATGAGGCGACAATGAGGCAATCTGAATCTTGTAGTCTGATGTCATGACTTAGTCTCATGTTTCCCCCAAACATGTTATTATGTATTTAAACTGTTCGCAAATCAGAGCTCGAAAGCAAGTGCTGTGAATTATTAAAAACATCAGCATGCTGTAGAACTATTGCACAAAAAAAATCGGCGTTCTGATTAACCACAAAAAGGAAACACCTCTTTCAGCCAAGCATGGAAATCCATGCGGGTTGCTTTATGAACTATTATCCAAGGATCTTTCACGCCCTATTTCGGCTCCAAAAGCGCGCGCTGGTGTGAATTTCCTTTCCCAAAAGAAAAATCACATCAGCGCGTGCTATGAATTGATTTTCTAAAAGTCGAATTCGGGGGGTTCCGTAAGAGATGTACCTACCTTTCATATTTATAATCCTTTAAAATCCTTTATCTGAACATTCTGACATCACGGTGGTTCATGAGGGATCACGATTTATGAGACTATGCAAGGTACGGTCGTCTTCAAGAGTACGTGCCATGTTTTGAAAGTTAGCGTCAGAAATTGATGGCATTTCGTCTCATTTTTCGAAGTTTTTATAACTCTCTAATAGACGACGCCTGATGAGTTGTCAGCCGCGACAAACTCTCGGATAGACAAAGGTGTGGTAGTGTTGTCTTCGGGAGGATTAAATGACCGGTTATAAGAGACCGGCCAAATACGGTGTCGTTTGTAGAGAAGGCTACTAAGGCCGGCAGCAGAGTCTTGCGGGTGCCGCGGACCCGCCATGACAACGGCGGGTGGTGCGGCGCCGCAAGGGTTGCTGTACGCAATACTGCGTACTTTTGCCGGTAGTTGCGATTTCTAAGAATGTCAGAGATATAGTAAACAAAATGCTTTTTGTATTGTAAAGAAACGTTTTGTAAGCCAAGTTAGGAGATCCTGAATGTGAGCCCCGAAATCTAATAGAACGGTCCTTATAACTCGACAGCTCTGTACCATTTTGCGCTTGCTCTCACTTTTGTCGTTCTACCTCCACTAAAAGTTTCTCGGTTGACAAGCAGCTCGAAGATAATGTGGTAGCCCTTGCGATGACGGCGCTCCCTCCGATGCCTTGTTGAGTCCAGGAGGTCTGTCCGATGCAGTTATAACTCATATATTATAAAGAGCGGTCTGCTTTGTTGTTGTATTCCTGCGCAAAGGTTCTCCCTAAACCTTACCGGCTAGCTTGTGGCTGGAAGGCCACGAAGATTTGCAGCGCAATTAAGGTTACCTAATATAGTGCTAAGGTATTTTGCGTTACGTCATCTATCGCGCCCCCCGGCGGGTCTCACCCGCAGCTCCTGGCGCTGCGGGTGAGACCCGCCATGAACTGCGGCAGCCCTCGGGGACCTTTGCGTGCGGCGGCTTCGCGACAACTCGTCCGCGCCGCGGCTTCCACCACAGTAGCAGCGTGGGTCCTACTGCGGCGGGAGCGGTTTGGACGAGTTCTCGGGGTGTTGCCGCAAGACTCTGTAGAGGCCCTAAGAGGCATACATTTGAGGCATTCATACATTCTCAGGATGTACCGAACCTTTCATTATTATGTTATGTAGTCGAATTATAAATGTCGTCTGTTTTCGATTTGTCATTTCTCTGCTATTGTTATTTCTTCTAGCTTTACATGTTTAACAAGCGTTTCCAATGGCATCTTTCGCCAAAGTTTCGTTCCGATTCTTTGACGCATTCAAAGAATTTTTTTAGACGATGATCGAGCAAAAATACTACTGCGAATTTGCTTGCTGCACGACTTAAAGCAAGGAAAAACTGCTGCAGAAGTTCATCTCCTTTTGTCTGAAGCATTTTGTAGCAATGTTTCATCATCACGTCAATGCCAGCGATGGTTTTAATGTTTCCGAGACGGTGACGAGAGCCTTGCAGACGGAGAACATCAGCGGCGTCTGGGGTTGTGGATAGCCAGGATATAGAGAAAGCTGTCATGTCGGATCCAACACATACTATACGTGAGCTTGCACACAGGTTCGGCTGTCATCATTCTATCATTGTCGATCGTCTGCGTGCAATCAGAAAGTCAAATTGGTGTGGAGAATGGGTGCCACATCAGCTCGGCGACACAAACAAGGCAGCAGGTGCCGCCATCGCTGGAATTCTGACCTGCAAAACCAAGAACAGCAGTATCTACGACTCAATAGTGACGGATGAGAACTGGATCCACTGCGACAATACCACAGGAAAGCGGCAGTGGTTGAGCCACGGTGAGGTTCCGAAGACAACGACGCAGTCTAACACTTACGGAAAAAAGTCATGTTCTGTGCTTGGTGGAACAGTAGAGCTCTGGTGCATTCTGAGGTGCTGGATCCGGGCCTTTACAAAAAACAATTGAGCACTGCGTCAACAAGAAGGGTACACAGCAATTGTGAAATTCCTCCATGACAACGCTCCACCGCACGCCGCAATTATCACGCTGCAAAAAAATTGAGGAGTTGGGCTGGGAACGTTTGCAACACCCACCATATAGCCCAGACCATCTACATCAGACTGCCATCTTATACGGTTGATGCAGCCCGCCTTGGCGAAGAAAAAATTCAAGAACCGAGATGAAGTCGAAATTTGTGTGTCCAACTTCTTCGAAGAACTCCAGGGTGCAGCCACCGGAGCTCTTCAAAAAAGGGTCTATCCTTTACGGAGACGTAGCCAAAATATCACTGATAATAATAAAGACTACCTCTTGTATTGAGGTATGGTCATTCTTTTCCTATAGCCAAATTTCTTCTTGTGCAAAAACAATATTTATAATCCGACAACCTAATATTTATAAAAATAAAAGGTGCTGTACATCTGAGAGGCATAGTTACCGTTACACAACAAATCCCACACGGCTTGCTATACTGTGATCCCAGATTAACACGCTTGTGGATAACCCTTATGCCTGTGGTCCGGATCCGAACGCTTAGAATGTTCGACAGGAATTGGGACCATAATCAACCAATTGGTAGTACTAGGTTGTCCGCAATGTTTTTAGACATGTCGGAGAATATTGCATAGTTAATAACTTTATTAAAAACCACTATTATTCAACAAAATATTCACCATTATGATCTGTCACATACTACCATCACTCCGGTAGAGAGCGAATAACCAAGAGCGAAGAACTCCGGAGACTTAGACGGGAAGAAGTTGTTGACACCACTTTTGACTTCCTCCCGATTTGCGAACTTTTTTTCCAGCTAAGAAGGACTGCAGCGACCAGAATCGTGGTACTCACTGAGTGGAAGATCAGGTGAGTATGGAATATCGGGCACCAGTTCAATCCTGAGTTCCTCCAATTTCTTCTGCGTATTCTTTGCTTTGTGCGGTCATGAGAAGAAGAATTTTTCCTCTTCTGGGATTGCGATTACGAAGGACATCGCTCATTTTTTCCAGCTGAGCGCAGAACATGTTCGAGTCTACCGTGGAACCGGTAGGAACCAATTCCCAGAATAATGGGCCATTGATGTCCCACTAGAAGGAAAGCAACTCGTTTTTGTCGAGATCAAACCGTTTCGGCTGTGGTTGAAGCAACTCATCGAAGTCCACCCAGTGCTTGCGACGCACCAAATTGTCATAGACGCAATACTTTTCATCCATCGTGACGATCGAATCGATCCAAGCAAATGTGCGGAGACGGCTAAGGAGAGAAGTGCAGATGTCATCACGCTTCCGTTCGTCCTGAGACGTCAAACCATGTGGTACGACTCCAGGCAGCTACGTAACTTTGCCTGAAGAGCGAAGGGCACCGTGTGCTGTGGACATAGAATACTTGCAAGGTCAGAATGTTTGCGTACAGAGGTCGAGCACCGCAGCGGCGGCGAGTACGAGCTGTATGTTCTGTGTATGTGATCGAACTGTGCGTCGGGAATCCTGGAGCGGTTCGTCACCGTCGTCGAACTCGCGTTACCAATTGAAGCACGTCGCCCGAGAGGGAGCTTGCTACTTCATTGATTCCTGTAGAAGGCGATAGGCCTCGTTTGCGGATCGCCGGAACGGCACTGTAGAAGGGCAGCTGGTCGCTAGAGCATCTTCTTGTCGCCCATCGCGAAGGCGTTACTGGGAACAGGAAACGATATGCGGCACATGCTGCTGAAAGTTACATATACAGGCCATGAAACGCAAATCTCTAAAGTCCGGTCCTTTCACAACTTCAGCTGGCAAAGACACGTTGTTTTGAATGTCACCATGCAATTAGTCTAAAAACTTTCCGGACAACCTAATATATCAAAATGACACAGAAGGTGCTACGGGAAAGCATGAAATAGATGTTAATAATTGGATCCGACTCTAATTCGGACGATTCGGACCCGTCATTTTTTTCAAACACCTTCTAAAAAATTTAGCGAACAATGGCATTTTTGAAAAGCTCAGATCCCAGGACGATTCACAGAGGGCGAGTAGGCCGGACTTTCGGACAATTCAGATAACCTAATTTTATCAGTTATGTGAATTGTTCAAAATTCACGCCTATTAAGTAGTTCTTATCAAAATCATCTCAAGATCCGGGCTTTCCAAAAATGTCCTTATTCGCATTATCCTTTCAACAGGGTTTGAAAATAAAGACGAAGCCGAATTGCCCTAGTCGGCGTAGGATCCAACGTATAGTAGATAGCCAAAGCAGAATCTGAAATCCAACGTCCATTCGGATGAAATTCCCATACGTTTTTTTCTATGCGATTAATGGTGGAGACGGCTGACAGCTCTAACAGTTCGGCACCCTAGTGATGATGTTTCTCTGCTATTGTACGATATTATCGGTAAAAGGTTCGTTCAGCGAAAATTAAGCAAATTTGCATAAACACTTCCTGCTTCATCGTTCGCTCTTGCTTGACTTTTTTTAAATGACGAAGCCTAGATGTAACCAGATATTTTTTCACCCCTAGGTTTTTGGTGTCATTCTTTAAAATAGTGCTTAGCCTTTGCAATGAATACTGGTAATCAGTCGATGGGCACTTTCGTTATTTAACTTTCCTCATATCTTACCGTTCCCATTCGCTGACGTTCTTCGAAACACAACCGACTAAGCAGCTTTTAAAATACCGGAGTAAGGAAAACTCGAACGCTACAAAAAGAACTCTTTTAAAGTAAGTGCAGTTCAACATTTTCAGAAGAGACCCTCACCCGCTATTAAAGCTAAATTAGAAGTGGCAAATTATCCGTGTTCAAACAAGCAGTACAAGTCTTCCTAATCACACTTGAAACGCACATAGTAAAGACAGTAATCTGCAGGACAGGTGTAAACTCTTTAGGAAAGGTTACTGCAAGGAGTTGGAACATCGGCATGCATCCAGAGACAGTGCTGAGGCCTTATATACTCTGATATTCTCAGGCGGTCTTAGGGTATTCCTAATCTCTTTTGTCATTCATCATAGTGGTAGTCCTAAGTCAAAAGGTCTGTTTTCGCCAGGTGGGCGAGTTTCTTTGCTTATGGCATTAACTGAACAAAGCCATTGCTCAATAAACCTAGACCAGAAGGTCACCGAACGAAGCCTATTCATCGAGAACAATCTCAAAACAATTTACTCAAAGCATTCTCGGGCAAAGGACATCAGATGAGCTCGACACCAAACCAGCGGAAATTCTGTAGCATCATAGCTGGCAAAAATGTACTTAAAGAAAAATTGCTTGAACATCTATAGAAAAACGTTAGAATCAATGTCTTTCCTTTTCTGCTGCAATAAAGACGGCAAACCATGCTTAATTCGCAGAGGCTACTCCACCGTTTCACATAGCGCGCCTCATTATCGTTAGGGTTCAAAGCTTTGCATCCTTTCAGCAGGGGTTATCAAGTTTTCAAGGAAATCAAGACTTATGAAAACTGAAATTACTAATTTGCTATTGTTTATTAAATCAGTGTTCAAATATCTCTATATATTTATTTGGCTGTAGTTTTTCCTGGTATCTTGCACCGATTTAGAAGCGGCGGTAGATGCAATACATTGACGCTACGTACGTGAAGAAAGTCAAGACCATTTTGTCTAGCAAGGATTTACAGCGCTTTTTATTATCAAAATGCACATTTTCTGAATTGTAGTGACAATTCGAAGATCAGAACTTGTAGACAGATAGTATCGAGAGACCGCGCAAAGAACCGATGTCCCGTAGTAACTCTAAATTGCAGATCTTCCACGATCAGGTAGTGGCCCTACGGCTGCAAGTGTACCGCAGTGTTGGATTTACGGATGGAAATTTTCTCATGATGCGTAATGATGCGCTACCATATATTATTATGGTGGGAGAAGTTTTCTATACGATCATTGATTAGGTTTAGTACGACTTTTATTATTAGCTGGTCGATCTGAGGAATTCCTCGGCAAAAATGTTTCCATTTCACGGAGACGTTTCCATTCCAGAGAGCAGCGCGTAACTCAGCCAAGGAACGTGATGGCGACAACAGTCAGACCGACGATCACCGGTTAGTCTGTCACCGAAAACCTTCTGGAGCCTTCATCTTCTAGCAGCTGTCCGAGCGCCATCGCCTGCCACAATGTCATCAATATCGGTAGAATGGGTTAGTAGTTGGACAATTAATACTTGTAGATATACTCGCGGGTTTCAAGGAGCGGTGTCTCACTACGATCAATATCAGGTAATCGTCGCTGCAACAACCACGAAGACCGTATCCGGTCAGTCTATCTTGAACTTTTCCGACTTACCGAGCCTCACTATCAGCTGCCCAAATAATGTCGATGTATCGTGGCCAGTATTCCTACTGAACGGCGAGCCTTTCCACATATGTGCACAGTGAACATTGGATCCGAATAAATCATTTTCGGATATCCGATTCGCGATCCGATTCATTCAAAAATACGGGACCCGCAAAATTCCTGCTATTCGAATCATCCAAAGATCCAAATATTTTCCATCAGGTCCAAGTTCTGCGTTTGCACACTTTTACAATAAAGAGTGTACAAGAACTTGAGCCATGGAGTGCTCTTTATTTCGTAACAATTTCTGCTACACAGTACCAATTCCTAGAGATGCTTTGCGCACATAGTTCAACACCTATCTGCTTCGTCACACCTGTCGGTGTACTTCGCACTTGTGCGCTTCGCGCGAGACTAAAGTATCACTAAGCCTTACTCCCCCTTCCCCATTACTGGTCCCCTTACTGAAAATGGTTCCCCATTACTGGTATTGGTCCCACTAAAGTACCGGACACGTCTTTTGAATAGGCGCCGCAAAGAACCGCGATTTTGCGGTTTTTGCGTTTTTTTTATATATCTCGCCTAAGTATCGCCTAGTATTTCAAGAACCAAGGTCATATTTGAGTTCAGGAGCTCGAGCTCTATTTTTTGGTATAGATAGTGCACATGGAGCCATGAAAAAGTTCAAAACTGAAAAGATGCGTTCCATTGCGAAGGGCGGCGGCCGCGGACGAGTCGTCCGTCGCAAACCGTTGCATGCTCACCATGTCCCCCAAGAAGAATCCAATTTGGTTGACACACTGCTCTGACATCACAATGCACCACCAGTTTGAAAGGTGAATCATGGCTGATTTTTTCCTCTGCCTTTTCTTTAGGTCAACGAGGTGAATAGCTAGCGCAAGACAATCAATGAGCGATGAGTCATTTTTTCACTTCCGTCTTCCGGCCTAAAAACGGAACACGGAACGGGACGGTAGGACTAACAAAACGGCCGAAAGCGGGAGTTCGGAACACGGAAACGGAAATTCCGCCTATGAGGTCTCTAAGAAGGAAGGGCCGTCTCATAGTCGCCACTCTTGGATTCATAATGCTGAGTACTATGGCATTTCGCCTCGTGGGAGTTGTTTCCGTGGCTTTACCACTTTTTGGGGAATGCGTTGTTATACAAGAACAAAGTATGAGTGGTTTTATATTTCTTGTGGTTTTCAATAAAATGTGTAGGAAAAGCGAAAAATAGAGGACTATTGAATCTTTAGGACGGTCTATGCTCCAAGACAGCGTAGCTGATGAACAGCATAAACAAGGCAGTGTCAAAGGGAACGTTCTTGCAGTGTGCTGTTATGATTCTGGATGGGGACTAGAGTTTAGGATGTGATGTAGGACATATTTAGTTCACGAGTGACTTCAATTATTCAGCAGGGAAGCTGACGAACACGGCCATGTGTTACACAACCATGTTTTACCAAACGTCGTGCGTTTATTAGTTGACTCACTTCTGTGTAGGACAGCCAAGATTTCACACAACATACAGTCAACAAACTGATGGTAGACCTTTCCGTGAGAGAGCGGAATTCCTTAGACTTGTTCACGGCAGATACTTTACGGACATGTGATTAGAATGTAATGATATCCAAAGTAGTACAAAGCTATTAGGTTGTAACGAAATAAATGGCACTGAACCACTGTAAATTTAAACAGTTAATATCTCGGCTTGTAGGCAAGTTTATTAATCGAAATAAAAACCTTCTGATTCTACACATCATTGCCAACGTGACACAAGCTTTTTTTATCCCAGTAGCATAAAAATCAGAAGTTCTGGAATTGACGATATCTTCTAAGGCACTTTCGGCATCCTGTTGGTCTTTGATTATTTTCCCTACCAAGAAGTCGCCAAAATGCTTGAAGAAATGGTAGTCTGTTGGGGAGAGGTCGGGAGAAAACGGAGGATGTGGTAGAGTTTCAATGCTCAGCTCATTCAATTTCTGCAACGTCATTCGTGCTACATGGGGGGGAGCATTGTCGTGCAGAAGGAGAACTCGCCTTCGGTTTACCAAGGCCGGCCGGATATCCTTCAACTTTTTCATCATTTCTTCAATTTCAATGCAGTACTTCTCTGCCGTGATGGATTCACCGGGAGGGAGGAAGCTGTGGTGAATAATTCCCAGCGAACACCACCATACTGTCACCATTACTTTCTTTTGGTGCAATTCCGGCTTCGCAAAAACCTTGGGGCTCTCACCGCTGTCCACCCACTGTGCCGATCGTCGCCTGTTGTCGTACATTATCCATTTCTCGTCACAGGTTGCGATGCGATCAGGAATGGGTCCGTTTCGTTCCGTAGAAGCAGTGCGGACGAGATCTCATATCGTCGGTTTCTTTGCTCCTCAGACAGCTCGTGAGGCACCCATCTTTCCAGCTTTTTGGTCTTTCCAATTTCCTTCAGATGCCGGCAGCTGTGTTGTGACTGATGCCAAGAACCTTCGCTATCTCCCTGGTACCTTTGTGTGGATCCTCCTCTACCACATCTCTCAGCTTGTCCTCATCAACATCACTATGCCTCCCACGACCTTCATTTTCTTCCATGCTCTCATCTCCATTCCTGAACTTCTGATACCAACGATACGCCGTCCGAATTGTGGAACATCCTTGACCGAATGCGGCGTTGATCTTCTCGTCCGCCTCCTTAGCTGTAGTGCCCAGCTTGAATTCATACAAGTAAATGCCTCGGATTACCCTTTTGTCCATCTGCAAAAAGTCAATGAAACTCTAAAGTTTTCCCACTTTTACATAAAAAATTTTATTACTCGCCGGTAGAGCAAAGTTTGCGCTTCTAAATGATATGCCACATGTTACGGTTTGTTCTTGATCAAACGCGTAAAGACGCGCCAAAAAATGGCGCGAGCCAGTGCCATTTAATTCGTTACAACCTAATAGTTTGGAATGTGTGGCACGTCTTGTAGGCATTATATAATATTGACCTTTATTCATAGGAGTGGTAAATCTTCACATTTATACTGATTGCTATGAGGTGCAAAATAATACAATAGAGCAATCAAAGACCAACGACAAAGGAGCACAAGACATTAGATGCCATTTCATAGTTGAGATTCGCAGTGCAGTTCAAAACGTGAGTGGATACACATTCTGCAAAACGCATAAAAGCTGGTAATAATGGACGAACCTCATCTAATCATTTCAATTTTTGTAGAATGCAGAATCAGAGATGCTGATGCTTAATAAAGGGATAGACGGTGAAACTGCTAATCAAAGAGCAATACTCAGATGCAATTAACGGGACACATAAAAAGCAAACATAGCAGATTGTAAGCTTAAGGATACCTGGAAAATGGTTGAACAATGATTACTAGCAATATTCTTAACTTTTGGTTAACGCTACTTTGAATTAAGCTACGGATGTAGAGATCAGATCTTGGGAAATACTTCCAGACCCTTGCACCATTGCCGTTCAAACAGCATAGAAAAAATGATTTGCACCATTCTTGTAATGCAACTGGTCTAGCAGCAAAGGTTTCTTTGAGCAATACTAGACAAAACTAATATTCCGTTTGCATCGTCTTTGAAGGTACCACTGAAACAGATCTCACAGGACTCTTTCTGCGAATTCCCAGCAGCAGCAAAGCTTCCTTTTGGATTGTTTTGTTTAGGAAGAGATAGACGAACGCAGGAAATCCTGGAAAGAACTCATGAATTGGTAACGGATCACTAACAGCACTCGAATGTAGGGTGTTAAATTGCATACCAAGAAAAGGATATTTCAGCAACTCTGTCCCCTTTCTGCTGCGAAGAAGTCGCTTCACATTTTTTAAAATCAAACTTTCGCATGGGTGCAGAGATAATGCATAGTAAGAACCCATGAATTCAACCAATGTTTTCACTAATGTTCTAACTAAATGTCTAACACTGAAATGGTTAGAGTAAAGAAGAGGCTCACATATGAATACATACCTTTCAGAAAAGACTATATAAAGCGTTTTGTGCACAGACGTCCTGTCAGAAAATATCATAGCGGTACTAGACCCTCCTCTCATTTTTATTTTTCTGCCAACCTTTTTTACGAGTATTATATTTCCTACGAAAAGCTAAGAGGCTTACCATGTCCAAGTTGCCAGCAGATGTGCCCAACCAATACAAAATAAGATGGAGTCGCGAAGAACTGCATGTAAACGTAGATTAGAGCCGCAACAAGATTAGCCATACAAATCGATGACGACTGCATGAAGAACTGGAAGTATTTTTCAAAAAGTCAGTCTATTTGAATTCATGTTCGCATTCGAGCGGGAACATTACATAGTGCCAGTAGCGTTACTCCGCAATATAGTTTAGGTAACAGATGATTTGACATTTTTCGTCACATCGTCTCTTTCCTCACAAGCCTGGCTCTCAAATTCTATTGCAGCCAGCTTTGTTAAAGTGTTTACGCTGTAGTTTAGGGAAGACGTCGCAGCAATTCTTCGTACAAGCCAATGGTGTCAGTAGCTGAACCATGCTCGTGAACAAACCGCAAGGCTCTCTTGAACGATTGTTGTCATTGCTGTGGAGGATGGGTAAGAGCTGGTCGCGTCCTGTAGGTTGTGTTCAGTGGAGTCCCTCCACTCCCCACCCCTGATGAATACCATGAGCCAGCTGGATGTGCTTGGGCATTCAGCTGGCTAGTCGTGTCCACCTGGTGACATACACACGGCAATAAGGGACAAAAGAAGATACCGACGAGAAAGGCACAGAAATCTCTCTGTCCTCTTACAGATTCATCTTAGCAGACGACTAAAAATGCAGATAAATGATTTCGGCCTTTATGACTTCAAAAAGCTATGCCTTCAATGGCACATTTCTGTGCTGGACACCTTACAACAGCCTAAACGAGAGTTTTCTGCCAATAATGACTCTCATCATTATTGACGCTACTAGAGTCCTTTCTGCGATCTATCCGATCGTGGCAAGGCTCTAGAATAGAAACGGACGCGTCCTTTAAACTCAAGAATCGAGTATGCACGAGCAGCGCGGCAAAATTGGGGAGGAATATCGCCATTTCAAGGCTTCGCCCCAGTTTAGGCCACGAGCCGCCCGCCGCCTCGTCACAAGTGTGCCTGATATGTTGAGGAGCGCTTAAATTCCATAGCCGGGCGACGCGAAGTAATGATAAGCTCACATATCGATTACAGAAATCGACCATAGGATTAGCTGTGGGGAGCCTCCCATATAGTATATGTGATTTTGTTGAATTTATTAATGAACAACAGATCCTCTAGAAACCCTGGTTAGCACTATGCCATGAAATGCAGGCAAGATACAACTGCTCCTTTGATAAGGGAAGGACGACATCATAAAAACTACTCCGGCACCAACCATTGTGCGAAAGTGAAGCTGCTGTTCGAGTCAGAACAGTGTCTGATAGTATCATTATGCACATGACTCATTAGCTTTAGATTCGCTACGAAATTATCAGGACAATTTATCATCTTGATATCAATGTATGGACTGGTGTGAGTGGACAGTGCCCTCTAAGTAAGAAATCGAATCCTATTAAATTACATATTCAGATGCATTGCCTAATAACAACTGTTGCAGACGTAACGAGCTTTGTCCTAACTTTCTCTGATTTTGAATCCGCTTGAAATGAAAGGAAAGCATACCGATTTCTGTCCCCATGTCAGTCCACCGGTTCCTGATTTGTGGTAGCGTAGAAGGACTCGCGCGTACTGTACATACAGTAGGCAAGTGATTACCACAATAAGCAGATTGTTCGCGGTGTGTGGATAGTTGAAGAACTGAAAAACATCCGTGTAGAAAAAGCGCATAGCGGTCGAGTGAAGGATTTTCTATGAAAGTTTCCTCCTTGAGTGGGCCCACACCTCTACTTCTTACCAAGTAAAGTCGTACTAGCTTCAGAAGTACTCAGCGGGACAAATTTTTTTCAAAATTTGCTGCCACTCAGTTAGAACACAGACAAGGGCAGGGAAGAGTTCATCGACGTTGTAGGAAGGGCTATAGGACTAAAGGTACTGTCGACGATGCAGTTGTGTACATGGAAGTGGTTAGTAGTCTAGACCCACGTTCGCATAACAAAAATTCTTCTCTAAAGAACGCAGCTTTTTACGTATATACTTTGAAACCTAAAAAAGGTGGTTTTCACCTTTGCTTTTGACTATATGTTACGCCTTTTCTTGCCAAAGCTTGTTACCTATTGCCATTAGACATTGGATTCTTCTACCGGTAAGGTTGAATTCAAGCTTTGGAAGAAATGGAGCAGTCGAGTGATTATCGCGGGGATGGCAAGGAGGAGAGAAATCGTCAAACGATTCTCGCTAAATCTTTGCGGTAGTGTCGTAGTTCAATGTAGACGAGGAAAAAGGCCTCGACCCTGACGAAAGCGACGATCAGGAGTGGGATTACATAAAGAAGATGGCTTGGGGAAGAATAGATGCGAATGCAGCAGATGTAGCTTATTTCAACAACGGGTGGATAAATCATAGAATAAAGAAAACACAGCAGTACCGCGAACCAATGCATATCGTACCATCTCCATCTCCCCTCGCTAGCATTTCTACCTTTTTCACTTTGATTATGATCTCGATAGCACATCTGAGCTGAGCTCCTTATAATTTTGTAAACAATCAAGCACCATATACTTTTTATGCCACCTTGTTCTACATGCTGCTTTTTCAAGCTTAGCGTGCCTTCATTGGTAAAAATTTCAGAAGAACCCCCTTAAAGCGCGCAATTTAAGTTTAATTTCCGCTTTCTCACCATGTCACCATCGTGATTGACAACGAAGCTGGAGAAAAACCAAGCTGTGTGGTCCGAGTTGAACAGAAGAGGTGGTGTGAAAAACATGAAGTATAAAGAGTAGGTAGTGGGCAGCAAGAGGGCGATGTAGGTGCGATCACCTTTGAAGAGCTTAAGTAGAGCTGGATTTTTATGCATAGTGTTATCGATCCAAGTAGTACAGAAAGAAGGATAAAACTCACCATCTGCATTATATCTTTATTCCATAGATCAAGTAAGCGATTAATAACCAACATGAAACAATTCATGCATGCACCGCACCAGAGACCTGCAAAAGTTTGCTCTACATGTAGATGTGTTTATTGCTACCTTATTGGAGCTCTATAGGTATCTTTTCTCCTTCAAGTTTAATATAGCATACAAATTAATTAGTTGTAGTAGAAGTGTTAACTGCCGCCATTTCCATTTTTTGTACGATTGGTTTAGATCCTCATATACTTTATATTTCCTTTATCTGTTTGAAGCGGTGTCCCCATAAGGTTTTTAGGAGCTACTGGGACAATCCATCATAAACAATAGTTTGCCAGATGTTGGTCAAGGTGCGAAGATTTCATGCTTACGAAATAATTATTCCTTTTAACACATTGTTCCTAAGCCTCTCAAAATATATATAGGAAAACCCATTGACGTACAAAATTAGATTGTCGAGAAAAACGTACCGAGGGCTATCGCTCCTGTGACAAACATCAGCGTCGGCATCATGCAATAATTGGCTCCAACGATCCAGAAGTAGCCAGTCAGTAGTGAATTCAGCGCGATGGCGAACATGTCATAGAGCCCTTTACAAATGCGTTTCGTTCGTTATCTTTCGAGCTTGCTAACTTTGTCATTATTGACTCAAATTTGACTAAACGGCAGCACAGCATACCTAATTGGAATTGTACAAACGTTAGTAGAAATGTGTTTTTTTTTTACAGAACCTTTTCAAAACTGAAGAAAATGAAGTGGTCTGGGTTTCTGATTACCTAGATAGAAAGAGAATAAGCAAACAAATGTACCCAGGGCTATCATGATCTTGTAGCACGATAGACGGCGATGCTCCTTTCGAACCATAACCTTCAGCACCACCAGATAGATAAGCTGAAAGGAATGAGTAGCTATTTCACCAGCAATAAACCTTATTTCATTGTTGTCTGGTTTTCTTATTGCGGTTATCTAAAGGGATAATGACAGTCGTTCGTGCTACAGATCCTCCTAGTAGAACTTAGTGTGTAAAAAATGCGATAGAACGCAGCTCTTTGAGTTTTGTACAACCTATTCTTCTTGTCAGTCTGCATGCTCATCGAATGATCGAGTCATGACGAAGTCGAACACAACTCGGCCAACAACCGAGATTCTATGTAATTCACATGTTGGAGGATATCTCTCCACTCGTTCATAACTTCCTCCGATTTATTCGCGGTCCTACCTTTGCCTTTCCTAGCTCAAAAATATTCGACCAGTCCACTTCATGGACGATGAGCGCTGACAGAATGAAGTAGTTTTTAACGCTGGTGAAGGCTTTTTGCGCCGACCAAGGTTGAAGCTACTGACTAGTGAGGTGTTTCCGGCAAATGTCAGTGGTCCTCGAAACTGTGTGGGAGAAATCAGTGCAATCGAATTTCTTCTGAGATCAACTTTGCGTAATAGGTAGGCCCTCAGCCAATTCTCTTGCTATGAGGGCGATATAAGGTATTCGCTAGATTGTTGTGGACAGATTTGCCGGAAACACCTCATTGAACTACCTTCAGACACTACAATTGTTTTGAATGTATTTGATGTTCCCTTCTAGGTTGACTACATTTAATTTTAAAGTTCACGGCTTACGTTTTCTTGTTGATTCCAGGTTCATTTGTCATCAAAACATTGCATCCAACAAGCTATATAAAGCGTGATGGCCTTTATTCAAGATCAGAAAACATCTGCAGTCTAGACTTAGTGACGGACTAACTGTGATAGGCACGAACTCATCTAAGTGCCGTAAGAAGAGCTGTCGTTCTCGTGAAATAAAGTGGAAGTTAAAGGCTACAGTAGGCAGAAGCCGGAGATCCGGAAAGCTCAAACTCAAAGTCCGGACACAGCCTTACACACTGAATTGTCTACCAAATAAGAAATGAAGCCTACGAAATAAGGGTTAACGTAAGTAGACCTCTGCTTGGATTGCCCCACGCATTCTACTTTTATAAGGATAAAGGATAAAGGACGGCGTTACTCAATCCCTTCTAGGATGCGCCAGTGCATTCTACTTCTACGGGATGTCGTGGAGGCGACATGAATGCGTATTTGGCCACACAATGACTTGCGGTGGCCAGCCGATGAACACGTCAGCGCTTTACCCTTCCCAGACAAGTCTGGTACCAATTCACTGACCCCATAGGGATGAAAGCCTAGTTCTTTAGAGCGGAAATCACCGAACCACGATTTAATTCGAAGTGCACGCGAGAGTTGGCTCCTTTTCCGGCTGCGCTTCACACGTCAAACAAGTGATGCACTTTGTTTTCCAGATGGAGGACTATGCGGGCAAGAGCAGACCCGAAGCTGCCCTGCACACTCATCTCCATAGTTCGCTACACGACCATCAGTTGGCATGAGAAACTGTGAAACATTACCCATTTCACTCCACTAATTCAGCTCCAGTGGTGTCTTTTCCCACTAGCCAGATGATTCACTTCTTTCATATTAGGAAGACCAAGTTGAAGTTTCATTCTGAATGGTAGGGTACAATTTATATGTAGTGGTGCTCTAAACTTTCTGACGGAGTGAGAAAAGGTAACATTCTTTATGCACTGCACTAGTCAGTTATTTATAGGAGTGAATGCTAGCTAGGGAAATTGAGCTAAATATGAAGAAAACATATTTGATATTTTTGTAGAACAAATCCAGATTTACTTATTTCGGTGGAGCTTCCTATCAATCTGAGATGGGATTTAGTAGCAGGAATACAACTTCTCGAATTCCATACAACCGCGTCTGTGGAATGTCCTAAGGAGGCACCAACGGCGAAGATTGCATAAACAGGTTATGTTCGAACAAAATTAATTGCTGCACATCTTTCTAGTAGATTCGAACTAAAGCTAGGAACTATTTTCTGTGAGCCACATTTTATGAGGACCATTATGAGTGAAGTTACACATTCGTGACAAAAAAATCTGTCACGGAAAGAAACGCTACACTTACCTCAGCTGCAATACCGTACATGATGAAGCACACTCCAATTACGATATCCTTGTTACCAGGCTTTCCCTGCATTCCTCTGAATGGTATCCATTAGAATCTCAAAGGAAAAATACAAGAAAGCACCTAAAACGCAGGCGTGCACTGAAGCCGTCAACGTCCGCTCACCGGCAGTCATAGTTCGTAACATTGGTGGCGTCGCCACCTGCTCTGATAAGCCACTCCATTGATGAATATTCTGAAGATCCTTTCCGAAGTGAGTCTGAAACAAAAGAACGGGTTAGGCTAAGTACAGAGACCGAGACTAGGTACATCAGTGACGACTGCGAATATCAAGGGAGCAGAGCACAGCTTGGCGATGCCGATTGGAGTGAAATGAGATGGCCTACTGTGGTTGTAAAGGGTGTGATCGGCTTGGTCATTTACGTTTCCGCTCGCGTTCTATAGAAGACGGCGTAATCTGTGATCAAATCCGTAAACAATGAGCATGAGGCAACGATAAAGTTCATTCTATTCAGGATTTTTTTGTGAGAAGAATGAGTAATTGATCGTAGTCTACTGTCTTAGTGGCAAGGAGGCCTATACGGCAACCAGAGAGTGTTGACATCTGTACTATTCTTCCTCCCACTCTGTGCTTACTTGATGTAGACTGGTTAAACTTATAAACTATCAGACTGTCATCATTGTATTGCCGGCTCATCCCGATGCACGGGTGGGCGCTGGTAGGTCCCACGATGAGTAGATGTTGCGTTCAATCAAACCCGTAGTGTAATGCCGTAGAGCGTTCCCGGTCAGCAGGAGGTGCGGGTTCGAGTCTTGCCTGGTGCTAGAGTTTTGATCGCAACAAAACGTCAAAAGAAAATTAGAATCGAGGTAAGAATATTCCTCTTTCGATCAAGAAATGACGTTAGAACTGAATTTTTATTTTTTACCATGAAGAAGTGGGCATGTGTAGCGCAGTCGGATGAGGTGCCGGCTGTCGCGTGCACCCGATACGAGGTACCTGGTTGGGATTTTCTCGCCCAGGTCAGCCAAGCCTTTCATCTTTCAGGGTTTGGTGAATTGGTCGCAGACTTGGCTGGGAAACATGAAACACTGTTTTGTCCATCGGCTGGCCACCGCAAGTCATTGTATGGCCAAATACGCGTTCTTATCTCCTCCACGACATCCGTATAAGTAGAATGAGTGGCGCATCCCAAGAAAGATTGAGTAACGCCGTCCATAATCCTTTTTTCACTTGAAAAACTGTTTCGGTATCTAAATTTTTGCAAATTTAGCTAGACTATTAGAACGGTTTTTTTTAATAAAGCTTCAATGACGTTAGATGACTGATTGGAAATTTTATGTAAGCGGTACAGTACTACTTAACGTAGCATTAGAAAGCACTGCTGCTTCCGTGACTTTTGGCATACCGGGAGCCATTTTCGTCTTGCTGTTTGAGCATAGCTGCAGCTGAGCGAAAAAGTATAAGATAATAGATAAGTATTTATTATAAAAGTGCGAGAAAAAGCGTATACTGCTTTTGGAATGGAAAAACCGTTGTAAAGTCCACTATCCTACACTGGTTCAGCAAACATATAGCATCATGTATACCATATTCCATAAATTGGACACTTTTCAAACCAAATTGGACACTTTTCTAAGCTAGCCTAACCAGTAGACTATCTCAACCGTAGATCGAAACGGTCCAAGTGTTGTATATAGGCAGATTCGCTTCTCTCTGGGAAACAACAAGATGCAAACATCTCGACCCCAATACAACTCTGCGCGGAGTAAGGGGCGACGGAAATTGGGCCGCTGGAGGCGTTGACCCTCTGCCTGCATGCGGAGGGTGGTCTCAAGTTGGCATGAAAGAGCGATGAAGGTCGAGCGGTGGTGGCGCAGTAGGTAGAGGGGCGACGTAATCCCCGTGATCGCTGGTTCCAGCCAACTCGAGCCCGCCCTTCGCTCCCAGGGAGTGGGTTAACGCCGCCGACGGCCCAGCTTCCGTCGTCCTTAACTCTTCGCGGAATTGTATTGGGGTCGAGATATTTGCATTTTGTTGTTTCCCAGAGAGAGGCGACTCTGCCGATATACAAAACTTGGGCCGTTCCAACCTACCGTTTAGATAGTTTCCTGGTAAGACTTTTGAAATCAAAACGAACTCTCAAATTGAAAAAAGCTTCTTCTATATTAAACAGGAGACTCTCCAGAAAGGTTAGAATAATTTTTTGGTCAAGGACAAATTCAATATAATTTTCTTTGAAGTTTTAATTCATCTACCCAATAAGTGGACACATTGTCAGAAATTTTATAAATTTTTTTTGAAAAAAATGATTGATTTTTTGATTTAAGGCTTGTTTTGAAAAGTAGGAACGCGGCTATTTTCCGTTGCCAAAACAGAGACTGTGCCATGACCCTTCCGGACTTAGCTATTTTTGTTCGATTGATAGATGTTTGCATGCAGTTTCACGCCTGCAAACGGTGTAACATAAGCAATTGTAAAAAACACACAATCCTAACTTTTTTTGATGCAGCAGCATGAGCAGTATTTACACTATCAATCAACTAAGCACTGCTACTTGCTTTTCGAGTGCATGCCGCGATCCAGTGTTTTAAGAATACTTGCTTTGCTGCTTTTTATGACAAATGTTAATTTACTGTTTTTCTCAAAAAAAATTAAATTTTTATAAATTATTACACATCTTCGGACAGGTGAACTAAAAATTTCAAAGAAAGTTCCACCGAATTTTTCTTGAACAAAAAATTATTCAAACACCATTGGTGTAATTTAACCTGATTAAAGATCATTTCGATTTGGAAGAGTTCGCTTTAATTTCAAAGGTCTTAGGCTAGCTTGGAAGAGTGTCCAATTTGACGTGAAAAGTGTCAAAATTGATTTGAAACGTGTCCGATCTGATTTGATAAGTGCCGACCTTCATTTGAAAAGTGCCCATTTCAATGTAGAAATGGTAAATACGTATTTTCAATTTCATAGAGTTTAAAGCGATCCATTTCAACTTGAAAGCTAGCCAGTGCCATTAACAGAACCCTTATCTGAAAAGCGTCCAGCTTGACGTGAAAATAGTATACATTTCGATGGCTTCTTGCTCACGGGATTCATTGGAGAGAAGAAAAGAGCCAACTGCATATGTGAACCATCAACAAAATACATTACCACAAACAACTTCCTATGGATATGTCATTAATTTCACACGTACGTGAAATTGTTTTCGCACAGAGTTTGTCTTCAATCCGAAGCACTCCGCTCCTGCAGGATGTATTGTGCGTGATGGGTGAAGCACAACAGAGCGCTGCGCGTAAATAAGAAGTTCAAGCAATTTCTTTTGGAGTAAATAAAAAGTTCAAGCAATTTTTTAGGAAATTGACAAAACATCTATCGCCAGTCTCGTGTACATATTACTTAAATGAATTAGGTTGATCGGAAAGCCTTGATAGGGTTTTCTCCAAATATCCAGAACTTCCGACTTTCATTTGATATCCGTGGCCTAGCGCATATAGTCGTAGAGCATTCTCGAAGCTTCTCTGCAGAAGGTAAACGTGTTCGTATACTTTTCCTTGGATATAAGTGCAATGTCAATTCCACAAGAACATCTTCGAGCAATTATCTTCTACGAGTGGCGTGGTGCACTGGATCGACGGCAGCGGCCCAAAACCTCGACAGCGCATTGGAAGGGTGGGAGAGAGCATCAACACCATCAACACCGCTAAACCCTGGTTAGCTAAAAGAGTCACGGACTTCGAAGACAGACTTCTGTCGGTACGCCATAAAGTAGTGGAAGAATCCGCCGTTCTCAATGATGTTAAGGAGGATCCGAAGGCTACTGCCGGAGTTTTGCGACAAGATTCATATGTACCCAATCTACAGTCGTCAGCGGCCTCCATACCCTCGGCTACCGGAAAGTACAGTCTCGATGGATCCCGCATAACCTTACCGTAGCATGCGATTCACCCGCCAACTGCCTGTCTCTTCTTCTCCGCTCGCCTCACATGGAGTTTCTGGTAGACCTGGTTATTCTGGAGAGAGTTGGCTTCCCAACGACTCCAAGCACACCGTGCCGTCTGGCCACCTCGAGGAGAAGAGCCGTCTAAGCAGGCAAAGTCGGACGTGCATCTCAAAAAGGTTCCTCTATGCTGCTTCTCGGACTCGACGGTAATGCTGTACGGCGACCTACTCCTGCAAGGCACACAGTGAACGCTGTCGTTAACGCCACTCAAGTCCATGAACTCGCAGAAGCTGTACGGAAAAGGCGGTCGAGACATCCTTCAGTGCACCTACTTTATGATAACGCCAGACCGATGTAGCTATAGCGACCCACCAACAAATCAAGGATCTGGGCTGGGAGGCCGTACTCCATTCGCCATATTCTCCTGAAATGTCCCTCCCAGATTACCACTTCTTCCACTTTAAAGGCTTTCTTGCCTAAGGAAATTTTAGGAAGGTTTGATGACTTAGTACAAGAACACTCCTTGTCTAGGGTTCATAGGCGAAACAGGCTCAATATTATTAATTTCATTATTATTTAGGACGGTCGCCGACTTCTTGGATTCCCGTTGTTCCTATTTCTAGGAATGGGGCTCGCCGAGCTGATCAGTAGGTAGATCGCTTCAGTGACTAACATGATTATATTGTTTGTGGTGATTACTATGTTGATTAATTTGTATTGTATGCTGAATAAAGAAATAAAGGAGAAAAAACCCTATCAGGGCTTGCCGACCAACATAATATATGTAGCCAATGGTATGTTATAGTTCTGATTGAAAAACCGCATCAGTTTCAAAAAATACAAAATGCATTATAGGGCACTAGGTTTCGTTAAAATAAAGACAAACGTGTGGCGCAGTTGGATGGAGCCGCGTCACCATTCGTTACTAGGTTTCACTTAGACACGACCCTTAAAGCTTTCGTTCATTGATGCCAGCACTAATGGTGGGAAAACGAGAGCTGTGTGCTCATCAAGTGTTCAGTTGTTCACTACACTGGGCGCTCAAATTTATGATGCACTACATGAGCAGTATAGTTGTGTTTTCAAGATATTTTATCGAACGAATGGATGAACGAATCTACCCAATTTCAAAACCTTCGAACGAATTAACAAACGAATTTATTCGCTCATCAATTTTTTGAAGAATATAAAATCGAATAAGCGCAATTTTTCGTTAATTCAAATATTAGAGCAGTCAAATAATTTGCTTGAAAGAACTTCTGTGTTTGAAGATTTATGAGTTATACGATATTTCGAATAGAATAGAATTTTTCGGTATTTCTGAATAAAGTTGACCCATTCGATTCTTGATAATGTTCCAATATGAATAATCTTAATATTTCGATGCTCGAACGAATATTCGACTTTTTAAAACCATTGGTATTCGAATTCGAAAGATTATTCAAAATTCTAAAAATATTAATATTCGACTATTTAATTACTTGAATAATTTATTCACACTACAACAACCATCACTGTACGCTTTGGAAGTAAACAAAGCACATCTTGAAGGAAACTGTCTAAAGAGGCTTTAGTACTTTAATGCTATGTAGTACGACCGAACCGAGTAGTACAGACAAAAGAGGCTTGTTTTTTTTTGGAAAAAAAAACTAAAGGAATTACCGGCCAGCTTCAATCTGCGCGTAAGTCTACATAGCATTGTGCAAGGAATAAATCAAATTACGAAACGCGAAGGTAAAAGTCCCCTTCATGTGCCACCTCATCGCGGTGAAGGGATGAACATCACTTTGTGATGGCTAACGGCACAAACGCAGTACGCGAGCTTTGTCGTGTATGGGCGGCTCAACTGTATCCCTGGCCAGAAACATGTGAGTAACCAGACCACCGCTATGGCTCAAACAACTAAACCCGTGCCCCAGTCCTCCGCGCGCCGGAGGTGGACTTCTACGACGTCGGTTGCCTCCACCTCCTTCGAGGGGCCATCTAATCTCGGAGTTAAACTATCAGGACGTCATTGGAATCGGACTACCGGAAACTCCCTTCCACCACGACACGGAAACTGCCTATTCGTCTGCACTTATAACTGTCGCTCGATCGCATCTGAGTAGGATCTTCGGACACTGCTTTACAGAAGCCGCAACATCAAATACGACGTTGTCGCCCTGCAGGAAACGAAAGACAGAACGGAAACCATAAGAAGGACCGACCACAACGAGCTTCTCATTACCGGAGCAAAGGTGGACAGAAAGAATATTGGCGGAGTTGGATTTCTCGTCAATTCGACAGCGCACCACCTATTAGACTTACAAGATCATCAGTCCGCGAGTAGCTGTTCTTCGTCTGGAAACCAAAGATCAAGAAACCATCTCCATCATAAATGGATATGCACCAACATCTGCGGCCACAGATGAAGAAAAGGAGGAATTCTACAAGCTGTTCGAAAGGACTGTCAACGACGAGAAGAGCTACTACAAAGTTATCATTGGTGACTTTAACGCTATCGTCGGTACGAATGATCACGACGAATGAAGGCTAGGACCACATGGAACTTCCTCAAGAAACGGAAACGGAGAGCGCTTGATAGACTTCCTATCCTCCTGCCGTCTCTACCATGGAAATTCTATGTTTAAGAAGCCTTCAAACCGACGATGGACCTGGGAAAGCCCAAATGGAGAAACACGTTCGGAGATCGACCATGTTCTTACAAACAGACGCTGGACTCTGTTCTACGTCTCCGTGCTCCCATCATTTGACTCCGGCTCGGATCACCGGAGACCATAAGAGACCACTGGGACGACCGCCAACACGGTGGGCAGACTCATTCTCAAGATCTCTCAGAGAGCGGAGTCTGCCTCACTGGATGAAAGCAGCCTGAGATCGAGCGGTCTGGAAGAGTTGTGGTCCCCGCTGAGAAGACCTCCAGTCGACAAAAGCACCATCAAAGTATCAGAGTAAAAGTAAGTAAAGGTAAAAATAGTCGCGGTATTATCAAAAATCGGTATTAAATGGAAGTGTGGTAGCGCAGTCAGAGGAGGCGCCGGTTGTCGCTGATACCGTTTTCTGAGTTCTTAGTTTGGATTTCCAAGAGGACAACCAAAACTTGCATCGCTCTGTGGTTGGTGAATTAATATCAGACTTGTCTGGACTCAATACACCCAGACCTCTCCATCCATCAGCTAACCATCACAGGTCACTGAGTAGGACAGACCTATAGATAGTCAAACTTTGTTCATAATTTCGATGGCAGCGTCAAAGGAGAAGCGGAATAGCGTACTATTCCAAGAAATCGCTTTTCGCAACAATATGAATCGTCTGAAATATAAAACAAAAATGTAAAGTAACGTCAAATCGATTTATTAAGTCAGATAGCGCGAAAAATTATGCGCAGAAAGTAGTATTAATGCGCAATGCAAGTAGAGTTTTTGCGTAATAACAGACGAATGAAAAATAGTAACACAAAACGACGAGAACTTTCCGGACAACTTAGTAAAATGTATGACAAATCATTAGAAAATTCAGTATTGTAACATCGTTTCTTATTTCTTATAAGAATCTACAACTACAATATCGCTCAAATTCTTTGCAAAAAAGGTGCTTTGCGACGGATTAATCCGTGAAAAAGCGTCGACCCGCCATAATCCTTTTCAAAGGTATTTGTTAAAAATCTAATCAACACAATTAGAAGCCCCGTCTCATTTTCTATTCAGCGCTCTATACATAATCTAAAACGATTGCGCAGTGACCTAATTATGAAGCTTTTGCTTCCTCGGCTCCGTTAATTGGTTTACGACCCCTCCGAGATCCCCAGTGGCATCTCCTTAGGGCTTTTTGTTGACGAGGTTTATCGTAACTTAGAAATCCTCTATTGTTTCAGCAAATCTGTATTTATTACGCATCAAGTGTCATTGTGGTACTAAATAGTGCCAAGTTTGAATAACATAGGCCCAATTTCAGATAAGCGCAAACGCGCGGAAACCTAAGATTCAGTTAAGAATTACCCATATAGTAGCCTGCTACAGAGGACAGTATTCTACTATTTCATTGTGGAAACGATGGTCTTTAAAAAATGTAAAATGGCTTTGAGAAATGAAGAGAAATGACAAGATTTTCTTTTTACCAACAAGGGATTGGTCCAATCTCAATATGTGGCGTAGTATTTCACCTATCTTTGAACTATGGTTGCTCCTGTACAAAATTATTACGAAAGCCGTTTTTTCTGTGGTTTACAGCAGACCACAAGCACATTCGAATCTAAAAAGAACGAAAAGACTTTGGCCGTTCAAAGTAGATTTCTATGCGGCCAAAGTTGGACGACAGAAAATTTTGTTTCAGTCGCTTACCTCTTTATGGATGAGTTTATTCGAAAAATTAACTAGACAGCATTTTTCAGCTCGTTGCGAGTTTTCCACAGATGTAATATTGTCCGTATTCAAATTGAAAACCATTTTCACCTCTTCGGTCGCCGAGTCAAGTCTGAGGCTGCGCTTCGGCCCGAGTGTGGACAGGCGGCGGGCCGCTCGCTGCCCTTGCGACCTCCTGCAGCACTCCACATGTCGTATATCGCCTATCTACCGCGGCGCAAGAAGTGCGAATACTGTACATAGGCGATATACGACATGTGGAGTGCTGCAGGAGGTCGTAAGGGCAGCGGGCGGCCCGCCGCCGTTTACTTAGTACCACAATGACACTGATGCGTAACAAATACAGATTTGCTGAAACAATAGAGGATCTCTGAGTTACGATGAACCTCGTCAACGAAAAGCCTTAAGGACATGCCATTGGGAATCTCGGAGGGGGGTCGTGAACCAATTAACGGAGCCGAGGAGGCAAAAGCTTCATAATTAGGTCACTGCGCAATCGTTTTAGACTATGTATAGATCGCTGAATAGAAAATGAGACGGGGCTTCTAATGGTGTTGATTAGATTTTTAACAAATAACTTTGAAAAGGGTTATGGCAATGCGACGCTTTTTCACGAATTAATCCGTCGCAAAGCGTCTTTTTTGCAAGGAATTTGAGCGGTATTGTACGAGAAGAAATTCGAGACACGAGCTCACATTGTTTGTTGAGAACGACTCGTTTGATACTTATTGTAGTAACACTTCACAACAAATCTTGGAGAGCAGATAACAAGAAAGTGTAGGTCGCTAACAACACTTCTGTGGTCATAAGTATTTAATCGGATAGTTTTTGATAGGCATGCGGTAATCACTCTTTTTCTATCCTACAATTATTGGAGTCGTGATAGCATTAATACCACAAGAGTTGTTTTCGTCTATGGACCGCTTTGTCACCCTACATTCCATTAGCTTAACAAAGCATAGATGAACTGGAAAACAAAACTCGCTAACATCTCCAGCGCTTGGATTACTGACAACGGAAGGGTCATAAGCGTACGTCTGAAAGGGAAAACGAGTTGTATAGAAAGAATTTCCAACCTTCAATTAGAATAAAAATGTCTTTCCTTTTTGCCAAGTCGTAACGCAAAATGGGCAGAGGTCTCCAAAGTTTACCTGTGGTGAGAAAGATATTCAACATAATGCGTATGGAATTGCAGGCGCGGCCCTCACGAACGCTGGCAGGGGTCACTCGAAAACCGCGATACCCGCAAGCGGTTTGCAGCGCAGTGGATAGTGGCGCTATTTCATGAGAGAGAGAGCTGCGTGCTCGGTTCCTGCGTTTTGCATCGTTCTTGTATTTTAAGTGATCAGTTGAGATTTGAGGGATCTTGACGTTCACGCTAGTTTCAGTGGTGCTCTGCAGATTTTTCCAACTATATGCTGTGGAAGGTAATCATGCGGCGACTTATTCTTTACTGATCGGTTTCTCACCACAGGACAATGAGAAAGATATTCAACATAATGATGTATGATCGTTAAAGATCAGTGACAAACGGGTACAAAGTGCTTGAAGCAGGACTGGTCACTCGGTCGTCGGGCTGCATATAAAAGCTACAGGCTATTCACGGCCTCTTTCCCTACCCCCTTTCTGGCTTTGGGAAAAGCTATCCTACCGAACTTTTAAAGAAACCAGGAGGAGAGGTCGTATAACCGGCTTTGAACCACACATAAGCAGATTTTCAACGAGAGGATGTCACAGAAGCCATCAGCGGCACGATCTTCAATACTAATATTAATATGACAGATCCGTTCTTCAGCTACCCGCTACTTCAATACCTACCTTCGACAGGACGTTGTCTCTTTTTTGAAGATTAAAAGGATGGTGGTGCACAATGTTGTGATAGCGACATCAACTTCAAGTAACTGAAGAAGTCGACCTGAATCTGACATGTGGCACCTGAATGTATTATTGGAATACGCAAGCTCTTTCGTCACGGCAGTAGTAGCCTGAACCGCCATGTGGTTCGTCGAGTAGTCGGTGCATAATTCGAGTATAAGAGTGCAGATATCGGGCATCTGTGGGACGAAGACGTGTTCAAATTAGAAGGGCACAGTTTGATTCGTCATGGCATGTGAGTAACTCACCACGAGGAAAGGATTCTTCGTCTAGAAGAGAACGCATACGCATACCGATAGAAGTCACTGGTCCATGTATGTGGGAGAAGAGGCTGCGAACAGATCGTAGATTTTATGCGCTGCCCGTTTTGTGACCAGTCCTGTTTGGAGCACTTTGTTTTTTTTTATCACTGGTTTTGAACGTTTCTCATCATGTTGATTATCTTCCTAATTGCTTGTGGATAAACCCGGTCAGCAACAAAAATATCGGCATGGAACCACATCTTTATATTAGGTTGTCCGGATAGTTTTCAGTGTTTTCTGTTGCATTTTGACTTTCAGACCTGTTTTGCATCTTGAAAGGCTATTTTGACCTTCATATGGAGAAAGACCTGGCTTGACGAGACTATCCTTTTAAGTCACATTCCGGGATCAAGCACAGAGAGGTCGGCAAATTCACTTTTTCTGGAGGGTTTTAAGAGTAAAGAAGAAAGGCTCTTTTCAATTCGGGAGATTTTCAGTATGATTTCAAAAGCATCAAATTTCTCTAGAGGGCTGCCTAATTTGATATGAAAAGTGCCCATTTCAATTCAAAAATTACCTAATTTGATTCGAATAGCGTCCAATTTCACGTGAAAATGGTATATGCTTCAGAGCTTCTGCAAACACTCAATTTTATTTCCTTTCTCTATTGCCTTCTGAACTATTCCAAAAGCATCGTCTTTTAATTGAGCGGTATTCGCTTCTAATTATGAGAAGCCTCACAGGAATAACTGGGTGGCATTCGCCATCACGGAGAATTTCGAATTCTAAGTGCAGAGACGTTCTGAAGAAAAAGAATAAACGAGAGAGTATAAATCTTTATAAATCTTCAGATGATATAGCCATCTATGAAGCCTGAACTAGAAACGTGGGGCTTAACAACATATGCTACTGTAAGCTGTTTTTCGGTCGCCATTGTATCGTAGACTATCATCGCAGTTTACTGTTACTAAACTACTAATCCTTTTGCCATTTTAGCAGTCATGTTTTCTGCTCTGTCGTAAGGGAAGGGAAGGGGGAGGAGCGGGATGCGGAGGGTTTCCAAGTTCAGTCTTCTCCAATAACGAAGTCGTATCAGGTGCTAAAGCATTTTCGACATAAACGAAATATTAGGTCGTTGCATACGAAATGATCGATTTTGACTGAAAATTTTGACAAATAACAACATTGGTTAAAAAAATTTTATTAATTGAAATGATTACCGTTACAATTAAAACACTTTGTCAAACGCGACAATGGCTTAGGCATTCCATCTTTATAAAAATCAGAACTACGAGAATTAACAAAACACAAGGAATCACTTTCGACATCATCTTGGTAGCTGAATTCTTTACCCCTGACATGACGATTTAAATCTTGAAAAAAAATGATAATCGGTAGGGATCAGATGTGGTGAATATGCTGGATGTGGCAGAGTTTCGTATCCCAATTCCTCCATTTTCTGGACAACAATTTTTGAAACGTGCGGACGCATGCTGTAGGATTGGGCATCTACGATTGACCAAAGCCGGCTGTTTTTCAATCAACCTCTGGTGCATCACTTCAATTTCGGAACAGTACTTCTTCGTTGTGGTAGTCTCTACAGCCTACAGGAATTGTAATGGACTACACCAGTCATCGTCCAACATACGTGGTCATCATGGTTTTCTTTGGATGGAGACTTGGTTTCGCCATCTCCTTGGGACTCTCACTCTTGTCGAGTCATTGTGAAGAGCGACGACGATTGTCGTAAAGGATCTATTTTTCGACACATGTCACGATAGTCTCCAAAAGAGGCTCCCTTAGATTGTGCAGCCTTAATGAAGCACAGGTGTCGTGGCAGCATCTGCCCGGCGGTCAGTTCGTGCGCGATCTATTTATCCAGTTTCTTTACTTTCCCGGTGGTATTTAAGTGGCGACTGATAGTGCTGTCATCAACGCCGAACTGCTGCGCTGGCTCTCCCAGACAGATTGATGCGGATTCGCTTCCGCCATGGCTTTGAGTTGGTCGTCGTTAAGGATTGATGGCGGCCCACCTCGCTCCTCATCTTCGAGACTTTCATCCCTAGATCGGAACCTTTCGAACCAGTGGCGAATTGTGCGTTCATTAGCGAAATTCTCCTCAAAAGCAGCATTGATGTTCCATGCTGCGGTCGCGGTGTTATGTCCACTTTTCCATTCATAAAAGTACATCACCCGAATATCACGTTGATTCATACTGTGAAAACGACATCAACAACTCGGCAAGAGTCAATTGTATCACAAAGCCTATAAATGAGAAGAAGGCAGAGATTTAGCGCTTTCAAAAACTGTGTACAATATCTGAAAAAGCAACCTTCTTAGCCACGAAAAATCGTCCAGAAATTGAGGTAGCAAAATCGGCCATTTCATATGCATTGACGTAATAATAGGTTGTAGGAAAGGTTTTGCAACAAAATTTTTTTCAAAATGTTTTTACATTACTTGCACATAATGTAATCACCGTGGACATCGACAGCCTTTTACCATCTAATGAGCAGATCACAAATTCCTTTTTCCAGAATGAAGGCAACTATGACCTCGGATTAAAGTTTTTCCTGATCATCGAAGTGTCTAGATGTTGCTCAGTGGTCAGAGCTGCTTTACAGCCCGTCAAAGGTCAGAAGGCACAAAATTCGGCAATACGGTGGATGGCGAAGTACCTCCAACCCCAACTCCTCAACTTTGACAGTGCCTGGGCACGTCCTGAACAAAGTAAATATTCTTCAGTCTATTTTTTTTATCTCACTTTACTTTTGCAGTTCGACAGCGTTGACACAGTCACGACAGTGCCGGCTTTAAGGAACTCTTGGTATTTCCTGGAAATCCCACCCACAGGGCTGCATTATCTTCTTATGGTTGAGGTCGATTTTGATTGCTTCGGAGGTGGTTTTCCTATGCCTTCCGGATATGGTTGACGTAGAAGTCCCAGGAGTGGCGCATCCAAATCGAGACCACCTTGCGATATCCAAGAGCGTGAAGACGACCAGCGATAGAGGAATGATGCCACTCAAGACGTACCGATAATGCAAGAGTAGTCGGGTGAGCTTTTCTTTCAGAATGATCCGCAATACGTCGTCAAACGTCGTTATGAGCCTAGCATTTCAAGCACCTTGTATCTGCAATTGCGTCTTATGGTAGTCTAACGTTTGATGTGAACTCGTGCGTGAGCGCAATGTGGTCCAAATAGCGTCCAATGACATGCGTTTTGCGCGACGGGGAGATACCAGAGCGGTTTAAATCAAAGATCCGTCGTCCGTCGTCCGACCAGTAGCGATGCATTGTGCTGAGTACTGGCCCGCAACGGAGGAGGTTGAGAGCCACCTCAGCGTAATGGAGACGAAAACGCTGCGCTAGACGGCCAGTATCACGCGTTTGGATCATATTCTGCATACGTCAAAGGTTTGGCGTTGCTCCAATTGCTGATAAGCTGCGTGAAGCTCGCCTACGGTGGCAAGGCCATGTTTTTTGTGTGAATTGTGCCATCGTCTGTAAGATTGGCCTGAAACTTGAAGTCCCTGGAAAACAGCTAAGAGGACGCCCGAAGCAAGTTGGCTAGATACGTTGCGCTTGGGCTTAACACATTCACGACCACAGCGTTTTCGCGCTCAGTGCGCGCGACGGCCCGCTGACTTTTTGGCGCGTGCGTGTGTCCACTCATTTGCGTGGACAGGAGCTGAAAAAACAGAGCCTTAGAAAACGTAACTGTAGACTCAAGGAAAGTCCAGAAGAACTGCACAGCTTGCTATAAAAACTGAGTAGCAGCCTGGGAAGAGATATTGTTAAGAAGAAGGTATAGTCATACGCGCTGCACCAGCTGCGAAAAATATGTTTGTTTGAGGTGCTCCAACGACAAGAAGTGTTCTTGTTAAAAGTTTGTTCAATGTCATAATCATACAGGGCCTAGGTTGCTTTATTTAAGGGTTCAAATCATATTTCATCCGAAGTTTGTGCGTTAATTCTGGTCTAGAAGTATGTGCGCTTATTGTATTTCAGTAATGGAAAAAGTTCTTGTCTTGTTAGTTACGATAAAGCCAAGCATTTTTCTGTCTACGCAAACCCAACATCTTTTTTGTTACTATAATTTGCGAATTTGAGAAGAAAATCGAACAAAAACATCAATAAACAAAGTTCTTCCCAAAACTCCCCCGTCCACTCAAATGAGTGGACACCGTCCGTCACGCCCTTTCTGCTGTCCACTCATATGAGTGGATATGATCGCGAATGTGTTAAAGATAGCTGATGTGCATCCCGATCAAGCGTTTGATCGTGCGAAGTGGCGTCACCACACCAGAAGAGCGGTCGCCGCTGTTAAGCGGGATAAACGCTGAAGAAGAAGGTTAGCGCTAAGGATGACTGCAAGCGTGGGGTTCAACAAAATTCACAGCTTTCCTTATTTTTGGTTGCCGCGCGAGTATTTTTTGAGAGGGCTACACTTATCCCAAATGCAGTAGAGCTTTCTGTGCAGTATGATTTCACTCCGCGAAGCGGGTAAGCACAAAGCACACCGTTGGATGTGTAGATTCAAGTAGAGCACTTGCTATGCAATTAATCATATCCAAGAACCTGTGGGGCGAGTACAGCCAAATCTCTCACAAGGCCCAGCATATCAGAAGTTAACGTTCAACTTTATAGTCTTGAGCAAATTATTTAATTTTCACTGTCAGATGTGCGATAAAAAGCCAGTGCGGAAGTCTCGTACCTCACAAACGCTCCTGGATATCTTAGCCTTTAGTGATGGTGACTAATGCCTCTTAAGAAGCGTATAATACGGCCACAGTAATCCCATCTCGTCAAAAACACGTATTTGCTTACAGATGGCGCAGACAGAAAGATTATCTAGCAGTCTTCGATGCTAGTTTTCCAAAAGCAGCTTCTGCAGCCAAACAAAAGGAAATACTGCTGTTCACATTCTCTGTTATCAGTTTGGTGGTGATGTCCGTTGCTCCATGTGATGACACTGGAAGCAGCTCGTTCTGCAGGCTATGTTGAACAGGAACACTAATTGCAGGCGACAAGCCGTTGTGACAGGTCGGCCAGCGAGCCCCATTTCACATCAAATGGCTATTGAGGGCTATTTTCCGAGACTGTGCTCCTGAGTCTACGGGACCCGGCGTGCATTCACAATGCCCGGCGGATATGAAAAGTATGCGTGGATCCGTTCTGCAATATTGCCATCAGGACGGGGGACAAATGGGTAAGTCCGAAAGTCCCGTAACGGTAGCAGGACCCGCGTAGCAGCGCTGAATATGGGTACGTTGATGGACCTCATGTGCGAGTTGGTTGAAGCACTAAAACGTAGAAGAGTAGATTTTTGTACGGCGCAGGGGAGGAGGTATTCTTGCGGGATGTCATAGGACACAGGACGAGGCATTCCATGGAGAAGCCCGAGGACTACCAGTGATGTCGAAAAGGTCGGCTCCGAAAGTTTCCGAGACTCGTATGAGTCGAACGCTTTGACGACAAATTGATGAAGATCATTATCGCCGCCAAGGAGCGACTCTGCTACTCCCTGTCTGTGTATGCTCCACAAACTGGCTGTTCTAACCAGACCAATGATGAGTTTCGGAGCCTACCAGATGAAAAGGCAGCTGTGATACCTCCGAAAGATGTCGTAGCTGTCGCTGATGACCTTAGCGGGCACGTAGGCGCCAGAAAGACGGTTGCAGCTGTCGTGGTGGATTCGGTTATCGCCGATGGTGAGCGTATACTTGAGTATGCGAATTCGCACAACCTCATAATAGCGAACACCGTATTTCGTAAACGCGACTTCCACCTAAATTGTACTATAGTGGTATTCCAAACGCAGATAGACTTCGTCCTCGTGAGGGATTACGACCGAAGTCTCGTCGTAAGGTCGTGCCATATGAGACGGTCTCCAACAGTGACGACCATTGCTCTGCCTAGAGACCGCACCGCCTGGTTGAAGCAGGCTGTGATGCGGTGAAGTTATAATAAAGTGATGCCAAGTGAAGGATAAGAGGTCAGCTATAGTTTCTCGCGTTGGGTTACCAACATTCATAACTATCGAAGGAACTTACAGGTACCGGTACTTCAAGCTGCAAGTTCGGTGCTCGGCACTATGAAGCCTGGACGACACAAAGTCGACAAGCAAACATGGCTGGGGATGGCTAGGGACGACAATGTGAAACCGAGTGTTCTTGGTAAAAATTTAGCATTTATCATTTGTATCCAATCTACAAAACGGCTGATTGGCAGAGCTAGCAGGAGACGAAGGGTGCTGCAAAGAAAGCAGTGGCTTCGAAACCTGCTTATTGTGTTGATGTAAAGGAGTAGCTCGAGTCGAGTGTTAAATGGAATTTTGACCAGTTGGCTAAGAAGAACCATCTCTGAGCATATCGAGAAACTTTTCGGCATCGATGAGATGAGATTTCTGGCATTCTTCGGCACCTCCGCGGCATGTACTATTATTACCTTAAGGAACCACGGCTTTGCCCTTCAGATAGTTTGCGAGATTTATTTTAGACACAAAGCTCTAGTTTAATCAGTATTGTGGTATTACAGCAAAGAAAGCAGTCCGAGTTGTTTACAGCCTCAAATCTTCGAGTGCGACCAACAAAACATCTAGTGCTCGCCTATAAGTCGTACATTAGATACATTCATTCGTTCTTACTCTTAAACACAACATTTCTGTACTTAGTCCGATGTGTAATCGAGATCTCGTCGGACTTATATCTGTGCGAAACAGTTTCACTAGGAACTTTGGATGAGACGTCATGAATATGACAGCGGCATCGTTCCTTCAACATCCGAGCAAAATGCAAATTTCCTAGCAATTTTTTGAATATCCTAGCGTGTGAAATGCTCTAAATGTGATTTACAAGATTATAAATAGTTTAGTTGCGATTCCCGCTCAGTAATTTTGTTCCTTCTCTTCTCCTTTCAACGGGTAAGCAGTGGGGATCTAGTGTGCCAGGCCAAAATGTGATATGCGATTGGCGTTCTTCACTTGTCGGGAGCTCGCATTTAATTCCTAAAGTTGTCAAAGAAACGCACATTACCAAATTCACTTAGTCAGTACAAAAGACTTGTCGACCGGTAATTTTAGGGCATATCTTGGGAGTTTACCGCTTCTATTATTCGCTGTGTTGCATTGTCTATTCCTATTTACTATTGCCTTATTGTGGTACTATGTTCTCGTATTAGTTGTTTGCTCTTGATTGACTTCATACATGAAGAAACAATTATTTATTTCAACTACCATAACATTGAAAACAATAGATAAAAAAAAGTTAAGATTATAGACAAAGAAACATGAGACATGACATGGATGTCATGTTGCAGTTGAGAGTCCATTTACAGCTTGAAATGTTGATGAATACACATTCTGCCCAAGCAAAACGCAAAAGCGTAAGAGCTATAAATAATGTAGGAGCCTCACATAACCGCTTCGATTTTTGGAGTAATGCGGAATAAGAAATGCTATTGCTATGTGAAGGAATAGAGCGAGAGACATAATAAAAAGCAATGTTCTAAATGCAGTTAACAGGATACATAGAGCATCAGATGTAGTAGATGATAAGTTTGAAGGAACCAGGAAGAAATGTGTGTTTGAACATTCATAACGAGAAAATAATTCACGACTTAGTTTCGTTTTAGTTCCATACTTTTGAAACATTTTCGCAGGTTAAGACAGCATATTATCCTAAATGGTTCGCACTATTCTAATAATGCAAGTAGTGTGTCGTAGTAAACGCTGGTGTGGGCAACATTGTGATTCGCTTCCAATGTGACACTAGTGCTCCGTTGCCTGTGACTTTGATGGCGCCACTGAACCAGTTTTCAGAGATTTCCTCCTGCGAACTCCTAACATCAGTAGAGCATCCTTTTGGATTGTTTTGTTAAGGAAGAGATAGACGAACGCAGGGAATCCTGCAAAGAAGGCAAAATTAGTAAAGGCTCACGTAGTGCCTACTAGTTAAATTCCTTCCTAAGGAAATGGTATTTATATCAGCTTTCTAGATTTCCTGCATCGAAGCAGTCGGTGTACGGTTTTTGTATTTTTTCACACAGGCGCAACTAGGCTACAGATACTGAAAAGGTGTGTTATTGACAATAACTATTGACGCTGACGCAAAATTCAATCAACTCGTTTACTATTGTTCTTATCGACTCTCTGTCTAACAATAAAATGGTTAGAGTATTGAAGACTTTGGTTAGGGATAAGAAGAGGCTCACAAAGCTGAAGCTCTGTAAGCTTTGGAGAAAATGATTCTGAAGGACATTTTGTGATCATAAATTCTGTTTTGAGACCTTTAAAAAATCTCAGCAGCGCTGGAAAGACTGATCATCTTTTCATGTTTCATAGCTCCACAATTCTCTTTACGAGTATCAACTTTTTATCAAAAGCATATAGTCGTACCATGACCAAGTTGCCAGCACACGTGTCCAATAAGAACAAAATAAGATGGAGTCTCGATGAACTGCATGTAAACATAGATGAGTGCTGCGATAAGATTAGCCATGCACATCGATGACGACTGCAGAAAGAACTGCAAGCAAAATTTTTAAAAAACAGTCTATTTGAATTCGTTTTCGCATTCTAGTACAAAAAGCTGTGCTTGCTAGTCTGCGAGTACTTAGGTTCACATTACGGGTAGGGTAATTATTCGGTGAGAAAAGAATCTAACATTATTAACGAAAACTTAGAAAACTTAACGAAGCAGTTTACATAAATGTGGTTTCACGAATACCAAATTCTGTGCTGCAGCAAATGGAGAAATCCTTCATCTCTATCGTCTTGTCCGCGATGCCGTGCTCACATTACTGCTTAATATCTGTATTCTATTTGCTGTGACGTCGCAGCAGCGCCGAAATCTAAATCTACATGCAAGTAAACGGTAGCGGGACCATACCCGTGGCTAGCACTATGTCATGAAATAAAAGCAAAATGCAACGGTTTGTTCGTTAAGGGAAGCGCGACATCCTAAAAAAATTCCGGCAGCAGCGGTTGTAAATCGTGAATGCGAAGCTGAAATAGTAAGCGCGGCGTTGTCCGTAGATACACTAGCTACATATTCAATACCTCTCATAACAATAGGGCCATAGATTCACGACGCGCTCAGTATGATAAGTTCGAAGAATCAATGTAGCCTGCTTTTGTGCTTTAGAGACCAGATGGGGTGAGAGTGCCGTTTGTCCTCTGAGCTAGAAATCTAATCGTAGTAGATGGTATGTTGAGACGCATTGTCTTTTTGCAAGTTCCGTAGTCTTAACGGAATTTATCCAGGCATTCTCAGTTTTTGCAGTTCTTTTTCCGCGGAAGGATAGGAAAACATACCGATTTCTGCGCCCATGTTAGTCCACCGTGCCCTGATTTGTGGTAGCGTAGAAGCACGCGTGAGTACTGCACATATAGTAGACATGTGATTACCACAATAAGCAAATTGTTCGCGGTGTGCGGATAGTTGAAGAACTGAAAAACGCCTTTAAAGAAAATGGCGTATATTCGAATGAAGGCATTTCACGAAGGCGTTCAATGAGTCTACTCATATCTTTACTTTCTACCATATAAAGTTTCGAGCATGCTCTCTAAGTTTTCAATGAGATGTTTTCTGTCTGGTGCCGATCAGGATGCTGAATCCAAGCATGGCATCGAAATTTGCTGCGAATCAGTTTGTACACAGACAAAGTCCACGCCATGTCCATCTTCCCCTAGTGGACGATCTCCGGCAGAAAACTTCCTCGGACGATATCTTTTTCCAAACCGGAATCGTTGTGCTTCTCTGCCAGAAGAAGAAAGTTTGCCGACGTAAGGGGACCACAAAACCAAAGGCCGCCTCGTGGATGTAGTTGCTTACAGAGAATAGCAGACCGGACTCATGTTCGCGCGATCGGTTCAACCCACGAGGTTCTATCCTTTTTGTATTCTTACTCTAAGGCCCAAAAATAACTAGTTTCTACTTGCTTTTTTTGACCTGATTTCACGTCTGTTTGTTGCTATTAGTGTAGCGCTGGGTCGTAAATCATAAAGACCTGCAAAATCGGTAGCTCTTGGCTCATCATTATTTTCATTTAATTGTCATTTAATATCTCGTGTTCTCCCGGTAAGGTTGGGTGGTTCTAAATGCACTTATGGAGACGACTGATGATCGCGGGACAGTCGAGAGAGAAGATCACTTAACGATTTCTAATAATCCTTTACTATCGCAGCGGACTTGTCTGTGAACATGGAAAAAACTTCGTCCGTGACAAACCCTACAGTGACAGTGGGATTACATCAATCAGTAAGATAGGGGAGGGCAAAAAGCAAAAAGTAGACACTTTATTCCAGCAACGCAAATACCCCTCAAAGAACGAAACCCATTATTGAAAGAAAGTTGTCCATTTCCATCACCCTCTAAGTCCTTTCCCAGATCTGTCGAATCCCTTGTGTTCGCGAATTTCCCTAAGGCATTTGGTATAGTTACGCAGGAATGTCCGCGGACGGGTACGCCTCGTCGCCGGTCCGCCACACCCGCCGTCCGCGGCTCGCTGCCAATGGACAATAAGATCGCTGGTATAGTGTTCTTCTGAGGTGTGACGGTATAGCTGCCGCCTCATGTCGGTCGGCGCCGCCGTTACAAGTCCGGGCCCAAAAGCGCTCTCCAATGCGTAGTGGTCATAAGGTATACTCCCGTGAGAGCATACCTTATGACTAACAAGCGAAGGGTCTCAGGCGTATGTCTGATCGGCGTGAATGAATACCACTACAAGACTCGCCATGCTTCAAGTATTATAAAAAAAGGTTCGATTTTTGCTAGGGAACCTCGAAATTTAGTCCGAGATTGCACTGTCAACTCGTACATACGTGCTGAACTTCTGTAATCGGTCCAAACTTTAAAAACGTATCCACCAAACGTGTTTCAAAACCAATGTCCAGCAAAGAATGTGCAAAAGAAGTCGACCGTAAGCCCTAATCGCTTATCTACTGGGACTGCAGCAACTACCTGCTTGTCACCATTGTGTATTGCTGTGTTCCTTGGGCAACAGAGAATCATTAATCACAATCACAGACTTCAGCAACAATCGGCTGCCTTTCGTTGAGCTTGTACGGCAGTCAGAAGAGGTCACGCTTTACTTGAGGTCTAGCGTAATCATGTTGTGCTAGTAACTGCAGCTGACAATACATTTGCGAAGTAAGGTAGGGAAGGTGATAAATATAAAACAAGGGATCAACACAAAAAAGCAAAAACCTAGCGAAGCATGGGAATTGTGCATTCTACCTCCCACCTATGAAGCGGTGTCACTAGCATTTTCGCGAAACGTTCCGCTTGCAGCAGAGACTTCCACCGCATCTTATAAATCAACACTCGATTCCATAGGACGTGTGAGTAGTCGGACGATGACAAAATTTGAGGGCTGCTAGCCCCTGGGGTTTACTTGTGTTTAAGCAGACTTGCAGGAAATTTCGATTCTACATCTCGATTCTGTACCTTGGAGTGTGCCAGAGCATGACCAATTAAAAATCCCGCGGATAAGTTCGGGACCTTCCTGGTTAGTCTTATTGTTAGACGCGATCATGGGGTCAAGGAAACAGCAGTACAGCGAACCTATTATACAAAAAACTTCGTTTTTATCGGACACTCTAGCATTTCTATTTCGACGCATAGACCCAAAAGCACACATGAACCGAGATGAAGCTTGAATTTTTGCAAATACGCAAGCACCAAACACTTTCTCTGGTACCGTGCTTTATTTACTGAAAATAGTATTCAAGCTTAATATACCCTTCACAGGTGAAAAATTTAGTAGAACCCTCAAAACTCGCCATTACAGCTCAACCTCCATCTTCTTACCATGTCACTGTTGTGGTCAACAGCAAAGCTGGAGAAAAACCACGCCGTGTGGTCAGAATTGAACAGAAGAGGCGGTGTGAAAAACATGAAGTATAAGGAGTAGGCTGTCGGAAGTAGGAGGATCACATAGGTGCGCCCACCGTTGAAGAGCTTAAATAGAACTGGATTATTACGAATGATAATATAGATCTAAAGGGCTGAGCGCACTCGGCATCGGTTTTCGCGCGTCAAAAACGGGGCGGAGCGACGCTCGACGGAGCGACGCACGCAGATTCACGGAATGACCGAGCTCATTCCGTGAAGCTGCTGAAGCCAGCACTGACCCCGGCGCCAAATGTTAAGCGAAGTGTGCCATTAGCGCGCGCCATCCCTAACGCAGAGACAAGGACTCTGCGTCTCTGCCCTATCTTTCACCATTGGCTGCGTCAACGATGCTGAGTATGCCCAGCACTTATCGCATGCTAAACAGACGAGTTGCTAAAACTAACCATTAGCATAAGTTCTTTATTCCATAGATCGAGCAGGCGGTTAATAACCAAGACGAAACAGTTCATACATGCACCGGTCCAGAGACCTGAAGAGGTTTACGTTTTTTGCAATTAGGTGCTCACAGAAACCTTATCGGAACCCTATATATTTCGTTGCCTGATACAGCGAAGTCCAACCTAGGCCGTAAAAATGTGTTAATATCTCGGACTTAGCTGTATTGCGGATACAGCTAAGTCCGAGATATTAACACATTTTTACAGCCTAGGTTTTGCCCGCTTCGCCCTCGTCGGAGACTGGAAAGCCAAAGCCGTATGTGAACCATCCTTACTAAAATACTTTTCAGTGCTTTAATATTGTAAGTCTTTTTCATTTTCAGAACAATAAGGAGGAACCATTACGAGATGCCATGAACCAAGGAGAGCGATGCACACATGAAGGTTAGAAAACGAATTAGTTCTAAGCCACCTTCTTGCATGGAACGGGTAGACTGATGATCAATTGCGGGTCATCTTTACATAAAAATTTTGTGAACAATGTTTACAGATGTCAAGGAAAAGGGCGAGCTCAATGGTTATGGCAGCATATTGTTCCTTCCATCGACCATTTGACTGTGATTCAAAAACAGCTGCAGTTCTGCGCGCAGAAGTTTTTGGTTTACGGGCCAGCATCTTGATTAAGATCTCGAACTCTTCGCCTCTATGAACCTTCGCTCTTTGGGTACTCAGCAGGTTAGTAGCAATTCCCGCAATCCATCAACGCGTTCCTCTACTCTCAAAAAAGGAGGTTCACCAATTTCTCTTATGTACTCCGCAAACCCTACACGATTAGGTATATTACACCACAGGCATGGCCATGCCGTTTCCATTACGTCCATGGGCAGGCTGAGCATGCGGACTCAAATATGGCCATTCAGACTGCTGCGCACTAGTTGCTGTTTAAGGTTAGGTCCCTCGCCTTTAGGGTTAGGTTCCACTATCATCAGCAAATGATCAAGATCATACCTGCGTAAAGCTGCTCTCGCCGATACGCTCTACGCATTGGAAATCCAGGGGGCGCAAAAGGACATTTTGCCACCATTTTGTCATATAGCATGACTATGTCTCCTCCCGAAAGACGCCCGGACACCGTAACAATTGAGCTGCGATATTGCGGGGCTAAAAACAGCGAGCCAGATCTGTTTTGACCAATGGAGGAGACTATTGCAACGGTTCCAATACCTTTGTGGTCAACTCTTGCTTAGTTTTATAAGATGGGCAGACTGGAAGTGATTGGATCATTCTTACTACTAGGTTTGCGGCTCGATACCACCTACTTTAGTAGTAGGCTTTTCTTAGGTGGACCTGTTGTTTACCTGTTTGTTTGTTTACCAGTTCACAACATCAACAGCGCATTGAGGGAGGACACCACGACGATTCGCAAAAGGAAACGCAGACCTCGAAGGCAAACCTTGGACCAAGTGCGTAGCAGTATAAGACTCCGCCGTTCTCGACACTGTCAAGGAAGATCCGTCCATCCAGAATTTCGCGACAAGGCTCGGATGCACCCAATGGACAGTCGTCAACCGCCTCCAAGCTCTCGGCTACCGGAAAGTGCTGACTCCATGAATCTTACCGATAGCATGCAGTTCTCCCGCATATCCGTCTTTCAGTCTCTCCTTTTCCACTCGCCTTACTGCCTTATTTCTAGAAGACGTGGTTACAGAGAGTTTGGTTCTCTACGACTCCTAAGCCCGCCGTGCCTTTTCGCTTCCTTTAAAACGAGAACCGCCTACGCAAGCGAAATCGAACATGCACCCCAATAGGTCTCTTGCCGCTTCTGGGACTCGAAGAGTATGCTGTATTACGTGTTGCTCAAGCAAGAACGTGGTCACTGCTGTTGTTTACGCTACTCAGCTAAAGAAGCTCGCTTCGGGGCAAGCATCCGAGACCATCCTTAGTGAGCTTTCTCTGTGAAAACGCCAAACCCCATGTAGCTAAAGCGACTCACTAAAAAATCGAAGAACTGGGCTGCGTTACCGTACCTCATTCGCCATATTGGCCTAACCTAGCCTCTCAGATCACCTCTTGTTCCGCTCCCTAAAGGCTGTGGCTAAGAAAAGTGTTACAAAGCTTGAAGACTTGAGTAGGGTGGTCGCCGACTTCATCGACTCCCGTCTCCCCAGCTCTGGGAAAAGGGGATCACTGATCGACCTACCCAGAAGGTGGACTACTGTGGTTATTAACAATGGCGATTATATTGTTGATTTATTTATATTGTATGCTGAATAAAGAAATGAAGGAGAATGAATGAAGAAATAAAGAAGAAAAATGAAAACCCTAACAAGACTTTCCGCTTAACCCAGAAAAAAAGTTCTTACTACGTAAATCGAGCGAGCGGTTAATATTCAAAATAAAACAGTTTATGCATACACCGTTCCAGAGATGCGCAGAATTTCACGATGTATGCTATTAGACCTTCATTGAAACTTGAACACTAGAATTCTATTATATATGTACTCTACTTCCTAATTTAATATAGCTTAATACACCTATTTAATTAATGTTGATAAAAACGCTATCCGTCGCCGATTCTAAGTCACGTGTTTAGCGTTTTAGATCTCCATAAGTTTTTTATTCTCTTCTCTGTCGGAGACGAGGATTTGGCATTGTTTTTGGGAGCTACTATGATATGACCATCAAATATTAAAACAATTCGCCAGCTATTGAACTGGTCGAGATGCACCCATTTAATCAATTAATTAGTCCTGCGTCGAAGAAGTCGCGAAGAAGACGAAGAACGTCCGACTCCGTGCCCACCTATTCGACTCCACTGTTCTTCCTGCCCTAACATACGCCTCAGAGACCTGGGTTATACGAAAGCAGGATGAACACGCGATCAGCGTCGCGCAGCGTGGAATCGAGAGGACGATGCTCGGAGTGACACGACTCACACAAGTGAGAGAAGGCCTCCGGAGTTCCGAGCTTCGCCGACGTTCGAAGGTCAGAGACGCTGTCGCGTGGGCCAAGTTGTCGAAAATTAGGTGGGCCGGCCACGTAATGCGCTTCGCAGACACCTGTTGGACGAGAACCATCACCGACTGGATTCCGCGGGATGTCAAAAGAACACCAGGACGCCCACCAACGCGTTGGTCGGACTTCTTCGTTAAAGCCCTGAACGACCGATATGACGCTCTTCGTGTCCCTCGAGCGAGGAGGATCCATTGGACCACTCTGGCACGCGACAGGGACGAATGGAGACGCTGCTGGCACCCGCTCGAGCAATTCGATGATCAACGGGACGACAGGTGATACAGGTGAATTAGTCCTGACCAACCTATTACATCCCTGCACATGATGTTTCCAAAGTCTCCCAATTATCTACAATATAAATAATCGGCGTCCAAAATTAAATCATCAGTGAAAAACATACCGAGGGCTATCGCTCCTGTGACGTACATTAGTGTGGGCATCATGCAGTAATTGGCTCCAATGATCCAGAAGTAACCGGTCAGCAGTGAATTCAGTGAGATCGCGAACATGTCGTAGAGCCCTATAAAACGCAACTCGTTCTGTATTCTTACAACAGTTTTGCTTCAGCTAGTCAGTGTACTAATGATCGTGAATCGATCCACGAGAATTTTGAAGATGCTTCGGTAGAAATTGAAGAGGGACGTACTTGTGTTCTCCAGCACAGGAACTGTCGAAATTTACGCAGAAAAGTTTCGAGCCTGCATTCACTATCTGTTCGCTAGTGCTTTCCCTATTAAGTGCTCAGAGGGAAGCAGCTATTAAACTTTTCTTTCCGCAAGTTGCTCTAATCCATCATCAAGAACGCTGACGTTTTCGTGCAACAAATCTCAACGGCGTTCTGATTTTTCTTTGGAGTCTTTCACTAATTCAATCTTATTTCATTTCACTCACTTTTGTCAATGGTGTGCCTTATCTGGGATGTTATCTAAAAGCACTTAAAACCACGATTTTTTTATCATTATACAGTTTATCATGGCTTTATACCAGTCTGCAGCTATAGAAGTAGCTAAGGCTCTCACTGGAAGTGTTGCCTCGCCGGTGTTCTTAGGGCTATATAAACTCAAGCTTAGATTCTGATCTGACATGAATGTTGCTTGAAGGTGATACAAAATTAATAATTTTTACCTCCACGCTACAGCTGAACTGGTTCCTTTCCACATTCTATATAACAATTTAAGGTTTTACCCGCTTTTGCCTCCAACACCACGTTTGAGCACTACCAATTTGTAGTATTATATGTACTGTTCCGCGTATTATATATAGTTGTGCCCAAACAAATATATACAAACAATTATTCGAATAATTTATTCGAATAATTATCCGAATTGCTCGATCATTTGATTTTCTTGATTTTCATGTTTTATTGATTTTGAATATTCATTCGAATTCGAACATCGATGATTTTCATGAGTTTCAAAAGTCGAATATTCCTTCGAATTCATGGATAGAGGAAAGCCATATTCAAACGATGTTCGAAAATCGAACTCCATTTGATCGAATATTTGTAATAAAATACCGAGTAAGCCTGCAGCCGGAAGGATGCAGGCTTTTGCACCACATGACAGAAGATCCATAACTTCTAGAGGTTGATGCACGTGATGGGGAGGGTTTACTCTAGTTGAAACAAGGTTGCATGAGCTTCCACGGCTTTAAGATCTAAGTGCCTAGGTTTAATATCTCCGCTTTGAAAGACTAAAGAGAAGAATAAATTTTTACGATCGTATGGAAAGCTCCTTTTTTAGACCTGTACTGGGATATTTCCTTCTTTTATCTCTGATACATTTCCGTGACCCTCGTGGATTCAAAAAAGCAGATTTTAGGATGAAAGATGTCAAACATCAATGACTAAGCAGATCTGAAAAAGAAATATTCTTTCCAGTACTACTTTGTGTGTTTGCACTACGTTGGTCCTATTCTATAAATCGGAGAGGCATGAATCACTGACGGGTGGCAGCCGTCATCATCTGTCTACAGTTCACGCTACACCTGCCCCTTCGCCGTCAACCGTTAACTCCACAGCAGCAAGGCAGGCAGCCACTGCCACGCAGTGGCTTTACCAAGTGTGAGTAAGAGAGAAGCACATAATACGTCTCAAATTTTTAAACGGGAAATGAGTTCTATGAAATTATCTAATGTGTAGACAATGATAGCCTGACCTTGCAAGGCGAACACATGTGCAGCGCGAATAAAAAAAGAAAAACTAGAATGAAACTTGAACTTCAATTCTGAAACTCTGTTTTAAGCAATCGCTTGGGATGCTTATTAGTTTAATGACACCTATTCTCAATAGATTTTATTCTGTTGGTTCCATTCTGCTACATAGTCAATCATAGAGTAACTGTGTTTTTAGCTTGTTAACGTTCTAAATACTGGCCCAAGTAACCATAAAGATTATCGTTGCATCTGCACTCAAAAGTATGAAAACGTTGGCAGAAAGGTGTTTATTTTATGGAGCGTTCTTAAAAAGCTGAAAAGTTGGGGGAAGGGGTCAGAGTTTTTGGTTGTCTAAAGTGGTCGGAGTTTTTGATTGCCTAAACAGAGAATGAAAAAACAAAAGTACCCAAGGCTATCATGATCTTGTAGCACGACAGACGACGATGCTGCTTTCGGAGCATAACCTTCAGAACCAATAGGTAGATAAGCTGAAATAAACGTGTAGTTGTTCTATCACCAATAAACCTTCTTGGATAAATGATAAGAGGCCTTATTTATCTCAGGAAGCACAGACTCTGCATCACCAGTTGAGATCGAAAAGGGAATGACGCAGGGCACAAATTGTTGAGAGGAGAGCTTAGACCCCTTTCTAATTCTATAGTTGGATGAACTCTCCTCGGGTCTTAATTTTGCAGACAACAACGTCCCTTCCAGACTTCACCGCCTAACAAGGGAACTGTCTCATCGATAGGTCGGAGCGGTAAGAACGAATACTGTAGGAAGAATCACCATCTCCTAGATGGTAACAAAACGTGATTTGGTTTTGCCATATACTTGAGGCAAACGAATTATGCGTAGTCAAAATATCCTATGGTTAACGACGGTTAACGGTAAGTTAGCACGAGCTTACCATTCAAGGGCGCGGCGGTATCAGATTGACTTGTGTGGCACAGTGGCAGAGGCTTCACAATGTAACATCCACATCAACATGAATTGTTGCACCTCCCAGTATTTTGCAAATCAATCCTAGTATCGAATTTTCAGTGAAACGGGATCTACAGTACTTTTTGGAATATGCTGCGGTATGAGATTTCTACCATCTTTTTCTTATTGACACTTCTTGACCCATTACTATAGTATCCAAAATCCATAAAGCATGTCAAGTTATAAAAGGCTTTCAATAAAAAGATACGCAAGTATATAAGGTGCATAGTGCATAGATGCAGATGTCCATTCCTCCGCGAGGTACCACTGGAAACTGTTCGCTTCTGCGAGCCCAGCTGAACATGGACACTCAAGTACAGGAACATAGGCCAGGCAGGGCGGCCTACGAATACCCGTTGTCACATCATATGGTTGATGGTGCTGAACGTTCCACGAAATGCTACGGCGTAAGCACTCGAACGCGCACTCGCAAAGCCCGGCGAGTGTAAGAAGTATGCGAGGGTCCCCGATACCAGGACTGCATCGAGGGTAACTGGTCTAGTCCAAAAGTACCGTAACGTACGCATTGACTCGCGTGCCAACGCTGAATGTAAGTACGTTGTCGGGCCGCTCCTTTGAGTTGGAAGAGGCACTGGAGCGGAGAAAAGTTGACTTCTTTGTGGTACAAGAGACGGGGTGGCCCTGCTGCAAGTCTACTGACATAGGACGTGGTTTCAACGCCGCTCTATGTGAAGGTACCAGGACCACCAGTGGTGTCGAAACAGTCGTCTCCGTACGTTTCCGAGACTCGATGGTAAGCGTAGTACGCTTTCACTATCGGTTGATGAAGATCGTTGTCGTTGCTGAGGAGCGATTCTATCAGCTCTATCACTTCTCTGCGTATGCACCGCAAAACGGCTACTCAGAGCAAGCCAAGGATGGTTTTTGGAGCGTGCTTGATGAGAATACAGCAGAGGTCAGTCGAATGATGTCACCATAGTCGCTGGTGGCCTTAATGGGCACATACGTGCTACGAAGGACGGGTACAGCTGTCATGGTGGTTTTGGGTACGGGTCGCATAACATCGATGTGAGCATATTCTTGATTATGCGGAATCGCACAACCTCACTATAGTGAACGCCGTCTTCCAAAAACGCTCTCCAACCTCATCTCATGCTATAGTGTTAATACCAAGAATTACATAGACTTTGTCCTTGTGAAAGATCGCGACTGAAGTCTTGTCACAGATGCGTATGAGACGATCGCCCCACAGCATCGACCGCTGATTTGCATTCTAAAGATCGTCCCTCCAAGGTAGAAGCAGGTCGAGCAATGCGGAGCAGGAAGAATGAAGTAGTGGCGAATGAAAGAGATTGAAACGGCTGTGAATTTACGCGTGCGGTTGCTGACAGTCACGCTCGGCATTACGAAGCCTGCGCGCAAGGACGACAAGCAGGTATGGCTGTCGACAGACGATGTGAAGGCAAATGTTCGAGAGAAGAAGAGATTATACCACGCTTTCCTCGACGGTAAGACAGCCGATAAATGGTGTAAATGGTGTCTGTATCAGGAGGCCAAGAAAGCCGCTAAAAAGCGGTAACCGTTGCAAGAGACTCCCATTACGATGATTTCAAAGGAAAGCTTGAGTCGCGAGTTAAGAAGCGATTTCATTATCGACTCGCCAAGGTTCGTCGTGGCCAGACTGAAGATATCGAGAAGTTCTTTGGCATGAACGCTGTGAGCGTTCATCTGCTGGTGGACCGCGTGATGGTTTTGAATCGATGGCGCACCTACTTCGAGAAAGTCTCGACAGTAGAGTTTGCCTATTCGGACATTCCATCTTTTCCTCCTGTATACGATCCCATCCCGTTTAGAAAATCACCATAGAAGAGACAAAAGCTGCTCCGAAGAAGATGAAGCCAGACAAGGCAGTCTGCGCCGATGATTTGACGGCCGACTTGTGGATGTCGAATGGTACTGAACGAAGTGACTGACGACGTTCTCCAACCAGGTACTAAAGAAGAAGCGAGTATCGGAGTGTTGGCGCAACAGTGCCACGATTCAGATTTGGAAGAAGGGCAGTTCGGCAAACTGCACAAACTACCACCCAATCCGATTGCTTGCGCATAATATGAAGATCATCGAACGGATTGTCGACGGGCGCATTCGTGATATCGTCCAGCTTCCTACCAATCAGTGCAGTTTCGCAGCTGGCACAGTCGTCAAGCCATTCGTCTTCTGATAGAACACACGGCGAGAAACATAAACCGGCGCATCTCGCCTTCCTGGACTTGGAGAAAGCCTTTGATCGCGTTCAGCACGAAGCGATATGGTATGCCTTACAGAACAGAGTTCCCGAAGAGCTCATAGATTCGGTACGAATACTGTACTCTTGTCCAAAGAGTCGAGTGCAAGCCGCAGCAGGTACGTCGGTGGAGTCTCCCATCTCTCTTGGAATACATCGAGGGTCTGCGCACTCCCCACTACTCTTTGTCTTCGTTATGGACCATATGCCACGTGATCCTCAGCGTCCTGTTTCTTGGACGTTGCTTTATGCTGATGATGTAATCTCGCTAGCGATGACAGGGTTGAACTATTGCGGCAGCTACAAGACTGATGATTGCTTGGAAGGACTTGGGCTCAAACTTAACGTCAAAAAGACCGAGTACCTGACCACTGACGAAAATGGGTCTCGCTCCATTAAGCTGTCCGACATCGTGCTACCACGTGCTTTGACTATCAAGTACATGGGATCAGCTGTCCCGCCGTTGGTAGCGCACTCGTTGAAGAAAACTCCCAAGCGAATGCAGCTCGGTCCAAATGGCGCCATCTAACGGAGAAGCTTTACGACGAGAAGATACCACAGCGCCCAAAGTCGAAGATCTGGTGAGCAGCATTTCGACCAGAGTATATATGGTGTATAAAAGATACGCTGATCACGGTATAGACAAATTGTGAAAATAAAGTTTCTTCTTATTGACCGAGGTCATTCACTGTGCGATCATACTCCCAGCACTAGTGTTGCCTGACGAATTGCATATGTGGTAGTTTTCAGCGCATTGTATTTCGACGACTTCAGAAGCTGTAACAAATCTTTTTCGTCCAAATTTTGTGCAGAAATTGTTTGCTGATTGTTCGCAAAATTATATCTGACTGTACCAACTATGCCCCTTAAGGCTTAAGGCTACATTGGATCCGATCGAAAATCTTCGCATACTTGGATGATTCGGATATCGGCGACTTCGCTGTCACCGGATTTTTGGATGATTCGCATCGGGTTATCCGGATCGGAAATCCGAAAATGACTCGGATCCAATGTATACCGCACATTTTTTGCGGCGTTGCCGCTCCGCTATCCTTAACCACAGGTCAGGGACGCAGAGCTCGTCGGCGAGCGCGCGGCCACGAGCTCCGCCGCGAGCGGCGGAAGTGACGCCGCCGGAGCGGCAGCGGCGATAATGATGTAAATCATTATTGCCGTCGCCGCTGCAGCGGCGCGGGCAGAGACCGTCCTCCGCAAAAGCGTGCAGAGGACAAGTCGCGGCGACTATGTTGCGCGGGTAGCTACTGACTACGTAGCTAACTGCTTCACTCTGTCCCCGGCTCGACGCGGGGGTATTCCAAAGGCCTTAGAACAGCTGGTGAAAGGATGGGGGAATGTTGAGCGATTTCGCGCCTGTAATAATTGCTTGGGGTGTTGATGATGAATATGAAGTCTTTGTGCTACAGGGGGTACAGTAGACTGCAGTCGTAGCTACCGCTATAGCTACGTGATCCCGTTTTATTACTATTTTTTCAGTTCGATACTAAGGGAAAAGATATCAATATCACCCAGAGCGAACATTACGTTCGTAATCAGCACTCTAAATGGCTGTTCTAGACAGTGGCACAACGTCTATACATGTCGCTGTTTCGCATTTTTCAATGCTCCTCCTCTCACCTTCAGCATCACAGGTGTCTGTACTCGTAAATCTCCTTGTTTTACATAGCTTAAATATTGGTGATGGACCACGAAGTGTCGATAGAGAATGACTTGTGAAAGACCATGCCGTAAAAAAACTCTGAGAAGTAGTGCGATCCCGTTTTATCACTATTTTTTCAGTTCGATACTAAGGGAAAAGAGCAGAAGACCAACCGTAGACAAGGATCCAACCCTCGACCTTTCATTCGTGAAACAGAGCCTGTGCCATTGCGCCAACCAACCTACGCTGGCAGCACCAGTGCTAGAAATCGTTACTTACCTCAGAAACAATACCATATAGGATGCAGCACACTCCAATTGCGAGATCTTTTTTACCACTCTTGACTTCCATTCCTCTGAAGGGCTTTGAATTTCTAAGGAAATACCGAAAATGTGCACATATTTTAAAGCAGTTAACAACCGCTTACCGGCAGTCGTAGTCAGTTACATTAGTGGCGACGCCACCGGCTCTGATAAGTCGCTCCATTGAAGCTCTTGAAAAGTTTTTTCGAAGCGAGTCTGGAAAAAAGGTTGGGCTAGTTCAGCAGTGTCACAATGAGACCAAAAACGTCGATGACTGCAAATTTCAGGGAAGCCAGCGTATGTAAGAAATACGCACGGACCAGTTTTCAGGCGGTGTTGCGACCATGCACACTAGTTTCAATCATGATTTCTAGCCTTTCAATGAATGGCAACCGCTTTTATAGACTTCCTTATATGAAGAAAAATGCTCGAAACCCTTTTCAAGTGAAAGCAATACCGCTCAAGATTGTGTGAAACGGCCCAAAAGAGTAACGAAAATTGGCTTTTAGCGGCATGTAATCTTTGTGCATTTACATATTGATGACATACTTCTTCAGCGTCTGTTCCGCCTCGCAGCGGGATCCGTTATTCTAGCGTTATGACACCACCTTTCCCGATCTAGCGCTAGATCAGGGTGACACCAGTAACCTTCAAGTCCATATGTAACGTGTCAGACCAGCGCTGCTTTGGACGCCCTCTAGGCCGCTTTCCATTTACCTCGAAGTTAAGGCCTATCTTTCGGACGCTGTATTCTCAACGCAGAACGTGGCCGTACCATCGTAAGCAAGCTTTGCGCATCTTATCCGCTTTCGGCGCGATACCGCACTTCTGCCGAATAGCATCATTTCGGATGCGGTCCATGCGGGTGACTCCAGCCGTCCAGCGAAGTATCTTCGTCTCCATGACGCTGAAGCGCGTTGCAGCTTTCTTATTCGCAGGTCAACACTCAGCGCCGTACAATGCTACAGGCGATTGCTCTGTAGATCTTCGACTTCAAGCGCTCCGGTATCTTCCTATCGCTGAGCATACCAGTCAAAGAGCGCCACTCAGACCATTCTGCCCCCACGCGTGAATTCACTTCAACCATCACTTTGCCGTCAGAGGCTATTGCTAATCGCAGATACTTAAAGACTGAAGTACGGGGAAGATCGATGCCGTTCACCTTGATGGCGCTGGACTGAGTAACGTCCGTCGTTAGATACTCGGTCTTCTTCACGTACAACTTGAGCCCAAACCGCGATCAAGCGATCACACCAAGCTTGCACCTATCGCTTGAGCTCGCATTTTTCTTGATTAGCAAGCATTACGTCATCAGCACAAAGCAACGCTAGACAGATTGAGAACGAAGGTAAAATAGTTGGATCCCTTGCAGGGTCAAGGTGGGGTTCGATTTTTGCCGAAAATTTACGACCCCCCCCCCCTCCCAGAGTGGATCTGGAATGACCCCTTGTGTAGATTTATTTCCTATCCGCATTGAATTTTTTCAAAAATTTATGCGATTTTTGTACCGTTTAATAGGCTCTTCTTTCCAGGTGCAGCATCGAATGTGTCAGATCAGTTCAAGAAAAAGTGCTACAGAATAACTGTTTAATCTAGTAATTTGTTAGAAAAACGCTAATAAAGGTTTTGTGTATGTAATCGTTTGGCAATAATAATTTGTTTGTTTACAGTTGAAAATAAAGCACTTTTGAGAGCAGTTGTCGAATTATTCACAGCGAGTTCAACTTTTCAGGCTTTCCGAGCATCTCGTGGACACGGCCCATTTTTGTACCTGGAGGAGCAACTTCTGCATTCGAAATTGTATTCTATACAATGCAGAGTGTTAATTGCTAAAGCTAAGTGCTTTTCCTACAAGATTTTTGAAAGCGCTCTTCGAAGCGATGACCGAATGGCAATCGGAGGATGAACTTATCCCAAGCGACAGCGTCTCTATTCTTCGAACGTCGGCAAAGCTCGGAACTAAGGAGGCCTTCCTTCACTTGCGTGAATCGTGTCACTCCGAGCATCTTCCTCTCGTTTCCACACTGCGCGATGCTGATCGCGTGTTCATCCTGCTTTCGTGTAGCTCAGGTCTCTGAAGCGTATGTTAGGGCAGGAAGAACAGTGGCACGGAGTCGGGCGTTCTTCGTCTTCTTCGCGACTTTTTCGACACTCTTGAAAGCTCTCCAAGCCGCTCGTTTCCTCCTGCTCAGCTCCGACGATGACTTCGCGACCCAGATACACATAGCTGGAGCATTCGGAGATGTTCGTTCCGTTGAGCGAGAATGGGGCATCAGAAACCCATCCGTTCCTCATGAACATCGTCTTCGTAAGAGTCAGCTGCAGTCCAACGTTCCCACATACACGATCGAAGTCGGCCAGCATTCGCTCCGCCTGGCTGATGCTCGGTGTTATGAGCACGATGTCGTCAGCGAAGCGAAGATGATGTAGTTGCCGGCCGTCGATCTTCACTCCCATGTCTCCCATTCTAGTTCGCTCATGACGTTTTCGGAAGTGGCGCTGAAGAGCTTCGGGGATATGGTATCCCCTTGCCGAACCCCTCTCTTCACGTCGATGACGACGTCGTTGTAGGATGGTGAGATCTTGGTCGTGAATCCACTGTACAGCTCTCGAAGGACTCTGATGTACTGAGTAGGAACGCCCTGAGTGAGCAGGGCTTCGATCAGTTTCGACAGAGTCGAATGCCTTCTTCAGGTCGATGAACGCAAGACAAAGCGGCAGCTTGTACTCTCGCGACACTTCGATGAGCTTCGTAATGGTGTGTATGTGGTTGATCGTGCTGAATCCTCTCCGAAATCCTGCTTGTTCGCATGGCTGTCCTTCGTCCAGCGTTCTGCTGATCCTAATCCTGACTCAAATAATAATAACGGCAATAGCTACGGTTGAAATCATGTTAGAATGAATCGTTCCATTTCTACAACAGGCCCATGCTTCCGCGCAATTACTTTGAAAAGATCAATACGATGGGGACACTCGACTTCTATAAGGCTTTAGAAAGGATACAAGAATGGAAACCCATATAGCTGCGTCCAGGAGGTAGGTTTCTGAAGGTCTCGCGAAATGGCATACATGGTGACAATAAAAAGGAGTGGAGAAAGCGCGGGAGCTTGGTGAACGCCGATAGAGATTGAAAACCCTGTCGATGTGCCACTTGACTGTTAGGACAAGAGAAAAGAATGCGCACCAACTCAGTATGTTCTTCGGAAACATCGTGCTGTCTTAAGGCCCATGAATGGCATCGATCATGCAACAATCGGCTAGCATGGACTGCATCGACTGCATTCTTCCAGATCGGGATCTTCGTGTTTTGCTGCCAACTACCAGAAACCTTCTTCTCCTCAACAACCTGGTTGAAAAATGTCGTCAGCCACTCAGCGGGTGCTAGCACCTCGACTTCCATAAATCTGCCTCTATGTCGTCTGGACCTGTTACTTTACCAGGCTTCATCTTCTTTAAAGCCGCTTCCTTTTCCTCCACAGTGACCTTCTGCACAAGACTGTGCGTTAGATGGACGCAAGAGACAAGCGGATGGAAAAACTCTATGTTGAAATTCTTTCGAAGTAGTCATGCATCGTTCCATAGCCCTATTGCGGTTCATCAGCTGATGACTACTCTCATCATTGATGCCAAAGAACTTCTCAATATCCTCGCTCTAGAGATGGCGTGCCTAGGCAAGCCGTAAAGCTGGCGTTCACCACGTCTCGAGTTTCTCGTTGACATCTTCATGAGAGGATTTTGCAACGGCGACAGCCTTCTTCGCTTCTTGGTATATACGTCAATTGTCGGTTGCCTTGTCGCTGAGAAAAGTGTGATATAATCTTTTTTCTCTGTGACTTTTTCCTTGACTTCGTCAGTCCTCTGTCAAGCCCTGTTCTCGATCCTACGCGGCCCAGGCTTTGTCATGCTCAGTTGGTAGCATGCAGCTTATAGTATCGAATCGGTTGCACGTTTCCACGTCGCCTAAACAGTGGTAGCCGTCGTTGACCGAATATAACCAACAACAGCTGCGTCCTCGGGGGCAGACATAACTCCAACGCCGCGCGAACCCCCCTGGCGTCACGCACGGTGCGCGGCGAAATTGGACGAGTTGTCGCGGTCCGATGCTTCCGAGATGCGGCACGCCTTTGCCTTATTTCAACGTTTCTTGGAAATGGTATATGAATGTGGTTTCAACAGGATGATCAGCTACAGTTATACAGAAATCCTGGTCATGTGGATGGCCTCTAGCGTCAGTATCTACCATCTACTACTTCTTCGGTCAATTTTTACCCGTGATTATGGTTATACTACGGAAAAAGGTCACTATCACCCATTCTCGGATCAATTGTCCTACTGCAGACTGTTGCCTACCACATTCTGTGTGATTTCAAGGTCCTTGCTAGAGATGTGGTCTGAGAGCTTAAACACTGAGAACATGCTCGTGCTCCGCGGCTAACCATGCGTAGCGACGCACGTCCGCGTTTCAGCGCCGCGATGTCGCATGCGGATAGCGCGCGACGTCGCGTTGTAGTTAGGTCCTGGAGCCCTGCGTCCTTTTCTTTCATCTGATACCACTTAATTCTTGCTGGACCGCATCGCTCGACTTGCATCAGCCTCGGAAGGGCGAACTTAAGTGTGCAGATCAGCGAACGGAGCTACGTGGTGACAGTCTCGTATATCAAAACCATCTCTGACCAGCCTTACATCGTGATGCTTGACAAGGATAAAGTCAATCTGCGTCTTGGTATTCCTACTACAGAAAGACATGAGATGGGAGTCACGCTTTCGAAACATTGTGTTTGCGATGATGAGATTATGCAAGCCCGCCCACTCAAGATTTGGTTCATTATCAGATCTCCGTGCCCCATAATCGAAACTGCATTGACAGCTGTGACCATCATTCGCAGTCCCAACGTGGCCGTTGAGGTCACATGCGACAACAACAGCGTCTTCTGGCGGCACCTCTGCTGTTTCCTCATCAAGCAGGATCCAAAACTCGTTCTTGGCTCGCTCAGAGCAGCATGTCTGAGGAGCGTACGCAGAGAAGAAATAATACACTCGCTGTTTACCAGCGCCATCGACCTTATTCAGGCGATCACGCTTGCAATCGCATCTCGGAAACGTTCGGAGGCGATCATACGAACACATCTTGTGGTCCTAAGACTGCCGCACATAATCGCCTAAATCCTAGGCCTATGTCCCTCGACTTGCAAAGGGACCACCTCGTCTCCTGTACCGTCCATAAGTCGATATGTCTTCGCTTCAGTGCTTCTATCAACTCGCACGAGCGGCCCGTCAACGTACCCACATTCAGCGTAGCTACGCAGGTCTTACGTACGTTGCGGGTAATTCGGACTAGCTCAGCTACCCCCGATGCCGTCTTCGCATCATGGACCCTCCCATACTTCTCACACTCACCGGGCTTTGCGAGTGCGCGTCGGCTCCAGCTGAAAAGTAGCATTATCTCGACAAACATAACGTCATCAACTATGTGGTGTGATAGGGGAGTTCCATAGGCGGGCCTGTCACAAGGCCCGTCGCCTGCACAATCGAGTGTTCGTGTTCAGCTCTGCTTGCAAAAGCGGGCACTTTCCAGTGGCACCACGCGGAGGAATGGATAGCGCCACCAGTAGCATGCTTTATTATAGTAGTCATTGTATCTCGTCGTGGATAAAACCACTTTTGATAGTAACAGGAGCTCACTCTCTAACACTGAGCTTAGCGTGCACAAAGAGTGAAGTAACAAACAAAACTTTATCACTCCCAAACAAATGTGGAAGCAATTCATGGAATGTTTAGTTTGATTGTGCGGAAGGCGAACCGTGAACCACGTTTTGGGGTCATATGGCGTTCGGCGAGTCTTCCAACTGCGCTATGTGGCGCCCACAGGCAAAAGCACAAAAGGTAGCGCAAAAAGTAAACATTCTCAAGATCAACGCCAAGCCTAACATGGCCGTGTGCATAACGTTCTTTACATGTATAGATTAAAAAACCACAAGGGCAACTGTAAAGGGCCGCTGGTGGGGCGTGCACTTTTTCATCACACAAGCGTTGCTTGTTGTGATGGAATGCTTGCAGAAGCTAAAACAATCTAATTCCTGAGAGCGCTGTACTGTTCCATGCCCCGAGGTAGCAAGAGAAGATAGCCTTTGTACATAGAACATACCACATAGTTGATATGATTCGATGCAAATTTTATATTATCCAGACAGCAACAGTTGATTAGAACGTTACCTATACATTATCGTAGAATAGGGATTAAGGCAACGTTTAGAGAGGAAGTTCATCCTACCAATTTTTCGCTACTGGTAGCTTTACCTCAGCGGTAAGAAGCCTAGGTGTTCTTCCACAGTTGTGATGCAAACGTAACCATTATAAAAGCCTTAGTCTTGCGAAATTTGATGCAGATTCTGAGGAGGTTGTGAAGAATGAGAAGAGAGGAGTCCACGCTCAAGACTTACACGGCACTAAAATTATCACACAAACAGTTATCATTTGTAAATAGTGTAAAAATAGTAGCAGTCATCATATAAAGCGTCGACTGACTCGTACAAATGTTTGTATTCGACCAGGCGCTCATTCTAATCAAGGATTCTATCCCGCTAAGGCAGGTGGTTTAGAAAACATTCATAGAAAAGTGAAGCGTAAATGTTTTTGACGGTCGCACACTAGATGTCATTGCTAAAAGAAACACGGTATTCGATGTTAATGTCTAGCTCACTTCAGTCCTGCACAACTCTTTGCAGATGTTTTTATGTTTGTCATGTTATGTATGATGTTTTTAGCATATTTAATGCATTCATGTACCAAACAGTTTATGCTTTTTGCTTGTCATGGAAAGAATAAATAAGTGGCAACCTTTAGCTGCATTATCTAATATGTATCGAAGCAGTTTTCATGCCAATTTGGATACTTCTTCAAATTGGGCGCTCTTCTACACATACTTGACGGTTTGAGCATCATTCAAATCAAAACGATCTCTTTCAATATTAAAATCGAAAATTTCCAAACGATTGGAATACATTTTTTCTCAAGCAAAATTGGATAGTAACACAACTTTTATTGAGGCTTTTAATCACCTACATAATAAGTGACCACATTGTTTGAAATTTTTTAAAATTTTCAAAATTAACGACTGGAATAAAATTCGCGATAATCTAGTCGAATGATCATTTTCTAATAAGTCGGATCTAATCTTCTAATAACCCGAAGCCTCCAATAAGTGAACACACAGTTCGAATCTTTCTGTGCCTTAAGACGAAGTTAAATTATTACTTTTCCTTAATCTTTATAAAAATTCAAGCAGTTTTTTCATTTACTAAGGCAGATAAAATAAAATAAAAATTCATGAAAGTTGTAGAAAATTTTAGTTATATAATAACTCTATAATATTCTAACCGCATAGGAAAGTCGGCAATTTAATCTGGACGACGCTCGTTTTGATTTGGAAAATGTTCAGTTTGTTTTAAACCCGTCGGCTTACATAGGATAAATTTGATTTGAAAAGTGTCGAGCTGGATTTGAAAATATTGATTTTGGGTTGAAAACGGTGAACATTTTAAAGTTAAAGGACGATGTTACGCAATTTCCTTTGGGATGCGCCACGCATTCTTCTATGAGGCATACGTCGATGAGGCAGTTTGACTGCGTATTTGGCCTGTGCAATGGTCTTTGATGGATAGCCGGTGGACAAGTCAGACAGTGACTTCGTCCTACCCAGTCACTCCTAAATTCAAAAAAATCACTGTAGCAGACGAAACGGGTGAGTTTGTGAGTCGAAATAAGGATAGCCAATCGAGTTTCAGGACCTGCTTCGTTACCACAGCCAAGGAATTTTACCGTATCTAAGGCAATAGAGAAATAAACCTAGAAGGAGCGGTTGGTACCGGGAAAGTAGGGAATTCAAATGGGAGAAATCGTTTTCTTCATTCAATAACAGGATGTACCAAATTCAGCAGTGTTTACTATCGACGAAGTCACAAGGAAATGGTAAATCTAGGTTTGTTGAAGAACGTTAGGAAAGTTGAAGTCTCTTGCAACTTCTGGGTGGGGTAGGCGAGTGATTAGCTAAACGTGTCCTGTGGGTGTAATGATCTCGGACGAGGACGAGGACCTGCCACAGTATGCAATATTTAGCTGGACGGAGATACTCATCGACAACAGCTAATTATTAGGTTGTTGCAGAAGTTTTTTGCCATTTTCAAGAAACCACATTTTTTAGTTTTACAAAAAAAAACGGAACACGTCAAGAAACGAAGTACTCCCGATCCCGTCAGCGTAGAAGTTTTCTAGCTTCGATTAGAAAAAGACAACCACCCAGCGGTGAGGACCCTCCTTTGGACTCAGGCTGCTCACCCTTGTCAACCCAGTGTCTGCTCCTCTTGATGTTCACGTATAGGCACCACTTTTCATCTCCTGTGATGATGGACTTCAGCCAACTATCTGTGCGCACGTGCGAGAGTAATTGAGTGGCCACCTCAGCACGTGGGTCGCGTTCGGTGAGGTCATGGGGAACCCACTGTGCCGACTTCTGCACCTTACCCAGTTGACGTTGGTGCCTGGCGAAGGTGGCATAGTGCACACCCAAGTGCTGCGCAAGTTCACGAGCAGTCCGCCGTGGCTCCGATTCGCCAGCTGTCGCAATCGGTCGATGTCGACATCGGATTCACGTCCTGACCTGAGCGAATCTTGAGGGTTAAACTTCCCTTTTCGAAAGCGTGCGAATCATTCTCGTGCAGTGCGATCGGACACTGTGCCCTCCCAAAATGCAGCATTGACGCGACGACAGGATACGGCTGCTGACTCACCAAAGCTGAAGTCATACAAAAAGAGACCTCGGATGTCCTCCATTTTTCTAGAAGAAGTGACGCGAGAGTGAGTAGCTAGCAGTAATAGTAAACTTATACATACCTTATCTCTTTATGTGAACAGAAGATAGTTTGCTATAAGGTTCCGTTTCGCAGCAACCTAAAAATTGCTTCACCTTTGAGAAGGTTTTTGAATGAGGATTCCAAACATGTAGTTTATTGTGAAACTAGACCACTTTTAAGCAGTGTAGGCTGTGAGGAACCGGAACCCACGGCGCGATGAAACAAATCACTGCAACTAGGTCAAAATTGGAGTAGAGTGAAAGTTATTTAGGCATCTGAACTCTACTTGATGAGCCGAATCCAGCTGTGCTCGGCTTTCCGAACTGCCTGTTCTCAACTATTCCGATGCTGCGACGCTCTCTAGCTTCGACGTCATTCTAGAGCGTCGACCCCTTCACCAACCCTGAGGGTACAACGCTTGGATAGCATCAGAAGGAAATCCGAAAAAAATCCGGAAATCCGAAACCTGGTCTCGTGCGAAGCGACAGCCGGCACCTCCTCCGCCTGCGCAACACTCCCCGCGAAAATGGTATAAGGCCAGGGGCATGCTTCCATCGCCGCGATGCCATCGCGGTGCTCAGTTCATGGCCATTCCGCCGCACGCGGTCGAATAGTCAAAGGAATCGCGGCGACGGGAGGTAAGCACGAGGCCTATGAGAGGGAGAGAGAAATTGAAGAAAGGAATTGGGAAGCTTAGCTATTACCAGCATTTGACTTCTGTGATCCAAGCTTCTTACTCACTTCATCCGACTGACCTTGAGACAGTGGAGGGGGAGGGGGGAATAGCCGCAGGGTCGATGAAGCGGTAACCGGAAAGTTAGAGTCTTATTCACCCATACGCAGCAACCTCTCCTCTCACAGCAGCTGCTTCCGTAGGGCTGTTTGAGTTATCTTGCTCCTCTTTCATATTATTTTACCCTTGGTCCCTGCAAAAGGTTCGGCTAGAAATGATTCTTGAAGTAGCAATCACAAGAACTCACTACTCTTTTTTTGTGCGCTAAAGAAGGCGGTTACGCTAAACCGCCAGCCGACCAGGGCCTGCAGAACAATGTCGGTTACAGAGTTTGAAGTTAGACCCTACCATTGCGCAAAATCACTGCGGTTGTCAAAATTTAACGACAATTGAGCAAAATATCATACTCTACAATAACGCGCTGAGTCACACTATCGAGCGGCGCCGCCGCAAAAATTATAAAATAGGGGGAAAATTATGACACGAAAATAGCGGAAAATACCCAGACTTCTTCTACCTGCCTGAAAACTTCAGCCCTGGGGTGACCGCGATCGCTGAACACGAATCTGAAGCTTGTTTTTGAAGTATCGATCGCCATCAACCGATATTGGTCGAACTATCGATTTTACCCCTCTACCCCTGGTGGTAGTCGGGGTCGCTCAACAAGAATCTGAAGTCCGTTTCGAAGCATCCGTAGCCATCAATCAATATTGATCAAATTATTATCACACTATATAATAACGATGAATCATACCATCGATTGGCGCCGCCGCAGAAATTACCCATAAAATAGGAGGAAAGCCGGGGGACTTGACGTTCGTTTTTGCAGCACCGGTCACCGTTAATCGATACTGATCAAGTTACGTGGCGCGAAAATAGCGAAAATTCCCTAGACGTCTTCTACGTGCCAGGGGATTCGGAAGACGTGCGGAATACGTCGCATGCCGTGCCTGGGACTCAGAAGACAGAAGACGTGCCAAAGACGTCGCTCAACGTGCTTAGAGATCAGGTAGACGTGCCGAAGACGTCGTCCAATGTGCCTAGGGATTCAGAAGGTGTGCCGTTGACGTTCTTCGCTAAGGGTGGATCATTTAGGGGGACCAGTACCAGTAATGGGGGACCGTTTCACTAAGAGAGGACCAGTAGTGAGGAATCAACAGATAGGTGTCTGTACGTCCTGGAAAAACCTGCAAAAGATGAATCAATAGATTGTTCTATCATACTATACACTGTACGTACTGCGAGCCTTTTGTACTCCTAGGTAGGGAAAAAAGCTGTACAAGCAGAGCAGCTAGCTCGATTTCACTGTCCTTAGCATAGTAATACTGCAACATCGCGCGAAGCGCGCAAGTGCGAGGCATGCCGATAGCGTGACGGGGCACTTGTCCTACCATACGTAGACAGCTTGTTGTTGTTAGCATACTGTTATATTCCCAATATTTGTAAACAGCAAATGTTTGAAAACAAAACGGAATTGGGTACAGATCTGGAAAGGGATCCACACTGATTTCCCTCAACAAGGCTCGAGGATTTTAACCAAAAAATTATAAAACTAAAACTTTAAACTTGATTGAGTTCGCTTTATAACAGCGATGCCTTTAATCTAAGCCTATTCTGAGCAGGGTAAGGCTCCTAGATAAAAAGTTTATAGACTACGGACAGCAGGAAGATCGAGCGATAGCTGCCAATGTCGTTCACGTCTCCACTCTTGTACAACAAGACTGTCCTGTTTGTGTCTCACTGAGACCTTGCAATCCGACATATACAGGTATTAAAGATCGCTGGCGGGAGGTTTTGCAAGTGTTTGACGATCTGACTCTGTCGTGCCCGGATTCTGCACGATTCTTCAACAACGAGATAGCGTGTCGAATGTCGGTACACAGAACAGAGGTTGGGGTGATATTTCTTACGATTCGTGTAGGTTACATTAGACAGATGTGCGTTACTATCGAACACGTTCGAGTAGAAGACACGTTGAGATTTCGGAAAGCGACCGTTATGCTCTTGAACCTGGCGAAGCTGCGACTGGCATTATGGAGCATTTACCCGTCTCAAATACATATTTCATTCCTTTCTTCTAATCTGCATAGATTCAGAATATCGTAGTTGTTCTTTCTTGAACTCCATACGGGGTTGTTTTCAGTTATTATTAGGCTTAGGTTTCGGCGGGATCGCCTTCTTCAGAGCCTGAAAGGAAATAAACCTAACTGTGACCACTCGACCAGAGGTCTCCTCATCCTTGGATTCTGTCACGAATTAGGTGTCCACAAGATGAGACGGAGACAGCAATCAACTTCACCTCACCCCTAATAGACGAGCGATCAGGGTAGTAGAACTCGTGAGGGTTCCAGAGGAGACCGTACCCTGATTAGAATGCTAGCCGGAGGTACGGCTTGAGCTCACGGGTAATATTCAAAAAACCGTGTTCCAGGCAGACGCACCACCTCGGAGTTTGAGTCAGGGAGAGCACGACTTGTCGAGCTTACTCTCAGTCCCCTTCTGGTCTAAAAAAGGTATGGTACTCTTAACCGAATACTCATTACAATGGGACCTCACGGTAAATCTGAACAAAAAATACCCTTTTCACATAGGAAAAAGGACTTGTAACGAATACTGTATAAACGGAGTTACACTTACGAGATATGAGATCGCCAAAGACCTGGATGTTTTGATGGATACAAATCTAAAGATTTCGGAGCATATCAAAGCTTACGCAGCACTTTTTTCCGCAATCTCCATGTTACAGATCCAACACTGCGCGTTCGTCTGTTTAAAACCTACGTTTTGCCACACCTCGACAGTACGGAATCCCTGTGCGAAAATGTGAAAATGTTCAGAAAGCATTCACAAAAATAGTTTTTCGCAGAAATAGTAACTGCTCTCGGCATGCTAACAGACCTTGTTATTCCGACGGACTAGGAATGCCCAGCCTGCAAAGCTTACAACGGAGAATGGCGATTACTGATCTCGTTTTCTGTTTTCGTGTACTTCGCAGGAAGAATTGCATTAGCTATAATAAGTACTGGGTTTACAGATCATGTAGCGAGAGAATTGGTAGTTTTAACATTCACTGTAAACACCCAACAAGTAAATCTCGTGGAAAGATCTTCAACTCTCTATTTTGTCGAGCTGCTAGATGGTTCCAGCGCAACCAGCCGAGATTTTTAGTGCCGAAAATAGCCACATCTTCAAAGCAAGGTTGGGAAAGCTTGATCTTTTGCAAATTCTATGAATTAATAATGTCTAATGATGAGGTCGTTGTTTGCAGCCAATCTTCGCCTTCTTCCTTGCTAAAGCTCGTCAGAGAGAACCTGCCGGCCCCGCTCATCATTTTGCAGTCCAGTCTTCAAGAAGATACCAGCAGTTAAATGAAGCAGTAGATTTTTAAGAAGAGAGTTTTCAATCATGATTGTTAATTACAATGAGCGTTTTTTCAACCACCATTGTAATTCTCAGATTGTAGCGTGTTCATTCTCTTATGGGTGGTGTGTATGTGTATGTATGTAGAGGCGGCGTGAGCAAGAGTAGTCCCTGATTGCAGTTAACTTAACATTTCTTATTCATTTTTTCTTGCTTTTGTTCAACTTTAGTGATTTTCATTCTCCGTACCGACGACTTTCGTTCGTGCGTTTCAATATACGCAAATCCCTTCTATGCTACCGCTTGAGGTGCGCACCAGTTTAAAAAGGTCTTTATTTAAGATATAGTGTTTGTTGTTTGTTGATACTGATTAGCCACTCGAGATTGGGAAATCCGTTTATTGGCCGACGTTTCGGCACAAAGTTGAACGACCAAATCCCTCGATAAAATCTTACAGGAGAGTTGATGAAGTACTCAGCAAACCAGAGAGATATAGTGCCCGCCTTGGGATCATGTGCCTAGGTCGTATACTTAGCGCATCTTATAATTCGCAAGACGTCCTCACGGAAAGAGTTTTATATACGCTTTATATCCTTCTTGCGATGACAACAACCTTTGCAAATTACTTTTTCTTCCACTATAAGAAACAAGTGCGGGCTACTCTTTGATAAACATCTTTTTCCATTGGTTGGCAATGAACTTACAACGATCTCAAATTATCTAATTTGAAACGGGGATTCCCACATTACTCATAGAAGGATTGAAAAACACTCGAACTGAACATATGTCATGTAATCTGGCTTAATCTAGAGTATTTGTTTCGTTTATTGTTTATGGCGCACAATTTGTGTGATAATAAGTAAATAAATAAATAAATAAATTTACAGAGCCGTCATGCGGTCAGTTGCAATGAATATCGCTGGTCTGATACGTTACATATGGACTTGAAGGTTACTGGTATCCACCCTGATCTAGCGCTGGATCGGGAAAGGTGGTGACATGGCACCAGAAGAATAGAGGACCCCGCTTAAAGGCGGGACAGACGATGAAGAAAGAGAAGAGGAAGAGGAAGATGAAGAAGAAGAAGAAGAAGAAGAAGAAGAATTTGTTTAGAAATCGCCCATAGCATACTCCAAAATACGTCACTGCCTCATTCGAGCGTGCACAATCTGCAGTCTCATACGAGAAGAGGTGCTCACAACAAAATAGAATTATTGGATCTCCAGTTAGGCTTATCCTTGCATCCTCACAAAGAATTTGTTTGTGTTTGGACACCTGTGTGAAAAGTCGCCGGCTAGGAAATGGAATTTAAGTGTTTATGTTCGACGTTCTCTGTAATTTGCAGCTCCGAAAAAAGCCAGGCTCCTCTACGTCAGCTGCTAAAGCTTGGCTATCAGGAAGGGTCCAAAACCGTGGGAGAGAGACCGTGTCGCAAAGCGTTGTTCGACCTCTTAAGGTTTGGTGATCTTTAGAATCCAGCTACGCATCAGATAATCCGGGCATAATGTTCAGGCATCTGTATAGAACGTGCTAGACAGGACATATTATAGTAATCAGATAGCACGAATAATGCCTACTAATCTTCTCTGTCTTTGTCCATCAGTGACCGCCGATCGAAGCACTCATTGCTTCAAAGCTTCCTTTCAACAAGCGCCTTGGAAAAGGCTGCTCGTCTTTGGTCCGCACTAGAAGTCTGCAGAGACTCAAAACCACTTAGATGTTCTAGAAATGCCATACGGGCTTAGCGTCGGTGAAAACGAGCTACTCCTATTACAAGGGACGTTCTTTTCCACTCCAAATGCCGTTCGTGAAGTAGTTGAAGCTTTACTTAAAGGATTGTCGCCGAAGGTCTTCTGTATAGTAGCTTCTTTGGGCTTGGACTACCGTATTTCATTTAGCTATAACAACCAGTGTGTGACAGTCAAAAATATTTACGCTCCTATTTTCCAAGAACGTTTTCTAAGCCACCTGCCCTAGCGAGATAGGGTTTGTTGCAACCGAGCAAACAACAAAATGAAACTAAAACCACAGAACAGGAATAGATGTGTGATCGAGGCGTTTTTCCGACAATAGCAGTGTGCGCTGTAAATACGTACACAATTTTCCCCAATAAAAAAAGGATTAGAAGCCACAACTGAGGAGCGCTTGTATCAAAACCTTACTGATATCTATCATTACAAAAGGTATGTTCATGTTGTAAAATCTCTTTTTTCCTTTTGATCACGGTCCTTAAGACCTCAGACTAAAGGATAAAAAGTGTCTAAAGGGCGGCGTTAATCACTCTTCTTTTGGGAGGCGCCAAGAATTTTACGTTTACAGCACGTCACGAAGGCAACTATACCATTTTCACGTCGAATTGGACACTTTTCAAATGAAATTGGACAATTTTCACGTCATATTGGACACTTATCTAAGGTTACTTAAGACTTTTTAAAGCAAAGCGTACTCGTCCAAATCGAAATGACCTTTTGAATGTTTTTTTGTTTAAGACAAATTTGATATAACTTTTTTTTTGAGATTTTTTAGTTCACTTGCCCGAAGACGAGTAGTAATTTTATAAAAAAAATTTGAGAAAAATAATAAATTAACTTTTGCCTTAAAGCGCAGCAAGGCCAAAAACACTTAGTGCGTTAAAGACTGGATCGGATCGTGCCATGCACTCGAAAAGCAGGTCGCAATTTGTATGTAATTGATAGTGTAAATACTGCTTACATGCAGCAAAAAAAAGGTAGGATATGTCTGCTTTTCTCACAATTATTTATGTTGCACCGCTTGCAGGTGTGAACTGCATGTAAACAAAAATTTAGCTATCAATCGAAGACAATAGAAAATAGCCGCCTTCCTGCTGTTTAAAACCAGCTTTGAATAATTGTTTTTTCTCAAAAAATTTAATTTTTATCTCAAAAAATTTAATTTTTATAAAATTTCTTGCAATGTGTCCACTTATTGGGTAGATGAATTAAAACTTCAAAGAAAGTTATACTAAAATTTTCATTTAACAAAAAATTATTCTAATTTTTTGGAGAGTCTCTGGCTTATTGTAGAACTACATAGCTCATTTCAATTTGGAAGAGTTCGGTTTGATTTCAAAAGTTTTAGGCAAGCTTAGAACATTCTCCAGTTTGACGTGAAAACTGTCCAATTTGATTTGAAAAGTGTCCAATTCTACGTGAAAATGGTATAAGTGCGTACCTAGCCGACGCCATAGACTTCACATTATCCAGCCTGGTTTGGCGCCCATGAATTCGAGAACGGTTCCCCATACAGTCTGCGCCATAAATGTGGTGACTCGATAAAAAGCGAATTACCCACGCGGATTTGTTCAAGAAGCAGCGAAACTTCGTGAACAATTTACAAGCGATGTAATAGTTAACAAGCGAAGTGGATATCATCCAATGTGACCTCCCTTGGCACGAATGACAGCCTTCAGACGCTTAGGGTTGGACTCAAAGGCGGCATGAAGGGTCGCCTGTGGAATTTCTTTCACGTTTTTTCAGCACTAAAGCTAAAATGCTAAAATGCTCAGCTAAAATGTGCAGTTATTACATGAATGTGGAGGAGATGCAGACGGAAAAGGAAAAATCATCTACAGAAACTCTCATGCACTTTGTTGGCTGGTTTGGGATGGAGTTTCTTCCACTGGATGAACTCCGTTGGTTTTTGCTGAAGAAAGAGCCAAGATCAACACCGTCATCTACTTTAACGATATTTTGAAGAAGGAGTTGCATCCCTGAGCTCAAAAGCACTTTTCAAATTCAACATGGACCATTTGACAGGATGGCGCATACGCTCACAGGTTGAAAATGACTCAGAAGTGGTGCGTGAGTAATCTTCCCAGCTTCAGCCTTGCTTCTGAATGGCCACCAAACTTGCCAGGTTTGAATGTTGTGGGCTACTGCGTTTGGTCTATTCTGGAAAAAAACGCCTGCGCAAAAAGACACACTATGACTAAAGGTCTTCAATGGAAAGATCATGGAACGAAAATTCGCAAGCAGCACTGCGTGCCGGCACTAAGTCATACCCCACGCGACTGAAGGCTGTCATTCGTGCCAGGGGAGGCCATACTGATTCATATCCACCTTCCTTGTTTGCCAGATCGCTAGTCAATTGTTGGCGAAGTTTCGCTGCTTCTTGATCAATTCAACGGGAGTATTTCGCTTTTTATTGAGCGAACATATTTATGGCGCACCCTGTGCATACCTGTTTGCACTCTCCTTTTCTGTACTCTTCAACGGCTCGTCTTGGCGGCCTTCTTCAGAGCAAGACTTGTTCATAAATGAAGCCAAGGGTCGCTTGAGGCCTCATGCTTGACTACAGAGAAGCCGGACGAAACATCATGCCACCTTCGACAAAAAATCGGTAGTTCGTCATGCTCAGAAACAGACAATTTCGACAGAAAGCGATGTCCTATTGTCGTCCCTTCGCGCTATTCTTTACCATATCCAGATTTGGCTCCGTGCTGAGTTTACTTTTAAGATTAAAACTCCAGGTAGCCGGAATTAAGATTTGAGCTCTGATTATTTCACTACAGTGAGAACATCACATTATCACATTTCCTACTACTTATGAGTTTCTTCAGATGTCACCGAATTTTGACGATCACTTCGATCACGGTAGGGGTTTTCTATTGTGAGGAGCGCTTTATATAAATAAACCAGCAACCACATGATGGCGCTACGTCAGCGTATGCATTTCCAAAATATTTCCTCTTTTAGTGATCTTTCTTAATCGAGAGTTCTGAAATTTTGGCAGCAGTAAAGTTTGAACAAGAGGTAGCCGTTCTGAATGGGATATGTTGTGAGCGGGATTGGTTATTCGCTGCTCTTTAACACCATTCCCTGTTATCCTTCGGCGTTGCACGTTTCTGGGTTTCGAAACTTTATTAGCTGTTGTGCAGACTGCTCTTCCACTCTCAGTGCCGAGAAATTACGTAGATATCCTAATCACGAAGATAAATATAATAGAATGCGCAGAATGCTAGAAAACATATATTGTTTCAAAGACTGTTTCTCAAATATTAAGCCTTCGGCAATGGGGTTCCATTGGTACGAAGAGTGGCTACTTTGTAAAAAACTGGTTATGAAAGTTGTAGGCTAGCTCAAGCATAGGAGAAGGTGGAGCTATGGAGCAGTGAATAACCGATCACTAAAAGCTGGAAAATTATTGAAAACAGGGGATGTACAGAGTGCGCATTAATTATGAGTCTCAAATAATCGAAAGTGTTATAGTAAGACAAACAATTCAAAATGGAGAAAAACGCATTGCAAAACACATTTTTACTATGGTCCTTAACAATGAAAAATTACAGTCTTCACTCGACGTACCCTCCTCTTGTGCGTATGCAGCTTCTCAGAAGAGTCACGAAGGCATCGCAAGTGGCACGCAGATAGTCCTCATCGTGATCATTCGCTGCACTACACTGCCGGCAATCGTTGAGAGTTTTATGTGCATGGGAGACCTGATGCTGTAGGTTAGGAAGATTCATGTTTTCCTAAGAATAGGTAATGGAGCGTTGTAGCACAGTTCGAGAAGGTGCCGGTAGTCGCGTGCAGCCAAACTCAAGGTTAGTGATTCGAGTCCGCTCAGATCAACTGAGCCTGTACCCTCTCCCAACCAAGGTGAATTTGTATGGAACTTCTCTGGTAAAGATAACAAACACACTGACTGTTTCAATAGCCAGCCTCCACAAGCCGTTCTATAGTTCAAATATTAGGTCGTTGCATACAGTACCGACGGTAAATTTCTGCCAAAACGCAGGCGGCGGCGGATTAATCCGCCGTTTCCGCCGCTTTGCAACAACTTCCTTCAAAGTCGACTATTTCAACTAAAATGCATATTTTCGAAATCGGAGAAACATGACCTACTCAATAGCATATAAAACTTATTGAGATTTTAAAATTTTTGAGTTCGAGATGACCTAGATTAAGCGAGCCCGTAATTGTCCTGACCTGGCCCACATTCGCTTCTGAGTCTCGCCTAATTATGCCCCCTGGTAGGTTTGGATCTGCCCAGTAGAATTTTAAAAATTTCAAATGGTACCGAAAATGCAACTTATGCCAATTTTTGGTTTAGTCTCATCACGGAGATTAATTGGATTTGGAGACACCATGATCAGCAATTCAGGCATTCTCAACTGCCGATTTTTTTCGTTTTCGCTAACTACTTACGACTGTACCACTTTTGTTCTAGAGCTGATTTTTGCTTACATTCGCGACCATTAAGGGTGGATTACAATTGCAGGTTTTAGGTTTACTTTGTTTAAAATTAAGATAGTAATTAGCAACCAAATTTGCAGTGTATCAAGGTTCCAAAGTAATTAGCAACCAAATTTGCAGTGTATCAAGGTTCCAAAGAGACACGTCCAGCAAAGGCTACTTCACGTGTGTAGTTCTGCATCTTCACTGGGCGGATGAGTATGAAAGCTGGATATGTTGTCATATAGCATGCAGAGATGCTGTCCCACAAAAATGGTGGAGGTGGCAGCTCACGTCTGGCAGCCTCACTACTTCAAAAAGACTGTTTCCTTCTAGTCCGACCATGGGACTCAACACCCACGTCTGCCCAGACCTCGCAGAATAGTTGCTGTCCTTTAGCAAAGCCACTATTTGCAAGAATTTGAAGGAAGTTATGACAAAGCGACGCGGAAACGGCGGATTAATCCTCCGCCGGCCGCGTGGCGGAAATTTACCGACGCTACTGTATGGAATGGCTGATTTTGCTACCTCATTTTCTTGTCGATTTTTTGTGGCTAAGAATGTTCCCGTTTCAGGCATTGTATATATTTACTTTCTGGGGGGGGGGGGCGGGGGAGGGGCGGAAAGCTTCCGTTTTCTTACCTTTTATGGACATCATTTGTGACATCATTAACTCTTGCCAAGTTTTTAACGTCGTTTTTACAGTATGAATAAAATGGAAAAGTGCACACACCGCCGCGGCCGCAGCTCGTAACATCAACGCTGCATTTGGGGAGTATTTTGCCAAGGAACACACCATTGGCCACTGATTCGGAAGGTTTCCATCTGGAGATGAAAGTCGCGAAGATGAAGAGCGAGGTAGGCCGCCATCACTCCTTAACGACGACAGCTCCAACCAATGGTGGGAACGGATCCGCGTGAAACTGTGAGACAGCCAGCACAGTTTTTCGGTGTTGACGGCAGCACTATCAGTCGCCACTGAAATGCGCTCGGAAAAGCAAAGGAATTGGATGAATGGATCCCGCACGAACAGAGAGCTCTGAAACGTCATTAACCATATGATGTGACACAAAATGTTCGTAGGCCGGCCTGTCACTAGGGCCTGTCGCCTGCATTCCATTGTCCGTGATTAGCTCGGCTTGAAAAGGCAAGCAGTTTCCAGTGGCACCACGTGGAGGAACGGACATCGCCACGAACAGGACCACCGGGCAGACGCTGAATCGCCACGACACCTGTTTCGTTGAGGCTACGCAATCTAAGGAAGCCTTCTTTGGAGACTATCGTGACATGTGTCGAAAAATAGATCCTTTACGACAATCGTCGTCGCTCTTCACAATGACTCGACAAGAGTGAGAGTCCCAAGGAGATGGCGAAACCAAGTCTCCATCCAAAGAAAACCATGATGACCACGTATGTTGGACGATGACTGGTGTAGTCCATTACAATTCCTGAAGGCTGGAGAGACTACCACAACGAAGAAGTACTGTTCCGAAATTGAAGTGATGCACCAGAGGTTAATTGAAAAACAGCCGGCTTTGGTCAATCGTAGATGCCCAATCCTACAGCATGCGTCCGCACGTTTCAAAAATTTTGTCCAGAAACAGGAGGAATTGGGATACGAAACCCTGCCACATCCAGCATATTCACCACATCTGTTCCTTACCGATTATCTTTTTTTCAAGATTTAAATCGTCATGTCAGTGGTAAAGAATTCAGCTACCAAGATGATGTCGAAAGTGATTCCTTGTGTTTTGTTAATTCTCGTAGTTCTGCTTTTTATAAAGATGGAATGCCTAAGCCATTGTCGCGTTTGACAAAGTGTTTTAATTGTAACGGTAATTATTTCAATTAATAAAATTTTTTAACCAATGTTGTTATTTGTCAAAATTTTCAGTCAAAATCGATCATTTCGTATGCAACGGCCTAATATTTCGTTTATGTCGAAAATGCTTTAGCACCTGATACGACTTCGTTATTGGAGAAGACTGAACTTGGAAACCCTCCGCATCCCGCTCCTCCCCCTACCCTTCCCTTACGACAGAGCAGAAAACATGACTGCTAAAATGGCAAAAGGATTAGTAGTATAGTAGCAGTAAACTGCGATGATAGTCTACGATACAATGGCGACCGAAAGACAGCGTACAGTAGCATGTGATGTTAAGCCCCACGTTTCTAGTTCAGGCTTCATAGATGGCTATATCTTCTGAAGATTTATAAAGATTTATACTCTCCCGTTTATTCTTTTTCTTCAGAACGTCTCTGCACTTAGACTTCGAAATTCTCCGTGATGGCGAATGCCACCCAGTTATTCCGCATGTTTCCGCATGTTTCAAAAATTGTTGTCCAAAACTGGATGAATTTGGATACGAAACTCTGCCACATCCAACATATTCGCCAGGTCTGTCCCTACCGCATATCATTTTTTCAAGCATTTAGATCGTCATGTGAAGGATAAAAAATTCAGCAACCGAGATGATAAGTCGAAAATGATTCCTTACGTTTTATTAATTCTCCTAGTCCTGATTTTTACAAAGATGGAACGCCTAAGGTATTTTCGGGAAAAGTGTTTTAATTGTAATAGTGCTCTAGCAACGTTGCTTCCAGGCAAAGTTATGATCTGTCAAAGATTTCAGTCAAAATCAGCCATTTCATATGCAACGCCCTAACACATTCAGATTTGCTCCACGCATTACCGTAGAAAAAGAGCATGTGGCGCCCTCGAAGCGGCGATTAGTTGGCACTGAACATTGTTCTTTATTCTTAATGATTTCGACCACTGACGACCACAAACCTTCAGGCGACTTACTTTCGTGCGTCAAGCTCACTCTGAAAAGGGTCGAATATGACTTCAAAAAGAGTCAAAATGGAAGATCCAGGGAAGACGCTTCCTCCAATATTTAACCGATCGAAATTCTTCTCTGTGGAGGAGCCCTTTCGGAGTGACAAGATTTCAAAATTTCTGAAGCAAAGGAGCTCCTCCGCATACACATCACATCGGCTATTAGGACCTAGCATTTAGTACCTCCTCTCGTGAAGCGTAGTACTTTTCTACGTAGAAAGCACAATAATGACAGTGTTGAGCACCTGACATCAAATACTAGTGCACGTTGTTCCCCAGATGGAGAAATTCGTCTTGAGCGGACAGCACTTAGGCTGCTCCGGCAATCGGACGAGTTCCGTGTAGATTATGATCGCTTAAGAAAACGGTCGCCGAAAGCGATGCGGCGCCGCCCGATACTCAACGAAGATTGCGCTTGCGCTTGCGCTGTGGCTAGATTAGCATACTGAATCGCGTCATCGGCACTCTCCACCGAGCGACCCCACCAGGACCCAAAGCAGGCCCCCTCGGAATTTCACCAGGAAATCCCAACAAGACAGGTGCCAAGCCCGAGATTGCCTTTACAGAACATGTTCCTGACCCATGAAAAGGTCATTTTTTGGATAGTGTAGGATAGCACAGTTGGAGGACGGGTCGGCTGTCGCATGCACCCGATACGAGGTTTCTGGTTCGGGTTTCCCGCCCAAGCCAACCAAGCCTTCCATCCCTTCGGAGTCGATGAATTGCTACCAGGCTCGTCTGGGAAGGATAAAGCACTGAATTCTTCGTCGGCTGGCCATACAAAGTCATTATATGGCCAACTACCGGCCTCCACGACATCCTATAGAAGTAGACTGCGTGGCGCATCCCAAAAAAATTGAGTGACGCCGTCCTTTATCCTAGTGTAGCATACGCGAAATGCGCTATGCATAGTACTTCAAAGAGCTGCCAAGAGGAAGTCTCAAGTCTGCCTTTGGATAGCGGAATGAAAGGCAAGGCTTTGCAGCTGATAAAATCCGGTTCCCTTCCAAACCGTCTTCTATGGAACCGAAAATTAGAGGATGTCAAAAGCTTATATGGACATTTCCGGACCGATGTATAGTCGGCGAAGCAGGCATTCTAAGGGAAACATGAAGCTCGGCGCTATTTTTCATCAATCTACTTCTGTGAGAGGTGCACGGTTATTTAAAATTGTATTAATTTGTATTGCATTTGTATTAGATTTGTATTTTGCCTGCGTAGCAACTTACGGGGATGGTAGATCTGGTTAATCTAGGCGGAGAACGAACTGTGGAAAGACCTGTAGTCGGCGCCTTTTTCGTCTGCAGAAAACCCCGTCCTAAGGGAGAGATAACTTCTTCAAAGGCAGTATGAGCCTTATCTCCAGCGATATGCGCATTTTACCAAATGATGAAATAGGTCCCTTCGTCAGTAAATATATAAAGAAGATTCTTTAGCACTTGTCAACTCAAGCGTCAGCGATCTTTTAGGAGACCAAACCAAACCGATCTACGGATTCTCGTACCTAGATCTAATCAGACCCCTGAAAATTTGTCCATACTAAGACCTAAGAACCATGATTTCTAAATGCCTTATAGGAAAATAGCGTATGGTGCCAAATAAGGTCAAAGAGAGACCTTTTGAAATACCTGGTAGGCTTGATATAGAAGTGCAGGAGCTTCGAAGGTGGCAAGAATCCGTCATCAATGCTTTTGGACCTCAATTACTTCGTAATTCTTCTACCGCATTAATCAGGACAGGAAAGTATTCCATGATTAGTTCGAATAGAAGCGTTGGAGTATATGAACCACATCCCCTTTGTTGATGGACTGATGTATGTATGTATCATTGTGTCTACTGGCGTCCACACTATGTAGTTTCTGCCTCAGTGACTGCAGCAGTTGTCGAAATCATGCGAAAACCTTGAGGAAATTCATCTCCAGAATTGAGACGATGTTACCCGAGCTGTAGTCGAAGTTCTCCATTGGGAAGAAGTGGGGCTTTGCGGGTCCGTGGGGGCTCTGAAGCGTTGTCATAAATACAGCAATTCGATGTTCTCTCCCAAGCTGATGTGCTTTGCCCTTACTTTATGCCACATTAAGCACTTGTAACCTACAGAGATGTTCATGTTCGCCTTTGTTGATGTTCGTTCAGTTTTCTTCTGACTTAGGTGGATATTCATTGAAGAAATAGAGTCGTTGAACTTAAAAATAAGCAACAGTAACAATCTGTACAACATGCTGAAGTTAGAGAAAATCAAAATATAAATCTGGCATCGGTTCGCATTGCTTCCAATTACCTCTAATTCATTACAAACGCTGAGTGTTCTAGAATAAAGAAGACGAAATTTAAAAAAAATACATTAAAGCGAATTTCCGAAAGATGAGAAAAGTACCGTTCCTTCATACTACTTAACGAGCCCTCCGACAAAGAACAGCAACAAAATATGGGTGATGAGAAGCTTGAAGGCCCGCCCGTAGGGATCGGATCCTGTCCGAATCGCTGCTTCCAGACTTTTCTGCTGTCATGAATCGGTTCAGAATGTGACAACCACGTAGATCTTCTTGAACGATCTTCATAGCAGATATACTAGGTTGCTTATTCATTTCATGCCAATGAAGTCGTAATGCTGTCTTGTTGTGTATCATGTCTGCACTGTTTAGGGTAACAGTATTTCCTCCCAAAAGGTCTGTCTGTGCCAATCATTGTCGATACTTTGTCATTCTACTGTCATTGTCAATTTGCTGACGATTTGAAGTTGTATAAAGTTGTAGTTACTCAGCAATATCGTGCTGCCCTGCAGTTCGGATCAGATCTCCTATACAATTGGTCCCTGCAGCGGCAATTGCCACTAGCACCGGAGAAAACCGTGTGCATGAGGTTAAGGAAGTCAGATGTTCAATGTGAATATACTGTAGGTGAACACTGCATACCTAAGGTTACAGGTGTAAGTGATTTGGGTTTCCACTATAATGATAAATTGGACTTTGCTGAGCATTGTAGTATAATTAGTAGGAGTGCGCTAGGCAAAACATATCAAATTTTCAAAGCTTTGAGCACGAGAAACAAAGATGTGTTGTTGAAAGCATATAAGACCTATGTCAGGCCAATAGTTGAAAGTGCGACAACAGTGTTTGCTCCGCATATGAAGAAATACAGTGTACAAATTGAGAAGCTGCAAAATAACTTCACTAGGAAACTTCTGCTTCGTACAGGTAGTTTTTTATATTCTAGAGTACCTAGAGCACAAATAAGAAATAAGTATCTTCGTCTGAATACCTTGCAGTCTCAGCGTAGGCTCAGGGACGTGTGTGATGTGTTAAAAATGCTCGCAGGGATCATAGACATTGACAATTCAAAATTCTTTTCATTGATTCCCTCAAAAACTAGAAGTAGTTCGGAGAACATTTCATGCGGAAAACCTAGGACCAACCTTAGATTGAACTACTTTACGTGCAGAGCGTTGTCCTGTTATCTTACACTTAAACATGACATTCCGCTTACCGCTAGCTCTTTCCGGTTATTTAAAAGTTTTGCAGAAATCAAATGAAATCAACATTAGGGTATTGTGTTAATCGTTTTTCATCTACGGTTGTCTTCTTTTAACGTATGTCTTAAACGTGCGTAATAAACTATTAGGTTGGTGCATAAGTCCTCAGGCATTTGATCCCTCCCGAATTGAAAGCACATTTTCCTGCCAAATTTCTCACATGTATCAACGCGTAAATGATCGATCGATAGAGAAAGAAAAGGGCTACAAAGCTGTCCCTAACATTTACTTCTCGTTGTTAAAGTCAGCTATTATTTATAAGCAATTCATCGCAACTGAGACGCATATTCGGCACGTCATGTTATTCCTGCATCAATCTGGCCTCAATGCCAACGAATCGTATCGTCGCCTGAAGGATGTTTACAACGAGAGTGCTCCTGCTCGAGGTACTGTGTACCAGTGGTTCTCGAAGTTTGCAGTTGGTGAATTCTCCGTTGAAGATAATGAACGAGAAGGGCGCCCGATGACACTGGATTTGGATGGCCTCCGAAGTAGAGTGGAAGCGGACCCATACCAAACCACTCGCGAACTATCAAGCACTCTTGGAGTTAGTCACTCAACAGTCGTTCGAGGATTGAAGTCGATTGGCGAGGTGCAAAAATTGGGTCGCTGGGTACCTCACGACTTGACACAACATGACATGGATCGCAGAGCCGATGTCGCTCTGTCTCTCCTTACCCTCAGACGTACCCACGGATGGCCGGACAACCTTGTCACCGGCGATGAGAAGCGGATACTCTACTCTAATTATCACCGGCGTGCACAGTGGGTTGACGCAACTGGAGAGGCAGAGGACGTTCCGAAACCCGACCTTCACGTGAAAAAGGTGATGCTATGCATTTGGTGGAGCGTTCTTGACGTAGAATACTGGAAGCTGCTGGACGAAGGGATAACAGTGACGGCAGAGGTCTACTTCAACCGAGGAAGTTGAGGGTCTAGCTTCAAACTACACGAGGAGAAAGTGAAGGTGTATTTTAACACGACAACGCTAGACCGCATATTGCTAGAGCGACGGCGGCTGAGTTGGCGGACTACGGAGGGACCGTTCTTCCACATCCACCTTACTCACCAGATCTCGCTCCTCCTGATTATTATTTGTTTTCAAGCCTTCAATGCTATTTGGAAAAAAAAGCCAGAAATTTAGGAACCGAGAATACGTCAAGGAGGCACTGCTCTCATTTTTCGAATCACAACCGGCCATGTTTTGGAGAAAAGGCATCCATGACTTACCAGCCCCTTTTCGAAAGACAACTGATGTAAAGGGTGGTTACTTCAAATGATTTGATATTGTTGTTCGTATGTTGTGATATTAAATATTTCATGCCCCAAATGTCCGAGAACTTATGTACCAACCTAATATAACTACATTGCCTAATCAGGAGTAGTCAACCGTGCTAGCAGCCCGACTGACGTCTGTCCGCCTGCATCTACTTTTCAGCAATTGTTGACAGCTAATCAATATATACAATTTTCACGTCAAACTGGGCATTTTTGAAATTAAACTAGGCACTTTTCGAATGAAATCGAACACTCTTCTAAACAAGTAATGTAATCAATCTGAATATCTTCCAAACCAAAATGAGCTCCTTCCACACTAAAGAGAAGACCCTCCAAAAAGTTCAGAATAATATTTTGTTCAAGGAAAATTTCAATACTTTCTTTAAAGTTTACCCACCTACCCAAAAAAAGTGAGAACCATATTTGAAATTTTATTAAAATTTCCAGTTTTCAAAAAACTGTAGTTTAATACATGTTCTAGAGTACACAAAGGATAAAGGATAAAGGATAAAGGACGGCGTCATTGGTTTCCTTATGGGATACGCCACGCATTCTGCTTCTACGAGATATCGCGGAGGCGATTTGAATGCATAGTTGGCCGTTCATTGACTTGCGTTGTCCAGTCGATAAACATATCGGTGCTGTGTCTATTCCTGTCAAGTCTGTTACCAACTCAATGATTCCTAAGGGATGGAGGGCTTGGTTGGCCTGGGTGGGAAATCCGAACCAGAACCTGGTATTGGGTGCACGCGACAGCGGAGATTCCTGGTTCTAGAGTGCATAAGGCAGAAGCGCGTATTTAGCGTGTTAAAATGGCCGCGCCATGCACAAGTCTAACTCTTTGCGATTTTTGCTTGAAGGATAGTGTAAATTCAGCTCACTTAAGGCAGATGAGTGGAGATATGTGTGCTTTCTGCCATTGTTTATATTGTACCGTTGACAAGTGCGTAGATACGTGCAAACAGCATTTCTGCTGTCAATCAAAGAAAATCGGGACATCCTAAACGAGTTCATGGTGCAATCCATTCCTCTAATGCGCTAGAAAATTGTTTCCTTCCTGCAATATAAAATAATCTTTAAACCATTATGTTACATTTAAAAATAGATTTTCGCAAAATTTCATATGGTGTTGACAGTTGCTGAAGCCTATTGAGGAGGTGAGTTTTAAAAATTCAAGGAAAATCATGCCAAATTGTTCTCGAACCAGAAATATTCTTACCGCCTATGAGAGTCTTTAATTCAATCTGAAGGGCGCTCATTTTCATTTGAAAGATGTTATGTTTGATTTCAAAAGCGTCAGGCTTACAAAGTAGTGTCCAATTTGATTTGAAAATTGTATGCAGAAGAGTCAATCTGTGTGTTGGTCTGTTCGTGTGTCTTTGAATGTTTCAGAACACGTAAACATCCACAAACGACACAAATTACCTAAATCACCGATACCTTTTCGCTCCTAGGGATGGGATGAATATACATAGTGACCTAACTGGACCTCACGAGAATGGACAATATCGATCGGTTTGGATCGGTCAGTCGATATTTAATCAATATTTCGATCTCTGCCGAACTTGATTTTGAGGATAAAATCATCCGAACCATGCCACTTCTCAACACTGTCGATCAGTTGTGCTGTATTACTGGGGCGAAGTCCTGCCAGTTGTGAGTTATCCAGGTGGTTTCCGATCAGCAGCCAGCCTTCCTACGCAACCTGCCTTTTGGAGACCTTTCAGCACTGCCCCTGAAGGTGTGTTTCAATGACATCTTCTATTGCATTGTATTGTACATATTATATTTATTACATGGAATTCCCTGCTTAAACACTGTTACAATAGCAATCACCAGAAAACCAATCCAACACAGTACAGACCTACATCTAGCTAAAATATAATGCTAAATAAGAAGAAGAAACATGACGTAGCAGAGAGAAAATGGTACTGGAACATTAATGAACATCAGAGGGAATCAGGTGCAATATTGGAATCCCAGATACTTATCCAACATGCTTTTGAAAGCGTGACGTTTAGGTGGTACAGTATGCGCCTTGCAAAGCTCCCAGATACTTATCCAACAGATGATTCCGTGGAGATTCTGAAAGAATCTATGAAGGATTCTAGGGCAATGTCTGGTAAACACCGCAGTAGTTTTCAAATGTACTCCAACCCTGCTCTATTAAGAAAAAAGAATTTTCTAATATTCTTGCGACTTCTTGGAACCACAAATTTTGTCGAAGCCCCCTAGTGACAGAGGCTCTGACTTGCAGGAAATCACTAAACTTGGGCCCATTAAGAACATTCATTAATTTGTAGATCATAACCACGTCAGAGGGCGCGTGTAGAGCAGTCAGAGGAGGCGCCGCCGTGGCGTGTCGTCGGTGAATTGGTACCAGACTTGTCTGGAAAGGTGCTGACCTGTTCATCGGCTGGCCACCGGAAGTCATTGTATGGCCAAATACGCACTCATGTCGCCTCCACGACATCCCGTAGAAGTAGAATGCGCTGACGCATCCCAGAAGGGATTAAGTAACGCCGTCCTTTATCCTTTTAACCACGTCAGCCTTGCGTTTCATCCAAGAGAGAGAGACTTTAATCTAAAATTCAAATTTCTGGAGTCATTTCTAGTAAAAGCCTCATAAAGGTATCCCAAGGGGCACGAATCAAGACTTTCCGCTTAAAGCAGTAGTACGCTTTCGAGTTTTAGAATCGACTTCTTCTTCCAATGTCTGTCGATGCCCTCAAGAAGCAGAAGTCAGAAGCTGAGAACTGTTTTGGATGATCACATCGCCTCCCCCCTATCCCGGCATTTTCATTGTTGCTGGTCATTAGCCGCCGCAACACGGATCTCGCATTTTGATAAGCCGTCTCAATATGCTAATATACCGGTCCTCATATACGTGCTACGCCGCACGTAGCACGTCTCCTTACGTCAGCGGGCCGCGTCGGGAGACGAGCTGGCCCGAAATTGGAAGAGAAACGTTGTCTCCTCTCTCCCGGCTCTGCGACTGTGGTCTCTCGCTCTATATGGACGATCGCCTTTCGAAGGACGGGACTGTCGGCGGCGTCGAGCGACGCGAAGCTGCAGGATCGAAAAAAGCCGTCGCGCACATTACGGTGAAAGTTCGTCGTGGTGGAAAGTTCAGAAAAACAGCACGCAGCTCAACAATGAGGGAAAGTGATCTATTGCGCAGTTCTGTCATGTCATGTGTGGTGTTTCGTGCGTCATCTCCTCGAAGGGATGGCGATTAACAACACTGACAGTATGCTTTATTCCAAGGACTAGAGCACTGAACAGATACATCACCGATAATAAACTTTTCCGGAGTGAGCCACGCCTTTAGTTTCCATGCGATACCGTGGAGATACTCTGGAACCGAATTTTAATCACTGACCGGCTTGCAGAGAGTGACCGATTGACTGTCGTCTTCAGAGGCCTAAAAGCGGTTCGTGGCCTCATCTTTGCAACTTGCCCGATCAAGGATTACGCTAGCTTGGGCAGCCTATACTGATATGTATAGCGAAAGGGCAGTATGACTCATTCGCTACTTGTTTTACTAACTTTGAGTGATAGCTGAATCGCTACACTCAGAGAACCACTGCGTGAGTTCTTCTCCTTTCTGGTTTTTCGCATCATGTTTCCAGCTGTAGGTCGAAAACGCTAGCGTCGACAAGGCGTTTGATCGAGTAAGTTGCAAAGATAAGTCATCGAACCATTTTCATGCTTCTGAAGACGACGAGAAGGTCGAAACGTCAGGCCAGAAAACTTCCACCTAACAACCTCTTGGCACAGAAGTAACCTTAATATTACAAACGTTCTCAATACTGACATGTCCGTCTTCTTTGCCAAGGAGCAACAGAGGCCATAGCCTCCGGCTTATCTGCTTAACGCTAGGTCGTAAAGTTTGTGCACTCGTGATCTGGCAAAGGAACTCGAGTGCTACATCACCATAGCTGAACACCTGCGTGATCTTGGGAAGACAAATAGATATGGTGCATGGACACCTTGAACTTATCGGCCACCAGCTAGCCAGGATGCGTGTATGAACTTCTTGACTTTACGACTAAACTTTCTGGGCTCGAGAACGTGATCACTGGCGACGAAAGGTAGGTGGCCTACGTTAACCACACGCGAAAGCGTCAGTGAATTAGACGCGGCGAAGCAAAAATTCCCACACCGAGACCGAACATCATCCAAAAAAGGTGATGGTTAGTGTCTGGTGGAATTGCAACAGAGTCATTCACTGGGAGATGCTTCCTGCAAACACTACCGCCACTAGCGATCTCTACTGCAGGCAGCTGGATCGCGTTGAAGCAACTCTTCGTGGAAAACAAGACAAAATCTTCTTCCATCACGACAATGCGCGTCCTCACGCTGCAAGGGAGACTCAAAAACTCCATTATTTCTGATGGCATGTTTTAGGCCACCCACCGTATTCACCGAACCACGTTCCAACGGAATACCACCTGTTTCTTTCCTTGTCGAACCATTTGCAGGAGAAGGAATTTGACGACAGGGAGCAGTTTGAAAACTGCCTCGCTGAGACTTTTTTCGTCAAAACCCCAGGAATTCTATAGAATGGTGCATATGTTCGCTAGCTGTTGTATGAATGGAATGAGAAAAATAAATTTGAAAAAAATTGCACAAGTGGTGGGATACTTTCTTTAAAACCTAATATATTTCCCAGTCAATTCAAAAACGAGGGAGTGATGGAAGGCTTAGTTGGACTAGGAGGGATCTGAACCTGATCTGAATCAAGAGCCGTGAAAGAGACTGCACGCGACAGCGGACGCCTTTTCGAATGCGCTGCAACACGCTCAATATGCTTCAACAAGAAAAAGAAGCCTGTGTGGGACCAAAGCAAGAAACTAACGACTGGCAACCTACTGAGGCTTTGTGATAATCGAACTTTTGATGGCTTGTTAAAGAATTTTTTGCGTTTCTCAGAGGCTAATTCATCGTTGGGCGCGTGCTAGCGCAGTCGGAAAAGGCGGCAGCTGATGCATGTACTGTAACTCAAGATTCTGGGTTCTCGCCAAGACCAACCAATCCTTCCACGCCTCCGCGGTCGATGAACAAATACCAGACACGAGATAAAACACTAAATTCTTCGTTGTCTGGCCGCTTTAAGGCCAAGTAGACATTGAACTCGCTCCACGATATGCGGTAGAAGTAGAATGCACGGCGCATCCCAAAAGGGATTAACCCCATGCTTTACTTTTTTCTTTTCTCTTTAAATTTACTATATTATCTTTTTTTCCAGTTTTCAGTGCTCTTTCTTCATCTTCCTCGTCTATCATAACCTGAACATTAAAATATTTCGGCCATGTGGAAAAAAAGCAGCCTCTATTCGACGAATGGAAACGACGGCCCATTTCCAATCCTTCTATAAATTGACCAATAATAAAAACAGTACATAAACCAGCAAACGCAAGCATTCTGCTGCGCTTGCGGATTTAATGGCACATTCTTTATAGAGAAAGATACCAGTAGGTTGCAGACACCCAGCGCCTCGAAATATAATATGCTTCCGTCCTGTTTTTATGATCTTTTGGGAGTTAAAATTCCTCTTTCAAATTCTACTTCATCACATCGTTAGCCAACGAAACCCTTGTTATTTCACAGCAGGGCTCTAGCTTTGGAAATCCCAATTAGGCATGCGCATTTCTTTATAGCTCAAACGTAAGTCGTAATTGTTTTGAAGCAGCAGCAACGTCATGGATAAAACGCATTCTATTAGCTTTACTTGTCGTAGGGCTGTTAGCCTTTTCCATCACTTCACTCCATCTTTGTATGATGTTAAACGTAGGCCACAATTGTGCGTTTTTCAAGAAATCACTATTTTGTGCGATGATGTTGAAATTTTCCTTCTAGCAGAAGCCCCGTCCTTAAGTGGTATGGGTAGCCAATCAGCCCAGCTCGTTACCAGAACAGATGCCCAACCGACCATGTCCATGAGAATTCTTCAAGAATCTGAGTCGCCCTTCACGCCAAACACCACTGAATGCTCCTGGTACGTGTATGTGGGTCGCAAAGTCATTATGGCCATCGACCTAGCGCTAGAGCTGGGCAGGAGGAAACGAGCTGCTTGGGGAGCTTTCAAGAGCGTCGAAAAAGTCGCGAAGAAGACGAAGAACGTCCGACCTCCGTGCCCACCTATTCGACCCCACTGTTCCTGCTCTAACAAACACACCTCAGAGACCTGTACCATATCAGGATGAATACGATCAGCGTCGAGCAGCGTGGAACCGAGAGCGATGCTCGGAGCGACGCAATTCACGCAGGTGAGAGAAGACCTCGGAGTTTGAAGCTTCCACGAATTCGAGGATCAGAGGAGTTATCGCATGGACGAAAATTGGGTGAGACGGGCAAGTAAAGCGTTGATCTGACACCCACTGTATGGGAGAACAACCGTCCCATAGGAATTCAAAAAAACAGCAAAACGTCTTCCTGAGGCAGATCTAGTTCACCCAACGAGAACATAACTGTGATGATGAAAACATATGGATGCAATTCTACCTGTACGATAAATTAATAGCCAAGACTCCATTGAGTTCTCTTATGAGAGTAGGCAGTAGTTTTCAACTGCACATCAGACGAACTAAGCAAAGGACATGTTCGTAGTTTGGGGTTGACTGGCATAGCGATAAAGGATGAAGGACGGCTTTGTTCAGTCCTCTCTGGGATGCGCCACGCATTCTACTTCTACGGGATGTCGTGGAAGCGTGTTGAATGCGTATTTGGCCATACCATGACTTGCGGTGGCCAGCCGATGTACAGGTCAGCGCTTTATCCTTCCCAGACAAGTCTGGTACCAATTCTCCCATCCCGGAGTGATGAAAAGCTTTGTTGGCCTGAGCAGGAAATCCGAATCAGGAACCTGGTATCGGGTTCACGCGACAGCCGGCACCTCCTCCGACTGCGCTACGCGCGCCCCAAAATCCATTTAAAAACTCCAAAATTTCGAAACAAATATGAGAGAATTAAAATGTTCTTGCTGATTTCAATAGTTTTTTTCAGGAACACTCCCTATCGGGAGGATGGGACCTGCAACATTGGTGAAGACAAAGGGTAAATGTGATAAACTCACTGAGAAAAACGTCCGTTAAAAATTCCGTTAAATTTCTAAAAATTTCCGTTGGGTCGTTAAGGCAGATTTTAACGGAAAATGCCGTTAATTCGTTAAATGCCTTAAATCGTTAGCCGTTAAATGTGCACCCCTGGTGTGGACCGAAGGCGGTAAAGTTCTGCGTGGCTATTTCGAACTCTACGCTTCCAGATCCAAATCACCATGCGAAAATTAAGCGAACCGGGAGGTGAAGTTCTGCCCCTCCACGTTTAAAAAACCTTTCGCCAAAGGACTACCATCTATTTAAGCTTTCTCAGAACTTCCTCGCTGGAAAACCTTCGAAAGTGAGGACCACGCAAAGCAGTCCTTCTAGAATTTGCCGAATCTCGACCACTAAGTTTTTCGGTGAAGGAGTTATTCACAACAAGTATCACGTCGGAGAACGTGGGGTGACTCGAATGGTGCTTATTTCGATGGAATACTGTTAGGAATACTGGAGAAAGTTATGATTGTTGGAAGTGGGCCAGTCAAGACCGCCAGAACTTTTCGGCAAAGCTAAGTAGACACTGAGGCCGTCATGACAGAATTCCGCGACATGGTCGCACTTTTTCGTGAGAGTCCTAAACCAAATGTCTGACGCTGTCCCTCCTCGTGTCTCTCGAACGAGTCGTATGCATTGGAGCATCCCTGCACGCGAAAGAGGCGAATGGAGACTTCTTTACCCCCGCGCTACTATTTAAAGGGATAACAGGCGACAGATGCTGCAGATGCAGGGTTTCCAAAGGTTCGGAATGTCAAAGATATTTGATCAGTAGACTGATGTCTGACCTCATACTTTCCGCCACGTTCCACAATCTGGTCAGACAAAAACAAAACAAAAATTGGCCTGAAAATTCCGCATAGGATTAGTCTGCGGCCATAGAAGACGAAAAATAAAGCATTACGCTTATGTCACTTTGAAGCTGTTCTATGGTAGAGCACCCACAGATCCGCTTCTAGGTGCTCGGTACGGTTGTTCGACGTCAGGAACTTCTCGTTGAGAAGCTGCTCCATCCTGGCTTTGCGTATCCAAACACTCGTCCAGCACAACGATGCAGTCTTTATGTTCTCGTGACCGCGCGCTTGCCATAACGCGCTTTTTTCAGTTCCCATACCACCGTAAAGAGTGTGTTCATAGCTGCGATTCGCTCTCGGATAGGGCTATCTCTTCGAAAAGCGAAGCCGGCGCCATCCGCGTCGGTGCTCGTCGTCGTCGTCGTCGTCGTCGTCGTCGTTGCAATAAGCTTCGTTTTGCCGGTGGTCGGTCGTCAACGGCGGAGAAGACCACCGATGACACGCGCGCCCGCTGAAACCGGGATCGGCGCCACGGCCGCCGGCCAGCCGCTGACCGCCCTCTCTGCTGGCTGTCCATCCGTCCGGCTATAAAAGCGAATTCATCGACATAACGGCACACTTTCAAACTGCTTCAGGGCTCCTTCTGTTTGCATCTGCAGCGATTTTCAGTTTTGACACTGCTTACGGTGGCAGCTACAGCTTGTAGCAAGTCCGAGACTTCGATGAGCTTGACGGCAAGCGTTAGAGTGTTGTTGATAGATCTTTATTTAGATTGATGAATTTTGTTATAATACTACCTTAAAAATGTACAAATTTCAGATCTTTGCAGATTTTTGATAGCTATTGTAACGGAATTTTTCAAAATTCTCCAAAATTTCAGCACTCTTCACAAGTCTCTGACCTCTCTAAGAATAGTCGAGAGCTACTTGTTTATTTTTAAAGCGTAAACACGCTTAGCTAGCAGATATTAGCCTACTATTTGCTTAGTCAGCGATATTCCTGTGAGTGATTAAACGAAGATGAAGTCTTGGATCACTTGGCTCACTCTTGCTTCATACTATCTGGTTATTCCTTAACCTAGTACTCAGAGAATTTTCAAAAGGTTCATTGTCCAGTTCTTGAGGAATTGTTGTATTGGGATTTCGACGTTTAGATCTCGACAGAGCTCTATACTTTTGCAGCTTTATACTCTTTCGTCATTCTATCAAAGACGACCAAAGACGAAGGTCCGCTTAGCTTAGAGCAAAAAATTAAGCGTGTCTTACTCGTTAAACACTAGTTACTACCACTTGTAGAGGCGTTTCGAAGAAAAAAAAACAGCCCTTTGCACTCGACTCGTTACCACTCATCTGCTTTATTTTTTGGAGTGGAAAATATGTTTTATTCTCCTGCTCGATTACATACATTAACCAATTGTCTCCAGGGGTAAGATTCATCAACGACTTACAGCAATTTAATAGAGAAAATTACAGCCGAAATCCCTGATAGCGCTTCTTATCAAGCGATATGGTGAGCGATCAGCCGCGCTTTCTGGGTTTCCCGCTGTGAATTCTCTGTTAAAGTTGTATAAGTCGTTGATGAATCCGACCCTTGGACAGTACCTTTAGAGCATTATGGTCGACGTTTTACTCAAAGGCTCACTCCAAAAAATTATTATTAGTATAGGACACTTTTAGTATCCGCAGCCTTACTAGGGATAAATTTCCTTCAGTGACCCGGCTTTCAGGCAGCTTGAAGTTCTATTAAATGTCCATTCTGTCTAGCCGTCATCGGCAGTAGACATTCCCTCTGTCGACGATTTCAATCTCTTCATAAGGCCTCCATTACACTCCTAATCTCGTCCTAAAGTCAGAAGCTCTTGACCCTCCCGTGGACATTTTGCTCAACTTTTTTCGCTCGCTATCAAGTAGAGCCCAGTTGGAGCAGGTACCATGGCATCCGCTACAGGCCCTTGCTTCGGATTCCCCTTCCCACAGGACAGCAAAGTCTTCCCTTTTCCGTGGTTGAGAAATGGTTCTAGACTCATCTGAAGATGAAAAAACACTGAACTGAACATCGGCTGGCCACCGATAGTCATTGTATACGTCAAAGATGCATTCAAATAGGTTCTACGACATCTTGGAGAAGTTAATATCGTGGCACATCCCAAAAAAGCGATTGGTTACCGCCATTCGCTATCCATTATCCTTTATGCCGCAGACTCCTTCCGTCAAATCATGTCCTGCTCTTGAATGACTAGGTCAACTGCTTGCAGATGTTTCGGTTAGCCTGCTTTCTGGGTGTGATCGCCCTTGCCGCCGCCATTCCCGTCGACAACGGTGTCGAAGGTGAGCCGGAGATCGAATGCGGTCCGACGTCCGTCACTGTCAATTTCAACACCAGGTAGCGGTGAAAAATACATCGATTACTATTGAGTTCTCGAATTAGCCTTAAAATCCTTTAGCTTGAAGGCTATTATGAATAAACTCCTGAACTATGCTGGCTTTAAAAGCGAGTTTCAGAAACCCATTCGAAGGACACGTCTATGTGAAGGGACTTTTCGATCACGAGGAATGCAAAAACAACGAGGGTGGACGACAGGTAATTTATCTATTATATTTGGCCCACGTAACCTTAAGTTATAGACAAATTTAGTCAAATTAGGCACTCAAGCTGGAAAGTTCCTTATAAACTGAAAGATGTAGGAAGGCGAGACCACAGAGTGATTAAAGTCATGGGAACCATCATCCGGAGCCAAGGGGCACTGGATCAAACCCTGCTTTAGAGAACAGTTTTTGTTCAACAAAGCTTTCTTCAAATAGACTAAAAACCACTAGAGCTACTACAGCTTACAAGAACAGAACTTGGGAATCTACCTTAATTGGAGGGGAGGGTATAGTGGTCTGCATTCCCATTACCTGTCAATAGTTACCGCTAGACCTCTAGTTGTAGTCCCATAATGCGAACACGTTTTCCATTTATATTCGAAAAGAATGGTTTTGTGGCATAAGACGTTTGCATTTGGAACTTTACAGTTGCGCCCTCCTGACTAGGATAGATCCAAGGTTCTAATCTACTGGTGATGGGCAAGATGCGGCCTGGGAGGCCACCAAGCAGTTTTGTAAAGAGCCACTATCTCAGCAGAAGTGAATTTTTTGCCACCTGAGTTCGTCTTGAAATACACGACTGGAAGACGCTTACATAACCCCCAGAAGTGTTGATCCTAGGTTAGTGGACAAGATGGCCCTAAAAGAGCGCGGGAATGTGAGAGATTCTTTCACGATGAACTGCGTCCTGTCCTTATGACAACAACCACAGAATCTCTCCTTTTTTCTGTTCTGCCTTGTTCCTTAACCAGTTTGAGAGTTTCAGGTAGCCGGTATCGAACTGCCTTTCGACTCGTGCAACGTCGCCCGTACCCGCTCGTTGAACCCACGTGGAGTTTTTGTCACGACAACCGTTGTCGTCTCGTTCCATCCTCAATTTGTGACCAAGGTCGACAGGTAATGGCGTTTACGTTTTGAAAAACTCTTATTAAAGAAATTTGTCTAAAAAGTGAGCACATGTCATCCGTATCTTGAAAGGTTTCACGATTTTTGGACAAGTTATTGTTACCTTGGTAGAGCTAGGCACGTTTAACTCTGATGGAATTTTAAGCTTGAAATTTCAGAATGGACTTTTTGATGGTATCTCACAGGAGTAGCCCTCAAGTAAGGAGCAGAAGGGTTTTCGACCCAGTTAATGCAGATCCTTCCTTACTGCAGCTTCACGTAAGGGGAAGGATTGTTTCGAAATCTGAGCTGGTTTGGCTGTATACATTCGACGGCTTCTCCCCTTCTACTTTTCTCACTTTTTGCTGCAGTCATAACAGCTTAGGCCGAGCTAGACTCTCGGTAGCGCAGTCGAAAGCGGTTTCGGCTGTTGGGTGCATCCGGTCCCATGTTCCTTGTTCGAGACCAACCAACTAGTCCTCCAAGGTCGGTTGATTGGTACCTGACTTCTTGGAAATTATAAAACGCTGGTTTTTCCATTGGTTGGGCAAGCAAATCATTGTATAAGCTAAATACCGAGCTCAAGTTGCCTCCACGACATCTCACTGAAGTAGAATGCGTGGCGCATCCGACAAGCGGAATGACTGACAGCTTCTTTTATCCCTTTCCTGCCCCAAAAATCTTGCCCATTTCAGAGCTTACCGAATCCAGTGCTTCTACATGGAAGCCGACAAAACCGTGTCGACTCAGATCGAAGTCTCTGAGCTCACGACCGCCTTCCAGACTCAGGTCGTACCTATGCCGATCTGCAAGTACGAGATCCTCAACGGCGGACCCACTGGAGAGCCTGTACAATTCGCCACCATTGGACAGCCCGTACGCGAAGACACCCTACATTCATATCTATTACCGGCTACAAGGGATTCTGTTTAAGGTGTACCACAAGTGGACCTGTGACTCCGAGACTGTCAACACCTTCTGCGCTGTTGTTCACACTTGCACCGTCGACGATGGAAATGGTGATACAGTTCAGGTAAACGCTGCCTTTACAGCCAACATGGAGCTGTTCTACTCATAAGCTCTGTATGTGTAGTACTTATAGTTGACTCTTCCAGATCCTTGACGAGAACGGTTGCGCACTCGACAAATTCCTGTTGAACAATCTTGAGTACCCCACGGATTTGATGGCTGGACAGGTACGTGTCAGAAGCGAATCGTTCCTTGACCTGAGAGATACTTCAGAAGACACCTTAAAACATTTATTCCTTTCCTAATCTGAGATTGTTCGCCACGATACATACAATCTAGCTTGGATAGACGCTGCAATTCTCTTTTCGCAAGGAAAGTTAAATCCTTAAGTTCACGCTCTAAGAAAACGGAAATCATTTTCTTCTTTCAATTACGTTTGCCTTCTGATGAACTTTCTTCAGCAGAATATAGCCAGCGCCCGATGGATGGAGTCAGAAACTGAAACAACATCGTAAGGGATCGCAGTGCAGATTTAAAAGAATCCATACAAGGACCTTCTTCCATCCTAAAACGGCCGCGGGGTATCGGAAGAGTAGGGACTTTTGAAATCAACTTTCAAACCACAACGTTCCATAGAACTAGAAAGAGCGACGCTTTTCAAAAAGGAGATGATTAATATTGGTCATTGTTCGCTTGCTTCATCTATTTTCCGACGCTAGAAGAAATACAAGCGTTCTAGAACCCTGTTTATGTTCTAAAGCTGTAAAAATAGCTTTTAAAATTTTACAGCAGTGCAAAATAACTCTGCTGCTTACCAAAAGCCCAGCTTTTATCTGAAATGCTCAAAAATTCTGTTTTTTTTCAACAAAATTTGATTGCATGGTAAGATAATGCTGCCGTTGAAAACTGCAAGCTACATTTATCACTTCTCATTCTTGACATTCTCAAAAACTCGTCTATTATTCTGGCTACCTGATGCCTCAAAATTGCTGTCGTTTCAGGAAGCTCACGTCTACAAATACGCCGACCGTAGTCAACTGTTCTATCAATGCCAAATCAGTATCTCGATCAAGGTGAGTAAACGGGCCGGATTCAAACTCAAGCTTAGTGGGCTCAAAAATGTGGACAAGCTGTGGAGATACTTGAAAATAGAACTTTGATGTGGTGACTGTGGGGTAGGCTGCTCAGCAAGATTGAGCATTGTCATAGATTTTAGAATTTTTGGAAGAAGTCAATAGGTAGTTTAAAGAGTGACTAGGAATTAGTTGTTTTTCTTCATTAGATTACAGCTGTTAAACGCCTTTCTTCCATAGTTTGGCTAGGTCTTTCCATGATAGTCTTAGTTTCTAAGGCCTAAGGCCCAAAATTGAGCGCTTATAAATAATGATTTTTGTACTTTTTGAGTTTGGTTCCAGTGCCTTCGAATGAAGACTAATAGCTGTACTAATAGTTAATGGTACAGCTTGAATTATCGGAATGGACTTAGCACAACAGTATATAAAGTCAGAACTTGTATAGTAAACGACTGCCAGAGGAAGGAGCTTGGTCGGAGAATACCGTGTATTCCGCAGATCGCATATGTTCATGTGTGGTAGGGTATGGTAGAATACTTCTTTCGCTAACATTCCCATCACACCTATTTTTGAAGCGTTTGAAGGCAGAACCGCTCCCACGTTCTATAATGACTCTCACCACTTCTGCTACCACATCGCTTGATGGGAGAATTTCTTCTCTATCTCCTTCGTGAATATTAAATGAAAAATCGCCCAAAATCGCACTGACTGGTTCTGAACAGAGTCGGAACGTATTCACCTCAGCTCGTTTTTCCTTCAGGAACCGAACTCAGAATGCGCTCGACCAAAGTGCGCAGAGCCGAAGACGTTCGGCGCTGTGAAGCAGCAGCAGCAGGCGCAGTTCTTCCGGGTGCTGAAGAAGCGTTCGACCTTGTCTGCTATCGAGAACGTTCTCGACGTCCGCGCCGAAATCACTGCTCTTGATGTGCTCGAGGGAGAGGTGAGTGTACATTGGAATCCTCCAAAAGTTTCCGTGGAATCTGATCCGAATTCACTCCCTGAGAGACATCGTTTGCCATATTTTTGGCCAATTGTTCAATCACCTGATCGGGGATGCTTTCAGATGCCATTCCTACCACAAGCCGCCGCGCTCTCCTCCGATCCCACGCTCATCGACATGCCGTCAGAGGGAGTGTGCATGTCGTTCCATGTGATGTCCGTGATGGTCTCCGGACTCGTCTTCCTGATGATCCTCGCTGTCGTCTGTACAGCTCTGTGCCTCAGGGTGAAGAAGCTCTAAGCTCAACCTCAATCTCATTCGCCTCATAATTTATCGACCACGTAGAGTTATGCTTCAAGCATTCTTTGTTTTGCCGTTATACATGACCGTTGTGCAATCAACAATAAATATTATTTATTTTTTATCTCTGTCATGTGCTGAATAAAAAGCGGAAGGAAAACACCTTTTGACACTAAAACCCTTTCTTGAAAAGAAGAAGGATAAAAGACGGCGTTACTGAAACCCTTTTCCACCCATTGAGCCACACATTTCAATTCTACGGGATTGAGGAGATTTGAATGCGTATTCGGCCATACAATGACTTGCTGTGGTCAGCCTATGAATATGTCAGTCTTTATCCTTTCCAGACAAGTCTGGTACCAGTTTACTGACCCCGAAAGGGTAGATGGCTCGGTTGCCTTGGGCGGAAAATCCGAACTATTAGGTTGTAACGAAATAAATGGCGCTGAACCACTGTAAATTTAAACAGTTAATATCTCGGCTTGTAGGCAAGTTTATTAATCGAAATAAAAACCATCAGATTCTACACATCTTTGCCAACGTGACACAAGTAGCATAAAAATCAGAAGTTCTGGAATTGACGAAATCTTCGAAGGCACTTTCGGCATCCTGTTGGTATTTGAATATTTTCCCTACCAAGAAGTCGCCAAGATGCTTGAAGAAATGGTAGTCTGTTGGGGAGGGGTCGGGAGAAAACGGAGGATGTGGTAGAGTTTCAATGCTCAGCTCATTCAATTTCTGCAACGTCATTCGTGCTACATGGGGGCGAGCATTGCCGTGCAGAAGGAGAACTCGCCTTCGGTTTACCAAGGCCGGCCGGATATCCTTCAACTTTTTCATCATTTCTCCAATTTCAATGCAGTTCTTCTCTGCCGTGATGGATTCACCGGGAGGGAGGAAGCTGTGGTGAATAATTCCCAGCGAACACCACAATACTGTCACCATTACTTTCTTTTGGTGCAATTCCGGCTTCGCAAAAACCTTGGGGCTCTCATCGCTGTCCACCCACTGTGCCGATCGTCGCCTGTTGTCGTACGTTATCCATTTCTCGTCACAGGTTACGATGCCATCAAGGAATGGGTCCGTTTCGTTCCGTAGAAGCAGTGCGGACGAGATCTCATATCGTCATTTTCTTTGCTCCTCAGACAGCTCGTGAGGCACCCATCTTTCCAGCTTTTTGGTCTTTCCGATTTCCTTCAGATGCCGGGTAGCTGTGTTGTGACTGATGCCAAGAACCTTCGCTATCTCCCTGGTACCTTTGTGTGAATCCTCCTCTACCACATCTCTCAGCTTGTCCTCATCAACATCACTATGCCTCCCACGACCTTCATGTCCTTCCAAGCTCTCATCTCCATTCCGGAACTTCTTATGCCAACGGTACGCCGTCCAAATTGTGGAACATCCTTGACGGAATGCGACGTTGATCTTCTCGTCCGCTTCCTTAGCTGTAGTGCCCAGCTTGAATTCATACAAGTAAATGCCTCGGATTACTCTTTTGTCCATCTGCAAAGAAGTCAATAAAACTCTAAAGTTTTCCCACTTTTACATAAAAAATTTGGTACTCACCGGTAGAGCAAAGTTTGCGCTTCCAAATGATATGCTACATGTTACGGTTTGTTCTTGATCAAACGGGTAAAGACGCGCCAAAAAATGGCGCGAGCCAGTGCCATTTCATTCGTTACAACCTAATAGAAACCTGATATTGGGTGCCGGCACCTCCTCCGACTGTGCTACGATCGCTCCTTGTCTCTTTTCTTGGAAGCTACTGTTCAATAATGCTGCGAAAACGTTGGAGAACCGCAGTTTTATTGAGAGCTCCTTGGCGGCGCGTGGTAGTGCCTTGTGAAGAGGTGGTGGTTGACGCATTCACCTCTCCCTCTCCTCCGAACATGTCCATCGGTTGGCCACTGCAAGGGATTGTACGGCTAAATTGCATCAAAGAGATCCTGTACAAATAGAATTCGAGACGCATTCTCTGATAAGTTGAATAACGCTGGGGCGGTCCAGCATTTGTGAGCATCAGAGCTTGACTGAAGTCAGGTAACAGCAGACAAGATAGAAGAATTACATGTGCATACGAATATGCTTTTTATTAGGTTGGTCGGAAAGTTTTGGCGGTTCTTGCGAATCAACATTCAACTCACTTCTAATATCTTCTTCTTCTTTTTCAGCGTTTGCCCCGCTTTCTTGCGGGGTATGCTTTCCTGGAATTCTGGCGTTATTTTCCTAATCAAATGCCTGATCAGGGTGTAACCTAGCCATCTTCAAGTCCTGGTGCAGTGGATCAAGCCAGCGCTGCTTTGCTCTCCCTCGTGGCCGCTTTCCGGGCACTTCGAAGTTAAAGCCAGTCTTTCGGACAGTGTCAACGTTTGCGCGAAAAACATGACCGTACCAACTCAGACGAGCTTCACGCAATTTCTCAACTATCAGGCTCACACTAAAAATTTGCCGAATGGAGTCCTTGCCCACACGGTCCAAACGCGCAACTCCGGCCGTCCACCACATCATCTTCGTTTCTATTGTGCCTTTCAATTTCTTTAGTAACTGGCCAGCACTCAGCTCCGTAGCTTCAGGTGCTCCAAGTCACTTCCTCCGACTCGAACTCATAGCCCTTTCGTTTTCTTCAAATAACTCCCTGTTTTATTTAAAGTTCGAAAAACGGTTCACGTGGCCATCCTAGGCAAGTCGAGGGCTTTCCTCTGAGAAAATATGGAGGGTGTCCAAGACAACTGATATTTCCTGCCATTCTGTCCCCACTTGTGTTCTTGGAGTCTGTAGGCTCGACCTGAGCACAGTGCTCGTCGGCCATATCTCCGCACCATCCCGCCTTCTTCACACCTGGGTGTCAGGTTCATGAGGTCATGCTTTCGCATTAAGAAATGTTCTGCACTCTGGCTGTTTGAGCCTTGTCAGTTGACTAGCGCATTCTTCGCCTTTCGAGATCGATCCTGAATCATCCATTCTGTGTTAGATTCGAGACCGCAATATTACCTCTTTCAAAGAAATTTTTTGGGGAATCAGAGGGAATCTGGGAATGCGTGTAATCTGGAGATCAGATGCAGCAGGCAAATGACCTTCTGCTTACATGAAAAACATGGAAGTTGTTATAAATATTTTAGAAGATTTTAGATAGTTGTTTAATTTATTGTTAGTGAGTGTCGTTGGTTATCGAGCTGGTTCCAAAATTTTTAAGTTCATTTTTTTCAAGTGGTTCTTGCTGTGATTACCTGTAAAAAAGGACTAATAAAAAAACAGCGCAGTCTACCTACAATTTTACTTTGGTGTAGCATTTCTGGACAGTGGTGAGAACACAGAACGAGAAGAACAAAGAAGGCGCCCGGCTGCTGGAAAACTGCGGCCTTGCGGCAGGAGCGACATCTACTTACTACAGCCACGGCGTGTACGAATGTATTAGGTTGGTGCATAAGTTCTCGGACATTTGATCCCTCCTGAATTGAAAGCGCATTTTCCCGCCAAATTTCTCACATGTATCAATGCGTAAATGATCGATCGATAGAGAAAGAAAACGGCTTCAAAACTGTTCCTAACATTTACTTCTGCGTTGTTAACGTCAGCTGTTATGGCTAAGCAATTCATCCCAACTGAGACGCATATTCGGCACGTCATGTTGTTCCTGCATCAATCTGGCCTCAATGCCAAGGAATCGTATCGCCGCCTGAAGGATGTTTACAACGAGAGTGCTCCTGCTCGAAGTACTGTGTACCAGTGGTTCTCGAAGTTTGCAGTTGGTGAATTCCCCGTTGAAGATAATGAACGAGAAGGGCGCCCGATGACACTGGATTTGGATGGCCTCCGAAGTAGAGTGGAAGCGGACCCATACCAAACCACTCGCGAACTATTAAGCACTCTTGGTGTTAGTCACTCAACAGTCCTTCGAGGATTGAGGTCGATTGGCAAGGTGCAGAAATTGGGTCGCTGGGTACCTCACGACTTGACACAACATGACATGGATCGCACTCCTTACCCTCAGACGTACCCACGGATGGCTGGACAACCTTGTCACCGGGGATGAGAAGTGGATACTCTACTCTAATTATCACCGGCGTGCACAGTGGGTTGACGTAACTGGAAAGGCAGAGGACGTTCCGGAATCCGACCTTCACGTGAAAAAGGTGATGCTATGCATTTGGTGGAGCGTTATTGGCGTAGAATACTGGGAGCTGCTGGACGAAGGGATAACAGTGACGGTAGAGGTTTACGTCAACCAACTGAGGAAGTTGAGGGCCCACCTTCAAACCACACGAGGAGAGCAAGTGAAGGTGTATTTTCAACACGACAACGCTGGACCGCGTATTGCTAGAGCGACGGCGGCCGAGTTGGCGGACTACGGAGGGACCGTTCTTCCACACCCACCTTACTCACCAGATCTCGCTCCTTCTGATTATCATCTGTTTTCAAGCCTTCAACGCTATTTGGACGGCCAGCAATTCGGTCAGGAACCGAGAGGATGTCAAGGAGGCACTGCTCACATTTTTAGAATCACAACCGGCCACGTTTTGGAGAAAAGGCATCCATGACTTACCAGCACGTTGGCAAAAAACAATTGATTTAAAGGGTGGTTACTTCAAATGATTTAATATTGTTGTTCGTATGTTGTGATAATAAATATTTCATGTCCCAAATGTCCGAAAACCTATGCACCAGCCTAATAACTGCACAAATCTCTTCTCCTGTCGCTCTCGGCTATTTCAGAGCTCCCGATTCACCTATGCAGAAAAAATGGCTAATTCGAGAGAGAGTTGGATGACCTAATCGAGGAAATAGGCAACTATTTTTATTGTGAAGAGATTCACGGTCCCGCTATGACAAAAGGCTTCGTTTTTAAACGTCACATATTTAAATAGAGTATAGCATAATTCGGTAGTTCGTTGGAGCTCCAATTTGACGAACAGCACACTTAGGAGCGCCGCGTCAGTTTCAGCTCGCCGTGCATGGGACAGATGCCGTCCCCCACCTCCGGCGGTAAAACTGTATGTTAACACATGCAGATGGAAGCTTCCATGTGGCAAGCGGAACTGTCATTGGCTTCATGGGAAGGTACATATTTGTTTATTGAAACCGCTTCCACAGCGTCGGCCGTATGTGGCGCAAGCGGAGGAAGCAACTGCTCTCCCATGCAACCCGAATCATTTCATGGTTCGTTGGTTTCCGCCCTGGCCGAACAAGCCTTCCATCCTTCCGGGGAGCAAGCTGAACATACAAAAGCGCGCGACAGCCGCGGACACCGCTGCGGCAAGCGCGACATCTGCGTGTTGCGTGCTGCTACAGTCACGAAGTGTAATGCTCTTGTAACTGCATATACTTCTTTTGCTACCTCTGTTCAGCTATCTGAGGATCCTCCGTTGCACTTAATCAGGGAAAATCGATATTTCGAGAGGGAATTGGATGACTTAATCGAAGAAATAAACAAATGCTTCCATTGTGAAAAGATTCAGTCTCCTTTATGACAAGATGCTCCATTTCTAAGAGCCAAATATCTATATACAATATATATAACTCAGGAGCTTGCCAGAGCTCCATCTCCCCATAACAGCCCACCCAGGGGAGATGCGTCAGTGGAGGTTCGTGTGGCAGAGGCCACTGCGCGCGCGGCGAAAACTTGTATGTTCGTACTATCAGCCATCCTTCCGAGGTCGGCGATCTCAAACTATACTTATCTGGGACAGGCAGAACTGACTTTTACCGGATGGCCACCGAAATTAATTGTACAGACCAAACATGCGTTCAAATTGCCTTCAAGATATCCCGTAGACGTAGATGCGTGGCGCATCTCCTAAAGGGATTGACCCACGCCACCCCTTCACCCTTTATGCATTGCGTCACGTAGAATGCAAAATCATAGTCTACTGGACAGCGACAAGAGAGGCGTAGCTATATAACTTACACTTTTTAAGTAAATCACAATTTGTTTCACTAGTATTGCAGTATTTGAGACTGATGCGAACAGGTCACGACGAGTCTTTGAATGGGCAAGAACGCGCTAGTTAACTGACAAGGCTCTCAAACGGCCAGAGTGCAGAACATTTCGTAAAGGATCGATTGCTGGTCAGAGTAGCCTTAGTTATGCGAAGGCATGACCTCATGAACTTGACACCCAGGTGTGAAGAAGGCGAGACAGTGCGGAGATCTGGCCGACGAGCGCTGTGATCAGGTCGAGCCTACAGACTCCTAGAACACCGGGGGGGGGGGGCAGAATGGCAGGAATTATCAGTTGTCTTGGATACCCTTCATATTGTATCAGAGGAAAGCCATCGACCTGCTTAGGAAGGCCACGTGAACCGTTTTTCGAACTTAAAATAAAACAGGGAGTTATTTGAAGAAAACGAAAGGGCCATGAGTTCGAGTCGGAAGTAGTGACTTGGAGCAACTGATGTGTAGTGTACCGAAGGGGAGTAGATACATCTGCTGCAAATGCTGAAAGGTGAGCAGCCAAGGAAAGCACTAAAGAAGGCTCTACGCTTTCACCCACTTCATAGAGCAGCTGAGGCCCTTCAAAAACGTGAGAATTCGTTGATGCTGCTGAATCTAAATGATTCCTGAAGATAATGTAGACTCTCCCCAATCTAGGATGCGGTGAGAGGAACTCGTAGCTAGCAATGAGTGATCTTGAAGTATAAAAGACAACCTGAAATCTGTGTTTAAAATCTCCATAATCATCGTCCTTGAAACATCCACACGACGGTTCTTCCTGTACAAGCTCGATAGAATTGCATTTGGGCATTACTATCCAGCTTCTGGCAGAAAGAACCGCCGTTTTTCGCGTTCTTGTAGCATCCAACGATGCGATCTTCTACTGCAGTGCAGGAAGCGGTCACTGTCAGAACAACCGGTTCATTCTCAGGTTTGGGTGCAGAGATGTCCATATGGTGTAATTAGCGAAGACGCAGCCCGTTTACGAGCGCCCTCCAGTATTTCGGGAAAATAAGAGCTCAAAATTTCAGAAGAAAAAAAAATTAATTCAGACCGTTAGATAGTCCTCTTCAATTTGATCTGATTTCTGGAAAAAAACTTCTGGAAAGGATGAAAATGAATGGCGTAACGGTAAAAGAACAAAAAGAAAGCGGATACCGCGCCCTTTTTCCAACCCTTATGGTGGGTATTGTACTTTGCAGTGTTTTACAACCTTCTTTGCCAAAGAGACAGCTTTTTGAGCTCCAGTTACGGGACCGTCAAAAAATTTTATCAGTCACCGTACTGCTTCACTCAACTTCCTAGCAGGAAAATAGTACCGTTCGTTCTTCTTCAGACAACTGACTTTCATCTAGCGAGTCCTATTTCGCAGATAGACCTATTTGCGTTTGAAAAAGAAAAAATCCCATGTCGGGGGTAAGGTCGGGTAGTTACGGAAATAAAGACAAAGAGAAGCTGTTTACCGTTTACCACTTTACCACACCATATTTTACCATTTTTTACCCCCCCCCCCAATTCTGCCTCCACAGTGTCCTCTGGCCTTTCTCTTCGTAATTTTTCCCTTTTCCTTAGCCTTCTGGTACAATACAATGTCGCGTTCCTATTCAAATTTATTAAGAGATTTACATGTTTTATTCGGTACTACTGCTGGTTGCCTATTGCCACAAAAGTCATGTTTAAAATTTTTATTTTTCAATTTTTGTTTGTCAATTTATTCACTTTTTAAAGCGTTTGAGAGCTTACTGCATATAAACTAAATAAACAAATAATTAGACTAATTTTTAAGTGGACATTCAAGCTCTCCAGTGTAGCTTACCTATCAGCGTTTTTAAACATGTGCTTGAAATCATTCTGAGCTTTATGAGGTTTGGCTGACATAATAATTAAATGTTACATACATTAAGCAAACTCTAGCTGGATTCAATTTCATTGTCGTCTGTAGAGATCATTGCCATCAGTCTTCTGAACGTTTTTCGAGTTTTCTTCGTGAATCGTCCATATCGTCCTATGACGGACAGCATTCGTTTCAGGGGCACGGGATCGCCACTGTCAGTGTAGAGCTCTCGTTCAGCTCCTTTCTGAAGCGGCACGTCGAGCTCAATATGTGATCTGAAACAAGATTCTTATTACTGAAAAATTTCAGATCAAACAGAAGTTTTTTTCGTTGTCCGACTACGCATAAACTGCAGCAGTTTTGCTTTCCAAATGTTTTCGTTTGTAAGAATGCTCATTACTGTGTTCTAATATCTGGCTTTTCAAATTTTTATAGGTAAGAGCACTAGTTAAAAGCAACAACATTCCGCCTAAAATATAGGCATTTCTTCAAATAAATAAAGGCAACCGGTTGCTGAAAAACGGCTTGGAAAATCGACAGACGATAACCGAATATGTGCTATGTCGACCATCCTTGTATAGAAGAGGTGCACAGTCTACATTAAGGGGATAAGTGAGTGTAGACTTTTAAGTCCTTTTCAACCAGTGACATTAATGTTCTCTAAAACCCGCGGCAGGTCCACGGTTTTTGATGTCCATGGGCCAATATTCTTCACAGCTTGCCTCCTGATGCCTACGTAGTGCGGCGTATGCCAGCCGGGCTCTCTTTAAGCTTAACAATCGGCCATTGCTGGCGAACTTTTAACCTTGGCGCCGGATTACCCAAGTTTACGATATATTCAACGGGTAAGGGGAGGGGGGTAAGAATGGGGATCAAGTGCAGAGCGTAGGGATTCAGAAGACGTGCTGAAGACGTCGTCCAACGTGCGTCAGGAATTAGAAAACGCACCGAAGACGTCGTCCAACGCTAGTAGGGATTCAGAAGACGTGCGGCAGACGTCTTCCTACGTACGTAAGAATTTAGAAGACGCGCTGAAGACGTCGTCCGTGCGTAGGAAATCTGAGTAAGAGGGACCAGTAGGAAGGGGCCATTGAAGAAGGGATCGCCCAAGTCCGACTGGTGGTGCTCATCGGCACTCACCTAGAAGGTTAGTTGATACGCTGTACCTCGTACATCGGTCCTTTACTCTAGCTGTCTTGAGAACACTATTCTGTAGGAGGAAATGGCGTTTGGGGAAATAGTTTCACTAATATTCTCGACTTTTCCAGGCTCCGAAGAAGGCGAAGACGCCGAAACGTCAGCCGAAGTAAAGCCTGTTTAACAATCTTGGTGAACAGCTCAGAGAAGCACGCTGAAGAAGGGATCAACAAGGGCGACCACAAGAGGGGGGAGGAAAACAAGAGGGACCAGTGTTTTCCCTCAATATCGTTCAAGGTGCGTCCGATTTCTGAAGATAGGTCACAGAGGTTGTGGCATGTGTGTCGGGCGTAGGAAGGAGTGTCGTAACGTCGTGGCAACGTGGTGACACGTGCGTTGGTATTATTCAGTGTCACATGCGTGTGTTTGACTCCCACTCCGTTTCTTTGCCACCACATAGGTTAGGAAGGGATAAGGGGTTTTAGATTAAGTAAGTGTAAGCGGGGAGAGGGCGGGTAGGGGGGGGAGGAGGTAGGGACAGTGACTATGGGATTCGAAGGAGTATTACTGCCGTCTTACAATAAACGGTGTCGACCTGTCGTCCAATACCCACGCCTTCCTTCCATGTACTTTTACAGCATGTCGTGGATTTGACCAAAAGCCTGGTATAGGTTGCATGCGACAGCCGACACCTTTCCAAGTAAATAGGAGGATAGCTTTGAACGTAGAGAAGAATTTCTTCTACTAGTCAGCATCACTCCATTTGGTCGGCCATAAAGAATACCGCAATTATTGTACTTTTTCTCCTCCCTCTTCCAGATAAATTCATCGTGTTCATATGTGTTTAAAACCCCTTTCGCCTTTTATTCTTGAGGTGAATCATCTTTGGTCTGAGCATTACCTCACAAGGAACTCTTCAATGTCAGCCACCTATTTAAAGCCATGAAAGAAGAAAATACGGCGTTAATCAACCTCTTTTGGGGTGCACTACGCATTCTACTTCGATATGAATGCATATATGTTTTATGGTCACTTGTGGTGACCAACCGATGCGCAATTCGGATTGTATTCTTCCAAGGTGGGTCTGATGCCAGTTCACGGTCCCCGGAAGAATAGAGGGCATAGCTAGTGAGCCGGAAATGCGAGCCGGAAACCTGTGATTGGGTCACACGACAGCCGACGCCTCATCCGACTGCGCTAACCATTGCCCAGCCACCCATTTACTTGTCTATTTTTTAGACGCCGTTTCTCGTTATGAAAGTGTTCAAAAGTGTATGGACGCGTATAATTTCCCTAGATTTGTTCAGCTACATTTCCTGGTTGTGAACTCGCGAATTGAGAGATCGTTAGTTCAGACTTTGTGCACCAAGATAAAAACACTCTGAAAATTGAAAAAATGAACTTTTCACTATGATATTCAACAGCTTGTTAGAACCAGCCCCGCGCTTTAGTGCTATGTCAAAAATCTTAGTGCTAGAACTAGTTGAACATAGGGAAGGATATTCCGACATTTTTGTATCAACAAAAAATGGGGTTATAGGCTGCCCCAAAGCTAGTCGGTCTCCTAATCTTACTATATCTCAATAGATTTAGCGTCATGTGCGTGTGATAAAAACAGGCAGCAAACGGTTGAACAGACAAAAAGTGATTAAAATCATTTGATCCACTTGAAGGTGACGTATTGAACAATGTGAGCAACTTTGGAATTCGCGCAGATGGATCGGAAGATCAGGTCGGAAGGAAAAGCCTTAGCGTTGGTGATAGCTACTGAAAACCTTTTCATTGAAATCTGAACGATCACGATCTACCAAGCCTTCTATCGCTGAGGGTACACATGCTTTGTTATCAAGCCGCCAGAGCAGTCCATTAAGTTGAAAACACATAGCTACACTCATGTAACATTTACATTAAATTTAAAAAACAGCAAAAATTACAATTTTAGCTGGCAAAGCAGCTGAAAAGTCAAGTTTTGTAGAAGAAGTATGTTTGTATTCACAAACCTCTATTTGACAGAATAGGTCGCGTGTGGCGCAGTCGGAGGAGGCGCCGACTGTCGCCTGCACCCGATACCAGGTTCCTGGTTCGGATTTCCCGCCCAGATCAACCAAGCCTTCTATCCCTCCGGGGTCGGTGAATTGGTATCAGACTTGTCTGGGAAGGGTGAAGCACTGGCTTGTCCATCGGCTGACCACCGCAAGTCATTGTATGGCCAAACACGCATTCAAATCGCCTCCACAACATCCCGTAGAATTAGAATGCGTGGCGCACCCCAAAAGGAATTGAATAATGCCGTCCTTTATCCTTTCATTTTTTTATATTTCACAGAACAAACTCAGCAAATTCAATCATGGTGAGAAACGTCGATGAGAGAGCGATCGTGGCTAGAATCGTAAGCCTAACTTTACTTATTTGGTTCTAGACGAAGCTTAGGCAAGAATGAATTTAGAATCGCTTTACTTAGAAGATTCGACTAAAAGACTCATCACGTAGTTAATAAGTTTCAAGAAGAAGAAGAGAATGAAGAAAAAAAAGAATGCGTAGTTCGACTGTCTAGCGCTGACTGTTCGACAAATAACACCAATGGAGGGAATCCCGTATGATACATAGTTTTTCTTTGGAAACAGTTCAATGCTGGTAGAAAGTTATGCTATTCTTTCCAATCTTTATGGTCCTGTAGCAAATTAAATTTAAAATTTCTCTTTTCTCTTCAGCAATCTTCAGCAGGGAATCCATTTTTAGCATCTAAATGTCAACTACCTGGTGACAGTGGACGAAACGGCGACAAGAAATGAGAGCAGCATCAATGCTGGTAGAAAATCCCGCATGACAGATGGTTTAGAGTCGTCGAAGTCTTGACAGTTCAGGTACGTGTGAGTATGATTCGATTAGGTAGGTGTGATGGTGCTACCAGTACATGGAAGAATTGGCGGCGTCTTCATCACATCGGGTCGTAACGCGCGCGTGCTGTACGGTGAACAACAATCGAACGACCGAAAAACCAGACAGAATCGTTAATTTCTCCTTTGTTCCGCATTAAAACTAAAATAATGGGCCGACAGACGGCACGTCATCAAAGCACGCCGGCAGCACCTATCTGTTTTCGCCCAGATTCCCTATACTCCTTCCTTACGGACGATGTATGAGGCAGGAAAAGGTGGGAGTCAAAAGTTCGCTGTGTTCGAAAACAGGGCAGTGTGTGGTCACGAAGGAAGACGAAATTCCTTCGAAGCTAGCGTGGAAAGTGAGCGATGCACATATGTAGTATTAGGCTGGAAGGAATGTTTCCGCAGTTATTTACTCAATTTGTTAGGGGGAAGGGCGGGCAAAAGTAATGAGACTCTCCATTCCGTGCCCCTATATGTCGTGACTGGAGCCCGGTTTCGTGCTTCTCGTATTTGTATGTTTGTTGGCTACTTACTGAAGGCCACCTGAAAACTGACTACATTCGCCCTTTCCAGAAGCTTGCCAAAACCCCAGTCTGTCTCATGCCGAAACCCCAGACTGACGAGTCGATCTGTGACGCGCAAATCTCGCCCAAGTCCCAACCCCGAGCAGCCTGGACTCAATAGTCACGCAAGATGAGAAGTCCGTCTTCTACCTTAACCCTGCCAAGCAGCGAGCCTGGGTGAGGCTTAGTGACCTGTTACCGACCTTCGTTCGGCGGGATGTTCAAAGCGAGAAGTACCTTCTGAGTTTTTGGGTCTGCGCCCGTGGACCGGTACACTGGAAGCTGTTTACCAAAAGCACGAAGATGAACTCCAAGGCCAAAGTGAACGAAATAGAAGAGATGGACTGGCGACTTGCACTTATTCGTTCTCAGCGCTTCAAGAAGGTCCTCCTCTTCGACAACGCCGCACCCCATCGGGAAAAAGTGACCACGGATAAGCTTGCTCAGCTGGGCAACGTTCACATACCTCACCCACCGTATTCGCCTGGCATCTCTCCATGCGACAACCACTACTTCTTGAGGCTATAGAACTTCATGGTCGGAAGGGACACAAGGACCCAAGCAGGCCTCGACAACCATAACGAGCAGTGGATCAGCACCAGACCCAAGCAGTTCTGGAAGGATGGGATAAGGAAGTTGGCTGCTCGATGGCAGCAAGGCCACTGACCTTAATGACGAGTACATTCCTCAGCACCGCTGAGTTGTAATTGAGTTGTAAAGAGAATAAAGAAATTTGTTGAATTTGTCCCATTACTTTTGCCCCACCCTATTATTTCACAGCTCGATAAAAGTCTTTGGCACCACTGCATAGGGAGGGGGGGGGGGTAGGGTTCGCAGTTTAACCTGTAAAAAAATCCTTTCAATTTGAAACGCGTTTAATTTGATTTCAAAATTCTGATGCTAGCTTACAATCAGAAGTGTCCAATTTGATTTGGAAAGTGTCCAACTCGACGTGAAAATGATATATACATGTTTTGCCTTGCGACTGAGAACAATTTTAAGAATTATGGAGTTTATGTGATCCACGGAAACCGGAAAATCCAAAAACTCATCGAGAGTTGGCAGCATGGATCGATAATGATGGGCTGCATAAAGTCGATACCGCAATTACGAGAAAGAGAAATGAGGAACTCGTTGGTCACACAGCCGAATGCAATGTCTCTGTAGGGCATGTCAGGTCAGCGCAATTATGATCGAAGAAGGCCTCTACATCAGCGCTCGATCTGATGTGTCCAAATATTGGCGTCCGAACTGGTTGAAGGTTTTTAGCGAAAAATTGCACAATTACCATACTGGGCTTTCCAGCATTCATTCTGCGAAGACTGAGCGTGAAACGCTGTAGAAACTTAGTCGCACCTTTGAAAGAGGTCTTAACTTCGAGCAGTCGAAATTCTGCCATCTGATCACATGGCTTCTCGATATTTCATACATGGAGTCTCTACATTGTGTACGGTTAGCGTAGACTTATTCTTAGACCAAATCGTTTCTTAGTACGTAGATATTCGCAGCCAAACTCGACAGAGAGTGTTGTTTGCCAAGGTTCACTTACGTTTTTGACGAATAGCAACCAGCACGCAAACGCCCAAAATAAACTCGAAACGTAAATTTTCTATGCAATTTTTCCTCTTGAAAGATGAGTAGTTGTCAAGCTACAACAACAAGCTTCAGACTGAGCATTCTGTTGAAATAAACGAAATCGGTTGAAGCAGCTGCAGGCTCAGTGCATATCTTCCTGCCAAATTTGGTACCAAATGAATTGCCGCAGCCAGAGGAAGGCCATAAGTGAAAGGAAAATAAAATTTAGTTCGGTTTAAGAATTTTGAAATTCAACTGGGCAGCACTATTTGTGCCTGGGGACATAATTAAGCGAGACTCGGCGACGGTGTAGGGTCGGGTCACTGCAATTGGGACTCTCCTTAATTGCAGCACGCGTTTTCAGGCTTCCATCCATTTTTTAATGGCGATTCCATGCCCATTGGTAGTTAGGGTGGTGTTAGGAGCCCTTGTAAATTTCGGTGAGAAAACCTTTATTTTTGAACAAAGTTATCATGATGCGACGCAAAAAACGCGCTTTTGCGTCGCAAACGTCGTTTGGTTGAATGTTTAGCGGCGGTACTGTATAAAACACACAAGGTGGCTCGCAAGAATTAGGGAGCACCGAGCCCTTTTATTGGGAGCCGAAAACGCCATTTTTCACATCTTTAAGATCCGGACTCGTATTTCGGAAATGCTGCAACCGAATCGAATTTCCTATTCTACGTAAGAAATAAATTTTTTAAAGCCCGGCACTAAAGAATTGTCATAAGACATTTCAAACTAGAGATGGTGCACCTTGAAATGATGGTAGACTTTGCTCAGAATGGGCGATAGTTCCGAGGAATGCACAAAATAATAATTCTACATTTTTTAGCCCATGATTAATTCATTTATTTAATTAATGGAATCAAATCGTGTCCTGCTAATTAGCCTAGGTGCATGAGAAAAAGAAAGAAGCTCACTTACAAGGGAAGGGTCTAAAGCATATGTCTGAACTGGGGGAGCGAGTCTTATAGTGAATCCTTACCCCTCAATTATTATGAAAATGTGTTTTTTTTTGCCAAGTCGTTGAACCCAGGTAGTAGGGGTATTTGAGGTCGCAATGGAATACGGCGCATCACGAGTTTGGGGGTCTTGTAAGCCCGCGATGCCTCGCAAGGGGCACGGAGCGCAGTAGAAGTGGGTTTCTTTCATGCGAGCAAGTCGGAGGTTTGCTTCTTGTGCGCTGCTGCGTTTTAGCATTTCGGCTGACTGGTTGAGATTTGGGGGATTCTGACGCCTACACCATTTTCAGACGTTTTCCGGGCATTTTCTTTCTGTACATTGTGGAGAGCACCCTTCTTGCGACTTGTTCATTACTGACCGGATTTTTAACCACAACGTCTTCGCCAACTTCAACTTGATGTGCTTGGAAGTGCTTTAGTATGCTGGCCGTACGTTCCAACAGCTTGATTTCTTCCCTCGAAGGTTCCTTGTCTAAAGATGGATCACCACTCGAGCATTTGCAGACATTGCTGGTGTTAGGCTTTAGAAAATCTTCAGCAGAGCTCTGATTTCCTGGTGACAGGCAAAGATGAGGGAAAGAGGATATCGATGGCCGTTTGGGTTAATTTGCAGGATCCACAGACCTCGTTTCTCATTTGAACCACCTACTTCAAGGACCCCTACTCCATGGCTTTAACGACTTGGCAAAAAGAAAGACATTTTTATACTAACTGAGGTGTAGGGATTCTCCCTATACGAGTCGCTCCCCCGTTCAGACATATGCATCAGACCCTTCCCTTGCTAGTATGTTCTGTGGCTCCTCGATAGATAATAATATCTACCGAGTTACAGGTTTCTTTATATATGCATTAAAAAACCATCGGACAATCGTAAAGTGCAAGCAGGCATTATAAAACCATGGCCAAGAAGGAAAGTGCTTTGCGGAAAATGTTGGAAATAGTCTTATGGAACCGTTGCCAACCATTATTTATTTATTTATTCATTTATTTGTGCACAACGTGCGCCATAAAGAACGATGGTGAAGCAAGTGAAGTATATTATCAGTATGCACTGCAACTTTGGTAGGGCCAGTGTTTTGCAGCATTCAAAAGCCTAAGTACGAGGGGACTGCAATCACAAACAAACGTGTAATGAGACTAAAAAGTAGTATATGAATTAATGAAAGGAATTTAAGCAAATAACTTTATCGAAACCTTGGATGCACTGATCGGTTTGGCGAACAGTATAACTATGGCGTGATTCCGATGGAGTACTGAAATCACTTTCGAGCAGCTAGACAGAAGAAAGCACCTAGGAGTCCGGTCTTAATTCCGGTCATATCTAGGCGTTCATTACGCTTCCATTCGAGGCTGCTTCCATAGTAACTGAGATAATCAAACCGAATTTGCAGTAGTACATTGTATCAATGTCGAGAGCAAAGCTGTATATACATTATATATAAAGAAAAACACAAATGTAAGATCAGTGCGTTGCGTAGGCTCCTCTGTACTTAAGCTTTGTCACAGCACCACATCTCAGGAAACTCGCGACCCATTGAGCATATGCTAACGGAGAGGCAGGCAGATCTGCAGTTAACTGAACAATGCTGAAAGCGGATTGACTAGAGCCTAGAAAATTCGGGATTAGCAAAAATGCCGGTGCTTTAGTAATCGCGGAAGATCCAACCTCAGAATTCTTCTTTTAAAAACTTTAGCTGTGTTCGCCTGAAATAGTTCAATAGGAAGAAGATTCATCCATCTAGCACATCGATAGAAAAAACTAATGAGTAGTAGTCGCATGAAAATGGTAAGAACGGTTCAAATTTGGTACAATTTCAAGCGCCATTTATGCATTGCAGATTGCGGTGGAGCAGTAGTAATCACAACGGGCCATTCCTGGAGCAGGGTCAAGCGTGGGGTTCGATTCTTGCTGAAAATTTACGACACCCCCCCCCACCTCTTCCGGAGCGGAATTCGTACGACCACCTACCTGTCTTCGCCATCGTTTTATTTATGCATCTAAAAACCTCCTAGGCACAGGGTAGACTAAACGACAACCTATTAGGTTGTGCGGATAGTTTTTAGACCAATATCGAAGAACTTTGTATGGTTAATAACTTTATTGACAACCACTATCATTCATCAAAATATTCACCATTATGATCTATCACATACTGCCATCTTTCCGGTAGGGAGCGAATACGACGTGCGAAGAACTCCGAAGACTTGGACAGCAAGAAGTTGCTGACACCACTTTTGACATCTTCTCGATTTCTGATAAAACACCCTAAACGCTCACTCTACAAGCTTTTTCGCCCACTCGATTGATAGGTTTGTTTCTATATGCATTGTTCACGGCGCACTCCAGATGTAAGCTGGATAATCCTAGAGCAATTCCTGAGTAGGGCGGCTATGGATTTCTGATAAAACACCCTAAACGCTCACTCTACAAGCTTTCTCGCCCGCTCGATTGATAGGTTCGTTTCTATATGCATTGTTCACGGCGCACTCCAGATACAAGCTGGACAGTCCTAGAGCAACTCTTGGGTAGGGCGGCCGGGAGTTTCCTTTAAAACTCCCCATACGCTCATTCTACATGCTGTCGCTCGCTCTATAGGTTGTCGCGCCCACTCGATTGATTCTGTCGGGCCTATATGCATTGTTCACAGCACGCCATGCCGGCAGTTAGCTCCAAACAGTAGGCCATTCCCGTCCAAGCGCATGGGCAAGCTCCTTCCATCAGCCTAACGTCCACAAGTTGAGGACGCCGCACCTTAAACGATTTGAATCCGGCGCGACGCGTGGCGAGCGGAAAACGGCGCTCTCCGGCGCCCTTTTGCTCCGCTTCTCATCTTTGGAGCCGCTTGTGCTTGTTGGACACAGCGGCATGTCCGGTACTGTATTACCAGCAATACCCTAAATACACTGTAATACGCGTACGCTATGGTTGAATATTTGGACCCGGGCCATATCGGTTCATAAGTGTGCTAAAAATATCGTTCTCACCTGAAGGTGTTGTTGGCCGACTAGTCCAACTTCACACTGGATTTCACATTTCAGACAGCGAGAGAGATCGAGGTTGCGGATGCCATAAAAGAACACCTCCTGGACGCCATATATTGAGATATCGACTGTCAAGAAGAAGATGCGGTTCAAGTTAGAGGTAGTATAATGAAAATGGGATACTTCATGTCTGTCATACGCGTGGGTGGTAGCTGGGTACGTCACCCAGGACCTTTCTCTGCGCGTTCAACGAAGAAGAAGTGGTCATTCCTGGTCACGGAGAAGATTGTTCCTCACTTGCCTTTGACAGATGCTGTTGGTGTGGCAAGCGCTTGTGTTTTACTTGTTTCATAGATTTGTAACATAGCTGTTGACCAAAAGGGAGGACAAGACAGAACTTTTTATTTCCAAATGACATGGTGCAGTCGCCGAGATCGACTCTCAATGAACCTCGGCATTGTGAATTGCTGTTGTGCGTGTTGAGCTCTACACGAGGTTGGTAGGCGGATTTATTTACTGGCCAACGTTTCGGCGAGATCGCCTTCTTCAGAGCCTGAAAGGGACCAAATCAATAAGAAGTTATCCCACCAAATGTCTCCTTAACCCTACTAAGTTCAGTGCCAAATTTAGTAGATGGGACCAATAGAGAGAGAGTCCGAGTGCCGTACCTGACCGTAGCCCACCGAGGGACCAATGGAATGGAAGCAGCGCAGGACAGACGAGGGGTGTGGGACAGCAACTACCCCAGTTCAAAATGCGAGTCTGAGGTAGGGCTCGAGTTCTCGCGTTATATATAGGCACTCCCCCTTCCGGTTGACCTTGGATTCCAGAGACTCAACCTTGTGTAGAGCTCAACACGCACAACGACATGGTGCAGATAGGCATTGTTGGAAAATTAGCTCACATGAAGGTGCAAATAGACAGCCTTGGTTTGCAGTAAGCATTGGTGGTCTAAAATTGACTCCTGTAAGCATGAGAAGGCGTAAAAACAACAAACTAATATGTGCAGAAATTTCGGCAGTACACGGGCTCGACCTTAAAACCCTCTCGGTGTCCTCTTATGAGGTGGCACTCCTACCAACTGTGCCGCCTAGGCCCATCTCGTGGGTGTCGTAGGAGTTGATGAGTATTGCGCGCACGCATTCATACCTCCTTTTCAGGTCTTTAGAAAGGCATTCAGCAAGAACTAACTGTGGTTTTGGACTCCGCTCACAGAGCCTTACATCCTTCCAAAATGGCATCGCAAAAGCTCACCTTGAGTTGGAAACCTTTCCTTGTAAGCATTACACAAAAAATTTACAAAAACAATCGCGAACAGTCGCGCTAGATTAGCTCTTCTGTGAGACCATCCTTCTCCTATACGATATCGCAAAGACAATTTGAATGCGCATTTGAGCGTTTACCTGCCGTGACTAGTCGACAGACGAGTAGCGTTTAACTTTAAAGTCCACTCCTACGTCAAACTTGGTAGTGATGGAGGGAGCGTAGTCGTAGTCTTCAGCTTCACCTCAAGTAAAGTTTACGGATCGGTGTATAGTGTTGATACGCCACAAGCGTCACCTTATGCACGATTCGAAGATTTTATTTATGGGAACGACGTTGGCTCGAATGTCATGACACTCCCCCATTTAAACTTGAGCGATGAACGTGTCTGTGACAGATGGTTTAGTAGTGCAGGTTAATCGAGCAAAGGATTGGTCTGATGCAGTCAAAAGCTAATTCCTTTATAAGTGCCAATCAGGGGTGTGCGTAAATAAAATCCGAAATTTCGTAAATCGTAAATCGTAATTACGAAAAAATCGTCGTAAATCGTAAATCGTAAACCGTAAATCGTAAGAGGTGCCTGACTTATAATGCATCTAATTTCCTTGTAATTTCCTTGTTTTTTCTATTATGTTAAAGCTAATCGAACTAACTTGTTACGAAGTTTTATTGAGACGTTTTCAGCTCGAGCTGGACACTTTTCTAATTAAGATGAAAGCCATCAAAATCAACTAGCACCTTTCAAATCAAGCTGGATAAGTTTTAGGACAATCAAAATAAACTGCTTGTTCAAAAACGCTACCTTCAAAGGCGCCTATATTTGGGCACCTATACAGGGTGCCCAAATAAAAAGCTTACACAGCTTGGACGATCAAAAGTGTTTATCATTCTACTAGTCATGGCTTGCATATAAAACTATGACTTAGTAGAAACAACCGCAACAACTCCGAATAAACCAACAAAAACCATTCCCTTCAAAACCAAAAAAATTTGATCGCTGGCGAACTCGACGAAAACTGTATTTGCACAAATAATCCAACAAGCATCCCTACTGAGTGAGCCCGTGACGCATTTCTATGGTATGACACACCTAAAGTTATAAGCCTTCCCACATTTTGAATTGTACCAACAGCATTTATGTAGCAGACGGGAAGGAATTGTGTGACGATTGAAAGAGTATGATCACATTTTTGGACACTCATCATAGTCGGATTGTTGACTTAAAATTATAAGAGAGGATATTTTTGTGGCATTCTTTAGAAGTAAAGTAGAGAAGCAAGATGCTGCTTGTATTGAAAGTGGTTTAACTGATTCGCACAAGGCGCGTTTTACACATATAGGGGAAACCCATGGTAGAGAAGTCGGAGAATGATGGCTATCGCGTGCTCCAGAATAGTTTTTGTTTAGGATCCTACCACGGACAGTCAACCCTTCCATACTTGCTAGGTTGTGAATTGGTACCTGATTTGCCTGGGAAGGATAAAACGCTGACCTCTACATTGGTGGCGACCGCAATTCATTCTATAAGGCAAACCCACACTCGAATGACCTCTACGATATCCCGCAGAAGTAGAAAGAATGGATGGCGCATCTCGATCAGGGACTAGTTAACGTCATGCTTTGTCCTTTATCATTTTTGAAGGCAACCACAACTTCCGTAATGAAAGATCGTCGTTCGACGATACCAGGCAATTACTTTCCGCATTTACTTCGCTCGCAAGTTTGCTTGCACTTGTTAAATTTCGCGAACTACAAAATATTGCGTTACTAATTTGACTAATTTAATTTTGACTGCTTGCATTCGTCAGTCCTGATCTCCACTACCTTTGTAACAAACGCTATCCTATCTTTTGCCCAGTCTTAAGCATTCTGAACGAATCGCGAACGGGCGAACGCAACAGCATCAATCAAACCCCTGAAAACGAGACCAAAAGTGTCAAACGTTTTCAATTTTATCACGAAAATGTTAGACGTTTTGCTTAAGGCGCACCTCATACGTAAATAAACTCTGCGTCATGACTTGCAGTAATAATCAGATTGAAACATGATTGTTTTACTCTTTCCAACAGTTCATGCTGTTATTCCACAGCCTCCAATCAACTCCAGTATTCCTAGATGGCTTTGCATGAGTTCTACTCGTGTGCATTGGAAAGAGTCGTCTGTGTGGTGAACAAGTGGTGAAAAAGTTGCAATTGACTAGGCGGTGGTTGCAGCATAGGATGTGGTTCAGCAGGTGATCATCTTCATTCCAGTGCAAGGAAAATTTTCATGTCTTTCTGTGAACTGGAACGAAGTGCTCTCAGGCAATTCGAATGTAGGATGTTGTGATAGTGCGATCAGAAAAAGGCTAGCCCCGTTCCATTGCCCGGAATTAACTCGAGCGCCCTATCCACAAAGCTGCGTCGTTCTGCCACAGCAGAACATAAGGATAAGGATAAGGATAAGGATAAAGGACGGCGTTACTCAATCCCTTCTGGGATGCGCCAGCGCATTCTACTTCTACGGGATGTCGTGGAGGCGACATGAATGCGTATTTGGCCATACAATGACTTGCGGTGGCCAGCCGATGAACAAGTCAGCGCTTTATCCTTCCCAGATAAGTCTGGTACCAATTCACCGACCCCGGAGGGATGGAAGGCTTGGTTGGCCTGGGCGGGAAATCCGAACCAGGAACCTGGTATCGAGTGCACGCGACAGTCGCGCCTCCTCCGACTGCGCTGCACGCGCCCACAGCAGAACATAAAAAAGTAAATAGGAAATAGCTATGAGATATGAGGGAAGTCTTTAAAAGTAGGCACATCGTCATAATTCGAATTTTACCGCGTTGTGTGAACGTTTGTCATCGGTGGGCCGAAGATCACATTTACGAATATTTACGATTTACGACCCAAAATGTCGTAAATCGTAAATCGTAAAAAATCTGCCAAAAATCACCGTAAATCTTAAAATCGTAAATCGTAAATCGTAATTACGCACACCCCTGGTGCCAATCCCTACTCTAGGAACAGCAGCGCATCTACAGTGAACCGGAAGCGTCTCCAACAATGCACGGCATATGCTCAGCGTAATGAACATCAGCAAATTCTGTGGCTACTTTTATCTCTGTTGCGAGGCCTTCATGGCCAACGGCCAAATTGGACTCGCATTTAACATTGAACGGGTATTTCAGAAAACGACTCTCAAAATGACAGAACTGATTTGTGGTGGCCAAACAAACACAAATGAGTCCTTTGCCCTTCCCAGGTAGGCCTGGTATTAGGTCAGATCTATGTTTTCTGCCTCTTAATTCAAGTGATCATAAATTAGTTTGCAGTTGCCCATTTTAAATATGTTAGAAGTTGTGCAACTTCGATCCCGTATGTGGGAACATTGTGGGCAATTAGAGCACTTATGTAGCGTTGGTCTTGTGAAAAGGACAAGTTTCCGATGCTCCGTTCTCTCAATAAAGCAAACATCTTCAAAGGCTCCAACTGCGGGTACAACGCGGCCAACGACTGGCTCAGAAACTGATCAGGAGCAAGCGAACTACTTGAGGAGCCCTCAAGAGCGTCAAGAAAAGTCATGAAGAAGACGATGAAGGTCCGACTCCGTGCCCTCCTATTCGACTACACTTTCTTCCTGCCCTAACATACGAACTGGGCTATACGAAGGCAGGATGAACACATGTTCGGCGTCGCGCAGCGTTGAATCGAGAGGACGATGCCCAGAGCGACACGAGCCACGCAAGTGTGAGAAGGCCTTCGGAGTTCCGGGCTTCGCCGACGTTCGAAGATCAGAGACGCTGCCGCATGGGCCAAGGCGACGAAAATTGAGTGATTCGGTCGCGTAATGTGCTTCGCTGACACCCGCTGGACGAGTGCCGTTACCGACTGGATTCTAATGGATGTCAAAAAGACAGCAGAGTGCCCTTCCTGAGAGTTTAAGCTTTGTGTTCCTCGAGCGAGTAGGACTTACCGCGGACATCCAGTCGTCTTCAGCGCCTAGTAATATACAATAGTAAGAAATAATGTTTGTATGAAAATCAAGGTTAAACACCTACATAATGATATGAGGTGACTAGCCGATTAAGAAGTCTGTGTTTTATCCTTCACAGACGAGCCAGGTACCAATTGTCGGACACTGGTGGGATGAAGGGCATGGTAATCCTAGGCAGGAAATGCGAGCATGTAACCTGAAATCGGAAAGCATGCGACGGCAGTCGTCTTCTACGACTGAGAAAGGTTAAAAAAGATAAAAGACGGTGTTAGTTAATCCCTTTTGGAATGCGCCACGCACTCTACTTCTACGATATGTCGTGGAGGCGATTTGAGTGCGCATTTATTTATTTATTTATTTATTTATAGTACGTGGATATTCACGCAGACAGAACCAGTTATCCGAAAAGACAATAAAAGGAAAAAACAAAAACACAAACACAAACACAAAACATGCATGCATGATAGATGATTAGAAATACCACCCTAATGAATCATCCCTTGATGTACCTGTCAATGAGCTTTTTCAGTTGTGAAATGGAACTCGGTAGACCATATTTTTTAGAAAATTTTAGAAACTCCGAACCAGCTCTTTGGGTAAAAAAGGAAGCTCGCAGTCGTGACCTTGCCTTAGGAAAATGAATTTTTGTCCTACAACCACGCGTGTTTGAAGAAGATGTTGTGTAAAATTTGTCGGGACGTAAGCTTACTCTTTCAGTGATCATTTTGTAAATCATGAGCAAATCATTTCCCTTCCTGCGAAGTAGCAAACTAGAAAGATTGAAAATTTTGTGCTGAACATTTGAAGGTGGAATGGACGTGTAGCCATAACCGTAGAGCCGTATCCAAAGCTTTCGAGTGAAATTATTCTGCACCGCTTCTAGCCTGGCTTGGCTGCGCTTAGTAGGTGGATTGAACACAGTGGTCCCGTATTCGAGTATGGGGCGGACATAAGAAATGTAGGCCAATCTGAGGTGACTAACTGTGTTTGTGGACAAGCCTCTAAATAAACTGTGAATGACTCTATCTGCCTTACTCGCTATTGCTTCGCAATGTTCATCAAACGTAAGTCTAGCGTTTAAAATGAAGCCTAGGTCACGATGTTTAGCGGTTTTATTTATCTGATTTCCATGTAGGTAATAAGCGTAATCGTCTTCCACGATCCCGAGGTGAAGAAACTTCGTTTTGGTACTAGAGAGGGGGAGCTTCCAGGTAACAGACCAATCAGCAACTGCAGTAATAGCTGACTGGAGTGCCACACGGTCGTCAGTTTTTTGAATGCTCTTGTAGACTTTGATATCGTCAGCAAACTTTTGGCAAGAGATATTGAACAGTCTTATCGAACTTGGCAAATCAGACGTGTATATAATGAACAAGATGGGAGATAAAACCCCACCTTGAGGTACTCCGCTTGCCATACAATGAATTGCGGTGGCCAGCCGATGAACAAGTCAGCGCTTTATCCTTCCCAGACACGTCTGGTACCAATTCATCGACCCCGAGGGATGGAGGGCTTGGTTGGCCTGGGCGGGAAATCCGAACCAGAAACCTGGCATCGTGTGCAGGCGACAGTCGGCTTCTCCTCCGACTGTGCTACTAGCGCTCCTAACGAAATTCCTATAGGAAACTTTATTGAGATGAGGGATTTTTGATTTTTGATACAAAACATAGATCTAGCGTAAGCGGCTAAATCAATACAGAGAGGACAGCCTAGCAAATTTTTGTCTACAAATAATAATTACGCGATCGGAGACACACACATCGCTCTATCATATTCCTGGAGTTCAACCAGCAATAGGGCTTTTACAGGCTCGCACAAACAGCTTCACCAGGTCTTCGTACTTCTCATGCAACAAATTGAAATCAGTGGGATCCTTTAATTCAAAAATTCTGATGCGAGCGGGACTTTAGGCTATCTTCTAACGGTTCTTTAGAAAGAATTTTAATTAGTCATTAAATTGCAGCACCTGAAGTAGGCCTTAGAAACCAAACAAACAAAGAAAAACATAGTGACGATCGAATAACAATGTCCACCTTGAAACAACCAACACGAACGAAATCGTGAGCAGCTTGGACAACTCTGTGAACTGCATCAGAATGAGAGAAATCTGTTTGCAGATTATTCAGAACACACAGTGCAAAGGACTAAAAAATATATTTCTGAAATAGTGAAAGCATAGCGAAACATCATATTGCGTTGAATTGATTTAATTAAGTACTTACTTACTTACTTTGATACTTTGATGGACGTTTCGTTGGCTGGAGGTCTACTCAGCGGGGACCACAACTCTTCCAGACCGTTCGATCTCTGGCACCATGCATCCAGTGAGGCAGACTCCGCTCTCTGAAAGATCTTGAGAATGAGTCTGCCCATCGCGTTGGCGTTCGTCCCAATGGTCTCTTGTGGTGTCTTGGGAGCCGCGAGAGACCACTGGGACGTCCCACCTCTGATACCTTCACACGCATGCAAGGATAAAGAATAAAGGTCAGCGTCAAGCCACGGTTGTGGAAGGCGCCACGCATTCTACATAATTCCATGTGATATCGTGGAGGCAATTTGAATCTGTGACACGGAGACTCCATCTACCGTCCTTTCGTCGAAGCAGGTGTCAACCCAGCGATATTTGGACTTCTTCGTATACTGCAGCCGGTCTGCTAATTGTTGATTTGTGCTCAGAAGACATCTCTCCAGTGCCCGATGCGTAGTTTGCATTGCTCTGGCGATTGTCTTGTTGTCGGGCCAGGTTTCCGTCGCGTAACACATCGCAGGCAGTAAAGAGGCGTTGAATATCGAGGCCCTGAGGCCGGCATCCTTGACCTGATCGGTGACTTCGCGAATCGAACTGAAGGCTGCCCATGTTGCGCGTCTCCTGCGGGCAATTGCAGGAGCGAGTTCGTTACCCATGTTCAGCTACCTTCCCAGATAGACGTTAAATAAGCTTGACTAAAATAAATAAAAATTGATATAGTTTACAATGTTAACAGTTAAATGAGTTGATGAACAGCTTACTCGAAACTATATTGCACATCATAACAAGGTCTGAAAAATTGTTTCTATTTTTCAATGAAGGAAGGACGAGCAGTATTCAACGCTCATTTCAGAAATAGTAAGTCAAGGGCCGGATTCATCAACGACCTACAGCAATTTAACGGAGGAAATTACAGAAGAAATCCCTGCTAGCGCAGCTTGTCAAGTGATATGGCAAGCGATAAGCCACGTTATCTGAGTTTTCCGTCATAAATTCTTTGTTAAATTTATGTAAGTCGTTGATGTATCCGACCCCAGGATGGTAGAGCAGACCGTGAGTCTTGGTTCTCTAGCTCATTCATTCAAGCCACGTTGTCGAAGACACAATAGCTACTGCAAACTACTACTTACCTAGGATAGAACTCAGTGTTCTAGTGCTCAGTCAGGCATTTGTGTTGTTACATACAGTGAGATGAGCAGTATTGCCACCGCGCTGCCCTTTCACCACTTGCGGAATTCAATGTGCGGTGGGTCCACAACAGTCGTTTTTGTGAGTCAGTGGTGTTATTCAATGCCGCCCGGTAGGTGTTCGCCGGACGTCGACCCGTTTTAGCCATGAGCATCAGCTGCCGACCAACCAGTTCCTCGTCAATAGTGAAAATACTGACGGCTTAGGTTGTATTCGGCAAAAACCCCTGAAGCACCTTACGGGTCATTTGCCGAATTACTTAGACGCCGGTAGTATAAAGCAGCCAAGTGAGCCAACATTACCAACCGCCTGAAAATGAACTCCAGTTTTGTCGTCTGCATCGCCTGCTCGTTCCTTGTCCTCAGCCAGGCCCTACCAGCTCTTCATCCTGCAGAAGTTGAAGCCGTTGATGCAGCCAATGCTGAGATGTAAGCACATCCATATCACCTACGCTTACCAGCGATTAAGTCCCCTATCGTTCTCATCTCTCAACCATTCAGTTTCAGACTGCATCGAGTGAAGCGATACGGTGGCTGGGGTGGTGGCTACCCCGGCGGCTTCGGAGGAGGCTACCCCGGCGGCTTTGGCGGAGGCTATCCTGGCTATGGTGGCTTCGGCGGTGGATATCCTGGATTCGGTGGCGGATACGGTAGAAGCTACGGCAGCTCTTTTGGTCTGAGCTCCAGCTTCAGTCTGGGCGGCTATAACAACGGCTACAACAACGGATTTGGCTTCTTTGGCAAGCGATGATCTCACAGAAATAGCTTTAGGTCAATAAATTTTTCATGTACATATTATGCGTTACATATTAAGTTAAGCTTGAAGTCACCTAAACATCAGTGATAACAGAAATTACTGAAAATAAATGCAATGAGAATTCACACGTGCTACAGTATCCAGCCAATCACTACCTCAGAATTCAGTAAATCCTCTCTAAGGATCTCTTCCTTAATACCTGAAGTTTGAATAATAAATAATAACCGAATTCAAGATAATAATTTGGAGAGAAAAAGAATAAATGAGAACTGAAAAACACGATAACGATACATAAAATAATGCCACTGTGTAAAAATTTTTCTAGGTTTTGAATTATCTATACCTTAATACATATGAGTTTTAGCTTTCATGTTGTATTGAGTATTACAACTATGTTATTTTTAGAAAGACATTTAAAATCAGCTACGAACTAATCGACACAACTTCTAGAACTTCAAAGCCTTTCATAATTTTGATAAAGCTTTAGGTATACAGACCTTTTAAAAAACCTTTCCAGAGAAGGTTAAGTGACTTAACCTCGATATTTTTTAAGCACCGAAAATATTGTAGCACCTTCCTCTTCACTGACAAGCCACCGCGAAACCGCTATAGCAATGTTTGTATCGAGATGGGTTACGAAACGGATCACTGTAAAGAATGCAATCAATTGAAATGTTGTGTTTTTGACTTTGTCTTACTCGAACCTGTGGCCTTAACTGAGGTGTTGTGAACAACTTAGAGATGCTGTCTGATGACAAAAAATTCTAAAAAAAGAAGAATAAACCTGAAATGGGAACTGAGCTCTCGAACTCCCTGAACTTCTCAGAATCAGAATGAAAAAATTCTCAGAATCGTAGCAACTCAGCAAGTTTTTCAACCTGTGAGCTATTGAGGATAAGGTTAAAAAAGAGCGTTACTCAATTCATTTTAGAAAACGCCACGCGTTCTATTTCTACGTGATGTCGTGGAGGCGGAATGCGTACTTAGCCATTCTGGTTCTATAGGATTAAGGACGGCGTTACTCTTAGACGTTAATCCCATCTAAGATGCGCATTCTACTACGGGATGTCCCTGGAAACTATTTGAAGGCGTATTTGGCCAAACAATGATGATGGCCAGCCGATGAACGGGTCAGCGCTTTATCCTTCCCAGACAATTCTGGTAGCAATTCACCAATCCCGGACGAATGGAAGGTTTGGTTGACCTGAGCGGGAAATCTGAACCAGGAACCTGGTGTCGGGTGCGCGCGATAGTCGTACCTCCTTCGACCGCGCTTCGACCTCAACGGACCAGAACTCGAAGGGAAATCTCGCGGTTAACTCGAAATTTGAAATCTGCTTTAGTACCGAACCATCTTCAAAAAGTGCAGTGGAAGATTATGCGGAGATGGCGAACTCACAGTTGCTCAAAATCTTTGCAAAAAACAACAGAGAAATGCATAGTTCATACGGTGATACATTAAATTGCACAGTATCCAAATTCATCACGTGAAGGAATATTTGCGTCTTAGAAAAATTGGGAAACCTAACGCCCGTGTTGCTCACAATTTAACGACTCTCTAGATAAGCGAATAGCAAATGTGTAGTTTACACAGTAGTTTTGTAGTTTTGTATCGAATGAGGCTGTATGTTCGATCAGTATTATACATTTTTTCTAGCATATACATAAAGCGGACTAAAGGTGATTCATGATTTGCTTTTTGCTACCAGGCTTCTTATATACCTGACTAAGCGCATCACCAGCTCAGCCTTTCAGAAATCGATTTGTGTTTTCAAAAAAAAAAATAAGCGAAAATTTTGGAGAGGGACTAGATTCTTCAAGCTATCGTATTCTTGTACGTTTCCTTCGAAGGTCTACTTTTAATGTGTTAATGCTTCCGTGCCAAATCGAGGTTATAGGTTGATCCAAATTTTTTTGGCGGATTGTTCGTCGCCTTCAGAGGCCTAAAACTGTTCAAGACTTTAGAATTGTTACCTGCCTGACCATGTTCTACTTTTGTTATTTCGTGATTTATTGCGTACAAGATCCTGCACCAAGCTAATCGGAAATGGATAACATGAAAAATTGAAATAAAATCGCAAAAATTTCTGGGAAATCTGCTCCGTACTTGCAGGCAGGTAAGCTCCTACCCATTTAACCTACTGCATCAAATAGCGTGTCAAAAAGTTAAACAAGCAAATAAGAATTCTAGGATTTATTATTCCCCCATCACTCATACACTGCTGTTTCCTGACGTGTTTCCAGGGTGAAAATTCAACCGCGATACCAGAAACGGCTTTCGCTTTAACAATCTAACAATCCGCAATAAAAACTCCTTTCACCTGGTTTTTTTTTTGCAACGGTATGCAAAATTGAAGCACTTTTCACGAAGTGTAAACGGAAAAGTATTAGCATAGTTACGATTTTTGAAGTCTAGAAAGAACAGGAACTTTCGGCCTGACAAAAACCTGATAGAAGGCTTGGCAAATCCAAAAATGACAAAGTGATCTGTTAGCAGCGGTTACCGCTATCCGATGAATTTTTGGTTTTTTAGCACTTTCCTTGGAATCGTATAAAATTGCACCAAAGCATGACTTCACTGGTAGATAACTATCACAAATAGCCTTGGACACAGGCTAAACTTTCGGTTTCAAAGCGTTAAAAGGAACGTGGATTTATTCCGAAATATTGAGGTTACAGTAAGCATTTAAAAAAACTATATCTAGACCAGTTTCACAGCACAGAACTGGTTTTCAGCGGGGGGAGTGCATCATGAATCTTGATTTGGCGGGTCGACGCCAAGTCGTTCCACTGTTCCGGTTTTCAACCACACTATAAATTAAACGGCCGTCCGTCCAATCGAGATTTGATAGAGAGTGCGAAAGAGAAGAAATGAGAGAGAAATGACAAAATGATCGAGGAAGAGCATTAGGGCTGGGCTTCAATGAATGGCCGAAGGGGTCTGCATAAGTTGGATAGCGCATCTTTCGTGAACCATATTTGATTACTTCGGGTTGTCCCAAAATTGTTAGCACTGTTAGAAACATCATAAAATTACTATCCCTTTATCTACGCTCAAAGTTGTGGTTCGTCTTGAAGACCAGAAAAACAGAAATCATCCGAATATCTGGCATTGTGAATGCGCCGCACTCCCATTCACCGATATATTCAGTTGATTGGATGCGTGGATTCATGTGGTGTTTTGCAAACAATGTACTTGATGCTTTTTTAAAACCTATTTCCCAATCTTCCATCACAAACAACATGTTCGGCAAATTAGAAGGGCCTGTAAAGCTTGGCGCCGAAAGTAGGGCTTTATGATAAAGCTTCCAGTTTGGTACGAAACTCTTCGCCGTTTTGGAGCTTTAACACGTATTCGCTCCATTGTTTAAGCTTTTTATACCACCAACTGTAAGTAGTTTTAGAGCGCGTTACATAGAGAACTGCTTGCAGTTTTAAAGCCACATAAAATTTAAAAAATGTCTTCCAGAAACCGAAGATTACATTCTACTAAACGTGATAGCAGCAAGGCTTGATTTTCGTGTCATGGGGTTTTACTGTTTGAATCTCGGAAACATTTTGCCGGAACTCAATTAAATTTTACATTCTATGTTAGCAAGAAGTTGTCTAAAAACTAAAGTTCAGGATCAAAATACTAACATTCTCATTTTTCACTGATCGAACAGGGTTGAATTTCTGAAAATTCAAAAAATAACCTACCAAGCAATCTAAGGCAATTCAAAAAAACTATCTGAAAGGTGTTTTAGAACTTTATAGTTTGCTGTTGCTTTTGAGTCCTTGTTTTTTATGTGAAGAAGAATCACTTCTTTTTAGTCTACCGCTGTTTTGTGTTGAGTTGTATTTGGTCTAATTGTGTTTGTTAATTGTAATCGCGTCGCTGTCCACGTAAAAAATAAATAAAGTAAGCATGAGCAGCATAAACTTGAGATGTAGAACATTATAATGAGCACTGTTCCTCTAAATTGTTCCTCAGTGGTATAGATAAATGGAAGCAATGTCTAAATAGTTTTTCTGTAATTTAGCTGGAGGTTTGAGATGTCAAAAAGCATTCTGCAGAACCATTACCTTACATGAGGAAAATGGAAAGTTTTGAGTTTTTTTCTGTAATCTAACACATCAACAAAATACGTGGCGACGTATAGTTTTTAATTGACGTTAAAACCCAACAGTTTTTCAAAGAACTATGAAAAGCGATTACTGGAAAAAAGCAGCTTGAAAGAATGGAAAAGCGCTAGCTTCTTCGAACCATCGCGAAGTCTTTAGTTTACGTTCAGAAGTCACTTTTGAAATTCAAGAATTGCTCAGATTAGTTCGCAAAAGAGCCAATCTATTAGGTTGAGTCATAGATTCTGCAAAAAACTTGTCTTCCAGCAAAAGTAAGACTATACCACAAAAGAAAAATGGGTGACATAAACGAAGTAATTGTCGTTATTCTCTATGAGATTCTTCTGCTTTTCACGAACTGAGTGGATTGCATCTCTGTAGAATTCGGTCGGCTTCGACCTGCAGAAGTCGTGTACCACCGTCGTGACCTCATCAACTTCGGCGAAGCGCCTACATTGGAGGAAGTGATCATCGACCGGAGCAGACGGCATTCAGGTGGTGTAATGTCCGGGGTGTATGGTGGTTGCTTGATTTTGGTCCAGCCCAATTCCTAGATTTTTTCCAGCGTCTGAAGTGCCGCAAGCGGGCCGGCGGTTGCTCTGGTGGATGAAACATTGGTTCGTATCGACTTCCTTCTTCATTAATTTTTGCTGGATCTAGTCGAGTTGTTGGCAAAAGCAAGCGTCAAGAATGATTTGACTGCGTGGAGTAGATCCCGGTGCACTGGAACACGACATGTCCACCAAACGTACAGCAGAACCTTCTTTCGGTGGAACTCCGGTTTTGGCGTCAGAACCTCCAGCTCGTTGCGTGCCAGCTGCTTCCCGGCTTTACAGTCGTAGTGGAGCATCCCTTTTTCATTGCTGGTAAGAATTCGATCCAGGCCTCCTCGCTTGAACCGGTGGCTGAGCTCTTGGGAGTCCGAAGCATGGCGATTTTCTTGGGTTTCCGTCACCGCATGCTGCACTTACGAAGGCGATTTTAGCGACCTTCCAATCTTCTATAGCCGATGAGCGGTGGATTACTGGAAGGAGTGGAGATCGGCTCCAGGACCTAACTCCAACGCGACGTCGCGTACTCGCCGCGTGCGACGTCGCGGCGCTGAAACGCGGACGTGCGCTCGGTTTCGCATGGTTAGCCGAGGAGCACGAAATGTTCTCAGCGTTTAAGCTTCCAGACCACATTTCTAGCAAGGAACTTAAGATCCCACAGAATGTGGTAGGCAACAGTCTGCAGTAGGACAGCTGATCCGAGAATGGATGATAGTGACCTTTTTCCGCAGTATAACCATAATCACGGGTAAAAATTGACCGAAGAAGTTGTAGTTGGCAAATACTAACGCTAGAAACCATCCACATGACCAGAATTTCTGTATAAACTGTCACTGATACTCCAATTGAAACCACATTCATATACCATCTCCAACAAACGTTGAAACAAGGCAAAGGCGTGCTGCACTTCCCTGTAGGAAACGTTTCTAGCCGTCGGAAGCATCGGACCGTGACAACTCGTCCAATTTCGTCGCGCACCGTGCGCGACGCCAGGGGGGGGGGGGGGTTCGCGCGGCGTTGGAGTTATGTCTGCCCCGGGAGTAGAGATATGGGACCTGCGCAATCCGTCCAAGTGCTCCTTGATCCTTACGCACAAGGGTCTACCTGTTTCCCCCACATACTCATCTCTACACTCCGTACATGTGATTAGGTACACCACACCAGATGTTAGACAGTCACCAGCAATTCCAGAAGGACAAACAACACATGCTGGTGTTGTGCATAGGCGGTCATACAAGCGGTTTCGGACTAGCTGCCTTTTAAGATTGCTAGGAGGTACTGCCACCACCCTCACATCGTCTTGCAGCCCAGCCTTCCTAACGCAGCCACGTATTGCTGCAGTCAGAGTGTCCGAAATGAACGGGACACAGAATGCCACTTTTGATCGCTCTCGCTGCAATCCTTCAACGGTTGTCGGCTGTCGTCTCTGCCCACTAGCCCTGTCAGTGGGAGCATATCCATTCAGAATCGCGATGTGGCGCGCCATATCCACAGAGTAGGACCTTTCCACGGCATCAGATGAAACCGCTCGAGCAGTGCGGAACATGTTATGAACAACGGCTCTTTTCATACTGAGTGGATGAGCCGATGCGCAGTGAACAATGATGTGATGACGATGAGATCACCCACTTTTTCACTTTCAGTGGTCATCGTTATAGTGAATAAAACTTTTAAACGGCGCAAGGAAAATTAACTATTTACAACTCAAAATGATCGCTAGGAAACAGGCTTTCAAATACACGATAATACTTCAGCGAATTTACCTTGGGTTCCAGAAAAAAATTAAATGTTGCAAAATGTATGGCTCAACCTAATAGTATGGGAAGGGAATACACAGGGTAGCGCACGGGGAAAAGGAAAGCACAAGAGACTTGGCCTGCCGAAAAGTTCTATACGTAGGCCAGAATTTATTGTTTGGCCCAACGTTGGAAAGCGGTCGTCTCATTCGGAGGCCTAAAAGTGGCTCAAGGAATCTGCGCTGCATATAACCACCAAACGCCCTAAGGACCATTATTTCGGGTGTTCGCGTTTGACGAGAAAGCCGAAGCGCCTTCAGCGAAAGGTCCCTTTCGATATTCAAAACCGTGATCTTCACATCTAGACCGCTACCGTCATGTTCCTTCACTTTAGCCTTGCCTAGTAGACTCGTTATTGTGCCTCACTCTTTAAGAGGTGGGTGCTAATCAACACAAATGGCAAGTACCCTTTCCCTCTCCACAACGTACTTCTATAGAGTTGTTCGTCATTCAAGCTCTTTGATGTCTACAACTTTTTCACGATCACCTGCTTCACCGTAAAGACGAACAACACTGTTTCATAATGCACTCCCTAAAGACGCTAAAGACTATCCTCTCGTAGGCTCATTGTGTTCCTTCTATTGGCTTGACGAAAATTCTTGCACCACAAGCACAACAATATTACAATACAATGCAATATAATAATACAATATGCAAAAACTCAGTCCACGATAGATTCCTCATCCAAGTCTAAGTTTCTGCCCCATATTTCAGGCAGCCTTTCAATTTCTTTCCTCCAGAATTCCGAGGGCTAAGAGGAAGAGAACTCAGAAAACTCCATTTCCAGTTGACGTCGATCATCGACCTCTCTACCTTGAAGATGCTGCTTCAGAGCTCTGAACAGGTGTTAGTCAGAAGGAACGGGGTCTGGAGAGTACGACGGATGGGGCAGAACTTCCCAGCCGAACTCCTGGATTTTCTCGCGACTCACTTTTGCGACATGAGGACGCGCGTTGTTCTGCAGCAGGTAGATATTTTCCCGTTCTGGACGTTTAGGCGCATGGCGTCGCGTCGACCAAGCTCGTGAGCTGGGTAGCGTAGACAGACGCTATGACTGTGGTCTCACTATCCAGCAACTCCCAGTAGAGCATGCCTTCTGAGCTCCACCAGCAACACAAAAGAACTTTCTTTTCGTAGTGTCCACGTTTCGGTTGTCTTGGAGACGGTTCCCGGTGTGGTAGCCATTGGCTTTTGCGGGTGTAGTTAACATAGAGAACCCAGCTTTCATCACCAGTAACAATGTTCTTCAGAAAGTCCCTTCTGTGCGGGCGAAGAAGCAGTGACTCAGCAATACCGATTCGGCATGCCTTTTCAGAGTCCCGCAGCTCATCTGGTACCCAAGACGACAAAACTTTGCGGTACTCAAGGATCTCCAGCTGTCTCGCGAGGGTGTTTTGCGTCCACCCAAGTGTCGCCCCCAATTCGCGGGTGGTTGAATTTGGCTTCACCTTGAAGGCTTTGCGCAAGTTGTCTTCTTCCACAGCAAAGGGGCGTCCGGAACGAGGTCGATCTTCGAGAGAGATGTCTCCAGCCTTGAAGCGCTGTTATCAACGGCCCACTGTGGTATAGTGAATGACTTCCTCCTTGAATGCAGCGCAGACGTTGGAGGCTGCAGTCCTTGTGGAATGGCCTTCAGAAATTCGTAGTAAACGATAGGTCGTAGGATGCTGCTGCTTATCGTTGACATCGTTGCTGTATTCGTACTCAACGAGGCCTTATATAGTATGTTTGAGGCTTCGAGAATGTATGTACTGTGACGTCACCACACAAGATCAATACCGTAAGAGCTTTAACAAATTCAACAGGCAGTAGCGTAAAGTGTTGCAAGACTTTCCGACCAACCTAATACTTAACAATTTCCTGTTAGTTTTGCAGCCCTCATCAAGCCTTTTTTATCCTTTATTTAGAAAAGGCAGGGAGAAGTCTCAGTGTACTTTAATTTCTTTATGGCCTTTCGTTGTTACTGTCCACCTTCCCGAATTCGTCCATGAGCGAATTGTCGATGGACGAATTCGGGACATCGTCCAGCTTTCCAGCAATCAGTGCGGCTTCGTGGCTGGCTGTGGCACCATTGATGCCATACACGCCGCCCGCCTCCTGATAGAGAAGCATCGCGAGAAACAGAAGGCAGTGCACATCGCCTTCCTCGACTTGGAGAAGGCCTTTGACCGCGTACCGCGTGAAGTGATATGGTACGCCTTGCGACATCATGGAGTTCCCGAAGAGCTCATAGAGTGGGCGCGAATTCTCTACTCTTGCCCAAAGAGTCGAGTGCAAGCTGCAGCTGGAACCTCGATGGAGTTCCCCATCTCTGTCGGGGTACACCAGGGTTCTGCGCTTTCCCCACTCCTCTTTGTTGTCGTCATGGATGCCATCACACGAGATCTTCAGAAGCCCGTCCCTTGGACGTTGCTTTATGCCGATGACGTGATGCTCGCTAGCGAAGATAAAGGTGAACTCGAGCGAGAGGTGCAAGCTTGGTGTGATCGCTTGGAGCGGTTTGGACTCAGGTTGAACGTGAAGAAGACCGAGTATTTAACGACGGACGTTACCGAGTCCAGCTCCATCAAGGTTAACCGCATCGAGCTTCCACGCACTGCGGTCTTTAAGTACCTGGGATCAGCAGTCGCGTCTGACGGAAACTGATGGTCGAAGTGAATTCACGCGTGAGTGCAGCTTGGTCCAAGTGGCGCTCGTTGACTGGGGTGCTCTGCGATAGGAAGATACCGGAGCGCTTTAAGTCAAAGATCTACAGGGCAGTCATCCGGCCAGTAGCGATGTACGGCGCTGAGTGTTGGCCTGCGACCAAGGAAGTTGAAGCGCGCCTCAGCGTCATGGAGACGAAGATGCTGCGCTGGACGGCAGGAGTCACGCGCATGGACCGCATCCGAAACGATGCTATTCGGCAGAAGTTCGGTGTCGCGCCGATAATTGACAAGATGCGCGAAGCTCGCTTACGATGGTACGGCCACGTTCTGCGTGGAAAGGAAGATAGCGTCCGCAAGATAGGCCTTAAGTTTGAGGTGGTAGGAAAGCGGCCTAGAGGGCGCCCGAAGCAGCGCTGGGCTGATACGTTACATACGGACTTGAAAGCGGCTGGCGTCCACCCTGATCTAGCGCTGGATCGGGAAAGGTGGCGTCATGACACCAGAATAGCGGACCCCGCTACGAAGCGGGACAGACGCTGAAGAAGAAGAAGAAGAAGTTGTTACTGTCCACCTGCTAGTCTTTGCATTAGATCACACTCACACTTCCCGTGGTCGCTCAAGCCGCGAGCCAACGGAAACTCTAGGTTCAAACCAATGTTACATTTCCTCAAATAACTGTTGCTAATGTTGAAAAGTGTTGCAATGAGGTCTGGTTTCTATCAAAACTCTAGATCCAGGCAGTACTCAAACCCAAAGGGATCACGCTAGAAAATCATCCACGAATAAATCCGCTGGCTTTGCGACGTTGTGGTGTTTTGTTTTGCACAAGAGCCTAATTCCGTTTGCAGCCATTACCCGTCTACGTAGGTGCATAATGGCTGTCTGTTACCCACTGGGCTCAGAAAACATGTCACTTTCTTTGCAGTTTTTCGTCCTTGTCACAGATTCCAAAAGATACATGCTAACATATGCTAACAGCTCAGCTATATCTGATCTCTCAATGTACAGCGTAGTGTACCTCATTCTCCCGATATCGCTCCCTATAAAAAACAAACCTTTGCTGTTGTACAAATTGTGCAATGTGGAGCGTTTTTTTTACGAACTTTAATGCCTGATACACTGGACTTTTCGAATCTTATGTCGATCACCTTGCGCGAGTTGGAAATGGCTTATGACCTCCCATCAGGGTAGCCTACTGGGGTGCGTACCATCTTCCCTTGTCTACACTTAAAAGGTCCACCCCACATAGGCTACAGCTAGTCTGGCACCTATGGTTGTAGTATCGTAAGCCCTTTGCTTCGCCTCGCAGTATTCCTTTCTTCACGCGCACGGTTTATTAACTGTCTCACCAAGTACAAGAAGCCACCATTTTCCACATGCGCGATGTGTGCATCAGTAAAGTCCTCTGTTTCCCCCATCTTCATCAATTGCTCGCGAATCCTGCCCACTTTTCTTGTCTTTTCTTTCTCATTTTCCCCTTTCTCTTATTCCATGTCATCTTTCATTAGCCAATTTAATTTGCTTCTTCTGCGATTTTTCTCCCCTTGTAGTGAATGGCTCGAATTGGCAATAAATAAATAAATAAATAAATAAATAAATAAATAAATAAATAAACATGTCTAATAGAAGTAAGTCTCTTGAACAAGATATATTATACAATAAAAAGCAGCTCAAACTGTTCCTTTTGGAATTGGCCTCGCCTTCTACTTCTACGGAAGTAGAAGCAGAAAAGGCTGATGATACCACTTTCGGGCAAACTTGGACATTTCTCAAATTAAATTTGACACTTTTCAAACCAAACTGGACAGTATCCCATGCAAGCATAACCCATTTGAAATTAAACGTAACACTTTCCAAATTAATATAAGCGCCTTCCAGATTAAAAGAGATTCTCCTAAAAAGCTGGACAATTTTTTCAAGAAAATTTTGTATGATTTTCGTTAATTTTTTAAAATTCATCTGTCTTAGTAAGTAAATATTCTGTTTGAATTGTATAGCACTTTTCATTTGTAAATTATAAAACAGTTGTAAAAACACACATAATTTCCTCGCTGTTTCAAGTAAGCAGCATTTACGCCATTGATCAAGTAAAAATTGCGACGATCTAGTCGAATGCACGGCGACTCCTTCTTTCATTACATTAGATGATTACCGTTTTTTACGCATTAACTAATGGTGTAATGGCGTAAGGTGTTCCTGCACGGTCGGCATAAGGCGCGGGTTCGAATCCCGCCTGGTGTTCAATTTAATTTGAAAATGATACATATATATTCACCATTTTTTGTTGAAATTCAACGTTTTCAAATCAATTTCAACGTTTTTCAAATCATATTCAACGTTTTTCAAAACAAATTCCATGTTCTACTGGAATCTTCTCCCGACCTATCCACTTTTTCTTGTGATTGGGCGATTTGCCATTCTGCAGGCAACATGAGCAATGATCAACAAGACGTTCAACAACGCAAGCGACGGGCCGACACAGTGGAGTATCTCGGAGCCAGAAGGAGATCTTGGTCAAGCTGGTGTTCGTCGACGGAAGGACCACATACGAAGCTGCTCAGATTGCTGGTGTCAATGAGAACACCTCACGAAGCATTATCAACCTGTACAAACGAAAACGCGAAATATATAGTTGAGAAGGCGAAATGGTCTTAATTTTCGTTGGATAGCCTTCAGGTTTAATTTTCTTCCTTAAAAATTAATTCTACTAGAATCTCTAATCTAATTTTCTTCCTTTTTATGTTGAATAGCTTTCAGTTCTAAACTTTTTCCTTGAAAAACAGTTCTAATTTTCTAATAGTTGCACTGGTATAGGATGCGAAATAGTTCTTAATTTCGTTGGATAGCCTTTTTTGACATGGTGGAATTTTTTGAGAAGAAGTAAACATTGAAACATGCAACCCGCAAAGAAGACGTGAAACTTGAGTCGAAAGTCGTTGAATTTGGTTTGAAAAACCTTGAATTTGATTTGAAAAACGTTGAATTTTATCTTAAAATGATATATAGGAATAAATAAGTAGCAGCCGTTTATGTCTTGACGTTGACACTGTGGAAACTTTCGGTCCTGTATAATGTTACTGCAACGTGAACGTGGATTAGCGAGAGGACTACAGCGTACAAACCACAAAGTAATATGTTGAGTTCCAACCAAGACTCATCATGCCCTAAATAATCGAACAGCCATCACACAGCATTCTTTCCGCTGGAAAACTCCTCCTCGTTGTTTTGTGCCTTTCCCGGAGCTGTCTGAGCATCGGGGCTCATCTGGTGTTGTGCGACGATGAGATAATGAAAACACGCAGCGCCGAAGAGTGTGAGCCTGGCTAGCTGGCTGACTGGCTGGCTGTCTGATCGGTATGAGGCACGCATTCCTCATCGACCTCATTCTCTTCCTGCGGTCGATTTCTTTTCCTCCGGAAGTTGACCTTCCTTCTTTGTCGCGTTCCTACGCTAGAGCATGTCTTCGCGGGCTATCTTTGGGTGTTTCATAAGAAGAAAATCCAGCTGCTTCATATCTGCATTCACTAGCTTCCTTCTTCAAGAAGCCGATGTATTAGGTCGTTGCATATGAAATGGCCGTTTTTTGCTACCTCAATTTCTGGTAAATTTTTCGTGGTTGTTACCGTTTTAGGCATTGTATATTCTAAAAGCGCACAGTCTCTGCTTTCTAACATTTATAGCTTTGGTGACATAATTGCATCTTACCGAGTTGTCGACGTCGTTTTTACAGTATGAATCATCGTGATATTCGGATGCTCTACTTAGATGAACAGAAAAGTGAACACAACGCCGCGGCCGCACCTATTAGTATCACCGCTGCTTTTGGGGAGGATTTCACCTAGGAACACACATTGATCTGAAAATTAACGTCTCCAAGATGAAGACCGAGGTAGGCCGCCATCATTCCTTAACGACGACCAACTCAAGGCCATGGTAGAAGCGGGTCTGCGTCAAACTCAGACAGCTACCACAGCATTTCGCGGTTGAAGGCAGCACTATCAGACACCACTTAAATGCGGACGGAAAAAAATTGGATAAGTGGATACGAACTGACCGTCGGGCAGGTGGTGATGCTTTACGACACCTGCTTTTCGTTGAGGCTGCGCACTCTAAGGGAGCCTTTTTTGGGCAGGATCGTGACGTGCGACGAAAAATGGATCCTTTATGACAATCATCACGTCGCTCTGCACAATTTTCCATTCATATAATGATGCACCAGTTGAAGTTGACAAGAATGAGAATCCCGACAAGAATGAAAAGGAGATGCCGAAAATAAGTCTACATCCTAAGAAGACCATGATGACCGTATGGTGGCTGTATGGTCCATTAAAACTGTTTGAAGAACGGAGAAACTACTACAGTGGAGAAGGCTGGTATGGTCCATTAAAAGTTTTTGAAGAACGGAGAGACTATTACAGTGGAGAAGTGCTGTGCCGAAATTGAAGTGATGCACCAGAAGCGGATTGAAAAACAGCCGGCTTTGGTCAGTCGTAGAGGCCCAATCCTTCTGCATGACAGCGCACCCCCGCACTTTTCAAAAATTGTTCTCCAGAAACAGGAGATATTGGGATACGAAACTTTGCCACATCCAGCATATTCACCAGATCTGCTCCCTACCAATAATCAATTTTTCAAGCATTTACATCGTTATGTGAAGGATAAAAATTCAGCAACCAAGATGGTGTCGAGAATGACTTCTTATGTTTTATTAATTCTCGTTCTGATTTTTGCAAAAATGGAGTGTCTAAGCTATTGTCGTGTTGGGCAAAGCGTATTAAATGGAATGTTGCTCATTTCGATTAATAAAACTGCTTTCAAGCAAAGTTATGGTCTATCAAATTTTCAGTCAAAATCGGAAAATCGGCCATTTCATGTGCAAATACCTAATATGGCAGGAGCAATGGTGAGCTAAGGGTGAGGTGTGAGTTGTCTGTTCATGAAGGTATCTGGACTCTTTCTTCGGCGGTTAGGAAGGAGAACGATACCACTCTGTGACGTCTCCAATATCGTACTACCGATAGGTGATAGGGCTCCCGCCCACTGATGGCTTTCCTCCGGTACATAGTTCAATGGAATTCTAATTGGCGCGGTCGTATGAGTCCATCGTTTCTTTTGAAATGACGAATACGTTTCGCAGGTTTCGATTTGGCTGCTCAAACACGTTGTTCTATTGGAGTTTTTATTGCATGCCTGAATATGGCTTTAGCAGTAATGAAGAACATTGAAAGTGAACCTGTAAAGTTAAAGCAAGTGATTAAACCTATCATCTTCTTATGGTAGGCGTCCTTGATTACACGTTACTCCGTGCTAAAAGGTTGTTAAGTGAAATCCTTTCTCTAAATCCTATTTAATGTGGACCTGTCCGATAGACGGCACCTCACTCAGTCTAAACGACTATGGTAAAATTAAACTAAACCATCCTAAGTGAAGACAAGCTAGTTGCCTTACGATTGCTCCTTTGTGGCGCAATGTCCTAGCCGGAAAGACCATTATGTTCACATTTATCTCGCTTTTATAACGGACAGGAGACGCGCAGCATGGGCAGCCTTCAGTTCGATTCGCGAAGTCACCGATCAGGTCAAGGATCCCGGCCTCAGGGCCTCGATATTCAACGCCTCTGTACTGCCTGCGATGTGTTACGCGACGGAAACCTGGCCCGACAACAGGACAATCGCCAGAGCAATATAAACTACGAATCGTGCACTGGAGAGATGCCTTCTGAGGGCAAGCCTTCGTCAGCACTGGCAAAAAGGCCTACGAAGCTCAGAGCTACGGGAGAAGTCGCAATTAGCAGACCCGCTGCAGTACATGAAGAAGTCCAAATATCGCTGGGCCGGACACCTGCTTCGACGAAAGGACGATAGATGGAGTCTCCGTGTCACAGAATGGCTCCCGAGAGACCATTAGAGACCACTGGGACGACCGCCAACGCGATGGGCAGACTCATTCTCAAGATCTTTCAGAGAGCGGAGTCTGCCTCACTGGATGCAAGCAGCCAGAGATCGAGCGGTCTGGAAGAGTTGTGGTCCCCGCTGAGAAGACCTCCAGCCGACAAAGGACCATCAAAGTATCAAAGTATCAAAGTTTATAACGGACCTTCGCTCCCACAACGATAGCTCTATACCGCTCGCTGCCTTCAGACTCATCCTTCCATCAGGTGTCACAGACTCCGAGCGAACGTGGAGTCGAATCAGCTCCCTCCATGTCCCTCTCTCCCCCTCCCTCCCGTTGTTTTTGGCTGCTGATGTTTTTGTGACTGTTTTTGACTTACTGCCTTTTCACATTTGTTATTAATAGCAGCATCTTTGCACGCTTCCTAAGGAATGTTCTTGCCATTTTTGCCGCCTGCACATATAAATTGGAATCAAACTTCGAATGATTCGCACAATCAAGCGCCTCCATGCCACTCGTCCCCCGCTGCTCAATCTTAATGTGTTAGAGGGCAGCATCTTCTCGAAAGTCTGATAATTTGGGTGGTATCGTATGTAGCATGAGTAGCGCAGTCGGAAGATGTGCTGGCTGTCACGTGCACCCGATACCATGTTTTTGAATCGGATTTTCCGCCTAGACCAAGCAAACCTTCCATCCCTTCGGGGTAGGTGAAGCCGGACTTGTCTGGGGAAGCGAAAGCGCTGATTTCTTTATCGGCTGTTCACCACAAGTTGTTATAGGACAAATACACATTCAAATCGCTTCCACAACATCTCATAGAAGTAGAATGCGTATCTCAAACGGAATTGAATAACGCCGTAATTGATTCTTGATCGTATTATCGTATATCTGTAATGGAATTCATGCTGGAATGGGCAGTGTATTGACTCGGGATCAAGATGCAGGATCGCTAGAGCAACTGTTTTTGAAATCGAATAGCATCTCCATAACGTTGCATAGTCGTTGCTGCAGTGGCTTCAAGTTCGAATGTATTTCTTTCATCTGCTCCTAGTATGATGATTCGATATGGAGGAGAAATAGAATAATGGATTACTGCTTCTATGGACCACTAGATCGTGACCGCATGACATGAAAAGGTCCTTTAGATAAGCCTTTAGGTCTGGGAACTCCAATATGAATCTTTTCTCTTACTGCTGAAGGGGTAGAGCATTGTTCAACTAAATTCGAAGTCTACGACTCCATCCATGGATTTTTCGTACGCGAATCTTTAAATGACTGAAAATAAGGTTGCAACCGCGTGGTAGCGCAGCCGCAGGAGGCGCTGACTATGCCGTACATCCGATTTCGGAATCCTAGTTCGAACCTCCTCCCAGGCCAACGAAGCCTTCCATTCCTTCCGGCTCGATGAACTGGTATTACACTTGTCTGGGAAGGATAAAACACTGACTTCTCCATCAGGTGGCCACCGCGCATCCAAATTGCCTCCAAGACACCCCTGTTGAAGTAGATTGCATGGCGCCCCCGAAAGGATTGAATAGCGTCTTCCTTTATCCTTTATCCATCACTGGCTACTAATGGTAGTCTAATAGCCTTTCTTGGGACGCGTCGTGTCACAAACCTCTTCTACCAAGTATATTCAAAGCATATAGAATTCGAATCTGAAAAAATTGAAACTCTGTAGCCTACTTGACAGATAAGTTTATCTAATGAAGACGCCAGTTTGTCTTCTCTTCTCATTCTTCCCAGACAAGTCTGGCATCAGATCAGTAATAGCGAATCGATCGATTACACTTGAATGGCCTAGCTGTTAGCGGAAGCAACGCTAAGCTCACAAAATCAACGCAGCTTGCCCATTACACTTGTCTCCAAATGAGCTCGAATATTGCTCAACCGACCCTTTGCCCTTTCAGAGGCAGAGATTTGTGCATGTGCTTAGATTCCTCGTCCGTCCTCTGTTTTTCGCGTCCGCTGTTTTGCTTATATGAAGAGCACTTCTAATGAGAAATGCGCTCTTATTTGGGTAGAGTATTGACACTGCTTATATTAGCCCTTCTCAACCAGGAAGTGACACAGTAGCAGATGGAAATAGCGCCCAATATGAATGCAAAGTTGGCCAGAGGGCACTTATCGATGGCTCTGCAATGGAAATACGGGGTGGGGTGCAAATGAAGTTCAGCCTTACTCAGTCCACTTATGGGAGGCGCCACACTTTTAGCTTCGATCGGATGTCGTGAAGGCTATTGGGATGCGTGTTTTTGCTACACACATAATGATTTGAGGTGGCCAGCTGATGAACAGTGAGCGTTTAAATGTGTGTGCAAACGAACCTTTGCTGCTGCTTTTCCCGTGTCTGTTAAGAAAAGGAAAGCATGTATTAAGCTACCTTAGGCTTCCGTTTACATGAAAAATGTAGAAATTAGGCAGAAAATAGGAAGGTGTAGAAAGCTGAACGAAATAAATTTAATAAAGCAGTGGATAAAAGAAAGATATTAAAATGCTGAGAAACTAGACAAAAATTGAGAGATAAAGTTGGAAATAAAGTAGAATGAAACTACAGGAAAAAACTTCGTGGGTGCAGGAGGGGTCTAATCCGAGAACGTTGATGTCGCCTCACTTCACAGGCTCATTGTCAAGTACAAATGTAGCAATAATTTTCCAAAAACGCTATCTTACTGTAAATCAATTCTTCGAGAGGGATAGTCTTAAAATCATTGTCTTCCATCATTTTACAGAAGAAGGAAACTAGCTGGCATTCCAATTGTAAAAAAATCCTCACTGGCAAATCCTCTATAAGCTCATTTTAGCTCTTTCTTCTACACTGCCAAGAAGCATAAGGAGAACAGTCGTGCTGCACATCTCCGCAGCCAGAATACAGATATGATCAAGTTTCTTCACCCACAGGTGCTTGAATGAGGCGAATTTATTACTTGCTGAAAACTAAAATCTTCATTGTTTATCGAAAGGGATTCATTACAAGAAATTTCACCTTGTGATCTGCTCTAACCTTGCCTGGTTTCCAAGCCATTTCTCTTTCTGCTGCGTTCATTGCACCACGCATGGTCAACTGTGCAGTGCATCCGAATTAGTAAGCAAATAAATAAATAACAAATTTACTGCACCTACCGCTCACTGGGCGCGTGTAGCGCACTCGGAAGAGGTCGCGTGCACCCAATACCAGGTTCGTGGTTCCGCCCAGGCCAAAAAGCCTTCCATCCCTCCGGGGTCGGTGATTTGTAACCAGACGTATCTAGGAAGTACAAAGCGCTGACTTGTTCATCGGCTGGCTACCGTAAGTCGTTGTAAGGCCAAATACGCATTGGTCTGGCCTCCACGACCCGTAGAAGCAGAATGTGTGGCGATCCCAAAAAGGATTGAGTAACGCCGTCCTTTATCCTTTATCCTTTTATACCGTTCACTAACCACCTTGACAGTTTCGAAGGTCTAGCTGGTCTTGACGAGAAGTCATAACATTTGACACCGCACTCGAGCGTCTGCTGTCTTCTACAGTCACTCATTCTTTGTGAATGTTGATTTTAAAATATTTTGCTTATGAAATGTTTGCACATTCTAAAAAATAGCTTTAGATTATCCAAAAATCGGCTTCAAAGCTGGTATCACATTTTGGAGCGGATTCATCACAATCAGCAGAAACCTTGGTATGATTTTTAATTTCTGTTCTCCTAAAATTCGGTCAACTAGCTTGTCTTCACTTAGGATGGTTTAGTTTAATTTTACCATAGTCGTTTAGACTGAGTGAGGTGCCGTCTATCGGACAGGTCCACATTAAATAGGATTTAGAGAAAGGATTTCACTTAACAACCTTTTAGCACGGAGTAACGTGTAATCAAGGACGCCTACCATAAGAAGATGATACGGTTTAGGCCTATGGCATACCGCCGGCGACAAGTCCAGCGACGAGAGGAGCGGAGCGACGGGGGAACGGCGGTCTCAGCGACGGCGGTGTTGGGCGGGGGCGAGAATTGGCACTGGAGCGCGGTTAGTGACGCTTGCGTGCGTGCATGCGTGGTGCAAAGGGTCGGGCGACAGCTGGTCGCCGTGCAAAGCGCAGCGACGACCGGTCGCTGGCGGTATGCCCCCTCTCCAACGACACACAATGCCGACGTGGCAGCGACAACCGGCAAGCACGCGCTCTCTCCCCATTGTTTCTGACAGGTCCCAACACGAATAGTCGACTACTTGTCCGTTGGCAGTGCCGTCGCCGGACTCGTCGCTGGTGGTATGCCATAGGCCTTAATCACTTGCTTCAACCTTACAGGTTCACTTTAAATGTTCTTCATTACTGCTAAAGCCATATTCAGGAATGCAGTAAAAACTCCAATAGAACAACGTGTTTGAGCAGCCAAATCGAAACCTGCGACACGTATTCGTCATTTCAAAAGAAACGATGGACTCATACGACCGCGCCAATTAGAATTCCATTGAACTACATATGTACCGGAGGAAAGCCATCAGTGGGCGGGAGCCCTATCACCTATCGGTATTATGATATTGGAGACGTCACAGAGTGGTATCGTTCTCCTTCCTAACCGCCGAAGAAAGAGTCCAAATACCTTCATGAACAGACAACTCACACCTCACCCTTAGCTCACCATTGCTCCTGCCATATTAGGTATTTGCACATGAAATGGCCGATTTTCCGATTTTGACTGAAAATTTGATAAACCATAACTTTGCTTGAAAGCAGTTTTATTAATCGAAATGAGCAACATTCCATTTAATACGCTTTGCCCAACACGACAATAGCTTAGACACTCCATTTTTGCAAAAATCAGAACGAGAATTAATAAAACATAAGAAGTCATTCTCGACACCATCTTGGTTGCTGAATTTTTATCCTTCACATAACGATGTAAATGCTTGAAAAATTGATTATTGGTAGGGAGCAGATCTGGTGCATATGCTGGATGTGGCAAAGTTTCGTATCCCAATATCTCCAGTTTCTGGAGAACAATTTTTGAAAAGTGCGGGGGTGCGCTGTCATGCAGAAGGATTGGGCCTCTACGACTGACCAAAGCCGGCTGTTTTTCAATCCGCTTCTGGTGCATCACTTCAATTTCGGCACAGCACTTCTCCACTGTAATAGTCTCTCCGTTCTTCAAAAACTTTTAATGGACCATACCAGCCTTCTCCACTGTAGTAGTCTCTCCGTTCTTCAAACAGTTTTAATGGACCATACAGCCACCATACGGTCATCATGGTCTTCTTTGGATGTAGACTTATTTTCGGCATCTCCTTTTCATTCTTGTCGGGATTCTCATTCTTGTCAACTTCAACTGGTGCATCATTATATGAATGGAAAATTGTGCAGAGCGACGTGATGATTGTCATAAAGAATCCATTTTTCGTCGCACGTCACGATCCTGCCCAAAAAAGGCTCCCTTAGAGTGCGCAGCCTCAACGAAAAACAGGTGTCGTAAAGCATCACCACCTGCCCGGCGGTCAGTTCGTATCCACTTATCCAATTTTTTTCCGTCCGCATTTAAGTGGTGTCTGATAGTGCTGCCTTCAACCGCGAAATGCTGTGGTAGCTGTCTGAGTTTGACGCAGACCCGCTTCTACCATGGCCTTGAGTTGGTCGTCGTTAAGGAATGATGGCGGCCTACCTCGGTCTTCATCTTGGAGACGTTAATTTTCAGATCAATGTGTGCTCCTAGGTGAAATCCTCCCCAAAAGCAGAGGTGATACTAATATGTAGGTGCGGCCGCGGCGTTGTGTTCACTTTTTTATTCATCTAAGTAGAGCATCCGAATATCACGATGATTCACACTGTAAAAACAACGTCGACAACTCGGCAAGATGCAATTATGTCACCAAAGCTGTAAATGTTAGAAAGCAGAGATTGTGCGCTTTTAGAATATACAATGCCTAAAACGGTAACAACCACGAAAAATTTACCAGAAATTGAGGTAGCAAAAAACGGCCATTTCATATGCAACGACCTAATACATCGGCTTCTTGAAGAAGGAAGCTAGTGAATGCAGATATGAAGCAGCTGGATTTTCTTCTTATGAAACACCCAAAGATAGCCCGCGAAGACATGCTCTAGCGTAGGAACGCGACAAAGAAGGAAGGTCAACTTCCGGAGGAAAAGAAATCGACCGCAGGAAGAGAATGAGGTCGATGAGGAATGCGTGCCTCATACCGATCAGACAGCCAGCCAGTCAGCCAGCTAGCCAGGCTCACACTCTTCGGCGCTGCGTGTTTTCATTATCTCATCGTCGCACAACACCAGATGAGCCCCGATGCTCAGACAGCTCCGGGAAAGGCACAAAACAACGAGGAGGAGTTTTCCAGCGGAAAGAATGCTGTGCGATGGCTGTTCGATTATTTAGGGCATGATAAATCTTGGTTGGAACTCAACATATTACTTTGTGGTTTGTACGCTGTAGTCCTCTCGCTAATCCACGTTCACGTTGCATTAATATTATACAGGACCGAAAGTTTCCACAGTGTCAACGTCAAGATATAGACGGCTGCAACTTATTTATTCCTACATATCATTTTAAGATAAAATTCAACGTTTTTCAAATCAAATTCAAGGTTTTTCAAACCAAATTCAACGACTTTCGACTCAAGTTTCACGTCTTCTTTGCGGGTTGCATGTTTCAATGTTTACTTCTTCTCAAAAAATTCCACCATGTCAAAAAAGGCTATCCAACGAAATTAAGAACTATTTCGCATCCTATACCAGTGCAACTATTAGAAAATTAGAACTGTTTTTCAAGGAAAAAATTTAGAACTGAAAGCTATTCAACATAAAAAGGAAGAAAATTAGATTAGAGATTCTAGTAGAATTAATTTTTAAGGAAGAAAATTAAACCTGAAGGCTATCCAACGAAAATTAAGACCATTTCGCCTTCTCAACTATATATTTCGCGTTTTCGTTTGTACAGGTTGATAATGCTTCGTGAGGTGTTCTCATTGACACCAGCAATCTGAGCAGCTTCGTATGTGGTCCTTCCGTCGACGAACACCAGCTTGACCAAGATCTCCTTCTGGCTCCGAGATACTCCACTGTGTCGGCCCGTCGCTTGCGTTGTTGAACGTCTTGTTGATCATTGCTCATGTTGCCTGCAGGATGGCAAATCGCCCAATCACAAGAAAAAGTGGATAGGTCGGGAGAAGATTCCCCTAGAACATGGAATTTGTTTTGAAAAACGTTGAATTTTATTTGAAAAAAAAATTGAATAAGATTTGAAAAACGTTGAAATCGATTTGAAAACGTTGAATTTCAACAGAAAATGGTGAATATATATGTATCATTTTCAAATTAAATTGAACACCAGGCGGGATTCGAACCCGCGCCTTATGCTGACCGTGCAGGAACACCCTACGCCATTACACCATTAGTTAATGCGTAAAAAACGGTAATCATCTAATGTAATAAGAAGGAGTCGCCATGCATTCGACTAGATCGTCGCAATTTTTACTTGATCAATGGCGTATATGCTGCTTACTTGAAACAGCGAGGAAACGATGTGTGTTTTTACAACTGTTTTATAATTTACAAATGAAAGGTTCTATACAATTCAATTACAATATTTACTTACTAAGAGAGATAAATTTTAAAAACTCAACGAAAATCATACAAAATTTTCTTGAAAAAATTGTCCAGCTTTTTAAGAGAATCTCTTTTAATTTGGAAGGCTCTTATGTTAATTTGGAAAATGTTATGCTTAATTTCAGATGGGTCATGCTTGCATGGGATATTGTCCAGCTTCGTTTGAAAAGTGTCGAATTTGAATTGAGAAATGTCAAATTTGGCGCAAAAATGGAATCTTCAGCGACGATGCCATTTCTTTTCAGCGTATGCTCCGCAGACAGGCTGTTCCGAGCAAACCAAGGACGAATTCTGGTCCCTGCTTGGCCTTAAAAGCACAAGAACAACCGTGGGATAGACCAGCTATCTGATAAACAGGAGGCACTTCTACGTTCCAAGGGATCTTATTTTGATAAATATTGTCATTTGTTACTTTAGCTATAAAGTAACAAATGACATAGTTTAGCTTCTCATAACTCTATGAAACGCTAGTTAAACTATAATATTGTAAAACCTTTATTTTATTTTTATATTTTTTATATTTTTTTTATTTTTTACTATATATTATATAAAAACTTATTATACTATTGCAATACATATAATATAATGTGTTATTGAAGGTTTAAAAATGTTTGCTAAATTAAGTCTGATAATTTCTACACATCTGAAAAAGTTATAACGCCTCCCTCCTCACTGAAGAGCTAATGTATCTTCAAATTTTTCTCTTCTCGGTCTCGCGGTAGGTCCACAAAAATTAGGGCCTCTCGCTCTAGATTTATGGTCAGGTCTGCGTTCTTCTGTCAGAGGGTTGTCCCTTTGCTGACACCATTGGTAGCCAAAGACGGATTACTCCTTACTCTCAAATCTTTCAAAAAATTAGTTGCCTTGACGGTACCCTCTTCATCTTGATTTGTCTCACTCTTATCTTTATATCATTCGTTCGTCTGTTTTTCACTGCCTTTTTAGCCGCTCCTTTGTTTCATTGTTGTTGTGTTTTTTTGCTCTATTACTTCTTAGCTGTTTGGGTTATGTTCGGTTGTCGTAATTTTTATTCTCCGCACTACTTAAATGTTTTTTTTCACCAGAGCATTGTATGTTCAAAGCTCATAGGAATTTGTTTTTAGGTTGGATTTCTGCTAATTTATTGCACTCTCATGTAAATGTGCGTCTCTAGATAAAGATAAAGATAAAGCCACCGGGGAGGTGTTATAAATAAAGAGATTCGTCTGGAGATAGGTGGCGAAACGAACCGCTTTGAAAGAAATAAAAATTTCCTGGTTTAATACTCTTCAATTCACTTTATTATAGTTAATAAATATTTTGTTGACGATTCTTGAGAGTCCGCGAATTTAGTTACCAACCTACATAACAGAACATTTAATCGCTTTTGCTCAGTTACTTATGCGCTGCACTCGCACTCGAACCTAACCTTTGGTCTATTAAGCCTTTTTACTCGCTGTTCGACGACTTGAGAGGTGGGTGAAACGACGACGTTGACAATTGAATTGTCACCGATGAATGAAGCACGAGAATCCACTTAATTCACGAAATGAAGCACAAGAAGAAGCGGCGCTGATCCCGCCCGTGAGTCATTACGGCCGACTTTTTCACCTCGATGGTTCACTAACGAAATTTGACACGGCGCCGGGAGAAGTGTGCGACCTACGACAACTGTCACACGCACACAACAGTTTTTCCTTTCTTCCGCATCTTCCAAAAAATGTGCCAACATACCGTTGCATGTGTTATTATGAGGTTGTCTTGTTTTGTCTCGAGATGGAATGATCTTCATTATAGTTGTGTTTGTCTTCTTCTTCTTCTTCTTCTCCTGAGCGTTTAGTCCCGCGCAGTCGCAGGGTCCGCTGTTCTTGTGATCTGTCGCCACCTCATCCTATCAAGGGCGTCATCTGCCGTGGCGCCGACTTCGGCGAGATCTCTCTTGATGACGTCCTTCCATCTTTTCCTAGGGGCTCCTCTCGGACGCTTTCCGGGTGCCTCGTAATTATAGTTGTGTTTGTGAGAAAATTTAATCCAAATAACTGATTTTAGAATTAAATCGATTTTCAAATTTTTCGAACGAACGAACGACCAAAACTATCTTCTCAGCAAAATTTTTCGGACGAAAATCGAAAAGCCGCTTTTTGTTTGTTCAAAATCGAGCAGACGAACAGCCGATGAGTGGCATCGGAAAACTCCATCACACCATGTTTTTATTAGCTCCTAAGCACTATTTTCACATGAGTTCTGAGTATAATATCAACTTCGGTCTACTGAATTTATCTAGCGTCAGAGAAACGATAAAAACTTAAAGAAGCAATAAGACAAGAATATGTTCCAGTCCATGCGAATAATGGACACCAGGTCGATCCATACATGAATGCATATTTTTAAAAGTCTCCATTTTTCATGTTCAGGTTTGGTTGAATCGGGACTCGATAACTGTTCCATACACCGCAAATCATAATTTAAGAATAGAAACCCACACAGGCTAGTTACTACTTCAACGCCTCCGGCTTTCGTGAATGGCCCATAGATTTTTGTGAAAAGAGTAAAATGCTGATTTGTTCATCGGCTGGCAATCAGAGTTCACAAGCCAAACGCACACTCAAGTTTCCCCCGCGATATTCTGCAAAAGTATTAGGCCATACGAAAGGTTTCCGTGTCTTCTGATTCATAAATTCAAATGACCATAGCTCATGGTTAAGCCAGACATCCTTTTGAACCCGGTGAGACTTCTTCTCTAAGAAGGTCTTCTACGAAACCGAGAAAAAACTCTGCGGACCCGACGATACAAGTACTGTCAAAACAATACGAAGCTTTCAGATCCGATTCCTGTTTTGTTTCTGAATTTAACAACGTTTCATTTGGAGCTGATGTCGTTAAAAGTAGTAATACGTTATTTGCCAGAGCAAGGCACCTTCGCAGCAAACTTCCATACGTTGTTCTCAGATCCTCAACAAATAAATAAAAAGGCCAATAAACAGCGTTTTTCAACCCTTTTTGGGATGCGCCACGCATTCTACTTCTACGGGATGTTGTGGTGATGACTTAAATACACTTTGGCCTATCCAGTTATTTGCGGTGGCCAGCTGATGAACAATTTAGTGCTTTTCCTTCTCAGACAAGCCTTTCTACCAATTCACCAACCCCTGAGTGATGGAAGGCTTCTTGGCCTGGGCGGGAAATCTGAACCAGGAACCCTGTATCGGATGCAAGCGACCGTTGGCGTCTCCTCCGACTGCGCTATACACACCGCTTAATAACGCATTCTGATTTTTTCTTCCACACGCTCATTGGATTCCATTGAATTATCTATACCAGAAATGAATCGTCGAATACCAAAAATGACCTTCTAGAGTGACGTAGATGATTCTCGACAATTATAGGACACAAATTCTCCCCAAATGTGTTTGCAAACCATTTTATATTACTGCCCATGTCCACTTTTTGTAGTGTACTTTTTACACTTTTTTACATAAATATTTGAAGTTTTACAATAAAGAAATAAACCAGAGCTTACCGTTGGTACCCGCACTAAGCAGACGTCAGATCCTAGGGTAGCGACTAAGAACGAATGTTAGCGAAATTAACCCAGCGATTCTTAGGAGGACCTATATGTTCTTGTAGGTCATCTAACCAGGAGCTCAACGGCGAACTTCGTTTTACTGCAGGCTACTAGGTGGTGCAAAAATGGCGAAAATATTGTTGGCTATTAAACCCATTTCGACTTGCAGCGAACTAGAGACGAATTGATATCACTGAGTTATCACATGTGGTGAGGAAATTCTGACGCATATTTGGGTCAAAATTGAAAGACTACGCGAATTCAGTTCAGATGTGTAGATGAAGCATTCTGAAAACGAGGGTGAGTGAGCTTGGTCCGGGCATCCTGAATTTTTAGGACTTCGACCGTTTTGTAGAGCATCGATCAAATACCACAAAACTGTGTTTCTTTTTTGCTAAAAGCTTTTGTGTGGTGCAAAAATGGCAAAGTCTTATCACTTCAGTGTGGGACGATAAGGTGAAAGTGAGGTCTGGAATCGCTTGTCCTGCTCGGAGATTAACTTATGGAAGGTTTATGGTTTCAGTTATAGTTATACCATTACAATCTGATACATTCCTAGGTTTCCTAGAAGTATGTAGCTGAGGGTACGTTTAGAAGATTCACTCGTAACGACTGCTCCAGCAACTGGATAGCCGAGGAGAAAGCGGCGAGAGCTTGCGCGAGGGGATAGAGGGTTCGATCACGGCGGTGGAGTTTGCGAATTGCTCGGTGAACTCTTTACGTTTTTGAAAATGAAGAGTACATTTTGGTTCGGTAAGGTTCGATTTGCCCTTACATCCCTTCCCACTCGCAGTAAAGATTCTAAAATTGACCATGCCACTCAGCAGCTCAAGGAGCAACTCTAGGACAATTGACCTGTTTCCACCCTCCACGCAGACCAGCCTTCAACTCCAGAGCATCATATTATGTGTCACACGTTGCTCGTTTAGGCGCTGAATCGCTTGAGTGGATGCCAGGAGCACATCCATCGAGTGCCAGAGTAGCTCAGTGTCCTCGCTCGTGAACAGCGTCATAAGTTTCATTTAGTCCTTTCGCGAACAAGCCTTACATCAGGATTGTGACATTTTTTGGTCCGAAGACAATCCGAAGAATCCTATCGTTTACGACCCACTGGTGCAGTAGATCTAAGCGATGCATATTACTTGGGCAGCCCACCTAATTTGCGACGACCTGGGTGATGCGACGGTGTCTCTACGTTGCTCTTCAGAAGTCTTCTATCGTTTGCATTGCTTCGAGCGTAGCTCTCTCGACTCCTCGCTGGGCGCGGGTTCATCTGCTTTCGTACGGCTTCACGGTGGATGCAAGTGGAGAAGAGCATTCTTTCTAACCTTTGACAACTCGTCTATTTCTTCCACAAAGGTGTTCGAGTTACAACAAACCACAGCCAAATGAATAATTACAAAGCTGTTTCGGAGGCTTGGGAACCCATCCGAGCCCAGGTGTACTCCTCAAATCGATTTACGGTTCCATGCACTTCAGTGTACTCATCAATCAATTAAGAGTTCGACCCACAAGTTAATTGCTATAGCCGAGTCTTTAAATATGAAAGACTTTTAGTTTAAAAGGTCAGTTCTTCCTAAAGATATGATCATTTGAATATGGAGCTCAAAAGGGCGGAATTTTTCGTCGGACAATTCGGTATCCCTAACGACTGTGTAGAAGTGACCTGAATGCATACGTGTTTCCGAGACTCCTTCTTTTACTCGTCGCTAGAGTTGTTCATTAGCGCCTGTCAAGGCGTTCGCAAGGATGGAGTATGTACATGTACTTGGCGAAATTGTCAGTTGTCGAAGAATCGCCGTCACCTTTCGAGATGTGCAGACATCGTTTCTTGCCCTTACAAGGAAGGTCCATGAAATTCTCCCAAAGATTTTTGACGGGTCCTATATGGTCTTGTAGAGCACCAAACGAGGTTCACAGAACTGTGTTTCTTTACTGCTAAATGCGGATCTACCCTAGTCCGGGGGGCCACATAAGTCAAAAGTATTATATGTAACAAATCCGCTTGATACTTACCGAGCGGCTCCTACAGAACAACTTGAGACCTTAACAAGAAAAGTCATGAAGAAAACAAAACGAAAAAATATATTTTTTGCGGTTGTAAGCAGGCAAAGTTATGTGCGCTCGTCGCCATGTTAGATCCTGGTTATGACATGTCAGGCGGCAGTCAGCACGCGGCATGCGGCTTCATGCGCCCTCCCACCATGTTAGATGCTGGCTATAGCATGTCAGCCGGCGGTCTTTGTCTCTTTGTCCGCCGAGACGGTTGTAAACCGCGGCGATTTTTTTTTCGTTTGTTCGCTCGTTTTCGGCTTCTTTTAGGTTCCAGCTCGTTCTCTAGGAGCCGCTTGGTAAGCTTCAATTAACTTTGTTGCCTATTTTTTAGTTATGTGGCCCCCCGGACTAGTATAGATCCCTAAATGCCTCTTGGGTGGTCTAAAAGCGGTAAAAATTGTATCACTTCAGGGCGGGCTGATAACGCAAAAGTTACCCTGGAATGGCCTTGTCGAACTGTCTGAAGTTAACTTACAAGAGGTTTGGAGTTCAATTTAAAGTTGGATTATAGTAATATGATAATTTCCTACGCTTTCTGGACGAAGCGTGGTCGAGGGGTTTCTTCCGGAGCTTGGGATTCTGCGTCGATAGTTAGACTGTTATCATTTTTGCAAAGGAAGATTACATTTTGGCTTTGGTAGGGTATCTTCTTCACGTCCTAACCCCACTCTCATCCTGTTGTCAGATGTGGAAGATGCTGGCTTTTTCGTGTAGAGTGATGTCGCGCGTCCATTAAACCACGCTTGTCTCGCTGAGGAAGGTTCCCTTAGAGGCTATCGCCTTATCACCTCTTTGGAATGCTCTCAATCAGTTGTGGAAGTGTTTCTCGATGTCACTTCATTTGCGAACAAGGACATGTATCGAATTGACCCCTCATCAAGACATGCTCATCGTCCTTCGGATTTCTTTATGTGCCTTTTTTATTCTTCTCGAAACGTTCACTGTTACTAAGTACAGTTTATCCTCCTCGTGTCATTGGACGCCTTGCTGTGTATTGCTTCTTTCCTCTCGTATATACTTACGGGAGACGGGTATAGCACTTGCACTCACTCCCTTAACTTCAATGGTCCGAAAAAAATTGTCTCAATTTCATCCATATTGTTATTTGGGATGCAAATCTCCAATGTGGTAACCATTTGCGGTGGAACGATAGATTACAGAAGGTTACGATGTGCATGTGTAAGTGAAAAAAATTAATTAGATAATCAGACTAATGTATATAATTGCTCATAGCGCGTTTTGAATTGCTGAACACTGCCTTGCCCATTTTTATTTATTTATTTATTTATTCAAAATGCACTCAATTTTGCGCTACAACGTCAACAAAATCATCGAACAAACAAAAAAAACCGTTAAACAGCAACAGTAAAATAAACGCCAACTATATTAAAACTACAAACCACACTAATTTTAGTAATTACCTGCACCGATCTTATGGCAACCCCCTTCGCAATGCCTTATCCAAGTAATTTATAGAAGGCTAGGGGCTGAAAAGAAGTAACTGAAAAAAATTACAAAAGCTATCGTATTCCTATCGTCGCAATGCCTTATCCAAGTAATTTATAGAAGGCTAGGGGCTGAAAAGAAGTAACTGAAAAAAATTACAAAAGCTATCTTATTCCTATCGTAGCTCATGAATAGCTCAACATAGGTTGGATGTATCAAATGATAGTCAAAATATTAGCAGAAGTAGTGTTTCGGAGCAGTAGTGAGATAAGAAAGGTTTTTATTTGTGGAGTCTTCATCAAAATTCCTTCTAGCATAATGTACCATCTGGAAAAAACCAGACGATCAGTAGAGAACAGGACAAACGTTCTTACGAATCACTTCGTTTTTAGGGTGTTCCAGATACTCCGCATCTACACGAGCAGCAATTTACAATTTACCCTTTCCAAAGCAGTAGGGCTGGTTTTATTTTTTAAATTTGATCTGGGCAAGAATTAGTGTTAAGTTTAATTGGAGAGTAAACAAAAAGCGCCTCTTTTTAACGACTGCTCTTCCCAAGCCCAGTAATTCTCGTGGGATCTCTCCATAATGAGTTCATTGCAGCTGAAAACATGAATAAAGGATATAAGACGACGGTAGTGCCAGATGTGACACGCATTCTACTCTTACGTGATATGCTGGATGCACTTTGAATGCGTATTTGGGCAGTACAACGACTTGCGGTGGTTAGTCTGTGGACAATTCAGTGCATTATCCTGCCCTGACAAGCTTGGTACCAATACAACGAACCCGAAAGGATGGAAGGCTTGGTTGACCTGGAGGGGAAATCCGAGCCAAGAACATTGAGTCGGAGAGCATGCGACAGACAGCACTTTCGACTGCACTACCACGTGCCTTGAAGACAAAATACCAATAAAAATGTTATAAGTGGCTTATTCGACATGTGTTTACAACAACCGACCTAACTTTGGAGAAAGAGTGGCTTAAAAGTAAATTGAATTATTGTTGTTTGTTCGTTATCCGTTTTTCCGTTATCCGGCCATTTTTGAGCAAAATCAACCGTTATCCGGGTTTCAAAAGTTTGTTATCCGCTCTCCCCTGATGACATTGCACGAGTCAAATACGACTGGCAAGAGAATGCGTGGCGTATTCCAGGAAACATTTCTCCTTCATCATGCTAAACGGGATGTCGGCTATGCAGTGCTCTCCAGATTTATTGATGGCGACTGGAGGCAATTTTTCATTCCTTCATGCGTCATTGTTCTTAGAGGACCTCAATCACTGTGAGTCCACCGGCGTGCTCTGCCGTCAGCAGCGCACACGGGATTTCTCGCCGGCTCGTCGGCGGCGAAGAAAATCATACTTGACGCTGACTCAATAAATCCGCGCATCAGCTGAAGCACCAGTCCGCCTCCGAGAAATCTCGGACTTTTTAAGCGTTTCCCAATCAGGTGCTCAGTTCGACTTGTTTCCTTTGGCGTTGTGCTCACCAATTGTATCTGGGTACGACATATGTATTTGTGCCTGCTTCGAGCCGTTCGGAGTAATGTCGAACTCTTTTATACTTCATAGATAGCTCAAGTTTTTAATTGTTTTAAAGATTCTGAAAAATATATATTTCTTGAAAGAGATGTTTTTAATATACCCAACCATGGTCTATATCTAGATATATTAATCTACTATTGTATTATAATACAGTACCGCCGCTAAACGTTCAACCAAACGACGTTTGCGACGCAAAAACGCGTTTTTTGCGTCGCATCATGATAACTTTGTTCAAAATAAAGGCTTTCTCACCAAAATTTACAGTAGCTCCTAGCATCATCCTACCTACCAACGGGCATGCAACCGCCATTAAAAAGTGGATGGAAGCCTGAAAACCAATGCCGCAATTAAGGAGGGTCCTAATTGCTGTGACCCGACCCAGCACCGTCGCCGAGTCTCGCTTAATTATGTCCCCAGGTGCAAATAGTGCTGCCCAGTTGAATTCTAAAATTTTTAAACCTAATTAAATTGTATTTTCTTGCTGTTTATGACCTTCTCCTGGCTGCGACAATTCATTTGGTACCAAATTTGGCAGGTCTGCAGCTGCTTCAACCGATTTTGTTTATTTCAACGGAAGCATCCTCATCGTCAGTCTAAGCCTGTTATTGTAGCTTGCGATCTACTCATCTTCAAGGAAGGAAAATGACATAGAAAATTTACGTTTCGAGCTCACTTTGGGCATTTGTGTGTTGGTTGCAATTCGTCAAAACTGCAAGTGAACCTTGGTAAAGAGCACTCCCTGTCGCCGATTTTGGCTGCGAATATCTATGTCCTAAGAAAATGAGTTCGTCCAAAAATTTGTTGGCGAACCGCACGCAATGTAGAGACTCCAAGTGTCAAATATCGAGAAGCCAGGTAATCAGATGCCCGAATTTCAGCTGGTTAAAGTGAGGACTTCTTTCAAAAGTTCGGCTGAGCTTCTGCAGCGTTTCATGCTCAGTCTTTGCAGAATGAATGCTGGGAAGCTCAGAATGCATATTAAGTATTTTTCCGCTCAAAATTTTCAGCCAGCCCAGACGTCAATATTTTGACGCACCAGGTCGAGCGTCGACGTAGGGGTCTTCTTCGACCATAATTGCACTGACCTGACATGCCCTACAGAGACATTGCACTCGGCTACCAAACGAATCCAACGAATCCCTCACTTCTCTTTCTCCTAATTACGGGCCTGTTCGACCTTATGCAGCTCACCAATAGCGATCCATGTTGCCAAATCTTGAGGACCTTTTGGGTTTTCCGGATTGCGTACATCATATTAGGTTGTCCGGGAAGTTCTCAGCGTTTTCCCGTTTTAAGTGCTTAACTGTAATCTAACATAACTTTCTCAAATCTTATTTAGTCGAGTCAGCACACTTTTGCTAACGGAGAACAAATCGACTTATTCCATCAACGAAAGAATCAGATGGTCGAGATTCGATAAAATTCACGAAAGCTGTTTTGGCTTGGTGTTAACTGGTGAAGGTTTTACCAGCGAAAAAGTTCTGGAAATGTTTGAAAAAACGGCAGTCCGTTGGTGAGAAGCCTGGAGAATATGACGGGTGAGGCAGAATTTCAACCCTTAGTTCGTTCAATGTTCATGTTGTGATTTGCGAAACGTGTGGCGGGTGCTATCGTGCAAAAGAATCGGGCCTCTTCTATTGAGCAGTTCCGGCTGAAGTAAATGCAATTTTCGGTGAATTTTGTCGAATTCCTTACAGTGGGACTTTGCTGTGATCGTTTAGCCTAGCACCGAAAAGTTGTACACCAGCCGCTGACCATCACACAGTAACCATTACTTCCTTTGGTGGAGATTCGCCTTCGGAAAATGCCTAGGGGGTTCATTGGCGTGCAACCACCTTCCAAAAGCGTATCAAAGCATCTGCAACAGCAGTTTTACTCACGTCTAGCTCTTCCGCGATCTCGCGAACTGTTTGGGATGGTTCGGCTTCCACCAATTCCTTCAACTCGTCGTCCAGGATTGCTCTAGATCGACCGCTAGGGGATCATCTTCGAGGATGAAATCTCCAGTCCGGATTTTACTGAAGCACTGGCGCACAGTGCCTTCTCCAACTCTATTAGGCCCCACACTTGATCGATATGTCGAGCTGACTCGGCTGCGGATTGTCCCAGTTTGAAGTCGAAATAAAATATCGCTCGGAATTGCTCTTTCGACATACTCCAATAAGCCATTCAAGAACAGAAATATAATGCGCAATACAAGTTGAATTTTTACTTCATAATAGACGAATGAAAGATAGCAACGCAAAACGCTGAGAACTTTCCGGACAACCTAATAACATGAGTGTGTTGGCTGAAAATTTTGGTACGATTTCTTTCATGCTTTCATTCACTTACTCAAAAACTGAACACTTCGTTTGAAGTTTTATAAAATTCTCATTTTTTTGTAGAAAATAATGGTTGATATCCTGTTTCAAAGAGCAGAACAGCGGCAGTTTTAGTGCCAAAAAGGGACTGCGCCATGCAAATGTCCAAGACTTCGCTGTTTTTATTCGATTGATAGCAAAATTGCTGTTTGCCTAGAGTTTTACGCCTCTTAACAACATAACAAAGAAAATTGTAAAAAAACAAATGTTCTCACCTTTGTACTTCATGTAAGCAGCGTTCTCGCTGTTAGGGGGGGGGGCAAAAGTAATGAGACAAATTGAAAAAAAATCTTTATCTCTCTATAACTCAATTACAAATCAACGATGCTGAGGAATATGTATACCATTAAGGTCAGTGACCTTGCTGCCATCGATCAGCCAACTCCCTGATCCCATCCTTCCAGAACTGCTTAGGCCTGGTGCTGATCCACTGCTCGTTATGGTTGTCGAGGTCTGCTTGGGAACTTGTGTTCCTTCCGACCATGAAGTCCCGTAGGCCCAAGAAGTGGTGGTAGTCGCATGGAGAGATGTCCGGCGAATACGGTGGGTGAAGCATGTGAACGTAGCCCAGCTGGGCAAGCTTATCCATGGTCACTTGTTCCCGATGGGGTGCGGCGTTGTCGAAGAGGAGGACCTTCTTGACGCGCTGCGACTGAATAAGTTCGAGTCGCAGGTACATCTCTTCTATTTCGTTCACCATGGCCTTGGAGTCCATCGTCGTGTTTTTGGTAAACAGCTTCCAGTGTACCGACCCATGGGCGCAGACCCAAATGCTCTGAAGGTGCTTCTCGCCGTGAATATCTCGCCGAACGAAGGTCAACAGGCCTCACCCAGACTGGCTGCTTGGCAGGGCTAAGGTAGAAGACGTACTTCTCATCCTGCGTTAAGATTGAGCCCAGGCTGCTCGGGGTTGAGAATCGGGAGAGATTTGCGCGACACAGGTCGACTCCTCAGGCTGGGGTTTCGGCATGAGGCACACTGTGGTTTTGGCATGCTTCTAGAAAGGGCGGAGGTGGTAACTTCTCAGGTGGCCTTCAGTAGGTAGCATGCAAACATGCAAATACGATAAGCACGAAACCAGACTGCAGTCACGATATATATGGGCACGGCATGGAGAGTCTCATTACTTTTGGTCCCCCCCCCCCTAATATAATTCAAATAAAATTCGGGGTGAGCTTTACAAGTGCAGGGCGCAATCTGCTCTTTGATGCACTAAATGATTGCTACCTTGCTGCGCTTTAAGACAAAAGTTAGTTAATTATTTTTTCAAAAGAAATAAAACTTGTGTAAAGTTAATACACTCGTTCGGGCAGCTGAACCTAAAAAAATTCAAGAAAGTTAAACCAAATTTTCCTTGGAGAAAAAATTATTCTACCCTTCTTGAAGTTGTATTGTTTGTATTTTAACCTGTAAGAAGCTCGTTTCAATTTGAAAGATGTTTAATTCCAATTTAATTCGAAAAGTGTCCAAAAGGTCCTCAAGATTTGGCAGCATGGATCGCTATTGGTGAGCTGCATAAGGTCGAACAGGCCCGTAATTAGGAGAAAGAGAAGTGAGGGATTCGTTGGTCATGCAGCCGAGTGCAATGTCTCTGTAGGGCATGTCAGGTCAGTGCAATTATGGTCGAAGAAGACCCCTACGTCGACGCTCGACCTGGTGCGTCAAAATATTGGCGTCTGGGCTGGCTGAAAATTTTGAGCGGAAAAATACTTAATATGCATTCTGGGCTTCCCAGCATTCATTCTGCAAAGACTGAGCATGAAACGCTGCAGAAGCTCAGCCGCACTTTTGAAAGAAGTCCTCACTTTAACCAGCTGAAATTCGGGCATCTGATTACCTGGCTTCTCGATATTTGACACTTGGAGTCTCTACATTGCGTGCGGTTCGCCAACAAATTTTTGGACGAACTCATTTTCTTAGGACATAGATATTCGCAGCCAAAATCGGCGACAGGGAGTGCTCTTTACCAAGGTTCACTTGCAGTTTTGACGAATTGCAACCAACACACAAATGCCCAAAGTGAGCTCGAAACGTAAATTTTCTATGTCATTTTCCCTCCTTAAAGATGAGTAGATTGCAAGCTACAATAACTGGTTTAAACTGAGGATGCTTCCGCTGAAATAAACAAAATCAGTTGAAGCAGCTGCAGACCTGCCAAATTTGGTACCAAATGAATTGTCGCAGCCAGGAGAAGGTCATAAACAGCAAGAAAATACAATTTAATTAGGTTTAAAAATTTTAGAATTCAACTGGGCAGCACTATTTGCGCCTGGGGACATAATTAAGCGAGACTCGGCGACGGTGCTGGGTCGGGTCACAGCAATTAGGACCCTCCTTAATTGCGGCATTGGTTTTCAGGCTTCCATCCACTTTTTAATGGCGGTTGCATGCCCGTTGGTAGGTAGGATGATGCTAGGAGCTACTGTAAATTTTGGTGAGAAAGCCTTTATTTTGAACAAAGTTATCATGATGCGACGCAAAAAACGCGTTTTTGCGTCGCAAACGTCGTTTGGTTGAACGTTTAGCGGCGGTACTGTATATAAGACATCTCGCTCTCAATGATATGATTTGAGATGCTTAGGTGAGCAATATAAGATAAGCACCAATGAATAACAACCATAGTCATAACCTAGCGATCCCGTACTCACTCATGAATGTAATGTCCCGTGGCGCTCGAGTGTGCCATCGTCTTTTAGGTTTACTCCTATGATACCGTTGAGGCCAGAATGTCGCCATATCATGGCTAATTTCCCTCTGCAAGTTCCCTCACGAGGAACCAAGAAAATACAAATGCTTTCTCTGCGAGTTCTCTTTGGAGAAATCAGAAAGCGAACAAATTTCCATTCCGAGTAAGGAAAGGAAATCGAAAGAATACCTTCTTCGCGAGTCCTCTACCGAGGAACCGGAAGGAAATCCTAAATTTCTTTGCGAATTCTCACCGAGGATCCGGAGAAAGGAGAAAAGACCCGCCTGACAGGAAGGCCTTCGAGCACAAAACTACTCGAACCATTTCATACAGCGGGTGGATTTCATGCATCACGAAATCTCAGATATTTAAGAGAAGTTCATCAAAACGTGTTAGAAATGACCGGCAAGCCTTGAAGAGAGATTAAAAATCGGATAGCCAAACTCCGTGGTGACTTGTTGGCGTCATGGAGAGTTGGGAAGGCTACTCATTTTCAAGCCTTTCGGCAAATTATGTCTTACATGTTTTATATTGATTTTGCATCAAAGACATCTAAAAATCACACGGACTCTTTAACCTGTTTTCGGACTATGTTTTAGGAACCTTGAAGTGTGAGTCTTCCACATTTAGTAAATCTATTGAGCGTAAATGTTCAAATTGGAATTAATTAGGCAATGAAGATTGATTCGTGAGAGGACAGGGGAAAAGGTCCGGTTCTCTTCTTGGTAATGTAAAAGCCGATGCGTAGTATTATCGTTGGAAGTCATATTAGAGGAATCAGATGCATTCAACGACCAGCATGAGTGAACGAAAATCGTATTGACTACGTGGATGTCAAATAAAAGTACGCGGTTCAGGTTGCTGCAAAGACGGTTATAAATTTCTACTAAACAAGGAACCGAAATTATCTCTGTCGGTTATATTAACGTCATTCGTGTGGAGTAAGCTTGTAGGGCTACTTTGGAACCCTATCATCCCACTAACGGCTCTACAGAAGCAATGGTTACTCTTAAAAGTTGCACATCTTAATCTTGATTATCGTATTTGTTCAAACGAACGGAAACGAATAGATTGAAAAAATAAGGTGAAGTGCACTAGTTTCTCCAGGATACGCCACGCATCGTTCTCTTACTAGCTGCTGTTGGCGATTCTTTTTACGTGCACACATTTTGCTATGAAATATGAGTACGTGGGTACGAAGTATGAAACTGTTTAGCAAAGAATAAACTTTATAATTCTTGAAAGCCTGCTTATAGCAGGCGAGAATGGAACCTAGAAAATCGAGTAGTGAATCGCGCCGCACAGGCGCCTCCGTTCTCTTTCGGATATGCCATATTTCTCAACGCAAGCTTAATGCACTAATTGCTCACAGTGCAGAGGTAACATCAATCTTGGGGAGTTCAGCTCAACGTCTCCCTTCCATAGCTGTGAATACTCTTGCTAAAAACAGTGAGTGGACACCACGAAAACCAGCTGGTCTCCGTCTTCGTTAGCAAGCCTTTATTAATTTTCTATTAACTAGCCGGAAAGCTCTGCTGTGCCTACAGGAAGTGTTGAATGTTTTTGTTTTTCTCCGCTCAGTGCTGTTATACGGTGGAGGTAGCGATGTTGTCTAAGAAGGTGGCTAATTTCGCGCTCCGGATCGCATTACTTCGATATTTGATATGCAGAAAACATGCGCGATTCAGTTCCTGGTGCTAGGTGACATGGCGGCTTTGAACGTTTTTCGTCCACAGGTTCAAGGATGGCACAAAAAAGTCTAAAATCGGCCGTCGTTTTCCCGTCGTTTTCGCTTCAAGGACGTTATCCTTCAGAATTGACCTGCTCGACAACGTCCTCTGTTCAGAAAAAAGTGGAAACATTTCGTTTTCTATACATGAGTCTTTCTTAATAAAATGTACATTACGAGTTTGAATCTGGACGTGCAGCGGAGTGCCCAGATTCAAACTCTATCGAAACTTATGTCGTGCATTCGGCTCTGAATCTCCTTCTGTACGATCTGTGTATAGCTGGTTCGAACGCTTCAGAAGCGGCAGCAGGAGTCTCGAGGATGAGCCTCGCTCTGCGGCTGGATCCATCAACGACGTATAGAGGTTTGACGGAGAAATTACTGCCAAAATTCCTGAAAAAAAAGCAGGCGATATGTTGAAACGTTGGCGTTATCGGGAATTTCGGGTGTAATTTCTCCATTAAATCTCTGATTGAAGAATTTCCCCCTGGTCGATCGACAACGATATCTTTGGATGAACTGAGGAATCTGGCGGAGCAGCATCCATATGAAGGTGTGCGTTATTTTGCTGCTGCTCTTGGCTGTTCCCGATCCACCATAGACAATGGAGCGCGATCTCTTGGAATGGTTAAAAAACTCGGTCAGTGGCTACCACACGATCTGACCGACGACAACCGGTGAAGACCTCTGGACATATGCACTCAGCTGCTTTCCCGAAGTCGCACCTTCAACTGGCTGGACACCATTGTCACAGGAGACGAAAAGTGGGTCCTCTACGTCAACCACTCTCGTAAACGTGCGTGGTGCCAACGCGATGAAGTGCCGAAGTCTTTCATACAAGTGAAATTCGTGCGAGAAAAGTCATACCGAGCGTCTGGTGGGGAGTTTATGGGATATACCATTTCGAGCTGCCTGACAGCACGACTGTCACTGCCGAGGTCTACGCTACCCAACTGCTGAGACTGGCCGACAAGATGCGCAGGGAACAGCCAGGTTCGACAAAGTTCGCTCGCTGCACGATATAACGCGCGCCCACATATCGCGAGACGACTTCTCAGAGAATTCTGGAACTCGGATGGGATGTTCTGCCGCATCCACCGTACAGCGCAGATCTGGTCCCAAGTGACTACCACCCTTTTCGATCATTTCAGCATCATCTGGAAGGGAAGCGTTATGAAGATCATGACCACCTCGAAAATGACCTCCGAGCTTTTTTCGCCTTAAAGTCGCCGGATTTCTAAGCCAGAGGAATTCGAAGTCTTGTGGAACATTGGCGAAGTGCAGTTGATGTTGACGGAAACTATTTGGTTGATTAATAAGATATTAAAAAAATTGAGTCATATTGAAAAATTGTCTATTTCTGCAGATACTTTCTGGACACCCTATGCATCATTCAGGTAGGAATGCGGTATAGTGAAACATATCCTTTAGTCCCCAGTCACAAATCTACTCCGATTTAAAGTACGTGGCGTATACTACTAAGGCTGGTGATCGGTAACCTTCATCGTTCAGCATGCTTAATGTATCACAGTACACCAGTCCCGCCCCTGTTTTCCTACCTGTCTCGTCATAGTAGTTGTTTTGATCACGTTTGTAGCCACAGCATTTTCCTGAGCAGGCGTGGAGCCATTGTTTGCGGTTTAGCGCTGCTCGTTTCCCTGATATTTAATCAACATTCTCTTGCACAGCCCCGAAGAGGCGTGCTCAACACCTCGGAAGTGGCTCTCAGACGGGTTCTTCAACGAGCTCTATCAACTACTTCTCTCCATTCAACTACGCTCATCAGTAATTGTGGTGCCAATTTTTACTTGGGCTCCCATATTTAGAATAATTTATTGCCAAACTTTTATTGTTCATTGTTCTTATTTCTTCCTTGGCTGCAAAAGAAATGATAGGCAAGCGAGAGCAAAAGGATGCTCTGCGATGTTATGCGATCAGCCGCCTCGATTGCTAGGAACTTATACCCCTGTTAGGCACTCATCTGACGAAGTGAAGTAGTGAGAGAAGAGTAATGAAGCAGAACTGCCTCCCTACGACAATTTGCTAACCGAACCGGTCAACCTGCCCTTCAAGGCTTCTTAATCACGTACTACTAGGATTTTCTGAAAAATACTCTGAAGAGAGCTGTTGGAGAAGAGATTAGGTGTCGGTGTACGTGGCGTCTCCTGTGCTTCGAATGATGTAGTGTCTTCTTCTTGTACGTCTGGAGTGCATTGTGTAATGAAAAATTGCGGTGCGAGTCCAATAGGGAACCCGGCGTCGAAAGGCATCGTTTTTTCTGAGTCATTCATAGTGATGACGGCAGTCATCCTATAGCTGAGTGGGCAGTTGGAGAAGAAATTCGGTGTCGGTGTACGTGGCGTCTCCTGTGCTTCGGATTATGTGATATCTTCTTCTTACACAACCTGACACCGAATCTCTTCTCCAACTGCCCTCTCATCTACAGGATGACTGCCGTCATCACCATGGATGACTCAGAAAACGATGCCTTTTGACTCTGAAGAGAATTGATCAACCTATTTCGTCTACAGCCCTATGCTCACAAGTACTAACGGGAAGCGCCCGTAAGTCTCCCTTTATGGCAAGTGCACTTCAGGCTTTACATAACAAATGACCGGCGATTGGAAGTTGAGGCCCTCCATGGAAAGGAACAACTCTCAATTTATGACTTCCTTTACTTTCTGAGTAATTCGGGAAACGCAGCTAGATGACTCTGTCGTTTCGCTTCGGTATTGTGGGAAGTGTCTTACTTTTAAACAACTCCTCGTCTTATCAGAAACCAAGTACAAAGTAGGTAGGTTACAAGTATTTTCTTTTCTGTGTGTATCACTATGTCGCTAAGGGATTTTTGTGTAAAATTTTAAATATACACATCCACTGTAGTCAACTCTCATGAAGGTCTTGGAAAGTACTACACCCTTTTTAGGTAGGTATTATTAGATTGGAAAAAAGCCTCTTCACACTTCGAAATTTTTTTCCGTTCTCCTTATAAACGCACTAGCCAATATCGACAGCTGATTTCGTAATCTTATCACACTTGACTACCGTTAGACATAGGTCAAGACCCTTCTTGTACTTCGTTATCTATCCAATCTTCCGAGCTCAATGCCAGATCTACCTCATGGCCATTTTCGGCGCGTCATTCTTCGTCATGAATTCATTAAAGGATCTACAGCACGTCACTCAGCGGACCAAATTAACGATATATATGGCTTGGGATCTACTGCTCATCGCGCCTGTTATGAGCGGTTCGGAAAGTTTTTAAAGGAAGATTATTCACTTGAGGACAAAGCAACGTCACGAAGGCCAACTGAATTGGACGACATTGAACAACTCCATGTTCTTCGTACTGATAGTAGGCAGACGACCTGTCAACTGGCGGAAAAGTAATTTAATGAATATTCAAACGATGCAAGCTTTTTGTTGGAATATTATGCATAGGCCAAAGTGTAGGGTCTCATAGGATAGTGGGAATCCATCTGAAGGGTCTTTGCTTTGCAAGGAAATTTGGAGGATGGATTCCACATGTCCTGTCAGACAGTGCAAAACCACATGTTGGCTCTGCATCGCTGCTTTTCTTCTGTCCAGATACGAAAGAAAACTGTTTCTGCCGCGGATTGTGACAGTCGATGAGTCCTGGATTCTGCATGCCAAATTTCGAAGAAAAATACAGTGAGTACAAAAAGTAGAAAACTAGAATTAGATTAATACAAGCTCAGTTGCCGTTTTCGCCTCATTGCAGAATGGTGAAATAATTTTTTTTAAATTTATGCTTTGACAGCGACTTTTTCGCTGCTGTTTTTACTAAATTCCAGATTAATGTCGAAACTAAAAAACTGAAATAAATAGGTAAGTTGGGAATTTAATGAATATTCAAACGATGCAAGCTTTTTGTTAGAATATTATGAATAGGTTAAAGTTTGATCTGCTAGGTGTCTAGCAAGAAAACGTGAAAAAGGAGAATAGTTTGGTGGGAAAAGTGCTCAGATTGGGCAGAAAATAGCATGATAAATGAATATTGAATCACATTTGATTAACATTAGTGGAAAAAGCCTCTGAAAATCGATGTAGCTGTACTGCACTATACGTAAGGTGGGCGCGTGTGGCGCAATCGGCGGAGGCGCCGGCTGTCCCGTGCACCCGATACCAGGTTCCTGGTTCGGATTTCCCTCTCAGGCCAACCAAGCCTACCATCCCTCCGGGTCGGTACCAGACTTGTCTGCGAAGGATATAGCGTTGACTTGTTCATCGGCTGGCCACCACAAGTCATTGTATAGCCATATACGCATTCAGATCGCCTCCAAAATATCTCGTAGAAGTAGAATGCGTAGCGCACCCAAAAGAGATTGAGTAACGCCGCCGTTTATCTCTTATCCTTACACATCAGGTGACTCTTACGATTAACGGTTTAGGTTTACATTTCAAGTTTCGTTTACGCACATCCCTGGTACCCACAACACTGGTCAACGTTTGCTACATACCTACAATAGAGCATGATTCTACTGGCTTTCATCGCAGTCATTAGATGAAGTGTTGTTTGCCTCTCGTTATCACATGTTTTCTGAAAAAAACCGAAATCACAAATTTTGATAAGTGGTTGTTGTCGAGGCAGGAATGCAGCAGTTAAAAAGACATCAATGATCGAGCAGTTGAACAAATCGTGATCTCCAAAATGCTTTTATGGTAATGTCCCAAATACAATAACGCGGCGCGCGTTTGAAATTTCAGAGGCTCTTCATTAAGTGGAGCGTCTGCCTCTCTTGTTATCGTACTGAACTAATTACATGCTTTTTTACATTTAATTTGGCCTTAAATTCTGTCTCGCATGACTTCTCTTCTCTGCTATTCACAGAGCTAACGAGCTCTTCGTCAATTCTGCTTGATTAAAAATGCAATAACTATCCACATAAATAATGGTCAGATAGTACATAGGTGAGCATTTGCTGGCTTTTTACAGACATGGCAATTTGAAAAGAGGTTTTTTAGTGCGATTCCTTTGCTTCAACAGTGTTCATCACTCAGGGCGCAGTCGCTCAGACCGTAGTCATCATTGGTTTTTGTGGAAGTGCCTTAAGCTTAATTCCGTCTCCAGGAAGGGGTGAGGCTCATGCTATGGGATTTGGAGCGTGCGGAGCGCAATATTCATATGCAGTGCATACTGGAATGTTTGGATTTTTACGGCCTTTCTACTGCTTGCGAAGTGTTTCGCCTTTCAATCACCGCACCTTATAATACCGCTCACGCCGCACAGTCAAAGGTGGGCGAAAAAACGCAAAAATAGCGTCGCAAAGAGTCGCATACTCATAACTCCTTCAGTTTTATGTTTAAAAAAAGGTTGGCACCATTCGATTCGCCTGTTCACAAACATGTATACACCTCTACCGGAGCACCCATATTTTCGCCGTGAGTGGTCCAAAATTCACTGGAGCGGGCTTTTGCGATTAGAGCAGCTTATTTCCCAGGACATGAGTGCTTTCGGAGTATCTCATGCATGGCGGACGTTGCCAGTGCTCTGTCATGCCAGGGGTGCTCCGAGAGTGTGCCGTGCACAATGTTACAGAATAGAACCTATCAATCGAGTGGGCGAGCGTATGTCCACTGCGCTTCGGTCTTCTCTTACTGGGAATGGAGAATGTTCTCAAAAATTTCCAGTCACCACACTCAGGATTAGCTCCAAACCATCCCAGCGAAACTTTTGTGTGCGCCGTGTACAATGCGTACAGAGAAGAACCTGTCAAAGGAGTGGATTCGACATCTGACAGACTGAGCGTTTGGGGAGTTTTATCAGAAATTTGCAGCCGCCCTAGTCAGGAGTTGCTGTAAGGCTGTCCAGCGAGCCTTTGGAGTGCGCCGTGAACAATGCATACAGAATCGAAATTATCAATCGAGGGGGGACAGCTTTTAGACTGAGTGTTTGGGGAGTTTTGTAAGAAATTTGCAGCCGCCCTAGTCAGGAGTTGCTCTAAGGCTGTCCAGCGAGCCCTTGGAGTGCGCCGTGAACAATGCATACAGAATCGAACCTATCAATCGAGGGGGGACAGCTTATAGACTGAGTGTTTGGGAAGTTTTGTAAGAAATTTGCAGCCGTCCTAGTCAGGAGTTGCTCTAAGGCTGAGCCAGGCAAACGCTCAGTCTACAAGCTGCCCCCTCCCTTCGATTGAAAGATTCAAATCTGAAATCTGTATGCATTGTTCACGGTGCACTCCAAAGGCTCGCTTAACAGCTTTAGAGCAACTCCTGAGTAGGTCGGCTGGAAATTTCTGATAAAACTCCCCAAACGCTCAGTCTACAAGCTGTCCACCCCCCCCCCCCTCGAATGAAAGGTTCGATTCTGTATGCATTGTTCACGGCGCACTCTCGGGGCATTCCTGGCATGACAGAGCACTGGCAACGCACGCCATGCTTGAGATACTCCGAAAGCACGCATGTCCTGGGAAATAAGCTGCTCTAATTGCAAAAGCCCGCCCCAGTCAATTTTGGACCACCCACGGCGAAATTATGGGTGTTCAGGTTGTGTAGACCTCGGAGAGGCAAATCGAATGGTGTCAACTTTTTTTAAACTTAAAACTTAAGGAGTTATGAGCATGCGACTCTTTGCAATGCTATTCTTGCGTTTTTCTCACCGTGCGGCGTGAGCGGTATCGTAGGTTCTCAAAACATCATAAGCGATTTACTCTGGACAACGAAGCGTCTTTTGCTGCCAATTTCCCACGGCAGCAGTTCAATATCCGCTTCGCTGGGCTGACTCCAACATCTGCTGTAAACTTGTCCCGCTTGGCTCCTTAAATGAACTATCTCCTTTCCTCGCTAGCATGATGTGTTGCTCTTGCAGACTGCACTCACTGTTTATATGCATTTTTGCATCAGACCCTATCACAAACATCACGAATAGATACGTCAAGTGACCGCGCAGCTGCTGAAATCCGTAACGATTTCATGCTAGACAATCTGCTACCGTATTTTCTAGTCACTGGTCTATGAAAAGATTAACTATTATGTCCAATGTCCCTCGATCTCCTGAATTATATTAGGCGCCAGAAAGCCTATTCGCTTTCATTCAGCCGAGTGGTCATAGGCGGACGATGCAGCGAATTTATAGACATTCGTGTTTGTGTGTCGACTCTTTTATGGCTCTCAAAAACCCTATACTACTATTATAGGTAGCATGTGTCGGTGTAATGCTACCCTGTCTGCTTACCATTTGTCCCTATTTTTATATTTATTAGATAAGAGTTTTTAGACTGATTAATCATCTGTTTAACCCCCGACCATTTGTGACGAATATTATCCCGTCGCAAAATTAACCTTCATTTCTTACCCTAATTTATTCCGTCTCAGGGAAAGCCACACATACCCTTCGATAGGGGTTGGTTTCTTCCTGCTCATTCAAAAAACGTATGTGGATGTCGCTCTAATTTTTCTAGTTACCTTTCCAGGGCTCCGTAAAGTCGACCATCGAGTCATCGTGCTTTACGAATTTAAATTGGGTCATTCTGCGGCAGAGACATCTTGTAACATTACCGGCGCATTTGGGACGGACTGTGCTTACAAACGAACGGTGAGGCTCTGCTTCGAAGAATTCGCTTCTGGCGATTTTGATCTCGAAGGAAAACTGTGTCGAGGGCGCAGGTCGTCAGTTGACGATGAAGTTTTGAGAAGAGCCGTCGAAGCATGTCCGCAGACGAATACACATACGTTTGCAGAGGACCTTGGCGTACATCACAGTTTGGTAGCAAGACATTCGGCGAGAATCGGCAAGGTGAAGAAGACGTCGAAGTAGGTTCCCCATGAGCTGACCGATGAGCAGCGTCTGGCACATTTCGACGCTTGCACCTACCTGCCAGTAAAAATGAGCTTTTCGTAAGCCGTATTATGACTTTAGATGAAAAACGGGCCCTTTTCAATAAGATGAAGCGAGTATTTGTCTGGGTAGATAAGGATGCCTCTCCAACATCCCTTCCTAAACCCGACCTTCACCCTAAAACATTTATGCTTACTTTGTGGTGGTATTGTAAAAGCGTGATCATACAGCTTTTCGCAACCTGATCAGACAGTCACAGCAAAGTCTTACTGCTGTGATTTAGACCAAATGTATGAGAAGTGGCAAAAAATATGGCCGGCAGTGATGAATAGAGGAGCTCCTCTTGCAGGACGACGCAAGGCCACACATCTCCCTGTGAACCTCCGTTCGAAAAACCGCACACGGAGGCGAGAGTCCAAAAGATGGTAGAAGTCTTCCGGATTGAGCCGCATCGGCCATGTTTGCCGGACCTTCTGCGACTATAACGTTCTCCTCCTACTTCATTCCTTTTACTTCAGAAAAAAAGTTGCTAAAAATTTGTGCCATTTTTTATTCTCTGAGCATCTGAAGTAGTGGAACTCGCATTGCTCGCCTAAAAAAAAGTGTGGTGGAATACAATAGGATATGTCGTAAAAAATGACATATGCTTGTGTAATTATTTTTTATTCAGCCAAAGTTGGCTTGTGGTAGCGCAGTGGGAGGAGGCGCCGGTTGTTTCGTGCACTCGATTCCAGGTTCTTGTTTCAGATTCCCCGCCCAGGCCAACCAAAGCTAACATTCCTCCGGGCGACAAATCGGTGACAAATTCGTACGGGAAGGAAAACACTGACTTCCATCGGTTGAATACCGTAAATCTTTATTTTTATTTTATTTTATTGAACGTGGAGAACCACGGAGATAACAATTCAAATACGGGTAACAAACAGCATGTAAAGCAACAATGAAGAAAACGATTTGAAGTCGTCAAACAGATAAACTAAGAAGCGTTCTGGAGATACCTGTCAATAAGTTTTTGTACTGCCTCAAGCAGCTAGGTAGAACGTTTTTCTTTGAGTGCTTCAAAAACTCGGTTCTTGTTCGATTAAAAAAGAAACCTTATCTTACAGTACATTTTGCCCTTGGGATTCTGATCTTCCACCTCCTCTCGTGTTAGAAAAAGAAACGGAATAGAATTCTTGGACTAAAATGACTTCATTTTATTTTTTGCACAAGTTGCGTGCACCTTAAACAAACAACAATAGGCAGAAACAAAAACATGTGCTGCAGTCTGAGTGTTTTTCAATCCGTTATCCTAAATGTTGAGGAATCTTTTTTAGATGATTTGAGACCAAAGCATTTTAAGGTCAAATACGAATCGGCTCCACGACATCACGCGAAGGCAGAATACGTGATGCATCTCAATAGAGATTGATTAGCGTCCTCCCTTATTCTTTGCCAGTCGTACGTCGGCCTAGCGGCCGCCTACGACTGGTTGGGGGCTTCGCCCCCAAACCCCGAGAATAGGAACCCATGGCCGCTACGGGTTTCCTATTCTTCCCTAGGCCTTCCCACCTTTATGTTAATCGAGATGGATCGATTGATCCGACTTCAGATTCGTGTTCAGCGACCTCGATTACCCCCAGGGCGGAAGTTTCGCGCCACTTGAGTGCCATCCTCAAAAAAATCGATAATATCGATCGATATCGATTGATCCGACGTCAAATCCGTGTTCAGCGACCTCGATTACCCCTAAGGCCGAAGTTTCGCGCCACTTGAACGACATCCACAAAAAAGCGATAATATCGATCGATATCGATTGATCGACTTCAGGGGCCGTATGCTGGTGCTCCCCCATTGGGAAATATCAATCAATATCAGCATATCTCATCACACCCCGATCCCCCATCGGGGGAGACTCGGGGTAGACGAGCATACGGCCCCAGATTCGTGTTCAGCGACCTTGATTACCCCCAGGGCCGAAGTTTTGTGCTGCCGTCGTGTTCGGCATGTCTACGGCTCGCCATGCACGGTTGCCGACGTGTTCGGCACGTCTCCGGCTCGCCATGCACGGTTGCCGACGTGTTCGGCACGTCTGCGGCTCGCCATGCACGGACGCCGACGTGTTCGGCACGTCTGCAGCTCGCCATGCACGGTCGCCGACGTGTTCGGCACGTCTACGGCTCGCCATGCACGGTCGCCGACGTGTTCGGCACGTCTACAGCTCGCCATGCACGGTTGCCGACGTGTTCGGTACGTCTCCGGCTCGCCATGCGCGGTTGCCTACGTGTTCGGCACGTCTGCGGCTCGCCATGCACGGTTGCCGACGTGTTCGGCTGCCGCGCCCCAACTCAAGTGTGACGGAAACACGCACGCACACACACACACACACACGCTTGCTCCTTTATATATAGTAGGATATTTATAGTATAGTTACTGATAACCCGATATTTTTCGTTGCTCTCTTAAGAAGGTTGGTGGCCAAACCGCGTGCAGCTTGCGTAAGATCTGATGGCGTTTGAATGAGACATTAAAAAGCTCCGAATTTGCAGAATGACTGCGCCCTGTGAAGAGTAGAAAAGCTGGGTATCGAGAATTTAGAGCCAGGAGCTACCTGTCAGGTTCAAGAAAAGCAGGAAGTTTCACAACCAGACGTTTTCCATTCTCTATGTGAACGAGGATAAAGTCAGCTCTTCTCCAGATCATCGCGGTGTACCGATTAGAGTCTCCGCGATTATTTGTAATGGTTCCACCTCCAGGTGTTACTTCTGATATTCTACCATATGGCCAGTGCTAGGGAAGTGGTGAATATTGAGGGGTTATGTTTCAATTTCAGAAATAAAAAGCTCTAGGTGGTGCTTTAGAACTTCTGTTTCCAAATGCCACAGAAGTATTCTGTAGGAAAAACAATATGTGCTGATACTGTAGCAATTGACTGTCAGAGTTCCTGAGACAGAACTTCCAAAAAGCCTCAATATCGTTCTCATGGATGCCCTCCAATCCTCAGCAAGTGGCAATATAACAGCGCTGTTTTGAAGGCCGCTTCTGCACGAGCTGCTCATTTCCTCCTTCGCCCTCGCTGGCATTCAATTTCATTATACAGAGGTGTGGGGGCGAACGCAGAAAACCCTTCTCAAATGTCTTTCTCCCGGTTTTAGACGCGTATGCTCTGTTTATTCAGATTTCTAGCGATCTTAGCGGTCTATTTTAAAGCTATTTAACTACAGCTAATAACCACTGACGAGGCAAAAGTTTTGTTGTGAGGGTCAACGGTTAGAAATCTGATGTTCACATCGAATGTCCACGGTAAAATCTGAAGAAAAAAAGTAATAATAAGAATTATATTCTTGCCGGGACGCGTGGACCGCAGTCGGAGGAGGTGCCTGCTGTCGCCTTCACTCGAGACCAGGTTCCTGGTTCGGATTTCCCGCCCAGGCCAACCAAGCCTTCCAGCCCTCCGGGGTCGGTGAATTGGTACCAGTCGTGTCTGGGAAGGATGAAGCGCTGACTTGTTAATCGGCTGGTCACCGCAAGTCATTGTATGGCCAAATACGCAATCAAATCGCCTCCACGACATCACGTAGAGGTAGAATGCGTGGCGCATCCCAAAGAGGTTTGAATAACGCCGTCCTTTACCCTTTTATCCCTCATGTTCTTGCTGTGTTCTCTTGTCCGAGTGTTCTTCGAAATGTTTACAAAAATACATATGAAAAGATTTCTATTGGTGTATGAAGGACAAAGATGAAGGAGCGCATCATTTCCTGTGTAGCATCACTGACCAGAGAAAGATAGTTGGTACTTAGCTTTACGTATGAGTCTATTACCTTCTAAGAAGAGTAGCTACAACCATGATAATTGTAAGGAGCATAGCATTAAGGACATACAACATAACAGTCGGTACAATACTAACAGTATCTATTGGCCTTTGGGCGAAGGAAAAAAAAACGCTATTTTGCTTGCTTTCAGAAACGTTTCTTTTCTATCATGTCTTAGTCGTTGAATGATGAGCAATAAGGGAAAGACTGCGTTCCAAGGCTTAACACAATTCCTAAAATTAGCATGAAGATTCTACTTACTGGTTGTGCTTGTGGTGTATTCTAGCCTTATTAACACATTAACGACAAATTGAGCCACTGTGGCTCACACTTGTCCGTCCGCGTGGGACAATATGAGCCACCGGTGGCTCATAACATTTAACGCTATTTTTTGTTTAGCTGCCTCATGTTTTTATAGATGTTTTTTCTGTTCCCTAATCATCTGTGACAGGAGAATGTCCAACAGCAATAAGCAAGCAAAATGTCGTTGCTTTCACTACATCAATCGAATTTTAAAAATTTACATTGTACCAATGAAGGTGACCAATTTTACAGTCAAATCAATCCATTTCAGCCTTTTTTCCCCAAAGTTTCCCCATTGAGGTAATTCGGATTGTTGATGACACCCGTTTTCAAAATTTCGGCCGATTACGGTTAAGTCACCACGGTAGGTACGGGTGAAGATTCTACTTACTGGTTGTGTTTTTATAGATGTTACTCACTCGTACTTACTGTAACCGTAATGCTGTGGTGGTCACCGATTTTGCCCGAACTTCGTCTATGGGAGTTGTTTGGGATGCTGATCTCGGATATGGCATTCGTTTTCAAAATTTCGGCCAATTACGGTGGGTTACGGTAGGTACGGTAAGACTGTTGGCGTCATCGTTACCGACTTTGCCCAAACTTCGTCTACAAGACCGTAACTCCGACAGCCTTACTCACCTGTACCTACCGTAACCTACCGCAATCGGCCGAACATTTGAAAGCGGATATCGTGTTCGTGATCAGCACACCAAATAACCTCCTTAGAGGCACTTTAGGCAAAAAAAGACTGACTTGATTGTAGAATTGGCTTCCTTCGTAGTAAAATTTTTTAATTCGAGTATGTAATGAAAGCAACGACATCTTTTTTGCTTATTGCTGTTAGATATTTTCCTATCACAAGTGATTAGTGAGCAGAAAAATCTATAAAAATGTGCACGAAACAAAAGTGGTCCGCGAGGGACATTATGAGCCACCGGTGGCTCGTAGTGCACGCGTGTCCCACGCGGCAGTCTGCCACAAAACGCGATTGTCCTCAATGTGTTAGGTTTCAGCTGCTATCCTATTTGCTGGTTTCAGGAGGGTGGTTGGCATATCCATGTCCCGAAGCTCCAGCGATGACCTATGATAACTATTGTACGGCACGGTAGGATAACAGCTGCCTTTTCACAAGCAGACTACACCGTGTGCAACCATTTGCGGTATGCTTCTTAACCGACCGACTGCATCTATTTTCTGCGCATGGATAATTTTTCAGCTGAATCTGATCATTACTGTTTTCCTTATTCTATCTTTTTTCATTTTACTTGCGCTAGCATTTGACGTATTTGCTTGCTTTGAGGAGCACCTTTTGTATGAATAAATAAATAAATAAATAAATCACCTGTATCACCTGTCGTCCCGTTGATCATCAACTTGCTCGAGTGGGCGCCAGCAGCGTCTCAATTCGTTCCTGTCGAGAGCCAGAGTGCTCTAATGGATCCTCGTCGCTCGAGGGACCAGAAGAGCGTCATATCGGTCGTTCAGGGCTTTCTCGAAGAAGTTCGACCAGTTGGTGAGCATCCTGGTGTTCTCTTGACATCCCGCGGAATCCAGTCGGCGATGGCTTCAGCGTGGCCGGCACACCTAATTTTCGACAACTTCGCCCACGCGATAGCGTCGCTGATCTTCGAACGTCGGCGAAACTCGGAACTCCGGAGGCCTTCTCTCACTTGCGTGAGTCGTGTCACTCCGAGCATCGTCCTCTCGATTCCACGCTGCGCGACGCTGATCGCGTGTTCATCCCAGTTTCGTGTGACCCAGGTCTCTGAGGCGTATGTTAGGGCAGGAAGAACAGTGGAGTCGAATAGGTGGGCACGGAGCTCGGACGTTCTTCGTCTTCTTCGCGACTTCTTCGACGCTCTTCAAAGTTCCCCAAGCCGCTCGTTTCTTCATCCTCTAGCGCTAGGTCGTTGGTCATATTGGCTTCGCGACACAGGTACACGTAGCTGGAGCAATAAACAAATAAATAAATTTCTTGCCGCTTTTTGATAACGCTGTTCAAATTGCTTGCTTAAAAAATAAATCCGATATTTGAAATCAGCGAATATCCGATGAAGTAAGACACTCCCAGCAAAGGTTTAATTTGATGCGATAAATACAGAATGTGTCTTTTGCGTGTAATTATCTCCAGCGAGGGAATAGGTCGACGTTGATGTTTTACGCTTTATGAATCTCAACAAACTGTTACGATTTCCGATTTCCGACGGCGTTGTCGTAGTTGCAATATTCTCACATAGGTTTTATTCGACGTTTCTGATTTTAATTTTGTACATCGCTGGTCTCCGTCTACTCCTTCTCCTTACTCGGTGTGACCCTGCACGCTAATATTATCTCTGCAAATTTAGACGTGTAGCTACGGTAGTCCAAGCCCTAGACTAGCTGAAGTGTCAGCCGTCTTGTTTTCTTTGCCGTGAGTTGGTTTGCTCCGAGGAGATAAGGCTATCTCCGTCGAGTCGAGCTCGCCTTCCTAGATCCGCAACGGTGTCTCTGGAGTGTGCTCAGTTGATTCCCCCGGAGACCTGACTGATGCTCATAGATAGGTAGCAGCTATCAGTCAGTCACGCGCGCTTTGCCATGATGGACAGCTCGTGTAGGTCATCCGTCAAGTTGTCTTATCGTGGCGAGGAGCCCTGCGATGGGCTCGCACCATCTTGAGTGAAAGGCCCGGTGTCAGAAAGACATCTTGGAAGTTGGGCTATGTGCCGTACACCAGGAAGAGGGGTCTCCTATAAGTGCACGGCAAGGACTGCAAGTAATCTGACTGTTCAGGAAGTCCCTGGTTCCTCCTAACCAGGATCAGTGAGCGACTTTCCCAACGCCGGCGCTACGTCACTCAAGAAGACTGTGTTCCTATGTAGAAGTGCATGCATCCCCTCGAGCGGCTCAAGTATGCTCTAGTAAGTGCAATTTTTTCTCGTTTCGGGGAAAATGAGAAGCAGCTCATGGGCGGCTCGCATTCTGTTGGACCCAGCTGCGTCCCCTATCCTTCTTGTTTTTCCATTTCATTTGCATTCGTTTTCCGCATTTATGTCGGTTATTGCAATGTTCACACCGTATTCGTTTGCCCTACAGTAAACCTTCCAGTTCCCTGTTGTCCGGTCCTTTCAGTCTGCCTGCTTTCGAAGCGTCGCAGATGCGTTAGAACGAAACTACTTGGGAAATCGGGATTATCAAACAGATCATCACTCACTTGAATTCGTTCCTATCTTTATAAGGGATGAGAAATAAGAAAGTGACCCAAGGCTAGCCTTGGGTTATTTTTCATATATGTCTCATCCCTTATAAAGACCAAGGCCGACCAAGCCTTCCATCCCTCCGGGGTCGGTGAATTGGTACCAGACTTGCCTGGGAAGGATAAAGCGCTGACTTGTTCATCGACTGGCCACCGCAAGTCACTGTATTGCCAAATACGCATTCATGTCGCCTCCACGACATCCCGTAGAAGTAGAACGCGCTGGCGCATCCCAAAAGGGATTTAGTAACGCCGTCCTTTATCCTTTTTATCCTTTAATTGTAACGCAAACATTCTAGAATATTTCGCATACGTGGTAAGTTGCTTCTACGGGTATATAAATACTACGATTGCAGTGAAGACTGACATACTGGACAAGGCTTCGCGACTGACGATCGCTCAGTCTCTTCTTGTTCGTTTTCGTAACAAGGACTTTCTTGAGAATGTCGAGATGAATCCTGGGTCTTCGTCGTCGGAGATGAATCCTGGGTCTTCGTCGTTAACCATACCCGGAAGGCCCAGTGGCTCCCTCAAGTAGAACCACAACCTCAAGGCGGACATCCACCGAGGAAGTGCTGTGCTGTTGACGGGATTATCGAGGAATACTCCATCATAAGCTCCTTTGACGGCGCAGCAGTAGCAGCGAACATCTACACTACACAGCAGCAGAACCTGAGCGAGGCCATGTCGCGCAAACGGCGGGGGCGGAGAGACGTTTACCTTCTTCACGTCAATGCTCGCCCCCCCCCACACTGCAAGTTTGTCTCGCCAGAAGTTGCTAGGGCTTAGGTGGAGGTGCTGCCCCATCCACCGTATTCGCCAGATCTTGCGCCATCGGACTACCACCTCTTTCGAGCTCTCAAGCAATACCTGAGGGATAGGTGCTTCAACGACGAAACCGAACAGGAATCCGAGGTGGAGCACTTCTTCGAGTCACAGCTGGCTTTATTGTGGAAGAAAGGATTTCGCGATCCCTCATCACATGGCAGAAAGTTGTATAAAACGGAAATTACTTTGTAGAGTGAAGTCGCTCACAAAAGGAGCAATAATATTTTGAAAAAAATACTCTGTGGTGCAAGACTTTTTCACCATCCTAATAGTATCAGTAACCATATGAAATATAGCACGGTAAGAAGAAGTTTTCAAGAGCGTTGTTGCTCCAAACGAAACTCCAAATTGGCGCCTTTATACCATCCCATCCAATCTACCGTACCTCCTCAACGGTTCGTGCAATTTTGGGCCGGAAGTGAACCGAATACGCTGCCGCTGCTGCCCGCCGACAGGACGCCGAATCCCGCTCCTCCACTTCGACAACCCCGTCAACAGGACGCCAGAATCCGCTTCTCTCCGAGATCCTCCTCGACTAGACTCCAGGAATCCCGCTCCTCCTTCCTCCAACCTATCCTTTCCTGAGTCGTCCGTTCATGCTATGTTATCAACTGATAACATCAGGTGAGGGTAAAGCGAAACTACAAAAGAACGGTCACGACAAGTGGCAAGCGTTACTATCTAATGAGCACCACTTTTGTTACTGATATAGAGCTAAAAAGCCTTTTCCTACTTGGTCATCGCATGCACAGTTCAAGCTGTATTTCTGTCATAGACCATCCAGACCTCATCTACAGATCTGCTTCGAACATCCGCATTTTTCCTATTGAGTTACTGACCCCAATTGTAAGTGAAAATAAGGCATAAATTGATTTCTTTTTCTCAGGGCACGTATAGTGCGGTCCAAAGGGATGTCAGCTGTCGCGTGCACTAGTTGCCAGGTTTCTGGTTCGGATTTCCCGCCTAAGCCAACCAAACCTTCCTTCTCTCCGGGGTCGGTGGGATAGTATTAGGGGGGGAGGGCAAAAGTAATGAGACACCCCATGCCGTGTCCATATATCTCGTGGCTGAAGTCTGGTTTCGTGCTGATTTGTATGTTTGTAAACTACTTACTGAAGGCCATCTGAGAAGTGACCACTTTCTCCCTTTCCAGAAGCATGCCAAAACCTCGGTCTGTCTCATGCCGAAACCCCACTCTGACGAGTCGACCTGTGTCGCGCAAATCTCTCCCGATTCCCAACCTCGAGCAGCCTGGGCTCAATCTTGACTCAGGATGAGAAGTACGTCTTCTACCTTAACCCTGCCAAGCAGCCAGTCTGGGTGAGGCCTGTTGATCCGTTACCGACCTTCGTTCGGCGAGATGTTCACGGCGAGAAGCACCTTCAGAGCTTTTGGGTCTGCGCCCATGGACCGGTATAGTGGAAGCTGTTTACCAAAAGCACGACGATGGACTCCAAGGCCATGGTAAACGAAATTGAAGAGATGGACTAGCGACTCGAACTTATTCGGTCACAGCACTTCAAGAAGGTCCTCCTCTTCGACAACGCCGCATCCCATCCGGCAAAAATGACCACGGTTAAGCTTGCTCAGCTGAGCTACGTTCACACGCCTCTCCCACCGTATTTGCCGGACATCTCACAATGCAACTACCACTACTTCTTGAGCTTACGGGTCTTCCTGGTCGGAAGGGACACAAGAACCCAAGCAGTCCTTGACAACCATATCGAGCAGTTGATCAACACCAGGCCCAAGCAGTTCTGGAAGGACGGGATCAGAAAGTTGGCTGAGCGATGGCAGCAAGGTCATTGCCCTTGATGGCAAATACATTCCTCAGCATCGTTGAGTTGTGATTGAGTTACAAAGAGATAAAGATTTTTTCAATTTGTCTCATTACTTTTGCCCCCCCCCGCTCATTTGTTCATAGACTGGCCACAGCAAGTCATTGTATGGCCAAGTGGCTATCGAAACCATGTCCACGACATTCCGCTGAGGTAGAATGCGTGGTGCACCCCAGAAGGGATTGAGTAGCACTGTCCCTTATCCTTATCCTTTAAACCAATTTCTTGATTGTTAATGTGTTTATTCCTACCGCAAGGTGTTCTATTAGCTGATGTAATGTTGTGTTTTTGTGGAATATTTTACATATAGAGATAATAGTGTATTCATCTGATACTTTTTGAATCACTATTCAGTATTCTGCTTGCCACAGTGTCAGGGCTGCAAACACGCTCGCCGACAACCGTACTTTCTAGACCTTCAGTCTACACTCTTCACGTTGTATGTGTTTTCCGCTTCAAATGATGCGTAGGCAGTTTTTTAGGAATCGTGCGTACTATGGTACCAATCATATCATCACGGTGATGCGCTAACGAGCAGTAAAGCCGGCTTGCCCTTTCTCCAACGCATCACCTCATTAAGTTAAGGGCGAATGGCACGTGTTCAGGTTCATCAACATCAATTTTTTAGCAATCGTGGGCTGTAGTGCGTGCAATCATTTAGCAGTCCAGCTTTTCAGCCCTCACTATCCGTATAAGCAGTGCTCCGTTATCTTCTTGATAATCTCTCTCCGCTGCTCATCGACCTCTACGTGCATCTCCAGCCGTTTATCATGTTCCAGAACACCACAAATTCTGTCAAGTTCAATGTTCCCGTTTCCCTGCATCCCTCCATGCGGTGGGCATAGCAATTCAGCTAATAGAATAAAGAAGTACAGGTAATTCCGTTCTTGCCACCATTCTCCATCCCGCTGATTAGTCGGCATCGGTTCTAAGTCGCCTATCTTCAAAAGTTCTTCGCTCTTCGATCTCGAAGAACTTTTTTGGCTCCTTTCTACTTCTTGACTGAGCTTTCCCTCCCGCCTAGCACGAGTAGAAACTTAAAAAGCGATTGTTGAATAGTCGGATTCGAGTGCATTCGAAAAACCATGATTTTTTATTACAAGAATTCGATTATTCAAATTTAAATAAAAATCATTCGAATATGTATTCAAAAATGACACTCGAGCACAACTATAGTTGGAATGCATCAAAAAGTCTCAAAATGTTGGAGACACTCTGATAGTACCATTTGTATCAACACTGTCACATTCTACTAATTAATCTCCTCGTGGGCGCATGTAGCGCAGTCGGAGGAGGCGGATACCAAGTGCCTGGTTCGGATTTCCCGCCCAGGCCAACCAAGCCCTCCATCCCTCCGTCGTCGGTGAATCGGTACCAGACTTGTCTGGGAAGGATAGAGCGGTGACTTGTTCATCGGCTGGCCACCTCAAGTCACTGTATGGCCAAATACGCATTCAAATCGCCTCCATGACATCCCGTAGGAGTACATAGAATGCGTGACGCATCCTAAAAGGGATTGAGAAACGCCGTGGTTTATCCGTTTTGTTTTTTAATCTCCTCGTGGTTTTGGATTTGAGGACTTTTAAGGATGCAGGGCTTCGGAAGAAGGGCAAAAGTTACAAAGCTTGTTTTTAGAAGCGAAGCACCTTATGAGTAGTCCCCTACGGGAGCATGCTACTGTAAGATAGACTTCCCTAGGCTTCCGTAGCGATAAAAATCTAACCTCGCAAGAGAAACACTTCTCCGGCACCCAGAATGCATATTTCTATCTCTTGAAGAGAAAACGTACTGTAACCGGCTAAGGAGATTCTGCACGGAAACTACGACAATTATGCCATTAGGCATTACATGTACTCATTCAGCCTGGCTTCAGTTGAACACAGCGACGGCTAATTCGCTTATTCATCGTTTCGACTAAGTTTATTCAAGCGAATAATGTCGCTCTGGTGGCGTTTCTGTATCGCCGCATTCAAACGACTTTTTGCTGAGAGGGAGTTCAACGAATGTCAACGTCACCTTATACACACACAGCGGCCAGACCTCTTAACATCTCTTCCCTCTCGCGAGTTCATGTTGTAGTAGATGTTCTCTGAAGCATTTAATGCAAGGCATTAGGTGACATCTACCTGTTCCTTTTCTCTCATTGAAAGTCAACTCATTGTCTATTTGCTCAAACATTCGCTGAGCTAGAAAATGCGCAGAAAATATCTAAAAATAGTATAGACGTCAGAGTCTCCCAAATCTCAACCAGTCATTCAAAATGCAAAAATGCAGCAGCGCACAAGAACCAAACCCTCAAACTTCTTCGCATGAAGCAAACCCACTTCCACTGCGCTCCGAGCCGTTGGCCCGACGGAGGCATCGCGGGTGTACAAGATCCTCAAACTCGTGATGCGCCGTATTCCATTGGAACTTCATGTTCCCCCCCCCCTCCTTTGGTTTAACGACTTGGCAAAAAATAGACAAATTTTTATGCTTATTGAGGGGTGAGGATTCTTCCTATGTGACTCGCTCCCCCCGTCCAGACACACGCTTCAGACCCTTCCCTCGTGAGGTCGTCAGATACAATAATCGCCTTGCCTGAATAAGCGATTCAACAGCGCTGACGACCTCATTTATTTATTTATTTATTTATTTACTTAGTTATTCAAGGCATAAGCAATTGTCTCGCATGAAAAGTATGAGAGAACATCAACAAAAAAAAACTATACACATTTAAGAGCACTCGAACACCAGCCAGGTAAGCAACGAACCACAGGGAACATTTCTTGCACCACTCTTCGACATTCAATCTTTGACAAACTTTTTGCGGGTTTGACCAGAAAGCCTCTTTGAATCTTTATACTTGCCCATCGGCAGGTTGAACTTCTTGAGTATATTATAAGTTTAGAAATGGGACCTGATTCGCCATTTAGAAACTGCGACTCGACATTTCAACTCCCCTCTAACCATAAGTGATTTTGCCAGACACTCGTCAGAAAATTTATTTGGATCAAAGGGAACCTTATTTGCAGCACTTTTGTGCGTTATGACGAAGTTCAGATATTTTTCTTCTACTGTTCAGCGAAGAAAGACTAAAGAATGAGGCTCGTTGAGTACCGTTTAGAATAGAACTCTCATCTACCAGCCGTCAGAGCACTCGACCTCACTGACGGCTTCGCCGTAGTAATATCTTCTCATCATCAATTTTATCTGCAACCTATGTCATGGTTTCCGCAGAAAGAACATCTCAACTACGTCGATTGCGGCAAGTTAGAAAAAACTGAAAAAATGAAAGACGACATCCATGAAAATCGATAATTTGAACAATATCGATTGATAACGATCAAAACTATAAAAACGAACTTCAGATTCGTGTTCAGCGTCCTCTATTACCCCCAGGGCTAAAGTTTTGGTTCGCCATCAGTCGTTGAGTATTGCCAAGACGCAGTGCCCCCACTCCAGTTGTGACGGACGAACGGAAGGTATGTAGAACGGTCGAAAGGACGGGAATACACACACTCACTACTCATTGATATATAGTAGATCTCTTTGCTAAACACTAAATATTATTTCGAAGAAAGACGTAAAAATAATATTACTGTGGGACAGGAGGGTTAGTTTTCTCACGTATTCCCATGGAATGCAGTCGGGTCCTGCAGTCGACAACAGATTGCCGCTGCACTGGGCACTAAGAGCGAAAGTACAATTACTATCCAACTCGTCTCCAGCTTTGAGCGGAAACATTGAGATATTGGGACTGAGGAGAAGCATTGAGAATTCCACAAGGATCAACAGTGGTCTTGCGAATGAGGCCGTCCTCAGCGGTTTCTGCCGCTACTCGAGCTCCTTGACTGATGAGAAGTAATCGATCAGATGTCTGCGCCATCCGATCCAAGGAATGTCGTTGTTCAGCGTGCCAAGCCAACCATTTCACGTGCTTGTGATAAATCGGTGAGTTAAAAATAAAGAAAAATGGCCAAAGGATAAAGGACGGCGTTACTCAATCTCTTTTGGGATGCGCCACGCATTCTGCTTCTGCGGGATATCGTGGAGGCGATATGAGTGCGTATTTGGCCATGCAGTGACTTGTGGTGGCCAGCCGATGAGTACGTCAGCGCTCTATCCTTCCCATAAAAGTCTGGTACCAATTCACCGACCCCGGAGGGATGGAAGGCTTGGTTGGCCTGGGCGAAAAATCCGAAAAAGAAACCTTGTATCGGGTGTACGCGACGGCCGGCACCTCCTTCGACTGCGCTACACGCATCCGAGTTGAAAATAGGGTATCCTAATTAGATATTATTGTTGAACAAGCCTGATATTTTCAGCATTTAAGGCTGGGCGCGAGGTGGCACACGCTATAGCCCAAATCGAGCCTTTGGTTCTGCATCGGTCAACCAGGTCTTCCATCCCTCTGGGTTCGCTGAATTGCTTCCAGACCGGTTTGCGCAAATACTGACTTGATCATCGATAGTTTAGCTTAATAAAGGATAAAAAGGATAGAGGGCGGCGTTATTCAATCCCTTGAGGATTCTACTTCTGCGAGATTTTGTGGAGATGAATTCATAGCGAATTTGGCCTATACAAGCGCTTGCGGTGGCCGACCGATTAAAAGGTCAGTGTTTTGTCTATCCCATACAAGTATGGTACCAATTCACCAACCCGAAAGGAGGGGAGGCTCGGTTGGCTTAGCCGGGAAATCCGAACTATCAACCTGGTATCGGATGCATGCAACAGCCGGCACTTCTTTCGACTGTGCTCCACCGCCCAAGACTAAATATGCATTCAAATTGCAACGATATCCTATAAAAGGAGAATGCGTGGCACATTCCTCGAAGAGGCTGATTGACTAACGCCAAACTTAATTTTTTATTCTTTTAATTTACGCTGGAAGACATTGGAATCCAACTAAATCTTCTATCGAAATCTCTGAACAATGTGTAGACCGCTTTCACCCTGCAGAGAAAACCAGGGTCTGGTTGCAGCGTGTCCAGTTTGATCCTCTTAAGCCTCTTATAAGCACAGATTGTTATTGAGCGGGAAAATGGGACTCATCAGATGTACCGCTTGTTAGTTTCTTCTTCACGCTGCTATGCTTTTGCACAACGTCTGTCATGCTGTATGGCACACCTTCCGCATGAAGAGTCTTTCAGATGTCACATAGCTGAATCATGCTCTGAGAATGAGAATATGTTTGTTATTTCTTGCTGACATGCTAACTAGAGAAAGGTTTTACAAGTCCATTCTTTGCGAAACCTCGTCGAGTCTGAGCATTACTACATCGCACAATGTGTTTGTAACTGTAATTCTATATAAAACGATTCACTCTGTTTCGAAGATAGGGAAGGACTCTAAATAGGCATGTGCTTTAAAAATCGGAATTGTATCTACCTTTTCCACACTTCATATTTGGCATGTTTTCCATTGAATCTTGACGTCGTATTTCTTACTTATCTTATCTGAATCGTTAGTGCACATTCAATTTCAATATCACCTGCTTAATCTTGAAAAACTTATGGTCCAATTTTTCTGTCTATGAACAAAGCTGGATGTCAACGTTTATTGACGACGTTTCGAGCTATAAAGGATAAGGATAAAGGACGGCGTTGCTCAATCCCTTCTGGGATGTCGTGGAGGCGACATGAATGCGTATTTGGCCATACAATGACCTGCGGTGGCCAGCCGATGAACAAGTCAGCGCTTCATCCTTTCCAGACAAGTCTGGTACCAATTCACCGACCCCGGAGGGATGGAAGGCTTGGTTGGCCTGGGCGGGAAATCTGAACCAAGAACCTGGTGTCGGGTGTACGCGGCAGTCGCGCCTCATCCGACTGCGCTACACGCTCCCCATGCCAAGGGAGCTATAAGTCATTAAAACCAATTTGTCCTGTGACGAGGTTTCTGAACTTTTAAAACCACATTTATTATAATAGTTCAGAAGCCCAAGATGCTCAGATAGTAAACAATCTGCCTTAAGCTAAGTGCTTTTCAGAGTTTCATTGAAAGAACACTACGTGCATCACATATGTATTAGCATAGCGAGCAACGCCTATACATTTAGAATGTCAGACAGTCTAGACTGCTCGTTGTCTGATATCTCCATCATATTGGTTGTTGCTAACAACTGCATGTTCTCGTTGTAACTTTGATGACGTCTCGCTTGCAAGCATTCATTATTCAGCTGGTTTTAACAATGAAAATTACATTTTGATTTCTGTCTTTGCAGTGCTGCGACTTCGCGAATATTTCGAAGAATTAGAACTTCCTGACTATCTATGCCATCTGATAAACACTGGGTATGGTCACTCACCCGAACGTGAAGGTATTAGGTTGTTGCAGAAGTTCTCGCCATTTTCAATTTTAGATTTTTTTTAGTTTTACAAAAAAAGCGAAACACCTCAAGAAACGAAGTAACCGCTATCACGTTCTATTACTCTTCTTCTTCTTCGAACTTTCCTGGCTTTGATTCGGAAAAGCCAGCCAGCCAGCGTTCCATGTCGTCCTCGTCATCGAACGTTTTTCCTTGCACGGCATTGGAGAGAGGCAGGAGAAGGTGGTAGTCTGATGGTGCAATATCCGTGCTGTACGGCGGCTGAGGAAGCACTTCTCATCCAACGTCGAGAACGTTCCCTTTTGGCGAGTCATTTTTGCAATCTGTGGTCGAGCACAGCCCTTCAACTATGCGGCATTTAACGCTCAGGAAGAGAAGAAGATTGTTGTTTCAGTCGAAAGCTCTTTCTGAAGAGGAGCTGATGAGGGTGTTACCGCGTTGTTGCTGGTTGCTACAGACCTCAGTTTCAGGCACACATACTCCTCAAGGTTGTTGCCACCAACACCTCAAAAGATGATTTTAACGCTTGTGCCATTCTGGGACTCTTTACCGTACGCTCATTGATCGTGTTGAGTAATCTGACGAAGCAGAACAGCATCGTATTAGCTACGTAGTTCCTCGGAACGCTGCATACCTCGTATGGAGCAGTCGCTATGGATTACACGATTCAATCATAAGTTCAATCTAGTCTCTTATCTAGTGCCGCCTCACCATCTATTCAGACATTATTCGGACTTTTTGCAGTGTAGACAATGCACAAGCGAAGACAACGCCTTGTCATCTTTTTCTTCCGATGTTCATACTTCGTGTCGTTCTCGTCATTTTCGTGCAGTTTAGTGTCTCCACTCTTTATCCTTCGTTGTTCCTTTCTTCACCACACAGTGGCATTTTGCATAGGCTTTTACGGGCACAATATGTAAGCAAAATGTCCCGGCGTAAAAGTGGAAATCGCCTCGTATCCCTAAGGAATTGCACGACATTTATCTCGCTGATCAATGTCGTCCCGTGTTGCTCACAAACACCCACCCTACTCTCCACCAGGTGCTGTCCATCAAACCTTACCGTACGAAAAGGAATTTGCGCTGGGGTCAGATTCATAAACGACTTACTTACTTAGCACTTAGTTCTTCCCGTGGTGTTGAGCGCATAGGGCGACGAACTCTTCCACCGCTGCCTGTCTTGGGCTATTTCTTCGCACTCCTGGCTAGGAATATTCATAACTTTCAAGCTATTCATGAACGTGCGGCGCCACGTGTTTCTTGGGCGGCCCCTGGTTCGCCTTCCTGGTGGTATCCATTGCACGGCTGATTTGGCAGGCGGTGTGCCGGCATTCGCAGTATGTGTACGGCCAAACGGAGTCAGCGCTGCGCAGCGGTTTCAAAGAGGCTGTTCGAATGGCAGCGTCGATATCTTCATTATTTGTCGGAGACATTTGCAGTGAAACGCGTTGACCCTCTGATGATAGCTGACATCTTCCATCTTTCATTGGCATACACTGCAGTGGGGACGACTATCGAAGAATACAAACGCAGCTTGACGTTATTCGAAGTAGAAGACGACGCCCACAGTGGCTTAAGCCTCCGCAATATTGCCGTCACCTTTGCAATCCTGCATCGAACGTCGACATCAGCATCTCCGTTACTGGTGATCGTGCTTCCCAAATAGGTAAAGCTATCCACTACTTCCAAGCGGTCCGTTCCTACGTAGATGCCGTCTTTCGGGCTCGCATTTTCTGCGTGCATGACCTTTGATTTTTCAGGACTAATTCGGAGACAGATTTCGCTTGCTGCTTGGCTAAGTCGTTCAGTACTTTTTTGTAGGGTATCATTGCCCTCAGCCAATATGGCAATGTCGTCAGCAAAGTCCAGATCCATAAGCGTCCGCTATACCAACAGATACCTTCTCGTACTTCGGCTGTCGTTCTTCTCACTACGTAGCCGAGTGCAACGTTGAATATCAAAGGTGAGAGTGCATAAACGATTAACCCACGCATATAAGGGGTAGAGATACCCACGATCAAACATTCATCTCTATACTTTATACCCGCATACCCGAGGTTTAATTGTTGATGCATCCAGAACCTGGAGATTTCCACTATACGTTGCACGTATACATCTGCACGACTCTTTCGCTACTCCATTCATAGCTTTACTAAATCTCCCTTGCTACACTGAACTAAGTAGTCTCTTTTTGCATCAGCAATGTTACTAAAGCTGACCTATTTTTGCTGCTGATCTTCTCATTCCTGCATGACGGATCTCTCTTGTTTTCCGTTCTGTTTGTGTTCGCCGTAGACAATTCCACTCGCTGCCTTTAACCTGTACAATGTGCTTGCTCTACTGTAATAAAATTTTATTTCAGGGTGCGACTAGCCGTGGTCGCATACGCACAGCGGTTCTGTTCTTACTCTCGACGTACCCTTCAGTTTTATCGTAAGCACTCACTACTGGAACCTTACACTTTGTATGCAATGTTTTGAGAAGCTCCAGGTCGCCTAGAGGTGTGTTACCCCATAGTAACGCGACGCTTCATTGGTGCAAATTGCCTAGCAAATAGCTATTCATATTCGTTGATCTTAGACCGTTCTCTATCACATTCTATTACTGTTTCGAAATCACCGTACTATTGTAATATTCAACTTAATCTTTTTCATGGTGCTTTAGACAATATTCCCACACTATTGCGCTTCGACGACTCCAGAGGTCGAGAAAAAAAAATCGAAAAAATCTCGCCTAAGCATGGACTTATTTGGGATGGTGATCACGAATATGCTTTCAAAATATGATCAATTATGATAGGCTACTATAGATTTGGGTGAGTAGAGCTGACTTCTTCAGTAGAATCGTTTTTCCACCTATGTAATGAAACTGATTCTTTAGCACTCTAATTCAAGATTGAAGATTGTGCACGAAAAACTGGTTTCCAGGAGAATAACAGCATGGAGAGTCTCCTCCAACCAACCTTTTCCTGAGAGGAAAAGAAATAAACCTATTGAGGAAAGGTTCGTTAAAAATTCCGCTCAATCTCTGGCAAATCGTTGAGCTAGATTTTAACGAAAAATGTCGTTAATTCCTTTAGCTCATTAAATTAGTTAGTCCCACCAAGGGTTTAATTCTGTGCTCATAAAATGTCAGGATCCTGGAAAAATCTGTAGAAATCGTTAACCCTTAAGTGTGCACCCCTGATCGGAAAGGGCCGGCTTGTTTCGCCGGCTCACCAAGGCTAAAGCCATGACTATGAGTTATTCACATCGTCGGACGCCCGCTCGGCTATGTGTTGCATCGTGGCCACCGACGGCGCCCGAAATTGCTTTCAGCAATAACCTACGCCAAGTGGGAGCATCAATTAATGGCCCTCTCCACGCAGGCACGACGAGACGGACCGACGCTCATCTGGCGCCTGGCGCCTATTTTTCGGCGAGGCGCGTCTTCATGCACTCGCCTGGTACTTCGGAGATGACTGACTGGTTTCGGTGGCCTCGAGGGAATGGAGGCATGCGGCAAACTGCGCACCTTCCTGGTGGGGAACATGCACTTCGGCGGCGGCTCTCCCTTATTAATCTCTCCTCCCGTGTCGTCTGGTCCTCCGGGACATTCCGGGAGCGTAATATATTCTGTTAAAGTATTGTTATGCTCAAATTCGGAAAGAACCCTTGTTCCTTGTTTTGCTGGGGCAAAAACGATAGCCGAAATATTCCGCATGAAGAACGCACATTGTCAGAAAATTCGACGACAAACCTGATTTACGTAATAGAAGAATGATTGCCACGTTTTTGCTGAGAAAACAACTGGAAGTGCCGCTCTCGTTTTACTTTCGAATTGTTCGGTTTCTCCCCCTTCTCTCTCTGGAAGAAGCGAACCTGCTTTTTAGTCCCTTTTAAGGGTTCCAATCAGAACTCCTGACCTGTTACTCATCTGCTGTCAAGAATCCATAGTTCAACGGGAGTTAGAGAGAGGTACTGGTGTCTGTTTGAGAAGTCGGGCGCATGCTAGCGCAGGAGCCGGTTGCCACGTGCACTCCGAATCAATGTTCTTGTGGTTAGTTCGGATTTCCCATCCACGATCCAGCAAGATTTCCTTCCTTCCGGGATTGAAGCTGCTGGTGAACGACAAAACTTTGTTTATAGGCTGGCGCAATTCTTGTTCAAGTTGCTTTACTGTTAAAGTTGCTTTAGTTAAGACTGTTTTTAGTTGAATCTCTGAGCAAAGTGCACCTTTTTGGATTTTCCATCCACGATTCAGCAGGATTTCCTTACTTCTTGGATTAGGAATTGCCTGTGAAGGACGAAGTACTGATTTGTTTATCGACAGGTGCAAGTCTTGCGGGCCAAAAACGCATTCAATTATTCAATTCAATCAATCAATTCATTTTAGTTATTCAATTGTTAGTTAAAACTCTGAGCAAAGTGCATTTTTTTGGATTTCCCATCCTCGATCCAGCAAGATTTCTTCTAGGAATTTTCTACGAAAGCAAGTAGAACGAAAAAGAATAAAGGACGGCGTTTAGTCACTTAATGGGAGGCATAAAGCATAATGGGGTAGAGAACGACGTCATTAAATTCCTTCAGGGGTACGCCATGCATTCTTCTTCGAGATATTGCGCAGGCGATTTTGAATGCGTATTTGTCCTAAACAATAACTTGTGGTGGCCACACGATGAACAAGTCACTGTTTCATTCTTCCCACCAGGTCTGGTACCGACCCTGAAGAAAGGTAGGCTTAGTTGACCTGGGAGGGAAATCTGGAACCTGGTTGGGGTGCACGCGATGGCCGACATCTCCTCCGACTGCGCTCCACGCGTCCATATTGATAGGAATAATCCATGGATTCTTGTTCAATTGGGTGTCGTGCAGACCAATTTGAGTGCGAATTTCGCTAGCAAAAAGCGGACTTAAATGTGAAATGAATCTTCCGAAATGCTTGGCGCACTTCCGAAAAGTTTGGCATCTACCTACCTTTGCTTCGATTGCGCCACGCACTCCATTTTCTTTCACTACTACAACGAGCGGCCGATGAAAAGTGAAGTGCTTTATTGCCTACACGAAAATTTGATGCCAGTTCACCAACTCAATTCACCGACCGGGGAATGGGCTTGTATGACCACGAATCTATTGGCAAAGATTTCTACTATGAAACTTTCCCGACTTAACCAATCAACCACTTTGGAAGGGGAAAATGTGTAATTTTGTTTTTTCGCTTTCAATTTTCTTTATTATCACTAGATGCAGATGCTGCAGCTAGTTCCTCAGCTAACCAAGCCGTTCATTCCTCGGCGGTCGGGAATTGGAGCCAGATTCGTCTGGGCGAAAACACTGACTTGATTGTCAGCCCACTTCGCTAGCAGCATTGCACGTGCATAAACGTAATCACATGTCTAGTCAGAATAGCACTCCAAACTCTTCTGAAGATGCTGATCCTGTAACGACGGCACTGCTTTGTCTGTACTAAAAACTAATCCATTTGTTGGGAGCGACATCTCCCTAATCATCCGTTTTTGGGGGACAGCAGCCCGTGTTGTTTGTTATCTGCGGTCCATCTAGACGGACTTATATGATTAATCTGTCACTGGCATCGTATCCGCACATGATCGGTGATATGTTTTTTCACGCCGCCGGTGTCTGTTTTTGAAGTTTCAGCGAGTGATTTTTAGAAGATGCCTCTGTTTGTCTGCTCGGCTACCGTCCGCCCTCACGGGGCCGCCAGAGAAAATGAGAAAAATAGAGGCAAAATTGGGGGAGATCTCGCTTTCAAGAACGGCTGGGAAAGGGATGATAGTAACCCGAACTAGTACAACTGCTTTAAGTTTATCTTACGACTGGAGGTACCACTCACTTTCCATCTGTCGGAAGTAAAGAATGTGTTTTGAATAATTTTGTGAGTGCAAGGCTGAAAAGGTTCCTTGAAAGGTTTAAACATCTTAATGGCAGCTGAAAAAACTGTTTAAAAGCAGCACTAAAGGATAAAAGTTCCACCGGATCCAAACAATACATTATCTACAAAGCGCAAAGTTTTTGACTAGTGCTCCACGTCAAAAAATGCAAAAGCGTCAGAAAATAAACTTACAGGTGCTATGAACAATATTTTTTAAATCTGGCAGCTTTAAACGCACCTTCTTACGTACAGAATAAAAACGAATGTAGCGATTCTTTTGCGATTTATTGTCCTATCACCTGAACCAATGGCAGCAGAATAAAATAAAAACGTTTTCCTCCTAGTTAGAAAATAAGGATAAGGATGAAGAACGGCGGTAGTTAATCCCCTGTGGGATGCACCACACATTTTACTCTACTCCTACAGGATGTGCAGAGGGCGATTTGAATGCGTATTTGGTCATACGTAGAACGACTTGCGGTGGCCACTGGCCGGCCGATGAATAAGCCAGCGCTTTATCCTTTACAGACAAGTCTTGTATCAATTCCCAGACCTCGGATGGATGGAAAGCTTGGTAGGTATAGAGGGGAATCCGAACCAAGAACCTGGTATGGGATGCATGCGAGAGCCGACGCTTCTTCCAACTGCGCTACACACTTCCCAGCTAGAAGACACACTTTAAGTTGAACACAAAAAAAGCAATGCACGTTCGTTGACTTCAGTTAGAATCATTCTCCAGTTTTCTTGTTTCCTTCATTTCACTTAAATGCAGCGTTAGCTTACTACGAGCGAGTGGTGGCGAATTCGGAGGAGGCACCACGTGTCGGAGTTCCAGAACAAAGGTTCCTGGTCCGAGCTCCACCTGTGCCAGCCAAGCCTTCAGTTCCTCTTGGGTCGGTAAAGTTCTACTGGGCATGTCTGGGAAGTATAGAGCACTGCCCTCTCCATCGAATTGGACACCGAAGGCTTGTTTATTTTGTTTTTAGGTTTTTGTTGCTTGCTTATCATTTTCTTATGTTTTATATTGTATGTATATGCCAAATACCCATTTAATTTCTTGCACGATATCTTATACAAGTAAAATGCGTGCCGCCTCCTAAAACGGATTGACTGAAGTTGCTCTTTATTCTTAATGTACACTAAGAAAAACATCGTGTAGTTAGATAATGTTAATTATTTATTAATATATTTTTGATTTCAATATTAATCTTTCGATTTAAAATTAACTTTATTCAATTTACTCTAATTTTGATTTTAATATTAATATTTTTATTAAGTTGTATTGTAGTTGAAAGCAATTAAGGTTGTGCTCTGACTTCGTGTCAGATTACCAATGTTTGGTATGAAAAGTGTACAGTGCATGACATCGGGTATGAAAAATCTTCAACGAAGTTTCTAGCGTCCTAAGATGAGAACCTGTTTACTTCTGTCATTTCTCACTACACTTGATCTAAGCACTGATTCAATTCCCAGCTTGGCGTCGCAAAGAGAGCAACAACATCATGCTTGACTGGGCTGTCATGACAATCTCTCACCTCGCTGCATTTCCACCTAGCAACAGGTGTTATAACGAAATTTTTGATGAAGGTGGTGACAAATCAAAACTATTCACGTTTTTATTTTTTGGCTCGTCGCTGCATACATCTTGCGGTCCTTCAGGCTTAGTGAAATTCGAATTGTTCCGCTAAAACTGAACACAACGTCACATACATACTAGAAGAGTGTGCTGACGTCTGACAAGAGCCACACGGCTGAACAATGAATTGCTGCTGCATTCTGTATGACCACCAAACGAATGGGGTTCCTAAGGAAATAAAAGGATAAGAAGGATGAAGGGCGGCGTTATTCAGTCCCTTTCGGGATGCGCCATGCATTTTATTTCTGCGGGATATGAATGTGTATTTGGCCATAACACAACTTGTGGTGACCAGCCGATGAACAATTCAGCGCTCTGCCCTTCCAATAAAAGTTTGTTACCAATTCACCGACCCGAAGGGATGGAAGGCTTGGTTGGCCTGGCCGTGGAATCCGAACGAGGAACCTGATATCGGATGCACGCGACAGCCGGCACCTCCGCCGACTGCGCCGCACTCTTTCTTTAAGGAATAGGGTCGAGTAATTCTTTTGATTGTACAAATCTTTTTGAGGGAGGTGGACTGGTGCATGAGGAAAGACGTCATGAAAATGAAAACTGTACCCATTCACAGAGAGAAAATTCTACACAACTAGATCAGGATTTATCTAGCTCTAGCTGAGTGATGTTAGTACATATGGAATTCCACATGAGTACTGAAATCGTTTGGCACCATCTAATTTAACAGAAAGTTTTAATTAAAAGATAAAGGATAAAGGACGGCGGTTTTTAATCCTATTTGGGATGCGCCACGCATTCTACTTCTACGGGATGTCGTGGAGGCGAGTTAAATGCGTATTTGGCCATACAGTGACTTGCCGTGGCAGCCGATGAACAAGTGAGCGCTTTATCCTACTCAAACAAGTCTGGGGCCAATTCACCGAGCCTGGAGGGATGGAAGGCTTGGTTAGCCTTCCATTCCTCCAGGCTCGGTGAATTGGTACCAGACTGGGCGGGAAGTCCGAACCAGGAACCTGGTATCGGGTGCACGCGACAGTAGGCGCCTCCTCCGACTGCGCTTCAAGCGCCCAAGGTTCTAATTAGAGCGTATAAAACATATATAAGACCCATCATGGAATGCAGCTCATCAGTGTTCTGTCCTCTCAAAAGGAGGGATGTTGATTTGTTGGAAAAGGCACATAATAACTTTACAAGGAAGGTGATGATGAGACAAAATTCGAATGCTCGAAAATTGTCGCTATTCGAATATACTCGGTTACTCGAAATTTTTGAAAGAGCACAACTGTACTATACGTCTCGAATGAACAAATAAAACACGGATAAGACCATGTTTCATCACTTATATAGGCTTCTAAATGTGGTGAACTCGTTTCCAGTCAAAAGCGACAATCTTCTCGCAAGCAGTTTGCCGAAAAGTGTATTTATAACGCTCGTTGGAAGAAATGTCACCCTCGATCCGCCTTGATCTTGTAGGCGTTTTTATAAGTCTCATTTCGTTCCGCATATGCAAATTGTATACTGTACCGTTGCGTGTATAATGCAAGCTTTAAAAAATATTTTTAAAAAATCACCTCACACACTGCTTGCTCTTTAGCATTTCCATCCATATCCGCTTTGACTCCCTGTTGAAGCTCAGAGGCATTACCTAACCTGATTTGGGCAATGCTCTGATAAGTACCAAAAAAGCACATAAGAGGTTTAAGATTTGAAGATTGGAAGTTCACTTTTATGTAATTTCAGATTATTGTCTGAATTTTTATAGCCTTTTAAAGGATATTCTGTATTTTATGCCCAAGAAGATCTGACTGGTTAGTCGCCGAGATCAGCCATGTACGCATGGAATCGTTTCTGGTGTATGAAAGCGGAAGATCGTGCAATCGACTCCTGAGACAATCCGATTTCGCGAATAGCGGAAAACATCCGAGAGCCCTCCCCTACCACAGCGCAGCAGAACACATGCTCACATCGCACGCGAGGCTATTCGCTCTCTCAGGCCAACGACATCTGCAAACGCAATTCCTCTAATTAGGCCTTCTTCTGCAAAGACCGTTTTCTCATTACTCGTGATGAACTTCACGAATATAGCACCACACGAAAAGAGTACGGTATCCATCATAACTTCCTTCATTTACGAGTTCCTATTGCTTCTTGCAGACAGGAAAATAATACTTTGCACAATAAAGTGCACTTTCAGATGCACTTTATTGCATCTGAAGGTCTATTGCAGACACCGTCAATTCCGAGTGGCATCTGAGGTCGGATTCATCAACAATTGAACCCGTGGGTGTGCTAAGTATAAGGGATAGAGATAAAGCAAGAGTCAGAGACGTTGACTTCATCGTAGGTATCTCTACCCCCTATACCCACGGGTTAGTCGTTGATGAATCCGGCCCCTGGTAAGCGATTCGCAAGTTTGCGTTGAGAACATTAAGGCTGCTCTTGTACAGTACCGCCGCTAAACATTCAACCAAATGACGTTTGCGACGCAAAAACGCGTTTTTTGCGTCGCATCATGATAACTTCTTTCAAAATAAAAATTTCCTAGCAAAAATTTACAACGCTTCCTACCATAGTACGTTCTATCATATGGCATGTGATCTTTATTTAGAAATGGGTGGAAGCCTTAAAAGCAAAAGCGAAATTAGGGACCCACTTAATTGGGTTGACCTGACCGACATGCGTCGCTGCGTCTCGCTTAATTGGGCCCTCAGGCAAAACTGAACTCCTCCAATCAATTCTTAAAATCTTAGATTGTTCCTGAATTTAGTTTTCTTAACGTTTTTAGGATTCGTCTCCCTACGACGATTCATTTGACACCAAATTCGATAGGAAGATATCCATTTTGAACCGGCTGGTGTCTCACAACCGTCATTTTCATTGATTTCAGCGAAGAAATTATCCATCTTTCAGTGGCTGTCAAAGTCGGTAATTAATTACGCTTGCAGGCGAAAAAGAGTACATAGGATATACACGCTTACAGCCCATTCTATCCACATTCCGTCCGTTTGCCAACTGTCGAATTCGCGCAAACCTTCAGTGGGCAGTATGCTCTGCTAGCAAATTCAGACACCGATATCTGAGCATCAACTTAGCGTTATAGTGCAAAAGTTAGCCAGTACATAGGGCACAAAGCGGAGACACCGGGTAGAAGGCAACAAAGTGCCACGTGGTCAGGTGGCCGAATTTCGACTTTTAAAAGTGACACCTTCCTCTAAGAATGTGAACAACGTTCCACATCGTTTACAGCTGAGTCTTCGTGGAATAAACCCTGGCATGCTGAACAATAAAATTCCATGACTTTCCACATAAAATGTTCAACCCGTGGCGACCCTGTTCATTTGTTGCAGCAGCCCGAGAGCTGAAGTGGCGGTACAGTGCCGTAATTGCGCTGACCTGACATGCCCTCTAGAAACACTGCGACCGCCTGGCTGTCCAGCGAATATCTCCTTGCTCCCTTTACAGTTATGCAGCCATTCGATTGTATTCAATTTATGTTCCTGGCACTTTGATGAGGTTTTATTTCTGTCGTCCTTATAAGCTCTTGCGCAGAAAAACTACGTTTCTGAATTGCGGACCGCCAAGTCACATAGATGTCGTAAATATTGAAATTGTATCGAGGCCAAGTATGTATGTTCTTGCAATGGGCTATAAAATTTTTTATAATCTTTCCTGTTATAAGGTGTTCTCCGATATCTCAGCTAGTTTTTTTTTAATGCAATGTATTCTGACGACAATGAGGAAAAGGGTCTTCAAAGGTTATGTTGATGCTACCCTCTATATGTGTGTCTCCAACTACGCCATATCTTTCATAATCAAGCACTATCTCCACATACTACTTTTGCTTGCTGTGAAGTTGGCATAATTTTATTCAATAACAGCCGTTGAAACAACTTTTCAAACACAGATTAAGGGATAAAAAAAAAATAAAAAACGGCGTGAATGAATCATGTCTGGAATTCGTCACACAATCTCCTTCTACGATTCTTCTTCTACCATGGAGGCAGTTTCAATGCGCATTTGTTTTGCACAGTATTTTTTGGTAGCCAACCTTTGGAAAAGTCCAAGTTTGTCCTTCTCGGGTAAGCCCGGTGTCACTTCACCGAGCTAGCAAGGATGAAATGATAGTTGGCCCTTGCGGATGTGAACCGAAGACTTCGATTCGGAGTGAACTCGGCAGCCGATGACTCCTCTGAATACGGTAACCACCCTAGGATAAAACGGATGCTTTGTTCTTATAAGGCTGCGATTAATTCTTTACAATATAAATAAAATTATTTTCAGCAAAACATTTAGTCCACTTTGTTTCTAAAATCAATATTAGACACTAGCTAAGCGCTTAGTGCAACAAAGTAGCAAAAAGAACAATTGTGAGCTGTGGAGGTTTAGGCAAAACGGAAATGTTGAGAGCTGAATATCGAAATACGGTGGGATGCACATGTCAGTGGGAATACTCAATAAGTCTATTACTCTTTCAGCAATTTGCTGTGGAGATAGAGAGGATAAGCTTTCTTGCTTCCAATTTTAACTATGCTTGCAATTTCGAGTGGTAAGAGTTGTAGCAAGCGCAGAAATAAAACTTCATCAAAGTGCCAGGAACATAAATTGAATACAATGGAATGGCTGCATAACTGTAAAAAGAGCAAGGAGATAGGAGATATGGACAGCCAGGCGGTCGCAGTGTTTCTAGAGGGCATGTCAGGTCAGCGCAATTACGGCACTGTACCGTCACTTCAGCTCTCGGGCTGCTGCAACAAATGAACAGGGTCGCCACGGGTTGAACATTTTATGTGGAAAGTCATGGAATTTTATTGTTCAGCATGCCAGGGTTTATTCCACGAAGACTCAGCTGCAAACGATGTGGAACGTTGTTCACATTGCTAGAGGAAGGTGTCACTTTGAAAAGTCGAAATTCGGCCACCTGACCACATGGCACCTTGTTGCCTTCTACCCGGTGTCTCCGCTTTGTGCCCTATGTACTGGCTAACTTTTGCACTATAACGCTAAGTTGAAGCTTAGATATCGGTGTCTGAATTTGCTAGCAGAGCATACTGCCCACTGAAGGTTTGCTTGCTTGCGAATCCGACAGTTGGCAACCGGATGGAATGTGGATAGAATGGGCTGTAAGCGTGTATATCCTATGTACTCTTTTTCGCCTGCAAGCGGAATTAATTACAGACTTTGACAGCCACTGAAAGATGGATAATTTCTTCGCTGAAATCAATGAAAATGACGGTTGTGAGACACCAGCCGGTTCAGAATGGATATCTTCCTATCGAATTTGGTGTCAAATGAATCGTCGTAGGGAGACGAATCCTAAAAACGTTAAGAAAACTAAATTCAGGAACAATCTAAGATTTTAAGAATTGATTGGAGGAGTTAAGTTAAGCGAGACGCAGCGACGCATGTCGGTCAGGTCAACCCAATTAAGTGGCTCCCTAATTTCGCTTTTGCTTTTAAGGCTTCCACCCATTTCTAAATAAAGATCACATGCCATATGATAGAACGTACTATGGTAGGAAGCGTTGTAAATTTTTGCTAGGAAATTTTTATTTTGAAAGAAGTTATCATGATGCGACGCAAAAAACGCGTTTTTGCGTCGCAAACGTCATTTGGTTGAATGTTTAGCGGCGGTACTGTACGAGTTCACAAATTTGTCTTCGTTCGATCTGTTATTTTTAATTTTTTGATTCTACATCCTGCTGCTTCGAAGTTGTTGTATTCCTAGGCTTATCCACATTATTCCAACGCTTTTTCTGTTTTTTCTATAGTACAGATGATTTCTCAAAATTCTGTTATTCCTGTTATTAATTCAATTACGCCTCCTATGGCAACCTGGCGTTGCTGAATATCTTCTAGGCTTAGAGGTATTTTGAACTTACGTGCTAGGTACGTAAGGCGTTCCATAGCGCCACAGGTGCTTCAATATAAACCATGGTCCACTTGGAATTGTTCGCATAATATTGAATGCTACTCTGTAGGGCTGTCTAGGGACATGCTCTTCGTCGGCCCTCTCCGACATACGCGCTGACATGGCTGGTTTATCTAAATTATTTAAACCGGCAGTCTATGTACCAACTTCTGACGGAGGCCTTAAATTTTGCTCAGGTGTTTTAAAAAATCACTCGCTTATTCTTGCCTTCTTATCCTTTCTTCCACACTGAGCACCTCCGATTTGCCCCTTTTTTCTCGTTTTTTAGAGTTTTTGTTGTCATTGTTTACTGTACTGATAAGTGGACGACGCTTGTTTCCATGGAAAATCCGGGATCTATCCTAGTCCGGGGGGGGGCCACATAACTAAAGAGCATTATTTGCAACAAATCCACTTGGGACTTACCGAGCGGCTCCTACGCAGCAACATTGGACCCCAAACAAGAAAAAGTCACAAAGAAAAAAACCAAAAATTACATTTGTTGCGGTTGTAAGCCGGTAAAATTGTGTGCTCACCATGTTAGATCCTGGTTATAACATGTCAGCCGGCGGTCAGCACGCGGCATGGCTGCATTCCGTCGCTCTTTGCCCGCCGGGACGGTTGTAAACCGCGGCGATTTTTCATTTTTTGTTGGTTCGTTCGTTTTTGGCTTCTTTCAGGTTCCAACTCGTTCTCTATGAGACGCTCGGTAAGTCTCAGTTCATTTTGTCACCTACCTTTTAGTTATGTGCTCCCCCGGACTAGGATTCTAGATTATATATGATTGTTCATCTGCTTTTTTCTGTTGCTTCTGTTCTTCTCTTCCCTATGTGGCGCGTTTTGTGACGTATTCGATAAATAAATAAGTAAAATGACCCAGTCTAGTCTTAATTCGAGCTCATAAAAAATAATAACGCTATTGTGGGAAAATGAAGGAGAAGAGAAATTCCGGTAGTTGAATAATGCTTGTGGGCATCTGGCTTAGTTAGATAATGGTGTTGATCTTGTACGTAGCAAAAATTAATTTCGGATTCCTTTCCAACTCCTCTCCTACGAAGAATTTCACTGAATTCATGACTAACGAACGGCAGTGTTTCCTGCTGGCGATAGGGTCCTGATACGCGAAACATATAACGATACAATGAAGAGCGTCTTGCGCTTTTCCTCACTATATTGTTGGATTACAAGCGCTGTTCCCTTGTTGAACCGATAGTAAGTTTTTCAGTTATAACTATACATGTACTGCGACATACTTAATATACATTAGAGTAGGTTTGCTTGTTAATAGATAGAAAATGATCATAACCCAAACTGCCTTGAACTGCTGTATTTGTAGATTTTTATTATTTCCTAGGTAGATATGATTGTAAATAGACTGAATTGGATGGATTCGGTTGTAGAACTGATCCCCTTTCTATCGACATTTTTCTGTAATCATAAAAATCTTATGAAAGCAACCATTTTCACTTAATACATTGACTACAATATGAACCACCTATGGCTCATAAAGGATAAAGAGATAAAGGACGGCGTTACTCAATCCTTTTTGGGATGCGCCAGCGCATTCTACTTCTACGGGATGTCGTGGAATGTGTATTTGGCCTATGAATGCGTATTTGGCCATACAATGACTTGCGGTGGCCAGCCGATGAGCAAGTGACCGCTTTATACTTCCCAGACAGGTCTTTCCACACAAGTTCGGTACTAGTCCATTGACCCCGGAGAGGAGGAAGCATTGGCTGGCTCAGATCGGAAATCCGAACCAGGGACCTGGTATCGGGTGCGCGCGACAGTCGGCGCCTCCTCCGACTGCGCTACACGCGCCCACCGATGGCTCATAACTTGGCTTATTATTATTTTTTGTTATGCTGCCGTCGGTCTTTTACATGTTTTTTTGTTCTCTAATCACCTGTGGTGAATCCCCGACATGAACAAGCAAGAAAATGCAGTTGCTTTCATAAGAGATTACAGAAAAATGTCGCTAGGAAGGAAATGTCGCTATTTACACTCATATCTACCTACTAGGAAACAAATAAAATCTACAAACGCAACAGTTTAAGGCAGTTTAATTTATGACCATTTTCTGTCTATTAATAAGCAAACCTACTCTTCAATCAAATCTGTTAAAGTCCACCCGAATACAATTGTCTTTCAACTATTAGGGTACAAATCAGATCTATTCCAATCAGTCTAAATTACAATCGCCGATCGTTTTATGAACGCCGCTTGGGTTGGACATTGAAGCAGACTTTTTCTATCACTCATATGGCTTTCCTTGCCAACGTGCTCGTATCGTCCACCTTAGCCAAGCCCTGAAGAATGAGCAATAATCAGGGATGTGCGGAATTTCCGTTTCCGTGTCCCGAATTCCGGTTTTCGGCTGTTTTAGTCCTTCCGTTCTGTTCCGTGCTTCGCTCTCTTTTAGGCTGGAAGACGGAATGGAAATGGTGACTTATCACTCATTGACTGTTTTGCAGTGCCTTCATTCTCCTCTTGACCTTAAGCGAAAGGCTGAAGAAAGAGATCAACTATGCGTCACCTTTCTTGTGATTGTGTTGCTTTCAAACCGGTTGTGCATCGTGATGTCGGAACAATGTGATAAACAAGCTGGACTCTTTTTTCTTGAAAAAAAAAACAAGAAAACTTTCCCTGAAAAGAAGTATTACCTAATACTACCTATCGCTGCCCGGAAAGCAGAAGATTCGGGTTCGAGTCCCGCCTGGCGCAAGAGTTTTGATCGCAACAAAACATCCTGTAACAACATATAGCCTCTCTACCAGCCGATCCAGGCTCAAGCAAATGTGTTCAACCGCTGTACCTAATAGTATAAAGGCCACAAAGGTTTCGTGAGTGTTTCAATCACGAATCAGATACCTTACCCGGAGCATGCTAATTTTTTTCTACCAATAATCTGACGGCTGGTCTGGAACACCAATTCTAGATCAGAGTTCTATAAGCACTCTTTAGTTGCTAACATTGCTTTCCATGGGGGACATGCTTTCCATGATCTATCCTAGCCGGAGGAGGGCATGCGGTGTCTTCCCTCTCCCCCTTCCTTTGAGATTGTCCCAGAACCTCAGCTACTGCCAGATGGTACTATGGTACCCATGCGAATTCAGATAGTGGGAGTCGTATCGTGGAATTATGAACGCAACTGTAACATTAGCGCTGCCCCTTCCAATCAGTATAGATCCAGGACATTCAATAAGACTGGCTAATTGTTATAAGTGGCGAAATCTCTGGCATCTCATTCGTCAGCTGAATTAATTGCGTTCAAAATGCTTTCTCCCTGTTTACAGAAAGGTTTTGCATAAACTTCGATTTGTTACACTAGTAGTGTTTGAAAACTCGTCATGATACCTGATACAACTACATGTAACGATTTTTGGATCTATCCTAGTCCGGTGGGGGCCACATGACTAAAAAGTATTATATTAACAAATCCACTTTAACATAGGACCCTAAACAAGAAAAAGTCACAAAGAGAAGAACGAAAAATTGCATTTGTTGCGGTTGTAAGCCGGCAAAGTTGTGTGCCCTTCTCAAGATGTTGGATCCTGGTTATAACATGTCAGCCGGCGGTCAGCACGCGGCATGACTCTATTCCGTGGTCCCCCCCCCCCCGGACTAGGATACATCCGGATTTTTTATTGTTACATGCTGGTGGGAAAGGGTTGCATGCTGCCTTGCCCGCTTCCTAAATTCGTTAATGGCAACTTAACTATTACTGCCATTGCCGTTATATGTGTACTTATGAAAAATTAAATGAAGTAATGAGTTTGAGTTATTTCCGTTTCCGCGTTTCCTACTCCGGTTTCCGCCCATTTTTGAGCTCTTCCGTTCCGTATTCCGTATTCTGTTTTTCTCGGAGAAATTTTCGCATATCCCTGGTAATAACCGAGCAAAAACCAAGCAAGTACAATAGTGAACGCTACAACTACGGACTTTCAAAAAAAAAAACTGAAAATAGTACACGAAATAAAAAGGGTGGTCCGCGAGGGACATTATGAGCTCATAGCACGCAATAGAAACGCGTGCGCATTCCACGAGTCTTTCTGCCTCAAGACGCAATTGTCGTCAATGTGTTAAAGATGTGTCTCACGCTTTTTGCCTGCTTTGCGGCTTGAACAACGCTTTGTAAGAATTGCTTTTTTTCGAACGGAGTTCGACGTCCCAAAACTTTTTTCAAATGAACAAGCAACACGGCTTTTTGAAACACGAGTTCAAGACTTTGTTTGGCGTAATCCTCAATCTGTGCGGGAGCCAAATTTCAAGGTTAACATAACAGTAGGCTAAATATTAGGTTGTTGCAGAAGTTCTCGCCATTTTCAAGACACCACATTTTTTTAGTTTTACAAAAAAAGCGGAACACGTCAGGAAACAAAGTAGCCGCCATGTTCTATCACTCTTCTCCAACTTTCAGGCAGACTGCCGATCCCTCAATCTAAAGGTTTTGTACTATTTACACTGATTCCTGATGGGCACGCATTAACAAGACGAGGAAAATCTGTTCGTTCGATTTCGACATTGCTTTTTAGCCGAAATTCCTATCAGCCTAATGGCGCCAGACGCGCTTGCCTATAATCTGAAACCGTTCTTGTACTATTTACTCCTTTAGATTCTCCTCGCTTTCTCGCTTTGTTAATCGTTGCCCATCCGGGGTCTTTTGGTCTGTGCTACGACAGAGTCATGCTGTTGAGTGGTTTATCCGATGAATCTGAATCGTCTTCATCGTTTAATGTTATCGCTGTATTAGAAGCTATATTAGCAAACGATTCGGGTTAGAACCTTCCTAGGAACAGCTTTAGTCGCGACAAAGCGTTGTTCTAAGAAAGGGAAGGAGAAAAAAATATTTATTATATTATCTTATTAAATTTATTTTATTTCTTATAATATTATATTGTAATTCTATGTTATTTCTATTTTATTTTATTCGTATTATTCTATTAAATATTATCCATATTTTATTTATTTTGTTTATGAAGAAACCTCAGGAAATGGAGTTTTCTAGACTTTTTGGCTTATTATCCTTGTGCCTAACATCTCTGCGTTGACTGTTAAAAATGACTGTGCAGTTGTTCAAGGTTGCTCTTCAATTCGCGTCTGACTTGACTGCCGCAAATAGAATTCGTAAACTATCCACGCGAATGTGCCCCAAATAAACTTCCGACGTATTCGCGCCTCCAGCTTCCTGGAAACGGAGGTAGAGCCTTTGTTCTCGTCGCCCTGTGGCCAAGTCAGGAGGTCTTTGCTCTTCGTTCTGCGTTACGCCTCGACAGCCACGCATTTGGAAGTAGCCGTACTAGCCTTTGACCCACTTTACACCTAACTAACCTAACCTTTCCTTTTTCTCTAGGCTGGTTTGGGCACGTACGACTAAGAATCTGTCTTCGATTTCCCAACGTTTCCTTGTGTGCTAAAGGCACACTATGATTAATTAAATAACTAATTAAAACTGGCGCGCCTCGTACAAAATAACATTAAAACCACTTGCATATACGACTTTAGACGTTAAAATACGAAAACAGAAAGCGAGAAGCATGCCTGTTTAAAGCAATCAGTAAGCAGTTGCACTAGCAAAAACAATACTGGAAGACGGAAAGGACTTTTGCGAAAGGAACTAAAAAGCTGAGTTTTCAAATAAAATTTCTTAAAAGGTGATAATCGTGTCTCGTTCTCAACTGACATGCTATCGGAGAGATGTTATAACATTGTGGTTCGTCCGAAGAGATGTAGGCAAAAAATGAATGGAGTCGTCATCGTACATAGGTGCTTAATGCTCTACAAGATTAATCTTTCTTAACATTTTCAGGGTCCGATAATCACTGTAAGCAAATACATATTCATCTTTAAAGGAAGTGTTCATTCACTTTTGGGCCTATTATCAGTTTTGTTGCTTTCATTGTTCCATCACGGCTCTCATCTTTTTGTCAAGGCAAGACCTATGAAGTTGTTGTCTATTAGTGGAAAAGAGCACTACAGTGTTCAACTTTCGTAGGATTAAGGATATCTGCAGAATTGTGAAGAATTAAGATTTAAATTAAATTAAGAATAATAATTTAAAAATCGAATACATGAAAGTCATTTCAATTTGAAAGAATTCGCTGTGATTTCAAAGATCTAACGATAGCCTGGAAGAGCGCCCAATTTGAGTTGAAGAGTGTCCAATTCAACGTGAAAATGGTATATATAAAAACTACTGAGATCCAACACTTCATTCACGACCAAATTGCCATACATTAAGTCCTTTACTCCTCCCCCCTTCCTTCCCATGAGGTCGAGGTCTGTGAAACTCCTGTTTCTGTTGAGCACGTCAGAATGATATATGTAGGGTTGTTATTTTAGACGAGAAGAAGGGCTTACGGCCGGAAGCGTTGTCAATGAATATTGGAATATTTAATAATTCTAGTTTCAAAATTAAGAAGATTATGAAACTATATAATTTGATGCTTTCCCGAATTAGAGGTGCTATAATGAAAACTGCTTTTAGAAAAACAACAGTTCATACTGCTTTGTGTCCTGGGAAACCTGGGATACGGAGCTTTTGCTCCCTATACATATAGCCATTCGGAGAGATAGGATCTAACATTTTTGATTTTTGGCTGGAAGATTTTCTTAGCTCTTCTTTCGTAAGATTTCCAGCATTGCAAACCACGAATGGTGCCTTCAGTAATCAGTAGATATCGCCGCTTTTCACTTTGTTGGCCGGGAAAATAGGTAAGTCTATAAAAAAAGAATAAAGGATAAAGGACGGCGTTACTCAATCCGTTTTAGGATGCGCCACGCATTCTGCTTCTACGGGATGTCGTAGAGGCGACTTGAATGCGTATTTGGCCATGCAATGACTTGCGGTGGCCAGCCGATGAACGAGTCAGCGTTCTATCTTTCCCAGACAAGTCTGGTACCAATTCACCGACCCTGGAGGAATGGAAGGCTTGGTTGGCCTGGGCAGGAAATCCAAACCAGGAAACTGGTATCGAGTGCACGCGACAGCCGGCGCCTCCTCCGACTGCGCTACACGATAGATAAGTCTATAAGTTGTTTAAAAAAAAGTCGTCGAGGTTGGGTAGGTCTCAACTTTTAATGCTACTCGCTACACATTTCTGTTATTATTTACTTAAACAGCGTCGTCAGCATTTGGTGGGCGAGACTCGAGTGCTGCTTGCTTTGAAGGCCTCCGCACTTATTCAAAGAGTTGCCATTTGGGGTATTTCTAGAATTAAAGCGCATGGCACAGTCAGCCTAGTGAATGGTACCACACTTCTCTGAGAAGGGAACAGCACTTACTTGTCCATCGTCTGACGAGCGCAAGCCGTTACTTGGCCAAATGTGCACTCAGCTTGCCCCTGGCATCCCACAGATTTAGAATGTGTGGCACAGTCCCAAAAGGATTTAGTAACTCTGTCTTTCATCCTTTCTCCATACTCTATTTTTAGAATCAGGTCCCCATCTTGAATTGTTTTGGAACAAGTTCCTATTCTGTTTGTCTCCCATCGAGGCTATCCAACGTCGGAATAGATGTTCGTCGCTTGCAGATGAAGTTCTGGCCACTTCCTCTTCGGCGCCATAGGTTTCATTATTTCATAGGATATCCGTTATTGCACCAATGCGCCCAATTGAACGAAGTGGAACCTCGTCAGCAGCCGTTTCCGGACCAGGAAGTGATAGAAAATTCCAGCTTCTAGACGCTTGCTGAGTCGAGGGTGGGGGTGCGAGGATCGGACTGGATGGCACGAATGTCTCTCCTTTGCTGTGCCGTTTATTGTGATAATTCCATTCCACGCAAAAAAGAACGGGACATCAGTTTCACCATGCTTTTCTATTCTGTTGGCGTGACGTCCAGGAACGCTAACAACATATGTCTGTTTGGAAAAGAAGCACCTTAATTGCATTACACTTTCCGTTCGTAACAATATTGTTTAAATTTGCTTTCTGCCATGTCACAGAAGTTCAACGGAAGGGTTTGTTCGCTTCGATATTCGGCCCGCATACACATTCTGAAGGAAATTTGAAAGAAGGCAGGTAGCCGATTTCGCAGAGTTGCGAAGAACTAAACACATTTCATTTCCTAACAACGTCATTGTCGTTTTCCTAAATTTTGAGTGAAACCATAAAGAATGGAAATTGACTAAGTGCACAGATATCTGAGAACTGAGATAACTATTAGGGTGCCCCATAATTTTCTGGGTATCATACCATTTTTATTAAAATTTATTACAACAACATATCTATCTAATATCTAATCATATCATATCATCATATCTATCTAATATCTAATGACAAGGACTTAATGACATGACTTTTCTCACGATTGGGCTGAGAGTTAATTGCATTCTCCCAGAAAGAAGGTGGCCTGCTGCTAATCCATTCGTCGATGGCGCACTGAACTTCTTGACGTTGCGAGCATCGTTTGTTCATGAAAAAGTGAGCAAACTTCTGAATGCTGCATAGTCACAACGGCTGATATCTGGTGAATACGCAGGCTGTGCCACAATTTCGATAAGCTCCTTCCCCGTCGTCTCCTGCGCTCTTTCGCTCGTTGAGGTCGTGCATTATCCATTAACACACGAATACATAGTACAGAATCTTGGCACTTTTCAAGCAGCCTACGCTTCATTTCCAGCACATACATAATCAATGAGCAAGTCTGCTGTAATCGTCTGTCCATCCGGTAAAGGCGAGTACATAGTGCACGACCCCGGTCCGTTGGTCTTCCAGTATGCTTCTTATCGATAATGCTGTATATTCCCTTCCGGAAATGATTGAACCAATTTTCACACGTGCGGCGGGTTTTCACACAGGTGTCTGGACCTAACAAAGCAACGATAGCTTTGTGAGAAGCGTACGCAGACAGTCCAGAACAAAAGTGATGAAGAAGCAAATCGCGATTTCGGCGGTGGGCCAATAGAGGTAATCGATATGCTATTTCGAAATACATATATTCGAATCGCCTTGTTGTGCCAAGAGAACATCCCGTTTGAATCTTGTATAAAGAAGTTGTAACGCGCCAAACACTCATGGTACAAATAGATCAGGAATTTATGGGACACCCTAATACTTTCAAAGTTTAGAGCAGAATTCTCCAGGTGGTTAGTCGTTTCCGAGGTTTTCAAACACGTGGGGAACAAATTCTTCATGCATCCCACCGCTAGATGGACTTGGCCTACATTTCCCTATCCGTTGTTCTTTAAGCTTTCACCTAGTCGATTTTGTTTCTGCACTTTCCTTACAGGGTCAGTGAGCTTGGTCTGGAAGTTCTGAAAATGACTTACATATATGGTATTCTAGAGCGTGGAACGAGCATCACAGAATTTGATTTTATTTTCATTAGCTGTCTTTGGTCGGTCCAAAAAAATGGCAAAAAAATTATCACTTCAGTGCGGGCTGATAAGACAAAAGTGACCCACCCATTTCTTGGCGTTCTTCTGTAAGGTTTGGTGTTATTGTGATACATGTCAAGTCCATCTGTCGAAGGGTTACCTGCGAGGGTCTACAAACCCTCTTTATTGTATGCTAGCATAGGGCTTTTAAAATCAACGAAGCGAACCCTTCAAAATCGAAAAGAAGAGCTTCTCAAACGTCACGCTAGAAACTTCCAAAAAAGGTTTAAATAATTTTTTGCTTAAGGAATAAGGAATGCTTAAGGAAAAATAGTATAACATCATTGAAGCCTTAATTCGCTTCATAATAAGTGAAAGCATTGTTTAAAATTTTGTAAAGATCAATTTTCTGAAAAAATTGTTTAAAACTTGTTTTAAAGAGTATGAAGTTGCCATTTTTTAGTGCCAAAAGAGATTGCGCCATGCCCCTTCCAAGACGTCGCGATTTTCAATCGATTGATAGCAGAATTTCTGTTTGCATGGAGTTTCACGCCTATAAACTGTACAACAAAACAAATTGTAAAGAACACACATATCCTCATTAAGATGCTTCATGGGAGCAGCATTTACACTATCACTCAAATAAAAATCGCGACGAGCTTTTCGAGTGCATAGCGCGATCTGATCTTTTAATGCGCTATGATAGCTTCTTTGGTATGCTTTAGGACGTGTTTTAATTTTTTCAAAAAGTAAAAATTAATAGATTTATTATACTTTTTGGGACAGGTAAGCAAAAAATTTCAAATAAAGGTAAACCAAATTGTCCTTGAAAAAATATCAGGTTGTTGAGTCTGTAATTTGACTTACTGGTAAGTCATTTCGAGTTGGAAGAGCTAGCTTTGATTTCAAAAGTCTTAAAGCTAGCTCAGGAGAGTGTTCATGTTGATTTGAAAAATGTCCAGTTCGACGTGAAAATTGTATGTTATAATACAATGACGTAGAGTTGCCCTTCGTTCCGTTCTCCCACTAGTTTTTGGAAGTATTTTAGATTGAAGTAAACCTTGCACCAGTATTATCTTTAACTTCGCTTGACGCTGTGGAACTCAGGTTCCGAAGAAAGTGGTTGCGCTGGAAGGTCCATCACGTGAAGTGTGCTTAACGATCTAGATCCTGTAACCTCTTCCGAGCTTACGGCTAGTGTAATCCTACTGTATCACCCGTATCACCTGTCGTCCCGTTGATCATCGACTTGCTCGAGCGGGCGCCAGCAGCGTCTCCATTCGTCCCTGTCGCGTGCCAGAGTGATCCAATGGATCCTCGCTCAAGGGACACGAAGAGCGTCATATCGGTCGTTCAGGGCTTTCACGAAGAAGTTCGACCAACGCGTTGGTGGGCGTCCTGGTGTTCCCTTGACATCCCGCGGAATCCAATCGGCAACGGCTCTCGTCCAGCGAGTGTCTGCGAAGCGCATTACGTGGCCGGCCCACCTAATTTTCGACAACTTGGCCTGTAATCCTACTAGCTTGAGATTTTGGAGACGACTGTTTGGTAGGTTTGCTTCAAGAACAATCCAATTTGTTTAAAAGTGCTGAGAATAATGAAAAATGTTTAAAAAATCTTGACATTAAAAATGGAAATAATAAATGCGGTTGTAAATTCGTTAGAAGGCACAAAATACACACTCTTTTGTAGGATCAACGAGCACCCATTAAAACCACCACGCAATCTTTTTTAATTATGAATCACTTTGATGTGCATCAAAGATTACTCTGACGACAAATTCTTTAATATCGGAAAGGCTTCGATTACCTCATTCAAGCAATAATGACGGATTAACGGAAAAAGGCTTCTTTTTATCCTCATCTGTCATGCTTTCACATTATGTATGCAAGTCTATCAGCTAGAGGCTTGGCGGAATTCAATATTAGATTCCTCCGCCCCTATAAATAGCGTCCGTGGCTACGAAAAATGCGCTGCTCGAAATGTTATTGTGTGGTCATCGCTTCTCTTCAGTGTGAAGAGGTTCTTCGATTGTTCCGTCTTCGAACGCTGCGATGCAGTTTTTTCGCTCGCTTATATCCATCACCTCATCTTCCGGCATCCGGTACCTTTTTAATAGCACTTAGAGGGTTCATTCAATTACTAAACGGTTATGTGTACATGTAGGGCGTGTGTAGCGCAGTCGGAGGAGGCGCAGGCTGTCGTCTGCACCCGATACCAGGTACCTGGTTCGGATTTCCCGCCCATGCCAACCAAGCCTTCCATCCCTCCGGGGTCGGTGAATTGGTACCACACATGTCTGGGAAGAAAAGAGCGCTGACTTGTTCATCGGCTGCCCACCGCAAGTCATTGTATGGCCAAATACGCAGTCAACACGCCTCCACGACATCCCGTAGAAGTAGAATGCGTGGCGCATCGCAAAGAGGATTGAATAACGCCGTCTTTTATCCTTTTTTATCCTTTATGTGTACATCCCATGTCTGTTTGTTCAAGGTTTTCAAAATCTTATTGATCGCTGAATCTTGCATTGAATTTGATAGTGACCTGCTATTTTAGTTTGATTATAGGTGATGGTTACCCGTTTTTCGTGGGAACTACGGTTAGCCTCACCTTTTCGTCACATTATCACTTTCATTTTGACTTCCGCGTGTGACTGCGTCACAGATCGCTAAGTCACCTGTATCACCTGTCGTCCCGTTGATCATCGACTTGCTCGAGCGGGCGCCAGCAGCGTCTCCATTCGTCCCTGTCGCGTGCCAGAGTGGTCCAATGGATCCTCCTCGCTCGAGGGACACGAAGAGCGTCATATCGGTCGTTCAGGGCTTTCACGAAGAAGTCCGACCAACGCGTTGGTGGGCGTCCTGGTGTTCTTTTGACATCCCGCGGAATCCAATCTGTGACGGCTCTCGTCCAGCGGGTGTCTGCGAATCGCATTACGTGGCCGGCCCACCTAATTTTCGACGACTTGGCCCATGCGACAGCGTCTCTGATCTTCGAACGTCGGCGAAGCTCGGAACTCCGGAGGCCTTCTCTCACTTGCGTGAGTCGTGTCACTCCGAGCATCGTCCTCTCGATTCCACGCTGCGCGACGCTGATCGCGTGTTCATCCTGCTTTCGTATAGCCCAGGTCTCTGAGGCGTATGTTAGGGCAGGAAGAACAGTGGAGTCGAATAGGTGGGCACGGAGTCGAACGTTCTTCGTTTTCTTCACGACTTCTTCGACGCTCTTGAAAGCTCCCCAAGCCGCTCGTTTCCTTCTGCTCAGCTCTGGTGCTAGGTCGTTGGTCATGTTGACTTCGCGACCCAGATACACATAGCTGGAGCATTCGGAGATGTTCGTTCCGTTGAGCGAGAATGGGGCATCAGAAACCCATCCGTTCTTCATGAACATCGTCTTGGTAAGATTCAGCTGCAGTCCAACGCTTCCACAAACACGATCGAAGTCGGCCAGCATTCGTTCCGCCTGACTGATGCTCGGGGTTATGAGCACGATGTCGTCAGCGAAGCGAAGATGGTGCAGTTGCCGGCCGTCGACCTTCACTCCCATGTCTTCCCATTCTAGTTCGCGCATGACGTTTTCGAGGGTGGCGCTGAAGAGCTTCGGGGATATGGTATCCCCTTGTCGAACCCCTCTCTTCACGTCAATGACGACGTCGTTGTAGAATGGTGAAATCTTGGTCGTGAATCCACTGTACAACTCTCGAAGAACTCTGATGTACTGAGTAGGAACGCCCTGGGTGAGCAGGGCTTCCATGACCGCTTCAGTCTCGACGGAGTCGAATGCCTTCTTCAGGTCAATGAACGTAAGGCACAGCGGCAGCTTGTACTCTCGCGACACTTCGATGAGCTTCGTAATGGTGTGTATGTGGTCGATCGTGCTGAATCCTCTCCGAAATCCTGCTTGTTCGCATGGCTGTCCTTCGTCCAGCGTTCTACTAATCCTATTCAGGATGACTCGAGTGAACAGCTTGTAGACTACGGACAACAGGCAGATCGGGCGATAGTTGCCAATGTCGTGCACGTCTCCCTTCTTGTACAGCAAAACGGTCTTGCTGGTCTTCCACTGAGATGGAACCTTGCATTCGGACAGGTAGCGTGTGAAGAGCCGCGCCAGGGTGTTGATGAGCGCTGGCGGGAGGTTCTTCAGGTGTTCAGCTCTGATCCTGTCAGAACCGGGTGCTGTACGTTTCTTCACCGACGAGATGGCGTGTCGGATCTCGGAAGGGAGAACAGAGGGAACGACGTATCCATCCTGCGGAAGATGGCATGGGGGCAGGTGGACGTGGCTATCGAAGAGATCGGAGTAGAAGTCGTGGATGACTTTCTCCATGGTCCTTCTGGAAGAGGTGATGGTTCCGTCAGGACGTCGGAGAGCGGTCATCTTGGTCTTGAAGTTGGCGAAGTTCCGGCGGGCATTGCGAATGCTCAGCCCTGCCTCTGCTGCTTCAGCCAACAAATCGCTAAGTAAATAAATAAATAAATAAAGAGATGAGCTGGCTAATCCGAGCGACGAATTCGTCGTCCGTCTACAAATTGAGAAGTCGCCTTCTTGGACACCACAAGGGCGCTCACTCCACCGTTCTCCTCGTCCATTTATGGTTACAATTATAGATTAGATTCTATTGGACAATACGCTAGTTGACTTCGTCCTCCTCGTCCTTTTGCTCCCACCATCATTATTATTCCAAGTTTCCAAAAGTTGAAACAAAACTACCTTTTAAAATAAGCTCGTTTTCTCCCACTTCCATGTTAGATTTACGTTCAGAAGGAAAAGTGTAGGGTACTCAGCAAGGTAAGGGACATATGAAGTCGGCCTATATACAAGTTTTCCGTGAAGAAGTTCATCTATCAAGGAGAGAGCGATTTCTTCCGGTATTCTCCAGACCAGACTACGGTAGTTGCGCATTAATTATTCTCGACTAGATGATCATTTTTCAAGTGTCGCCGTCGTGCATCTATAGTTTATGCCCTTTTTCTTTCTATATTATATGCAACTACCATTCATCATCATCATTTTCGTAAGCGTTTCTCCCACCTGGTGGCGGGGTCTGTTCTGGTGTGGTGACGCCAATTCTCCCGATCAAACGCTTGACCAGATGCACACCAGCTATCTTCAAGTCCAAGTGCAGCGTATCTAGCCAACTTTGCTTCAGTCGTCTTTTGGGCCGCTTAGCCTGGAACCCAGAAGACGTCTCTGGCACGTCTTCTGAGTCCCAGGCTTTCCAGAGACTTCAATGTTAAGGCCAACTTTATGGGCGGTGTCCTTGTTGGCGCGAAGGTTGTGACAGTACCAATGTAGACGAGCTTCGAGCAATTTGTCGGCTATCGAGCGCACACTGAACTTCTCCCGAATGGAATCGTTTTGGACGCGGTCCATGCGCCTAGTTCCGGCCCTCCACCGTAGCACCTTCGTTTCCATTAGAATGAGGCGGCTGTCAAGTTCCTTAGTCACGATCCAGCACTCAGCACCGTACGTCACTACTGGGCGGACGACTATGAATATAGCATTAATTGTGAGAAATGGCTACATGAGTTTGACCATTTCACGATAAGATTTTGAATTTTTTAATATTTATTCTTAAATTTTTCTTGTACTTTATATATACACTAGTGCTCCGTCTCCTCTCGTCTGTCGGCGTGCCTCGCACTTGCGCGCTTCGCGCGATGTTGCAGTCTAACTAAGCTAAGGACAATCACATCAATCTAGCTGCTCTACTTGTACAGCTCCTTTCTCCACCTAGGAGTACAAAAGGCTCGCAGTACGTACTGCATATAGTAGTATAGGGCGATCTATTGGTTCCTCACTACTGGTTCTCCCTTAGTGAAACGGTCTCCCATTACTGGTACTTGTCCCTTCAATGATCCACCTTTAGCGGGCAACGTCTTCGGCACACCTTCTGATTCCCCAGGCACATTGGACGACGTCTTCATCACGTCTACCTGAATTTACAAACACGTTGAGCGACATCTCTGGCACGTCTCCTGACTCCCAGGCACGTCATGCGACGTATTCCGCACGTCTTCTGAATCCCCTAGCACATAGAAGACGTCTAGGTACTTTGCGCTATTTTTGCGCCCCGTAATTTGATCTGTATCATTTGATGGTGATTGATACTTTAAAAACGAAACTCAGATTCGTGTTCAGCGACCTAGACTACCCCATGTGTTAAGTTTCGGACCGCCCGGACGACATTCACAAAAAGTCGATAGTTTGATCAATATCGATTGACGGCAATCGATACGTTAAAATCAAACCTTAGATTCGTGTTAAGCGACCGCGATTACCCCAGGGCTGAAGTTTCCAGGCAGATTAGAAGACGTCTGGGTATTTTCCGCTATTTTCCCGCATCGTAATTTGGTCAATATCGATTGATGGCGATCGATGCTTAAAAAACGAACTTCAGATTCGTGTTTTCCCCCATTTGCTCCCCCCATATTTTCCCCTCGAATTTTCCCCAGTTATAAAATAGTTATCGATAGCATGACTCATCGGTTAACGCGTCATTATGGAGTATGATATTTATATATTTTCATATTATTTTGTATGCTGAGTGTACTTTTCATTTTTATTTTAATATTTTCGATTTTTTAAAATTTCCAAAGTTTTTTGGCTCGGCAGAAGGACAACGTTGGAAGTTACTGAGTTGTTTTCCGTTTCCAACTTTTAAGATCTATAATTAGATAAAACGTTTGTTCGCGAATGTTCCGAAGATAGACTTTTTGATTAAGACGCATCCAATAAAGGAATACATTCCTTTTTAAAGCGGATTACACAGTGCGTTTATTTCGTGGTAGGTCTCGCTGCGAAAGCGGGCTGAAGATGGTTTGTGCTTGTCAGCCCACCTAAAACACTGCCTGAAATAGTAGAAAACCGGTGATTTCAATGGAACTTGAATAGTGCTCTCGAATTTGTTTGCGTTTTTTCTTTCACAACAAAATTGTGAATAGTAACCATTGCTCAGATGATCTGCCTTGCGAATACACTCGTATGTACATATTTTCATTGTTTCGCATATTCTGCCTATGCCTAAAACGGTTTGCCTCGCTATTCGTATACAACCGTTTCTGCTTAGAATTCTCAGCTCTCTGCTAACCACTTCTATTTCAGACTGCGTCTCGTTCCTGTATACTGCCAAGACTTCGGCGTATTCCTATTCCTAATGGGCAACCGCAGTCTAGCCCACATTCTTAGGCAGGCAATAATAGATGAACTTGATTTCATTTCTGAGAAGAGATCACACATCTGACCACACCCTGCACGGTTCCTGATCGACTACTGCCTAGGTGTCAAACACATTACGTTACTCGCAGAATTATCTTCGTAATAATACACCGGCGATAGGCTTTCTCATCAATTTAGTGTTCTCAGCACGTTCACATTCATTCATCGTGTGGCGCAATCGTCAGAAAGTTGATTCTTCTCGCTGTTCTACACCGCCTATCGTTTGCTCTGTGATGATAAGGGAACATATATTCTGTTGAACCCATAGAGACCCCGAAGGACGACCTCAAACCTTAGCAGCTAATCCTATTTTTGAAAACCTATAAAGCAACTGCGGGCGCGTGTAGCGCAGTCGGAGGAGGCGCCGATTGTCGATGCACCCGATACCAGGTTCCTGGTTCGGATTTACCGCCCAGGCCAACCAAGCCTTTCATCCCTCCGAAGTCGGTGAATTGGTACCAGACTTGTCTGGGAAGGGTAGATCGCTGACTTGTTCATCGGCTGGCCACCGCAAGTCATTGTATTGCCCAGTACGCATTCAGATCACCTCCACTATATCCCGTAGAAGTAGAATGCGTGGCGCATCCCAAAAGAGATTGAACAACGTCGTCTTTTATCCTTTTTATCCTTTATAAAGCAACTGCATTGTTCAACTTCTTTTTGGCATGCGCCGCACTCTGCTTCTACTCGATGTCGTGGATGCATCTTGAGTGCATCTTCGGCCTTACAATGACTTCCTTTGGCCAACCGATGAGCAAGTCAATGTTTCATCGCTCTCAACCAAGTCTGTTGCCATTTAAACGACCCCGAAGAAAAGGCTTAGTTGTCCTGAGCGGGCAATCTTAACGAAGAACCTGAAGTGGGGTGCACGCGACGGCAGGTACCTCTTCTGACTGTGCTACTATGACCCACTGGTGCATTGCCACCACTTTCCGTCAGCTAACACAATGTGCTGCAGAAATGTTTTTGAAGTGCAGCCTAGGTTATTAAGGCCTAGAGGCGTTCCTTCCTTATCTCTTGCACAACTCTACTGACGTCTACGAATCGCCTCCTCTTCTGTTTTTTCCCTCTGTGTCTTAACTTGTGGGCGATGTCCTTTTCTTTAGAGGTGCGCTCATAAGTGCAAATTGCCTTGTTCATTTTTTGGAGACATGATTTGAAAGTATGAGAGACGGCAAGTTTGTAGTTCGTCTTTCGAGATTACTACCCTCAAAGAAATGATAAACTTGCAAATTGCAGATCCGTAGCAATATCCTGTGACGTCCGCAGGCTTAGTTGTTATTGCATCCACTTCCTCATTACGTCTTGAACAAATATAGTGGGTACGCAGATGCACACACGGATGAGTCGCCGACTACCACCTGCTTTCTGAATCAGTGTTCAAAATTCGCACCCAGGCCCACGGGTTCTACCTCACTTAAGTACTTTAGTAGATGCCTAACCAGAGAAGAGTCTTAGGTGTATGTCTGAATTAGGGAAATGGATAGTACTGCGAGAATCTCCATCAGTGGAAAAACATACAGTGGAAAAACATGTCTCGTTTTTGCTGAGTCCTTGAACCCAAAGAGGTACGGGCCCTCGAATATGTGGACCCAGACGACGCCTCAAAACAGCAAGTTGTTCAGGAAACCCACTTCCTTTTCAGTTCCGTTCAGAATTTGAATTGTTCGCGTGAAGTGCAGCTGAGTGGGTGCGAAGGGGCTCAGCCGTTCGTCGACGTCTTTTCCATGTGCAGCGTTTCGAGCGCCTTTGTTGAATGCTAATCAGTGAACCTAACGTCATTTTCCTTCGTTCATCATTAAGGCTCGTAAATAGTAATTTAGTTTCTAGAGCAGAACAACGCACTCGAGCGCTCTGATCGTGGTCACATCGGTTTCTAGATCATTCCAGTGTGTGAACTAGGTGCAACTTCATTTTATTAAACTATAAAAGACAAATGAGTTCATTACTCCCTTGATCCTTAGTTGGGATGCGGTTTGGGATGTCTAGTTTCTACTTGTACGGGATATCGTGATGAAAATTTGAATAAGTATTTGGCCTATACCATGACTTGCGCTGGCCACCAGTGGATGGACAAAATGCATTACCCTTCCCAGATAGGATTCGAGCCTGGAACCTCGAGTCGATGTCAGGTTTGTGTCGGCCTCTCCAGAATGCGCTACCACGTGCGCGACTCTTTTAAAAAAGAACTTAATCCAAATGGGTGGACAAATGGGATGGAGGCTAAAGGTCGGTGTTATTCAATATTCTCTTACTTCCCATATTCATATATTTCTTCCTTTTTACTTCCTTTTCTGCTTTTTATACCATTAGGCATTTGATATGCGTCTAAAACCCATGTAGGACTTGCTATGCTGTTCCTTAGAGATGTGTGCGCTTTATTTCACCCTCAGAAACTGCACTACAATTCATATAGGACGCTGCTCGGGCACGGAGCCTTTCTGTTCGATTCCGCCATGAAGCCATCACAGTTTGCTTTTTACCTGAAAGCCTTGTAGAACATACTTTCTGTCCTGTGGATTACCGAACTATAATAGTTACTTTCCTTTAGGTCGTGTTCTTCTGAAACACCTTCCACTTCTTGTATAAGGTTGAATCCTTTCCAAAATGAGTTGAAAGCCTATTACAGACTTAAATTTCGACATTTCTTCAAGTCCTTTGAAAAGTTCTTTGAGACAGAACCTCAGAAAGAAGGAAACTCATTTTTATCCAGTCTTTTTGATAGAGAAACGCCATATCAATTCCGAAAACATACCTTTCTAAAGTTGCGCTAAGCTTTTCCGGACGTTTAACTCGGAAACGGCAGAAATTACCTAGACTTTTCTAAGGCTGTTCGAAAACTGTAGTAGCAGCGCACAGCCATGAATCGCTAGGGTGGTGCTCGACCAGTAGTCAGTCCTTCGTAGTTAGGAGCTTCGTCGACGTTCTAGGACAAGAGGCGTTGTCACATGTGCTAAAACGTAAAATAGGTGGGTCAACCACGTGGTCGTTTCGCAGACAGCCGCTGAACGTCGAAGAAACCCCATCGTATTATCCAATGTCGGGCTTCTTAGCGATTCCTCTGAATGAAGGTTTTATCGCTTCTAGAGAGGATCATCATTTTCATTAGAGTCTGTCCCGCTTGGCAGCAGCGTCCGCTCTTCTTGTGTGGCGCCGTCAATTCTTCCGATCAAATGCTTGATTAGGATGCACACCGGCTCTCTTCAAGTCCATGTGCAAGATATCTAGCCTACGTCTCTTCAGGCGTTCCCTGGGCCGCTTTCCAGGAACCTCAAGGTTCAGGCCTATCTTCCGGACGCTGTCGTCATTAGCGCGAAGGACGTGGCCATACCATCGAAGACGAGCTTCGCGCAGCTTCTCTGCTATCGGGCGATAGCGAACCTCTGTCGATGGTGTCGTTGCCAACGCGGTCCAAGCGCGTTACACCAGCTGTCCATCGTAGCATTTTCATCTCCATTACACTGAGGCGGCTTTCAATTTCCTTCGTAAGGGGCCAGCACTGAGCACCGTACTTCGCTACTGGGCGGGCGACTGTCCTATCCACCTTTGATTTGAGGTGCTCAGGTATTGCCCTGTCACAAAGCACCCCAGTCAACGAACGCCATTTGGACCAGGCTGCACTCACACGCGCATTCACCTCCAGCTTTAGGCTGCCATCGGACGTGACTGTTGATCCGAGGTAATTGAAAGATGTAACCTTAAACTGTAACTTATAACTTTTGTAATAAAGATGTAACAGATAGTGGAGGATCTAATGGGCAATTCTGGGAGATAACGGAAGGGAAACAAACGTTGCTGGGTCATTTTCCACCAAGAAACGAAAATTTCGGGAGCAGTTTCCGTTTCAATTTTCTTCTTCTCCCATTTTGTTACCGCATCATTCCTTCTTCTTCCGTAGTGTATTTGTGTAGTGGACAAAACAAATTTCAATGATGGAGAAATTGGAAAAATCGTTGTGAAAGAGCTGCTTGTGTCTGGCTTACCAGTGGTCTAGATATGAAGAACCTTTAGTCGTTACAGTTAGTAATAAGGAGTGCTTCCTGTACTGCAATGTATTTTTACATATTTCCTCTTGTTGCGAGTTCGTTTTGTTTCCAAACCTGCAACCTTCATAAATTCTATGTGTTCTTTTAGCGCAGTACTGTTGGCTATAAATAAACGGCACTGTGGGGTCGAGCAATGGCAAAGGGAAGTCGAGCTAATTTTGCCGGACAGTCATTAGTGCGAGTGGGGAGATCCGAGGAGATTAATCGAGAGCAGGCGACCACATTCATCGTCGCTCTTCCTATTAATCACTGTAAGCACTGAGTGTAATAGATACATTGGCGGACGGCCCACATCAGCTCTTGTCTCCATCAGTCAAATGGTAAGGTCTATTCTTTTTTGGAGATTAGCAGTTGACATACTGCTATTCTGAACAAATGCCTCGTTTTGGCAGTTATAGATTGCAAAGTAAATTGACGAAGGCCTTCCAGCGTGAAGATTAATAAAATTTAATATGCATTAACAGGTGTATACAAGTGCTAAATGGTGATAAAAAATGGCGTCGATCAATCGCTTTTGGAATGCGCCTTGCATACTACTTTTACGGGATGTCGTGGAGGCGATTTGGAGGCGTATTTCGCTCGAAGCGCAAAAACTTGAGCAATTTAGAAAAAAGGATGAATGTATTTTTTCTTGAAAATTGTGCTGCGCTACTGCTATTAGAGGTCAGGCATCACATAGCCATCCGAAAAACAGTAGCAGCTATCCTCCAGCCGGCTACCAGTACAAGAATATATTATACTAATCCGCTTGTTTACTTCAGCAACACATGATATACTGTCAACACCGAGCCCATTAATCGAACAGCGCCGACTGCTTTCCCCTGGGTTCCCACTGGCCGTACGTCGAACCGTTGGAGAGTTCACCGGGTTTTCAGAAGATTTTCTGTCTTTTCTTCTTTCTTTCTTTGTTTTGCCAAGGGTTTTTCTTGTCTACAGCTAGAGTGGTGTAGCGTGATCGTCGCTCATCTACATCCGAATCGGCATTGGGCTCTACAGATAGCTCCCAAAGTCTTCTACTCAACGGTAACTAATGACATAGCAAGGATTGCAGATGACATTCTCAAATCGTTGTGCAGACTATCCTTCATCATCTAACGGCCGTAGAGCATCCCGGTAATGTGCAAACTGTGGCAGCATAAATGAGTTTTCTGAGCTGCACACATTCCGATGCCCTCAGGAAACATTCCCTTCGTGGAGAGAGAGGGTTTTTCCTCCTTTTTGCCCGCAGCAGTTTTGCACAAAGGGCATCGACGGCTCAGTGGGGATTGCGTCGCCTCACACAACCCCTTCAATCAGCTTTGCAATTTTAGCGGTTTGAAGAGTAGCTTATTGTTTTTATTGTTAAGCTGGGCGCGTGTAGCACAGTCGGAAGAGGTGACGGCTGTAGATACTCAACCGATACCAGGTTCCTGGTACTGCTACCAGACTTGCCTGGGAAGGATAAAGCGCTGATTTGTTCATCGGCTAGTCAACGCAAGTTATGGTATGGCCAAATACGTATTCAAATCGTCTCCACCGTAGAAGTGGAATGCGTGGCGCATCCCAAGAAAGTCTGAATAACGCCATCTTTTATCCTTTATCTTTATAGAAGAATTTAAGCAAGTTTTTGATTGAATAAGTCTGCTTAGTGTACTAACTCTCCTTGTAGCGATCGTCTGAACGACGTCTCCGGTATTATGTTTTTCAGGACGGCGCATTACTGGAAAGAACCTCCGCGAGTGGTCGTTTATCAACCTGGGCATTAGAAAAGAAACCGGCAGTGGATTTCCGCAACCATTCCTTAAAGTGCACAATGATGGATTGACTATGCGAAAAGGTTATAGGATCGGTTTTCTAGGAGAAAGAATAATGACGTTGGTTTAAGGCCTAAGGTCAAGACTATTTGTTCAGAACTGGAGATAAGGCGCTCTAGTTCAATGGCGACTATGGAACACATGCCTGTGGGCATCGTTAGGAATGCAGATGAAATTCATTCCCGAATTCTCATCTACTCTGCGCCAATGTGTAAGACTTCACGCTTTCCAGGTGATTGATCTACATTACACATTTCGTACCTGATTTATTCGCTTGATAGAAGGGCTGGTGGCAAGAAAATGTCCTTTTTTTATTTTATTTTCTTTTAAGCATAATATTTGGTTTCTCTTCTAGCGTTTTCTTTCCGTTACATTCCAAATCTATTTTTTGGCTACGAATGGTATTGCTTCTTTACGCATACATCTACATCCCGGCCTGGTCGAAACAAGGAAAGCTCCACATTAAACCATCAAGTTAAAAACACGGCCTAGCGCACATTACCTTCGCGAGAGACTCACTTTAGAGAATCGACTTTGTGAAAAAATCAATATTTAGAGCCGGTCAACATCGATTGACATTGATTAGTCGCTCGATAATGGTGACTACTGTATACTTTATCTAAAGGCCAACGTGGTTACGTTTTCAAATTCCAAACACCCATCAGATAAAATCTTTTGATAGCAGTGGAAAATCCAGATTTTTACTTGTTTTGAAAGTCTGCAGTCCGATCGACATGATTCCTTTTTTGAAGAAGGATCTCGAAAAAAAGCAAGAAAACTGATCAATACGCGATTATCTAACAAGGGAGGGGTCTGAAGCGTATGTCTGAACGGAGGGAGCGAGTCGTATAGGGAGAATGTCAATCCCTCAGTATAAAAATGCGTTCATTTTTTGCCAAGCCATTAAACGCAAGGAGTAGGGAGTCCTTAAAGCCACAATGGAATACGGCGCATCAGGAGTTTGGGGCCTTGAACGCCCGCGATGTTTTTGCAGGCAAGCGGCTCGGAGCGCAGTGGAAATGACGTTGCTTCATGCGCCGAAGGTCGGGGTTTTGGTTCTTCTGCGCTGCTGCAATTTTGCCTGGTTGAGTTTTTGGGGGATTTTGATGTCTATATCGTTTCCAGACGTTTTCTGCGTGTTTTCTAGCTGCATGCTGTGGTATTCAACATGATGATTATATGTTCAACATCAGTGATACACTGGCACCAAGTGCATGAAGCAGATGAAATGCAATAAAAAAACAGCAGCGCAGAAGAACCAAAACTCCGACCTTCCTCGCATGAAGCAATGTCACTTCCACTGCGTCCCGAGCCGCTTGCTAGCAGAGGCATCGCGGACGTACAAGGCCCCCAAACTCTTGGTGCGCCCATTTGTGACCCCGTACTCCTTGGGTTTAACGACTTGGAACGACGATTGGCAAAAAATAAACAGATTTTCACACCACCTGAGGGATGAGGATTTTCTGACCCGCTCCACCGTTCAGACATGCGCTTCAGACCCTTCCCTTCTAGGATATTCGAGATAAATTTTCGTCCGAGGAAAATTTGGCACGCCCTTCTTTGAAAAGTGATACGACTAGTACAAGTTATCTGCTCTACTTTAAAGCAAAAACATGTTTGACATTTCACAAAATAATAATTTCTCGAAAAATCATAGTTTTGCAGTTTATTTTACAGTTCAAGAAAGCATCAATCTTTGAGTGCGTTTAAATGAGAAATCGCATCATGCACTCCCTTTGCTCGTCGCGAACCTCCTTTGCCTGATGGCAAATATTTTGTTTTTCTTGAGTAAAGCACAATTCAACAGCAAAAATCAGCAAAAACGAATGTATGTAGAGACCACGTACCTACACTTCGCAGTTAGAAGCATGCGACAATTATACTAACAGTCAAATGAAAATCGCGATATATTCCGGAAGATTTCCTGTAACAAAGATTTACTCTGACCTTCTCAGGTAGTGTTGGTTTAATCTGAAAAATGGCGTAAAAAAGCCTGTGAAGCCCGGCCAATCGAAAGACATATAGTGTTCAATCCTTCTCAGAAATGTCTAGTATAGATTACTCTATTTGCAGCGTAGGGAAGTACTAAATAACATGAGCGTGAACCGAAATCGAGGGATCGGTGCTAGCCAGAGAACACCACTGTGCTGTATTGCAGCCGAGCTTCTTGGAGACGTAGATCCCTTCCTTCTCCAGAAGCTGGGCCATTCCATAAAATCACTGTTCTCTTCATTCTACCGATGTTGCCAACTTGTGGTTGTTCCACGACATAGGATGGTGGGTACATTTCCTATGCAGGCCAGGGAAGATGTCTTGGTGCCGATTCTCTACGCTCAACTTCACGACACATCCGTTTGCTGTTCTTTAGCCGCTGTACTAATTTTTAGTGGCGGGAGAGCTTGTGCGGCTTTTTTGAATGCAGTTTTCCACGCGGATGTGTTCAACTATGAGAAATATTCATACGATTCCGTTTGCTTTCAACAAGTGCATTTCAGGTCCGAAACTGATATAAAATTTAGCACCTCTTAGAATCCTAGAGTGTTCCCTGCATTTCGAAACTGAACAGAGAAACAGGGCAGAATTTTTGTAACCATTACAAGGTCATGACTCAAGAGGTCCACCAGGCGGGTAGTTCCTGGAGCTTTAGTACGGGGTCATGACCCTAGAGGTCGCCTAGGCGGGTAGTCCCTGGAGCTCTAGCTTCAGTCACCCTCAGACTTCCAGCTGCGGGTGCCCGGTTAGCCATCCTGGTCTCTATTCACCGTTTCTTTGGTCTAGTGGTCTCTCAAACATTTTCCGTGAAATGAAATGGCGTTTGGGGGTTAGTTTCTCAGATTGATTTCGTCTCATTCCAGGCTCTGAAGAATGCGAGAACGCCGAAGCGTTAGCCTGAGTGCTGTCTGTGTTACCAATCTTGGAGTGGCTTGAGATAAATATTATTTCTCAACATTACAATTTTTCTCGCATGTTTGAATATGTAGTCCACATGAAAACCATGCTTATTAACTACATGGTTTTTTCTGTCAAGAAGCCCGCTGTTACGACTCGAGCTTCCAAAATTCGTTTTTTCGTTCATTTCGCCAAACCACTAAGCAAGTCCGCTTTACTGCTGATATTTCTCCCCTAAATAAAGGTGTTGCACTACCACTGCACCTTGTATCTCGGTAATGCAAAAAATTATTTTTGACCGAAGCCTTGTAGTCTCCTGCAGCTCAGCACAACTGAGCATTTCTTGCGTCTACATGCCTCACCACATTTGGCAATGATTCGTTGCCCTTTCTTCTGCCTTTCAGCTTGAATTTCAGATGGAACTGGTTGGATCACATTCGTCTCTGATTTTCCAGCCTTTGACAAAGACGAAAAGCCGAGAGGTTAGACGAGGAAGCGTTAACACCTTGGATCTAGCTAAACTCTAAGCGCCGTAAAGAAGTCTTGTCTTTGTTAAGTCTTTAAAATTTCCCTTTTTTCTCTCATAAACCGCATATGGATAGGCATAACGTTTAATCTATGGCTGATCAGAATAGAGAATCCAAGAATGAAGAATTAACAATCCCAAACGCTGGTGAGACAAGAATTAGGGCCTACGTTAGTAAGCTTTTTGGACTCGCCTCACGTTTTTCTTCTTTATGAAATGGGACTAACCGGCATGTCCTCTGATTTCTAGCAGTGAAGTGAAGGACAGATGCAGACAATCACCACTATACTCTGCGTTGAGCACTGTCGGAGCAGGTGCCGGCCAGTTCGTGCACCCAGGTTCATGATTTGGACTTCTTCCGAGGCCCAGTAAGCCTTCCATCACTAAAGGGTGGTGGATTGGTAACAGACTTGTCTGGTAAGGATCTAACACTGACATGTTTATCGGCTGGCCACCGCAAGTCACAGCACAAGCCAAATAAAGGGAAAAGGACAAATGGCGGCTTACTCAATCCCTTTTAGGATGCTTGACTCATTCTACTTTTTCTGTATGTCGCGCAGGCGATTTGAATTTGAGTTTTGGCATTCAATGACTTGCAGTGGCAAGCCGATGAACCAGTCAGCACTTTATCCTTTCCAGACAAATCTGGTAGCAGATCACTGCCCCCAAAGGGATGGAAGGATTGGCTGGCCTGGGGAGACCCGAACTAATATCCTGGGATCGGGTACACACGCCAGCTGGCACCTCCTCCGACTGCGCCATACAAGCACTTGCAGGCCACGTACAGGCCAAATACGCGTTCAAAATGTCTCCACGCCATCTCCTGTAGAAGTAGAATGCGTGGTGCATTCCAGAAGGGTCTGATTAACGCCGCCTTCTATCCTTCGTCCTCAAAGTGAAGGACAACTTGAGGCGTGATCTGACCCTGCAGCGATAGAAGACTTATGTAGTTAGCCAGGTTGCAAATCGATCCTAGAATCAGGTGCTTCGCGCCTTCTACCTACTGCGCAGTAACCGCTCTCGGTTGTTATTTAAAATGTCTGGTTTTAAGTTTTACCCTGAGGATCACAAAAACCTAATGGATTTCAATCCGTTCAACCCTTCCTATAATAGATTAGATTGGAGTAGACTTTTTTCTTGTCTTGCTGCTGTCATGTCCAGTGCTGAATCATGAAACCCCAGCAATGTTGTCAATCAGAATTATGACATCCCTGGGCCAATTGGTTAATCAGTAGATGATGCAGCTTCATGCCTCTTAGGACGATAAGACCTGATGCATGAGGCGGAGATGGCTTAGCGTTGCTCGTCATGCTTCGCTTCTTCAGTCCAAAGCTCTCTAAACATGCTGATAGCTGGAGAATTTATGGCATATTCGAGAGGAATTGGTCTTGTTCAATTCAGCCTTCTATTTCTTGATACTAGATTGATTTAGGTTTCTTCAAGGCAACCTCAAACCGGTGGTTTTAGTTAGGGTTTTTCATGTATAGCAATAACCTGTTTTTTTGCAACAGATGCTTGCCCACGAGGTAAAAATTGGTACCTGCTTTATCTGGGAGGGTAGTACCACAATTTGTTTATTGGCTGGCCACCGCAGTTCGTTGTACAGGTCAAATATGGAGAATCGCTTCCTTGGTTTCCTGTAGAAGTAAAGCGCGTAGCGTGTGCCATGTTGGGAGTGCTGTCATTCATCCTTGACCCTCATTAAATAAGAAAAGCTGTAGAAAAAGGGATCCACTGACGGTAGGTGATAGACCAAAATTCGCTTTTATCCTAAGCACTCCTGATTCCCGTTGATTCGAAGATTCGAAAATAAAATCTGTCGCATAATGAATGCTGAAGTGTTGATGGAAACTCAGACAAGGGATTGGAGACGCAAATCACTATATGCATCCCTCCGACTAGGATAGATCTGTAGGGCTTACGACACAGATGGTTACAGGCAACCAACGATGCCCCTCAATCCAGTTAGTATGGTATTCTGTGACGAATACACGGCGCTATCCCAGTTATGTGGGTAGGAGGCGACAAGTGCATCCTTGGCGGACCTCGAACGCAAAAATGAGATCCAGAAATGAGTTCAAATACAAAATAAAATAAAAGGGAAACACTCACCCATAAACATCTGCGTGAGGCATTGGGTTGGACTCAAAGGGCTCGTCTACCCTAATGCGAGTCCTGCCAACGCCTTTGGGTGTTTTCATTTTTTTTCCTTGACCTGTGTGTTTTTCGGAACGCATTTTTGCATTTTAGGTTCACATAGGATGCGCTCTGTCACCTCCTAGATGGCCCTGTTTCTGCACCACCCAACTCGGATAGCGTCGAATGCATAACTCTGACTGCAACTGTTGGAGTTGCAAACACAACTCTTACATCACGCTAGACTTGAACTCACACGGTCTATTTACTGGGCAGGCTGCTAGCCCATTACACTTCCAGCGTTCAATCTAAGGGAGCACACAGGATACCTACGTATCAGTTTCCTATCACTCGGGATCAAACACTGACTCCTAATTAAGCTGCTAATTCTAAGCAATTCATTAGGCCAAGTAAGCTTGCGAGCTCATTTTCTGGATTTCCGCTAGAAATAAGCCGCGTGATGTGTCCCAGAAAATGCTGTGCACACTTCTATATAATATTATGCCCTTATGAACAAGACGTGACCGAGAACCTTCCGTTGACCAAATTCCCATTCCCATTCCCGCCCGGTCAGAGGGAGGTGCGGGTTCGAGTCCCGTCTGGCGCTAGAAGTTTTGATAGCAACAAAACATCGTTGTAACATTGTAACAGCTTACATCCTCGGTACCAGCCAATTGAGGCTTAAAGAAACTGAGTTGACCAGATTGTTCTAAGGATTCCGAAGGCGATGAGAGGAGTACAAACGAAGGATTCATGAATGACTGTCCTCAGCTGACAGAAACCTTATAAAAACGTTATTGCCTGAGGCGTTCAGGCGTCATGCGCATCATACTGGAAGCCATAGCCCCGAAACTATGAGAACGATGCTCGATTTGTATGGGTCATATGGGTAGAGCAACCGCAGTCTTGATCGGCTTCCTGCTCGCTTTGGACGTGGGTCCGTTTTATCGGCGCATTCTTAGCCTTCATTTGACGTCGTATGGTGGCTGGTTAACTCCTATTTTTAACATTTTATAGCCACTGCAAGCTGTCGCAGCGGTGGTCGTTCCCTTTGTAGTCTTGTTATACCTTCCCGATATTGATGTTGCTACTTTTATCTGCCAATAACACAACAAGGGACGATTCTCTTCAGTTACCTAAACAGCAAATGCCCCATCAAAGTCGAGTTGACACGACTCAGGAAAGGGTAGGAGGAGGAAAGGGATTCCTGGAGTCTAGTCGAGGGGATCTCGGAGAGGAGCGGATTCTGGCGTCCTCTCGACGGGGACTTTGGAGAGAAAGAGTGGGATTCGAGAGTCCTGTTGAGGGGGATTCTCGGATTGAGGAGCAGGACCCGTGGTGTCCTTTCGACGGGGCTGTCGGAGTGGATGAGCGGGATTCGGGATCCTGTCGACGGGCAGCAGCACAACGAATTCGGTCCTCTTCCGACCCAAATTTGCACGAGTCGTTGACGAGGTAGGCTAGGTTGCATGAGGCGGGAGACGTTGCCAATTTTGAAGTTGCGTTTGGCGCCACACTAGCTATAAAAAGGACAAAGCACGGCGTTACTCAATCTCTTTCGGGATGCGTCACGCATTCTACTTCTGCGGGATATCGCGACTTGAATACGAATTGGCCTATACAATGACCTGCGGCGACCAGCCGATCCTTCCCGAACAAGTCTGGTACTATGTACTCCTCTGACCATGAAAGAATGGAAGGCCTGGGCGGGATATCAGAACCAGGAACCTGGTATCGGAAGCACGGCCAGCACCCCTTTCGACTGCATTGCTGCGCCCTTTGCTGTTTACTGTCTTCCCTTATTATGCAATGCGCCTGGCATTCACACATTCACATGAAAATATGATTGTCTGAGAAAGAGGAAGTTCACTAGCAATGTATTAATGCGACAACATAACTTCGTTCACCGTTCCAGGTTAGTCATTCCTTCTACTCCAATTCAGCCAATGGATCGAGTAAGAATAGAAGTCCAATGTCAATCCAAGACAAGACTGGTAATCGTATGCCTCCATTCCCATTTCTATGAAAAAAGTTAGTACGGTGGAAAACAACATTGTTGGAATGCGCCATTCTACGCACATGCGATGGGATGAGGATACTTCGAATGGATCTTTCACCTCTCCGCAAATTCTGGGGAAGACAGAGTGTGAATCAGAAACTTTGTGATGTTTAAGATTTTTCAAAACACTAATGGCTTAGTCGTCACAGTAATTTGAGAAGGAAACTTGAGAATGTCTTCACCGTCTAATCTCAAAGTTTTCTTTTCGTGAAACCTCTGCATTTTCTAATTGTGTTATTATCAAATAAATTAAAGTATTAATTAGTATTAAATAAATAAATAAAGTATTAAATTGACCCATCAACACAACCTCGTTCGGCGCCCTAATACTAACAAATTTGTCATCTAATAAATTATCTTTATCCTGACCTGAAACTAAATTATTCTCAATTATTAGAATTTTGGGATCAGTCGGGAGGGAGCAGCGCTAAGGCGACGTTTAAGTCGAGCATCCCACATTCCACAGCAGGACACCATATTCCCTAGGTCCGCATAACCTCCATCGCAACAGTATTTAAAGTTTTGCGAGGAATTCAAGGGAAGGAACGGAGAGACCAAACACCGCATGTCCCTCTCCGACTAGGAAAGATCCGGAATTCGCACTGAGAAACTCTCGCCACGTCATTTCCGCCAGGTCAGCAGGAGGTGCGGGTTCGAGTTCCGCCCGGCACTGGGGTTTTGATCGCAGTAAAACATCGTTACAACAGCTTACATCTAATAGCGACCTGAGGTTTAAAGAAACTAGATGGAGCCTCTTCATGTCTCCTCGTCCTCGCTCATTCTCTTCGGATACGCCATTCTCCGTTCGATGGATTCCCATTGGCAACTCGAACTAGTGCCTTTGATATTTCTACCTATTTTTGCCTCTAACAAATTCTTTCTGGAGCTATTCACTTCTTTGTTATCGATCGTAGCTTACCAGTTGAAAGACATGTGGGACCCGCTGCAGCTTCAAGGAAACAGAAGTGGAGGAAGATGTGCGAAGGTGTCGTGGTTTCTCTACTCTTCAGTTTCATGGACTGCTTCATTTATGTTTGTTTCCGGCATTCAAGAGCTACCATTTCAGTTCCATCATTGTTTCCCGAAAGAGACACATTAACGCAGTAGCACAACAAAAATATCCATGAAATTGAACAGCGAGCGCCAGTAAATTGGCCTGAAATTTTCAACTTAATAGTCTGAAACGCAACATTAACTGTAATTTTGAACACTGTTCGTCAGTTCATTAACAAAAGCATAAGTAGTGGAACAAAATTGTGACTAGAAATAGCACTTAATGACGTCATACAGCGCAGGTGCTAGCTGGGAAAAGCATTCAATTCGTTAATAGAGACGAAATCGCGTGGAACTTTTGGATACGTCCTTCTCCCAGTCGATAAATTTTCATCGCATTATGTCTAGGGTGTGTGTAGCGTATCAATCAGTATACAAACCAACAAGATCTACATGGATAACATATGGTGTATGTCAGATAACCCTCCTCATTAATACAACCAGTTTTGCCATATTTGAATTATAAATAAGAACTAATGTGGATATCATTATATCATTATATATAACAGTCGAATGATATACACATCCTTATTGACAGCTACGGAGTACGGCGGTGGTCAAGTACGGTAAGTCTTTCAATTAAAAAAAGCTGTTCTTGTTACAAATAAAAATAGATGATAAAAGTAATGAAATAATAAATAAATAAATAAATAATAAACAAAATAAATAAAAATAAGATAAAATAATAAGGATCAAAAGGATTAAGGACGGCGTTACTGAATTCCTTTTGGGATGCGCCATGCATTCTACTTCTACGGGATGTCGTGAAGGCGAGTTGAATGCGTATTTGGCCATACAATGACCTTACGGTGGCCAGCCGATGAACACGTCAGCGCTCTATCCTTCCCAGACGAGTCTGGTACCAATTCACCGACCCCGGAGGGATGGAAGGCTTGGTTGGCCTGGGCGGGGAATCCGAACCAGGAAACGGATATCGGGTGCAGGCGGCAGTCGGCGCCTCCTCCGACTGCGTTGCACGTGCCCTAGGATAAAATAATAAGTAAATAAATAAATAAACTACCCTTAATAATGATAAATCTTTTGAATAATGATTTACAATAAATATTATAGTAATACATTTTAAGTAGTCACATTGAACTTATAAAATCATATTTTATTACTTATTTGAATTGTACCTCGTGGTTTGTTTAACTTACTTTTCTATTCCTTATTTATTCTCACTTTCTAATTCTACATCTCTCAAATGCCTATAATTCTTTATCTTTCCTTCTTCACTCTTTCTCATCGTTCTTCATCTGTTCTCTCTTCCATTTTCATTTTCCTATCTCTCTTCTTTTATAGACAGATTTCAAAGAAATCATAAAATATACTACACTTCTTCACTGAAGAGCCACGGCAGGAGTATAT
>OX377202.1:15485322-15635867 GCA_947396885.1 Heligmosomoides polygyrus polygyrus
AGTATTAGGTTGTCCCACAAGTCCCGCCGTTTTATTCAACGATTCACTGCAGATTTCGCCGGCGGTCTCTTGCATAGCGCTGCATAGTTTTCGAAAGAGAATGATATGCTCTATCAGAGCGTATATTGCATTTCTTTTTTATCATTAATATTGTCAATTTTTAGGTCGTTGAAGTGAGAAGTGAAAAAGTGAAAAAGTAGCCATTTGCGCACTTGTTCCCTCCGCTTAGGTTTGTAATTTTTTTGCGCAGTTTTTTAGAGCACTTGGGAGACAATGTTCTGTACAACAAGAATATGTGTTGGTCCTATTTTCTCACTTGCCCCTTATTGATTTTTAGATCGTCAAATTGGGAATTCCGACTTTTCCGTCCGAATTTTTACCAAAACTCCGGTTCTGTGGTTGGACTTTTTTGCTTGGTGTCATATGTCGTTTGGAAGAGGATGTCTTGCTCAGTAAGAATTTGTGTCGCGTTTATTGCCTCACGCTGATTTCTGTCGAATATCAGCAACTGAAGAAGGAGAAGGAGTTGTTGGTGAAGACGATTTTTCTCTTTTTTGGCATTTTGCTGATATTCAATAGAAATCAATAAACGCGACACATCTTCTTATAGAGCAAGACATTTTCTTTCGAATGACATATAACACCAACCCGAAAAGTCCAACCACAGAGCAGGGGCTGTCGGCAAAAATAGCCATCCTCCTTCGGACGTCGCAATTTGATGACCTAAAATTCAATAAAGGACAAATGAGCAAATAGCACTAACAAATATTCTTGTAGTATAGAAGTATAGAACATTGTCTTCCAATTGCTCGAAAAAACTGCTCAAAAAATTACAACCCTAAGCGGAGAGAACAAGTGCGGAAATGGCTACTTTTTCACTTTTTCACTTTTCACTTCAACGACTTAAAAATTGACAATATTAATGATGAAAAAAGAAATGCAATACACGCTCTGATAGACCAAATCATTCTCTTTCGAAAGCTATGCAGCGCTATGCAGGAGACCGCCGGCGAAATCTGCAGTGAATCGTTGAAAAAAAGGGCGAAGACTTATGGGACAACCTAATATTAAACGTTTTATATGCATGGAGACGGCGTATGTAGTACAATGGTTACTTTGCTAATCTATCAAAGAGTTTGATGTACGACATTGCCGCATGTTTTTGTTTATCGCTCTAATTGCAATAGAAATGTTTTTACTAAGGCGATGTTAATTTCCGAAATCATCTGCAGAGGAGATGAAGCTTTGAAAATTGTATCCAAAGTCCCCTCTGAAAAACAAGCGGACGGGGTGGGGAAGTGGGGCAGTGCAGTCGAGAATATCCTCCTGTGCTACACATCTTGTTCAGCACGATCATTTCCGCTGCTAGCTGAACATGGATATACAACAGAATTGGTTGCCACGATATTCCATGGAAAAGAAGTGCGTGGCGCATCATGAAGAGGGAATGTTTTGCGCCCACCTTTATATCTTACCCTCATCCCTTTCATGTCTTTCTTACCTAAAAGACAAACTAGTCGCAAAGCCAGATCTGCAGCTACTTTTTTTCTCTATCGCGTCTCTTGCCCATTGAATCATTGACTGTCAATCTATCCATTTCGCTGTGCTCTAGCTAAAAGCCTTTATTCTCAAGTGGGTACCTAAACTATCACTTCTTTGTATTGGATTTTTATATCAGATATAACACAAGCTCTAACCATTCATTAACATGTCTCCCAAGCTTCTCAGAACCATCTCCAGGTTCAACGTTCTTGAAACCTTAGCATTTGGGGAGTACGTTTTTTTCAATCCTCTTGGCCTTCCAGGCTATATCTAAAATCTTCTCACAACGCTTTCCTTTTCTTCCATCTGTTCCTTGTCTTCACTTTGAGGCTAAGCCCAACTCCAGTGAACCAATGCGTTTGTCCGTAATCTTCGCGTCGTATGTACATAAATTGTTCCTTCTCTTGATATTCCTGCCTATAAGCTTTTTTCAGGATTCGCTTAGTAGCCAAAGCGACAAAGAACAGCCGTGAACGCCTCAAGCATTCAGATATCGTAAGTCAACATCCCGGTTCACTTCGTGTTTCTGTAGACGGTTACAAAAAGGCGTTTTATTCCGTCAGTTCTATTTTTGAATTGTCCTACCACGAATAATGTAGCCTAGCACAGATCTTGTTCAATCCTGAATTGGATAACAAAGCTGTCCAGCTTCCCCCAACCTTGGAAAGTCTTATCCGTGCTGGCTGCAGCTCTTGATTCGTGTATAATATCTGAATGAATGCCACACATTCTACCTCTACGGAATATCGTGAAGGCGACTTGAACGCGTATTTGGCCATACAATGACTTGCGGTGGCCGTCCGATGAACAAGTCAGCGCTCTATCCCAGACAAGTCTGTTACCATTTCACCGACCCCGGAGGGATGGAAGGCTTGGTTGGCCTGGGCGGAGGATCCGAACCAGGAACCTGGTATCGAGTGCACGCGACAGTCGGTGCCTCCTCCGACTGCGCTACACGCGACACTTCCTACTGGAGAAAAATGGACGTAGCACAGTCGGGGGAAACGGTGACTCTCACGTCCACCAAGACTTTGCTCAAGATTTTGATATAGACCAGGTAAACCAAGTCATACATCTCTCCGGGGAGGATGAATCTGAATCTCACCTGAGAAGAAAATAATGACAACTTGTTCATCGTTTGGCAAAGCATTATAAAATCTTCAACCTTGAGCAATTCAGTCATTTTTCTTACAGAAATGTCGCCGCCAACATTCTTGGTTCCCCTGGCCTCGAAAGCGAACAGCCCCCGGAAGACTAAAAATATTATATTTTTATTATGGTCTTCATGGCCTGGAAAATTGAAGAGTTGTGGGCCTAACATGAACTATAACTCCTTCAGGAATACATAGCTAATAGCTAATAGGTCGTTGCATATGAAATGACCGATGCAATTTTATTAATCGAAATAAGCTCCATTACACCGCGACAATAGCTTGTGCGTGCTTTACAAACATTAGAACAACGAGAAATAAAGGATAAAGGACGGCGTTACTCATTCCCTTTTGGGATGCGCCACGCATTCTACTTCTACGTGATGTCGTGGAGGCGATTTGAATGCGTATTTGGCCATACAATGACTTGCGGTGGACAGCCGATGAACACGTCAGCGCTCTGTCCTTCACAGACAATTCTGGTACCAATCCACCGACCCCAGACGTATGGAAGGCTTGGTTGGCCTGGGAGGGAAATCCGAACCAGGAACCTGGTATCGGGTGCACGGGACAGCCGGCGCCTCCTCCAACTGTGCTACACGCGCCCACGAGAATTAATAAAACATAAGAAGTCATTTTCGACATCATCTTGGTTGCTGAATTTTTTATCTTCCACATGACGATGCAAATGATTGAAAACAATGATAATCGGTAGGAGACAGGTTTGGAGAATATGCTGGATGTGGCAGAGTTTCGTCTCCCAATTCATCCAGTTTTTGGACAACAATTTTTGAAGCGTGCGGACGCGCGTTGTCGTGAAGTGGGATTGGATCTCTTCGATTGACCAAAACCGGCTGTTTTTCAATCAACTTCTGGTGCAGTGCTTCTCCTCCGTGATAGTCTTTCAAGTATTCACGAACTTGTAATCGACCATACCAGCGTTTGTCCATCGTACGGTACCCATGGTCTTCTTTGGATGGAGACTTGGTTTCAGCATCTCCTTGGGACCCTCATTCTTGTCCAGTCATTGTGCAGACAGACGAAGATTGTCATAAAGGATTTAATTTTCGTCGCATTCGCATGCCACGATCCTGTCCAAAAAAAGCTCCCTTAAATTGCGTAGCCTTAACGACGTGGCGCTTCAGCATCTACCCGGCGATCAGTTCGTGCGGGGGATCCATTTATCCGACTTCTTCACTTTTTAATTTATGTGGCGACTGATAGTGCTGCCATAAACGCCGAAATGCTGTGCTAGCTCTCTTGCAGTTTGAGGCGGATCCGCTTTCACCATGGCTTTGAGTTGTTTGTCGTTAAGGAGTGATGGCGGCCTACCTCGGTCTTCAATTTCGAGACTTTCGCATTCAGATCGAAGCCCGAATTATGCGTTTCTTAGCGAAATACTCCTCAAATCCAGCATTGGTGCTACGAGCGGCAGCGGCATTGTGTCCACTTTTCCATTCATACAAGTGGAGCACCCGAATATCACATTGATTCATACCGTAAAGAGGACGTCGAACACTCGGCTGCAGTCATGTCACAAATTCTGGAAACCCTAACAAATCGGGGACTATGTGCTTTCAGAAACTACATATATACAATGCCTGAAATGGGAACATTTGTAGCCACGAAAAATCGACCTGAAGTTGAGGCAGCAAAATCGAACATTTCATATACAACGACCTAATAGAAGTTCCAGGATCATAGAGCCAATCCTACAGTGCAGTTCTTACTGCCAGAGAAAGGTCAATGAACTGGCAACATCCTTTGAGTGAAAGCAGATTTGCTCGTCGGATAGATCCAGCGTTGATTTCTTTTTTTCTGCCACCTATTTGTAGATGCCACTTCTATAGAATTCCTGGGGTTTTATTTTAACAAATCAGCCACCAATCATGTTGCTTCCTATATCTGAACTGCTTCTCCTGCAGATGGTTGGGGAACGAAGGAAACAGTGTGGCGGTGACTGGAGACAGTAAATCTGCTGAGTAATGAGTGTGGGCCAGAACGTGCCATCATAAACATTGGAGTGCTTTCTGGATCTCCTTCTGAACGCATTTGCGCGCATGGTCGTGTAAGAAGATCTTAGTAGAGCCACTTGAAGCAGTTAGGCAGAGCTATCGGATAAAATTTTGGAATGATCTCCCTCATTATGAGCTATGTATATATATATGCTCCCATTTTCGACATACATATAAATTTAACGTGAGAAATGTTTAAGATGATCGGTTCTGTAACGTGATCAACCCCTTCACGATAGAGATCGCAAGTGCAGCTCCCTTAAAGCACTCGTTATGTCCTCTTTACGAGGCCTGACGGCACGGTGTAATAAGCTCATCGTGTGCTTGCACGTGGCGAATCCCTCCCCTAACAGAAGACCCGATTTCACCGCGAGACTTCATAAGGTAGGCTCTCTCGAGAAGGTTCTAGCACACCGGCTTTATGTAGAAGTGACGTGTGTAGCTCACCTATAATTTCCGAGGAATAATGAATATTCATATCTTGGCGGAAGGGCGGAACCTAAACAATTTCCTCGTCATTGAGCAGTTCAACTATGGAAATTCGATAAAAAAGGCTGTTTTGTTTGGAGCTTTCCGTTCACTATTCCTTGAGCTCTAGCTCTTCCACAACTTATTTCTAGTATTGGTTGCTCGTGTTCACATTTGTTAAATACTCATGGTCATCAGATGTTTAAAAAATAATTTTGCCTGTATTTCGACGTTACTCCCGTTAAAACTGAATATAAATAGAACTGTGCTCAATCATTTGTCTTTACACTATTTTCGGCTCTTTTTCTCACTTTTTTCCATATTGACTGGTTCCTCAAATTTTAAGGGAAAGGGAAGGGGAGCAAGGGAAGCAGATCGTTCCTTCGAAGGAGAAGAACACTCTTCTGCTGTGGGCATTACGGCGCAGAACTTAACTCGCAAGATTTTACTGTAAGACTAAGCAATTTCACTGCCTCCCATCTTCAGTCGCAGTATAATAAAAATAATTCTTCAATCCAAATGTGCAAGTAGACGTTCAAACAAAAGTATCGCTTACACGTACGAACTTGCGATTCTTCTAAAGGTATTTATCGGTTCGTAAAACAGCTTATCAACCAACTCTCCATGTGACTGCTGTTACTTTTTTGGTAGATTTAACCCTTGCTTCCTGTCCACGTTAGGGTTTCCAGTTGGAACAGCTTTTTGGCTGCGTAAGGTGGATATGGTACATAAGTGATGAATCCCACGTCGCTGGTATGTTTCCTCCTTCTACCTTGCATAACCACGGGTTTATTCGTTACATCTGGCCCAGATCTTCCATTCCAGTGTGCTTCTACCAATGATTAATTAGGTCCTGTAATCTCACATTTGGCTCGAAAAACCGTGCTAATATCCGGCAGGAGGCAACTCATCCGTCAACATATTGACGACGTGGAGGATGATGATGGTATGCTTCTGCATCCGCCGCAGTAAATATTGTGCCCTACGTGAGTGGGCATCTTTATTTGGTGCTTTTCCATGCAATAAACAAGCCCATTAGGCAATCTCGAATGAGCAGCACACAATTGGCCTATTGAACGTCGTCCTGTGACAATTGCTTATTCCGAACTTTGGTACACAATGTGCCAAGTAGTTTACGTTACACTATTGATGAGTTGATTATCGGCTATTTAATTATCTGATGGTAATCTAACTATCTTGATCTTAAGTATTATTTATATTTGGGACTAGGAAAGAACTATACAAGAATATAGATACGGTTTACGGAAGCGAGAGAAGACCATCGGAGTTTCGAGCAACGCCGACGTTCAAACATTAGAGACGCTGTCGCATGGGCTAACTCACTCGTCGAAGATTAGGTGGGCCGGCCACGTAAAGCGCTTCGCAGATACCCGCTGGACGAGAGCTGTCACCGAGTGTATTCCGCCGGATGTCAAGGGAACTCCAGGACGCTCGCGTTGGTAAGATTTCTTTGTGAAAGCGGTGAGCGAACAATGCGAGGCTCTTTGTGTCCGAGGAGGATCCATTGGAACACTATGGCACGCAACAGGGACGAGTGGTTTAATGCTCGGGTCCCATTCACGCCAACGAATCGTAATTTCGTAACTCAGTGATCGTTTAATTGGAATTCATACAACAGTTCTCTGGGGAGGAAGAAATATTGACTTGTTCATCCGCTGTGCGCCGTAGTTCTTGTATAAGCCAAACACGCATTCAGTTTGCCTTCACGATATCATATGGAAATAAGTAGAATGCGTGGCACCTCCCACAAACGTGGCTTGACGCTGACCTCTATTCTTTATCCTTGTGTGGGTATCAGAGGTGGGAGGACGACAGGCACTTAAGCCATCATCCTTTATTTTACTTCGGATGTACAGTTTTTGCAAAATTTTCTTCACTTTTATTCTTTTCTCTTTTCTATCTTTTATTTTGCAGATTAAGGGGAATACTTACTTGTATGGTCCTTTCGTCAGCTGGAGGTCTTCTCAGCGGTGACCACAACTCTTTCAGACCGCTCGATCTCTGGCAGCTTGCATCTAGTGAGGCAGACTCCGCTCTTTGAAGGATTTTGAGAATGAGTCTTCCCATCGGTTGGCGGTCGTCCCAGTGGTCTCTTATGGTCTCTTGGGAGCCAGGCTGTGACACGGAGACTCCATCTATCGTCCTTTCGTCGAAGCAGGTGGCCGGCCCAGCAATATTTGGACTTCTTCACGTACTGCAGCGGGTCTACTAATTGCGACTTCTCCCGTAGCTCCGAACTTGGTAGGCCTTCTTGCCACTGCTGAAGAAGGCGTGTCCTCAGAAAACATCTCTCCAGTGCACGATGCGTAGTTTGCATCGCTATGGCGATTGTCTTGTTGTCGGGCCAGGTTTCCGTCGCGTAACCCATCGCAGGCAGTACAGAGGCGTTGAAAATCGAGGCCCTGAAGCCGGAATCGTTGACCTGATCGGTGACTTTGCGAATCGAACTGAACGCTGCCCATGCTGCGCGTCTCCTGCGGGCGATTTCAGGAGCGAGGTCGTTATCCATGTTCAGCTCTCTTCCCAAATAGACGTAGGAGACGACCTGTTGTAGAGCGGCTTTATTTGGCCTTACGAGTCCCATGTCACACCACTGGTTGACCATAAATTGCGTCTTTGGCATATTCATGTCTAATGCAGTCTTCATACCTGCCACGTGGAGCTCGTTCTTTAGCATTTCCTCGACTGCTGCCGTGCTAGTAGAGATGAGAACAATATCGTCGACGAAGCAAAGGTTGCTGATCCGTCTACCGTCCACAAGGTAGCCTTTATCGTTCCAGTTCAAGTCCTTCATGACATTCTGGAGTGCCCCTGTAAATGGATTAGGAGAAATCGTGTCTCCCTGCCGTACCACTTTCCCGATAGTAATTTTAAACTTTCGGTCGAACAAGGGAAATACTCATTTTTTAATGTTGGTTTGCCCTGATATTGTACTGCCGCCTTCTCCACGCTGCTGAGGTGAACAGGAACGGAGACCTTTTTTATGCATTCGTATAAGGACATTCTTCCCTCGTGGCTGTCGTTTTTCCATTAGCACTATTTGTACAACATACGTGTGCATAGCAAGAGCCATTCAGCGTACTCGGCACAATATCCTGGTACATTTGCCCTCACTGGAAGGCGGTGCGTTCGCCATCGCAAAAATGAGATTACATTCGTTGAGGGAGCTGACAATGAGCCTCTTGATATGAAGCGTCCATCGCGCCTCGGTCTCCCCTGCTTGCACTTGCAGCTCAATGATGAGACTGAGGGACGTCACGTGCGCTACCGATCGAGTTGAGATGTGCCTCACGAGCGTCAACATCAACATCGTGGATCAGGTCACTCTCATCCACTACTCTGCCTGCTCTTTCAGCTCAATAATCCGTGCTGACGTATTCCAGCTAATCTCCGGGCTGTCTCTATGTTGCGCACTGCGACCATGAGTTTCATTGTTTGTTAAGAATAGTTGGTAGGTGTTATTTCACCTACTGCTCGTCTCTCAAATCGTTTCCTTGTCTTTTTTCTCCACATAATTTCTCTTTATTTTTGAAGCATAAAGGACAGGACGGTGTTACTCAATCCCCTTGGGAAGAGCCACGCATTCTACTTCTACGGGATGTCGTAAAGGCGATTTGAATGCGTATTCGGTCATACGATGACTTCCAGTGGCGAGCTGATGAACAAGTCAGCGCTTTATCCTTTTCGTCTGATACCTATTCAACGATCACAAAGGGGTTGAAGTTTTGGTTGGTCTGGGCGGGAAATCCGAACCAAGAACCTGGTATCGCGTGTACGCGACAATCGGGCACCTGCTCTGACTCGCGCTTATACAGGCCACGTGCAGGCCAAATAAGCATTCAAAGTGCTCCATGTCATCCCGTTCAAGTAGAATGCGTAGCACATTCCAAAAGAAATTGATTTGCCATCCTTTATCCACAAAGTGAAGGTCAACTCACGGCTTCATGTATCTGTGCACATTCACTGACTCTGCAGCAATAGAAGCCTTGTGTACAGGAGGGTGCGGCAAGATTACCCGAGCACCTAAACATTTTAAATTTTTTCGCTTTTTTCCGAAATTTTTCTGCTTTACTCGCCTGAGACATGTTGACTGAACATTGCGGAATCCATACGTATTTGAATGCAAAAGGGTTAGGTATCGGCGGATGAAGAAGAGGGGAATGGGGAGATGTGAAAGGCTGCTGCAAGGAGTCACGGTGGCACGCGCTCGAGATCGTCTTTAGCGATGAAGAGGTTCTCACGTTGAATCCAGTCTTCAACTCCCAAAATGAGAGGATTACCAGGGACTCGCTTGTTGATGCTACCGCGAAAAGACGACTTCAGGAAAGTGCGAAACAGCCTCACTCCATTGTGGTTTGGGGAGGAGCGACATCTTCAGGAAAAACTAATTTTCGTCGAAGCTGGCGTGAAAATCAACGCAGCGGCTTACAACGATATCCTGAAAAAAGTTCTTAAGCCGTGGGTCGATTTCCACTTCGGAGAAGCCTACTGGCGCTTTCAACAAAATTCTGCTCCAGCCCACAAAGCGAAGGTAGTCTAGGAGTGGTGAGCCGAGCAACTGCCTGACTTCATCACACACGACGAATGGCCTTCCAGTTCTACGGACATTAACCCGCTGAATTATTCTGTGTGAGCCGTTTTAGGGAAAAAGGCTTGCTCTACCAGTCACCGAATTTGGACTCTCTTAAAGAAGCGCTTCTGAAATCCTTGGACGAAATTGATGAATCGTACCTGCGTGCCACATGCGAAGCGTCTGTCTAATGTCTGAAAGACTGTGTGGAGGCTGAAGGCGACCATTTTGAAAACTGTTAACATGCTTTGAATTGTTATGATTGTAATAGTTATTAGGTTGTAACGAAATAAATGGCACTGAGCCACTGTAAATTTAAACAGTAAATATCTCGGCTTGTAGGCAAGTATATTAATCGAAATAAAAACCTTCTGATTCTACACGTCTTTGCAAACGTGACACAAGCTTTGTTATCCCAGTAGCATAAAAATCAGAAGTTCTGGAATTGACGAAATCTTCGAAGGCACTTTCGGCATCCTGTTGGTATTTGAATATTTTCCCTACCAAGAAGTCGCCAAGATGCTTGAAGAAATGGTAGTCTGTTGGGGAGAGGTCGGGAGAAGACGGAGGATGTGGTAGAGTTTCAATGCTCAGCTCATTCAATTTCTGCAACGTCATTTGTGCTACATGGGGGCGAGCATTGTCGTGCAGAAGGAGAACTCGCCTTCGGTTTACCAAAGCCGGCCGGATATCCTTCAACTTTTTCATCATTTCTTCAATTTCAATGCAGTACTTCTCTGCCGTGATGGATTCACCGGGAGGGAGGAAGCTGTGGTGAATAATTCCCAGCGAACACCACCATACTGTCACCATTACTTTCTTTTGGTGCAATTCCGGCTTCGCAAAAACCTTGGGGCTCTCATCGCTGTCCACACACTGTGCCGATCGTCGCCTGTTGTCGTACATTATCCATTTCTCGTCACAGGTTACGATGCGATCAAGGAATGGGTCCGTTTCGTTCCGTAGAAGCAGTGCGGACGAGATCTCATATCGTCGGTTTCTTTGCTCCTCAGACAGCTCGTGACGCACCATCTTTCCAGCTTTTTGGTCTTTCCAATTTCTTTCAGATGCCGGGCAGCTGTGTTGTGATTGACGCCAAGAACCTTCGCTATCTCCCTGGTACCTTTGTGTGGATCCTCCTCTACCACATCTCTCAGCTTGTCCTCATCAACATCACTATGCCTCCCACGATCTTCATGTTCTTCCAAGCTCTCATCTCCATTCCGGAACTTCTGATACCAACGATACGCCGTCCGAATTGAGGAACATCCTTGACCGAATGCGGCGTTGATCTTCTCGTCCGCCTCCTTAGCTGTAGTGCCCTGCTTGAATTCATACAAGTAAATGCCTCGGATTACCCTTTTGTCCATCTGCAAAAAAGTCAATAAAACTCTAAAGTTTTCCCACTTTTACATAGAAAATTTGGTACTCCGGTAGAGCAAAGCTTGCGCTTCTAAATGATATGCCACATGTTACGGTTTGTTCTTGATCAAACGCGTAAAGATGCGCCAAAAAATGGCGCGAGCCAGTGCCATTTAATTCGTTACAACCTAATAGAATCGATCCGCGAAGTTTGATTCAAAAATGCCATTGAATTTTTAGTGCACTGGTAATTTTGCCGCACCCTGTATGTAGTTGGACAGGTTGTTACTGCTCTACACGCGCCTGTCTCTCTCCCTTTCTCGCCTCTCCACTTGGTCCAACTACGAATTCAAATTATAATACCGCTACCATATTCCCGCAGTAGAGATGAATGCGTGGCGCATCTCAGGTTGAAAGATGACTTAACGCCGTCCTTTATTCTTTAAAGGAAAATCAGTCCGAATCCATGTTTTTCCATAGATTGACTCGTAGTGGCCGGCCGATAAACAGGTCAATGTTAGTATGTTCTATGCAGGCAAGTGCGGTCCCATTATTTTGCTGCTATTTTTGTTTCTTTGACTGGAATTCCTGCTAGTAATATAATGGCACCATCGACTGGGATAGATTAGAAATTGTTATCCTGTGATTCTTATGACGGTCGAAAACTTTTAAATCTGCTACGGAGCCACTCATTGGTGCTATAGAATTCTGTTACAATTGCGAGAATATTACTTTAAAAAGCCAAAGCAACTTGACCAAGTTGGGAGCTTAGTGAGGATTTACATATAGAGATGATCCGTCCTAGTTTTCATCTAAAACTTTGAAATCAAGAATGAACGTTGTATGGACGCGAGACATTGGGATGTTAGACGCGAAGTTACCTCAGCAGCCCGTGCGGCAGCTATACTTGGAAGTGTGGGTGGGAATTAGCGCGACAAAAACGGCGATTATGCGCAGTCATGGCTTAAGCGAGCAGTGCTGTCAGTAATTATGACATGCCGAATTCGATGTTCGGTACCGGCCAGCCACTTAACGCTGGTCACTACGGCTGGCCTTCGTATCGCCGCTTCAACTACGTCGGTGCTTCGTCATCGTTACGACATTAAGCGGCGATCAAATTGGCCGGATGGCATATAATGGCTGGCATGTCGCCTGTCAACAAATTGAGCCGACGACGACGTCGGTTCATCGCTTAGTTGCTTAGTTATAAATGCTGTTCAAATGTCGTCTGATCACGATATGCCTACGCATCTAATGTGGCGCCCTCCACTGCTTCTGAAGCAGTAGAATTTCTTGCTTTCCTGCCGACATTCGGGTAAAATCTTCATTATTTTATGGTTATTCTTCACCTCTCGGTTACCAGATTTTATGGTTATTCTTCACCTCTCGGTTACCATGATAGTATATGTATGCTCCCATTACATTGTTCAGATGTCTGAATGAGTTTAATATGTGGATGGCTAAGAGTGACAACCTTCATCTTTTGTTTAATTCTGCATTCAAAACGTCTGTTAAGTTTATTTTGTGATTCGCCTCGTAATTACCTCTTGTTGGTTGTTCTAGTCTTACTACGATTCTTTTAACCCTTTCACGATACGTGTGATTTTCGCGTGACTGCCGCGTGGGACAGCGCCGCGTATTTTCCCAGGGAGTGCAATAATTTTACATTTTTTTGCATTACCTTTTAGATAGGAAAAGAACTGTAACCAATGAGGTTTCCCATGGAACATCGTGACCGTAGATATTAGTGGACTCAGTGACTAATATTGTAGCTATTGTACAACTAAATGCTTGATATTTTTCCATGAACTATTTTTATGATGGCGTCCGACGACATCGTCGGGCAATGTCGTGGAGGGGTTAAATTATCCATCGTATCGTGTTTGTGTGTAATCAAGTGCAGGCTCTGAATCAATAAACCCTACTTTATATAGTTCGATTAACCGGTGGGGCACGTTGTCAGTCATGGGAGAGCACCAAAGCCAAGGGATGCCTTCAGTAGGGCAGCGTATGCCAGCCGCGTTTTCTTTGAGCTTAGCCGTGTGAGATTGTTGGCGAACTATATCCTCGGCGGCGGATCATCCAAATTTACGATATTTTGTGCGGGCAACGCGTCAAGGCATGGATGAGGATCAAGTGTCGAGCGCTGGGAATAGAAAACGTGCAGAAAACGTCGTTCAAGGTGCATTGGGACTAAGAAGGCGTCCCGAAAACGTCGTCCAACGTGCGCAAGGAGTCAGAAGACGTGCCGTAGATGCGGTCCAACGTGCGCAGAGATTCAGAAGAAGTGCGCTCCAGGCGTGGTTGAATGTGCGTAGGGATCCAGAAGACGTGCCGCAGACGTCAAACTTGCGTACGGATTCCGAGTAAGGAGGACCAGAAGGAGCGAAAAGGAGACTACTAGATGGAGAATAAGGGAGATCAGTGTTTTTCCTCAATATCGTCCAATGTGCGTCCGGTTTCTGAAAACGGGTCACAGAAGTTGTGTCGGGGTGCAGAAGGAGTGTCATAGATGTCGTGGCAAAGTGGCGACACGTGAGTCGGGACTCTATCACATAGGTAAGGAAGTATCAGCGCGGAAGGGGGGGGGGGGGGAGGGGAAGTGCGATTGACGGTAGATGGGCTTCATAGGAGCAGTGAACACTCCGCCCTACCATATCCCGCTGCACTATTCTATTATACAGTGAAAGTGTTTGACAGCCGCTAGGTCTCCATTTGCGCTACCTCGAAATGCAGTTATATATAATCTCCTTATAGATGATATAGTTGTAATACTTTTTTATTACAGTTATAGATAATTGTAGCTCCTTATTTCTTTTCTAATTATATGAATCTTTAATCCGCTGCTTAATAGAATGCCTAACCGTGTCATTTAAAGATGCGGTAGAAGTTTACCATGTCTAAGAACCTACAGAAGGAAGTTTTTTCTTCGGAAATGAGTTCACGTTGTAATTTTCAAGTCGCTGAGACCACCGCTGGAAATTGTTTTCTTTATTGCAAAGTAATATAATTAAAGAGCCATAGCAGAATGGGTGAGAGGATGTGCTGAATCCAGACTAAAGCCAGGGTATTCATTCTGCCCATTGGAGACTTTTATTTATTTTTGCTCATTTACTCAGTCAGAATTTTTCGAAATTGAACAAACTCTGCAAGAAATTCGTTTGTCAGTCTTTTTTTTCACTGCCCTCATCGACTGGTCAGTACAAGCCATTCCTTAGCCAAATGTTAATCCAAATAGTCTTCACGACTTTCCCTAGAAACATCACACATCCCAAAAGGGATTATTAGCGCTGCCCTTTACCCTTTATCCTTTATATTCTCATTATGTTAATAATCAGAATTTATTTTTGGACCCATTGTACCTGTTTCTCCGTGATGATACACCGATATAAAAAAAACGCCACTCTGGTGGGGTGGATGCTTCAAAAAATTATTTTTTTGGCGCATAAAAGCCACTTTTGGCCTCGGGAGTGTCGTGACCCCTACGGATCGCGATAGCCAGTTGCTGCTCCGCCCAGTTCGCAGAGGATAAAAGCGGACATATGGCTCTGAGGGGCTCCGTCCCTTTGACGAGCAGATTGTCGTCTCACCTCGAGCGAGCAGTCTCTTTGCGCTCCCTGCCATAGGTTACCGAGTCGAACGGTTTTCTCCCTTGGCGGACCCACTAGGAGAAGATACGGGAGAAAAGGGGAAATGGTAATGGCAAAGGAAATTGGTGAGAAAGGAAAAAGGAACGGATCTTAAGGAACAGGTAGATTAAGGGCACTGGTCGATTGTAGTAGGTTGCGTAGAATATCGATTGGATGTATTGCGTGTTTAAGTGAAATAAATAAATAAATAAATATATATAAATTAAATTGTGTATTTAATGTTTAATATAAAGATAGATTAATAAGGAACTACCAAAACTCTATGGAACTGTTCCAAATTGGTGCATCGGCCGGGAATCGAACCCGGGCCGCCCGCGTGGCAGGCGAGCATTCTACCACTGAACCACAGAACTACTTGGTATTTAGATTTACCTGAAGGTCCTATATTTCATACGTCTTTATCTTATTTACCAAGCCAACATGGATGACGAAGAGCGGTGTGGAGGTGAAAGCACTGCCTAAAAGGGTAAGCCTTCAGTAGAAGAAGATTATGAGAAGGATGAAGCCCATTTCGTTGTGGAATGCGCCACGCATCCTACTTCAACGGGCTACCGTAAGACTGTACGAATTCATATTATGATTGTAAGATTTCGTGACAGAATTCAACAAGCCAATGTGTTTTAGTCAAGTATTGTTCTAACTCATCGAACTCGTTTAAATGCATGAATTTGGTGGCCTTTTCTGAACCTGAACTTTTTATGTGTCCGGGTCGTGGTACCACACCACCTGCCTATTAAATTGCAAAGAACGGCTCTCTCGTAGAACAGTTTAGAGTATCGTTCTTTTAAAATAGTCCACTTACTATTTTAATGTCGTCTCATAGGATGAGTGATGGAAGGACCTCCAAAACACTTAACTTGAAGTTCCCGATGTTTCGATGGGTTTTCCTTCGGCTTGAGGCCATGGCTTTCCCATTCTTATTTAAAAGTTGCGTTCATAATACATGGTCGTACCGATTTTTATTCCTTCTTTTACATGTTCCTTCCCCCCCCCCCCCCCCCCCTCTATGGCTATTCACCGTATCGGATTGTTCAGAGTCCTCGAGATCCTACATCACCGGTAAGTGATTCCTTCTGCGCATGTTAGAAATCCACCCTGTCCAATAATCGGAGAACAGCTGGCGATCGAGCAACACCGCGTGGCGGTGTTTTTCTGCAGGTTCTGGTGTTTCGCGACTGCTCTTCCTGTTTTCTTCTCACGTGTGAATAATCAACCGCCGACATCTCGGCGAGAACCTTCACACTATTCCGGATGGCCACCGCAAAATATGCAAAACAGGGCACACGTCTAGGCAGGCGAATGTCTAGGAAATTGGAATAGTGCCTAGGCTTTGTTACGAGATTCTTGTCTATGTTCGGTCTGAGACCTAGAAATACTCTGCTGCTGTTAGCTTTTGCTTTTATGAGGAAGTAATCTCCACAATGAAGAGCTACTGTGATGACTGTTTATTTATCGCTGAAACAGCGTGGCTAAAGAGTTTCCTGCTTAACGAAGAGGGGAGCACGAAACCTATTCCCGTGGTTATACAGTGGTTGTTGTTGCCATACTACTTGCTTCTCCGGCGCTGTAATTTTCAAAATTTCTCATCAAATGGTTCAGATCTGTCATCCTGTTTCCCATGTCGTCGTTACTAGAGCCGAAATCAACAATGCTCCATCCCAATCCATTGTTGATTCATACCAGAGTATCCCCACAGGCTTTTGCTTGCGAGAGAGGCACATTTCCTACAGGATCCTCGTGAAGAAATTCTACAAACATCCTAGTAGTTCTAAGACCGGATTCGCAATGGGTTAGGTAATTGGTTAATGGTAATGGATAAGTTTACCGACAAGGGTAGTGGGCAGAGGACAAGCTTAGTAATCATGATATGATATATTTAGATGAAATAATTCTAGCTCACCATTCAGCTACTTCAACGCTCTTGTGAATTCCAGGAAATGCTCTCTTCTCACATAAAGAAGAAAAGGATAAAAGGCGGCGTTACTCAATCCTTTTTTGGGATACGCCACGCATTCTACTTCTACGGGATGTCGTTGAGGCGACTTGAATGCGTATCTGGCCATAAAATGACTTGCGGTCGCCAGTCGATGAACAAGTCAGCGCTTTTTCCTTCCCAGACAAGGTCTGGGCGGGGAATCCGAACCAAAAACCTGGTATAGGGTGCACGCAACAGCCGGCGCCTCCTTTGACTGCGCCACATGCCCCCGCACTTGTCGATCGTAGTATAAAAAATATAGTCTGACAATAAGACGATGCATAAGCCCAAAATGCTGTGCTTCGTGGGGCAATAGCGAACTAATAGACAAACGAATTCGCGAAAATATTTTTAAAATATTTAAAAAATATAATAGCATCTCAATGACGACTCAAAGATGTGATGCGCGATGCGTATACTTGTGGAATTCATTTTGAAAATCATTAAGATAAAGTTGAATAATGGCAGGGGGACGTGGTAGCATAAAGGAGGCCCGGGCTCTTGCGCCCTCGTATTTAAGGTTATTGATTCGGAGTTCCCGCCCAGGCCAACCATGCCTCCATCTTTTCAGGGTCAGTGAATAGGTGCCAGACTTCCGCGGGAAGGAGAAGACATTGGCTTTTGCCGAGCACCACTGCGACGCACTCCCCAAAGGCATTGGTTGGTTGGCTGACGCCAGTATTCATCTGTTATCCGTTAAGGGGTTCGTTTTCTTGAAAATTTGTTGATCACTATGAACACCTCAGGCTAAAGCAGGAGCAGAAAATGACTGTGATTTATAACTCCCAGCTCCTACTTAGCAATAAAAATAAAAAGTAAAGATAAAAACATTTTGGCATAGAAGCATAATGGAGCATGTCTCTAAGGATAGAACGCGTGACGAATTTTAAACAGAGGCAGACTTTCGTTCATCATCCTTCATTTATGTCAGCCACATCCGCTTCTTACTTTGTTCAGCAGATAAGTAGATATCATTGTTTCTTTCGTTTTTATCGTACATTTTAACCTTGTCATATTCTATTTTATTTAATTCAAACATTTCTTGTCATGTTTTACTCTATTATATTTAAAAAAATCTAGGCCTGGCGAAGAAGGTTAGAAAATATTCATGTACTACGTTCCTTAGCTGTGAACAATACTCGCTCCAAAGAGCTTGCTTCTACACAGCAGTACATTAACTACCCTCCGAGAATATGACAAGGTTAAGTGAGCTGTATGTGAAGCTACTAACGCTGTGCTGTCCAAATCCCACGGTATTCGTCCGCGGCCAGAACTTCTGGAAACCTTATTCTGCTTCTGCTCTTCCGTTACTTCATTTCGACTTAATTACCAGCGAATAAGCTCGTATGAGGACATGCGCAGAAAAACCGCTGACGTCGGCTAATTTCGACGAATTTTTCGGCAACACCACCGCTGCACGTCGGATGTACTTTCCGGAATGAAGTCGGATTAGAGCTCATTAAGCCGCTCTCTGTCATTAGTATGCGTGTTAGCTTTTTGCGGCTTCTGCTTTTATGCATTTCCAGAACTCGCTGGAGGTCATGAATATTCCAACGTTTCTGATCCTAAACAAGAAGTGAAGGACTGTAATCGTCATTTTATTTGGAAGGGGAGGAGGGGGGTTGTGGCGCTATTGTAAGGGACTGGGCACCTTATGCGATGTTTGAGAGTGTTCAGTGTTTAGAAAATTTACAAACATAATTAAAATTCGGTCAGTGGCGAGTGAGGAAAGCCTGCGAAAGCGGATTTCAAGGGAATATTGAAACCTGAAATAAAATGATATTCAAGAAAATTTAGCTAAATTTGAGCTAAGTGAAGAAATCACCGAAGAACAGCTAATGAGGCCACCACCACTAGTCGCCGTCACAGACCAACATGTATCACATTCACGGAAAACTACACACATTTAAAATCAAACTGGGTGCCCTTCAAATAAAATTGCAGACGTTTACATGCTCTACACTTCTTAAATCATACTTAAAAACTATGAAATCAGAATGAATGTGGAATTATTAAGAGAGGCTTGAGGAAAGTCATAATAAACTCTCGCTTTGTTTCAATAGTCTTACAAGGCCGTGGAAAAATTACGAAACGGCACTTATTTAGAAATGTTGGTTTTATTTTCATTTATTTTTGAACCTTATTTTCTCAGTGAGGTAACTCAACTCATTTTCGATGTTTCAAGCGAAAAGATCTCTCCTTGCGTCCGTCAATTACCTTGTTTTGTCCACTTGATTGAGAGTGTACATAGGTGCTGTTTATGTGTTTTTCTTGTAACTGCTTCTGCAATGTCTATGATTTATGGGCAGCTTTACGTAAACAGAGTCATCAGCATCGATAAAATAAAAATCTTATTCCTCTAGGCGAAGCATTCATGTACCATAAAATTATCATTGTTTTTCAATTTGCTGCAAACCTGAATATGTACAATTGTCAAAATATAAAAATATAATAAAAATATAAAATAATAAAAATTTGTGGCTAACCATGCAGTGCTATCAATTTTCGTTCTTCCCTGAACGCAATTAACTATTTTCGCAAGAACATCGAAATTGAATCATCAATTTGCTTTGCCCTTTTTGGAAAGGCATAATCTGGTTTGGAATGCGCCCATAATTTTAGTTATTCAGTGTTCAGTTCCACGGGAAAATGATTTAGACAAAGAACTTTGTACAATATGAAGTTTCATGGTTTATCATGTTTTGAGCTACGGCGAGTACGATTGACCCGCTTGAAGCATTTTAGGGCCAAATTGGACACTTTTTTCCGTCAAGTAGATACTTTTCGAACCAGACTGTGTATTTCTCAGAACAAGCTGTACAATTCCGAAAAAGAACTGAACATCTCCCAAATCAACCAATTTCATATTGCTTTACACATGAATTTAAAGTTCGTTTTTTGGCAAATGATTGTTTATCTATTTATTTTCAAAGATAGTAATGACAAATTATCCTAAGACAACGACATATTTATTCACTTATTCACTTATTTACTTATTTACCTATTTGAATCTTCCTAGTGAGAATCTGATTTAATCTGGAAGACGCTAGTTCTGTTTTGAAACATGTTCATTTTTATTTTTAAAAGTGTCCAGATTGTTTTGAAAATGTACTACTTTGCTTGAGAATTGTATGCGTCAAGAGTTGCCCTTTCCGAATGCAATAATAGCACCGGGTGAAACACTTTTAATGCTCCATTCCACCAGAGTCAGGAAAACTCTACGTTATTTGTTCAGAAGCGATAAGAAACTGGCTTATTTCTGAGCTGTCTGGAAATGATAAAACGCTGAATTGAATTGAAGAATTGATTGAAATGAGACATCGAACTGTTTCTATGAAATCACCTAGAAGTAGAATGAATGACGCAATCCGCATGGAACTGATAATTGCCGAAAATTATCTTTGTTGTCCTTATGGATATACTTTCAAAGACTAGCTCAAGTTTGTGAGTAATTAACTTTCTCCACTTCAGTAATCAAATGCATGTGTTGTTACACGATGTTTTGTTGCGATCAAAACTCTTGTTGTTAGAGGATGTTTTGTTGCGATCAAACTGATCGCAACAAAACATCCTGTTACAACATATAGCCTCTCTACCAGCCGCTCCAGGCTTAAGCAAATGTGTTCAAGCAAATGCATGTGGTTGCTGATTCGGGACAAAGACGAGTTCGTCCCGATTGGTTCCGTGCACATCAGAAATTCCGCGAATCTACGTTGAATTGGTGTCAGGTTTATATCTTTGAACGGTAACACCACTCTATCGGGTGATAGTTCATCGAATTTTGATTTTGATTTTGATTCCTTCCTCGTTGTCGAGTTTTGTCTTTGTTTATATCATGTATGTGGCGCACGCCAATCAGAACAATAGGAAGATTTCATTCTTCGTACTATTAATTTCAAAAAATCCTCAAGCAGTCACAAACGTGTCGAATTTAGCGTAACTTTATTATGATTTATCTTAGTTTCAACGGTTACGGGTTTCACAAGATGAATTCAAATTCGATTTTCCTATTCCTACCTGGCAGCCAGCTGCAAGTGTTGCTCCGCATTTTTGTTGTTGCTTGTTGCTCAGCTCTTCCTTCTAGCTATAAATTCCAATTAATTATGGCATTTTCACATACATATTGCCATATTTTTCTCTCTCACCTTTAAATCGCGTCATGCTCGTTTTTACTTTAATGGACTAACTTTCTAAAGACCTCTCCAGCAGGAATTCCTTTAGTTGTCGCAGTGGATCAAAGACGCAGAGTGATTTCTGCAGTAATGCCCATAACCGGATGTAATTGCCAATGTGCTCATCACCTCAAGCAACCGGATACGTCTTGCTCCTCCATTATGCACCATTTTTATCCAAGCATTAGCATACGCCCACCGTGGATTTTTTTCTTTAGTTCGTGGTTTTCTGAATAGCCTCCTCTGCAGAAGAATTCTTCAATTAACTAAGAATGAGAAAGCCTTATAAAGGGGGAATATTCTTAGAACCAAAGAACAAATTTCAATTTTTTAATTTTTTTTAATTTTTAAATTTAACTTTTTTGGAGCTCATACACCTGTCAATGCATTGACAATAGTAACATATTTCCTCCTGAAAGGAAACCAATGTAGGGCAAACAGTTTTTATTTGACTCTTATGATTAAGGATTCAAAGCTAAAAACAAGACTATTGAAATATGCGCTTTTGGCATTTCTTATTTATTGCTAGTAGTCATTATTCATTACTAACTGGTAGCCAATATTTGCTACTAAATCCTAAGGATTTCTCCATCACTGTCAACAGCTCAGACTAAAAAGGGGCATAAAGTGAATTGCATTTGTAAAACATGATTTTTTGAAATTCCTTCAACAGTAGGCTGAAATAAAGAGCCTCTAGCTGGGCTGGCAAAAACTGTACCGATTCCTTCTGTTTTGTACTTACTATCTTCTGACACTGGGTGCGTGTAGCGCAGTCGGAAGAGGCGCCGTCTGTCGCCTGCAATCGATACAAGGTTCCTGGTTCGGATTTCCCGCCCAGGCCAATCAAACCTTCCATCCCTCCGGGGTCGGTGAATTGGTACCATACTTGTCTGGGAGAGATAAAACGCTGACTTGTTCATCGGCTGGCCACCGCAAGTCATTGTATGGCCAAATACGCATTCAAATCGTCTCCACGACATCCGTGTAGAAGTAGAATGCGTGGCGCATCCCAAAGGGATTGAGTAACGCCGTCCTTTATCCTTTTTATCCTTTATCTTTTGACACTACTTCTGTAGTTACAAGTGGAACCATAGGCGGCTTAGTCTGCCTAGGCACCAGCAGCGCTAATCAGCTTGGCACTAGCAGGACTGACTATCTGAGATTAGAAGTGACTTCTTTATTTCACGCCTTACTGTTATAATGACCATGTTATTCATGGAGCAAACATAGCTTGCTATCTCCACACTGCTGCCTGCGCCTCCAATTTGGAACCAATTGTTCATTGAGATTCTGTTTTTAATCCAGAAAGGGACGACACACAATTTCGATAAAAGAAGTCGTCGAGTATTCGTTCGAATTTGAATGTTGGAGGGGGGGGGGGACATATTCGCATAATATTTGAAACTATTATTCTATCCTTATTTGAAGATCTGATAATTTCATTCGAATATCGAATAACTTCAACTCTTTAAGCGCAGAACCTGATTCGAACAAATTATTCCACTTCTCGAATAATCGAACGGTGGGCTTATTGAATCAATCATTCGAAAAAATTGACAAACGAATAAAGTCGTTCGTTCATTCGCTCGAAATTTTTCGACAAAAAAATCGAATAAATTCAAACACATTCATCCGTTCGATAAAATTTCTCAAAAGCACAACTACTATAGTAACCACTTCTCCATTACCCCACGCTTTGCATGATGTCATTCGCGCTAATCAGCTTCTGAGCTGTGCTGTCCTTACAAGCCCGCACGTGAAGGTCACTGGACTACTTCCGTTGAAGCTAGGATATCAAGGTCAGACATAATTAGCCGGCACTGAGGAGACCCGTGAGAATTCCCCCCCCCCCCCCCACTAATTGACACCAAGGGAAAGTCTGTTCCTGTGCGTTCGCTTGGCGCAGGCAGTCCAGAAGATTAATTAGGGCTGTAGTCGCATAATTCTCACGCCTGGCAGCATGAATATAAATCTGTTCGATGAGTTCAAACCGTAGGCTGTGCGTCGGACGTTTTGACTCAGTTCTATTCTCTGATACGGCTTTCCAGGTGATAATTTCAATTACCCCTGTCGACGGTCGACCGAAGATTAAGCCTACTGCGCTGACGTTTCAGAGACCTGCTTTATTCAGTATGTCTTCTTTCTGTTTATTAGTATTATTTAAACTGCTCGCTCTGTTTTCTCTAAACTGTTTCAGGTTGTCTAGTATACGCATGTCTGCCCTGCTGAATGTCTTGTTTGTTTGAATAAACTGGAGGGTGAAAGTTACCCTTGTGTGTGTGTAAAATGCTGCCAAAGGAAGCGATGACGCCCTAGTGGACTCAGAATCAAAATTTAATTTCCAGATCTCGCTTAGACTATACGAGTTTCCACTTCTACAGAGTTCGTGATTCGGGAATGGCGTTATAAGGAGAGACAGAACAGTGGCTTCTCCATCATCTGACTAACGCAAATCGTTCTAGACTCATTGTGCACTTTGAATTGTCTCCTCAATGCCTCTTAAGCGTGAAGGTAGAATATGTGGCGTACCCCGCTAAAGAATTTGTTAACGCCGTATTCCATCCTTTATTCTTTTATCCCTTTTTGTTTGGGGGGGGGGGCGGTATTCGGCAAACATTTTCTCATATATTCGTTTCCACTCCTCTGATGGAATCGCTCAGAGTTCCATGGGGCTCGATTCTACGTCCGTTATGTCAACAATGTGTGGTGTTCTTTTACAAAAGCACCGAAGCCTTCGTTGATGTTTCCTTGCGCAAAGTCTTCCGGTACGCATGTATTGATTGTTATTGATCGACTTCTACGATATTATCGATTTCATCGTGGTCACGGCGATTCGGGACATCGTGGAAGAATAATTACGATTCTCAGGACTGTTTTATGTTTCAGATGGACTGTAAAGATCCACAAATATTCGACATAAACGACAACTTAACCCACAGTATTCTACAAACACTGTTCCTCTTCCAGCAGTGAGTGTCTTTTTATAACATTTTGATTTTTTGTGTTAGTTTCAGTATTTGAACTTTCTTCTAATTTTTTTGACAGTTTCCCGTTTTGAATTTTTTTCTCTGCTTAACGTTCCGTGAATATCGATCTCAACTTGAAGCGCAATTAAGAGACCAATTAATTTTTTCAGCTCTATAAACACTTAATTTTTTAGGAGATTTCTGTCTTTTTTAGCTAGACAATGTATAGATAAAGTATAACTTATCTTCCAGGACTCCTGTGTCCATCGCTTCCAGTTTTCCGTAATTTTTTAAACTAAGTGGTCTATTTTCAGCACATATAAACTCATGCTTTGACTTTGGTGGTCTTGTTCTCTAATAACCCGTTGATAGATTTTGTTGATACCTGCATAACTCTCCGTTTTCCTTAAAGTGTAAAAATTACTTTTGGAAACTTTCATTTTCTATGGATTTGAGCTCCAGTTCTGCGTCACATTTTCCAAATCTTCCCCGTTCAGAACCTACTCGTCATTTCATCGTTACATTGCCGTACTACTATGTCTATTCGGACTGCTGGCGAATTCCATCCACATTTGGGTCCTGACACGGCCGCGGATGCGATTCAGCTCTGTTCACACCGTACTTGTATGCATCGCTCTGTCGGATATGGGGACGATGACCTCGTATCTGGTAGGCAGCTCATGGCGTCCGTTCCTGAACTATGTCTAACTGTTCCCTTTCAGATCTACATGATACGATTCGAGTTCATGCAGGACCATAGCGGCTATCCATATGGCTGGGCTTTGTTTTTGAAGGTGATTCACCTAATCTTCTTCTTTACATAATCGTTCCTAGTTTTCCAAATTATTTTCATTACTTTTCTGCCAAAGTCGACAGGTGGCGCCGTTATAGGAGGCACCGGCCGTCGCGTGACCGCGAGTCGAGGTTTTTGGTTCGGGTTTTCCGCCTAGGCCAACCAAGCTCCCACCTTTCCGAGCTTGGTGATCTGATACCTCGTTGGGTTTGAATTTTACTCAAGAGACTGGAGGCCACGTTTAGTTGTCAAGCACTTCGCTTAGCTGTCTTTCGGCTGGCTGTACTAACTATAAATAAAATAATAAGGATAAAGGACGGTGTTACTCAATCTTTTTTGGGATGCGCCACGCATTCTATTTCTACGGGATGTCGTGGAGGCGATTTGAACGCGTATTTGGCCATACAATGGCTTGCGATGGCCAGCGGATTAACAAGTCAGCGCTTTATCTTTCCCAGACATGTCTGGTACCAAATCGCTGACCCTGGAGGGATAGAAGGCTTGATTGGCCCGGGCGGGAAATCCGAACCAGGAACCTGGTATCAGGTGCAAGCAACAGTCGGCGCCTCCTCCGACTGCGCTACAGCGCGGTCTTGAATGCAAACTATGGTACAGAACAATTAGGCACTTATCGTGCAATACAACTTTGCTTCGAAATGGAATACATGGCACAATACGGGGTGCTGGTCTCCAACGACCTGTTTTTGAAAGCAGTTTCCTTACGGTTGCAATGCTCTAATCGCTGCGCTCTGCTTAGGCATATGTTATACTTCGGCGACACGTCGGCGACGGTGTCGGCGACAGTGCTGGGCGGGTGCTACGTAGTGCGTATGAACCTGCGAAACACCTGTCCCCGACAGCGCCGCAAGGAGGTGTTGTACTCCCCGTCGCCGACACTGTCGCCGAAGTATAACATATGTATGGCTCAGTATACAGGAACCGCATACCAAGCTCGTTTTCCTTCAAAGTATGGTGTTTCAGATCCATGTTGTCCTGTCGATCGCCCTCCACGCCATTACCCTCTACCTGGTCGTCCTGATGGCCTTTATTCGATACAGCGCGATGCGCGTCGCTCAGTCCGAATGGTTACGGTCGGATAGATCAATGTAAGCAATTAAAATTTCTTTTAGGAATTTTTAGCCCCTTCGATGCACTAAAATATTTTTTATTTATTTTTTTATTTTATTATTACTTATTATTGTGGTTTGCATCTTGTATTTTTGGAGATTCATATTGTCTTTTTTCTCTTTATTTTTGAACATTCTTCTCTCTATTAAAAATATTAAAATCTTTTTCAGACTGAGAAGAAAGGTTTTCCCTGAGTTGTTTGTCTACTGTCATTTTTGTCATTATTGTTTCTTAAAATTAACTTCGGGTTCCTTTCAGTGTAGATGTAGTTGATGCTCTAATTTAACGTTTTAAGGCTGAAAACATATTTATTTATTGTACATATCAACGCAGAAGACCACGCGAAAGAAATGATCCCGGAGCACAGTGAAGATTAATAGTAGAGAAATAGACATCGATTACAAACGAAGAATGTAATCGATTAAAACAAGCTACTAAGTAAATCCCTGTCGATACCTATCAAGTAGGCTTTTGTATTGCCCTATTGAACGTGGTGTCAAATTTTCATTTGACAATTTCTTCCATGCCAGCTTGATTTGTTAAAAAGTAGATTTTACATTACTATTGGCTCTAAATTAAAGGACTACATGGTTTAAATATTTTCTCATCCTTTTTTTGCCAGATTAGTTTAAAATTATACAGTAGACATTCAATCCACATTCACCGCCAACCTTCATTCCTACTTTTTTATACTCGTGCTTTCAACGAACCGATACTTTATTAGAGCTTAAGAAAATTGTTCTTTATAAGTTTTTCAATCTAAAAATTAGAAATGATTCAAGTCAGTTTTTTGAGCCTCTAGTGGCTGGTATCGCGGTTGTAAGCTGTTGCAGCGATGTTTCGTTGCGATCAAAACTCTAGCTCAGGACTCGAATCCGCAACTCCTGCTGACCATGCTAAGAGCTAGTTTAATTCGAAAAATTGTTTTTCGAGTTTTTCTTGAGATTTTTTTTGTAAAAAGTTATTTAACTACACACTTTTAGCGGAATTTTCTCTAATTTTCCACTATTTTAACAATGATTTTAACAAAAAATATGGCAAACAATATGTAATGGCGTAGAGCATTCCCGCCCGGTCAAAGGAAGGTGCGGGTTCGAGTCCCGCCTGGCGATAGAAGTTTTGCAAAACATCGTTGTAACAGCTTACATCTTTGGTACCAGCCAATTGAGGCTTAAAGAAACTGATCTGTAACAAAAATAATTTTTATTTTATTAATTTAAAAAATAAATTAAATTGGAGCAAATTAGCCATTTTTAGAATTGCTGCTATTGGCATTGCTGTCTCGGTGTTCGTGCTATGTGTGCCAACTCTTCTTGCTCATGAAATAGTAGCCAGACGGGCAATGTCACCACGGGGAACCATGTCGACTCGATACAGGTAGGTCTTCCTCTTCAGATCTAGGAAAGAACTAGAGATAGATTTTTAAAGTAAGATCTTGAAAATGAACGCTTAACAAAAATCAAAATGAAGATAGATTCTTCGGCAAGATGGCACTGAAGACTATTATTAATTATAAACTTTTTCAGCATCGGTTTCTCGGATATGGTTCTTGAGAACGGATGCTTTCTGATGAAAGGCAATCTTTGGCTCACTGGCATCTTCCTGAAGGTAAACCTGCTTTTCTTTATATTTAATTGCGGCATGGTAGCGTGATAGTCGGGAGAGGTGTCAGCTGATCCATGTCAATGTTCTTTGCTCGGGTGCCGCCGTCCAAGCCAAACAAGCCTTCCGAAGTCCCTCTGATGTCAGCGAATTGTGATCAAAATTATTTGGGAGAAATAAAGCGCAGACTTGCTCATGGGTGACCACCTCAAGTGATTGTATAGGTCAACTCAAGTCAACTACTCGATAGAATTTAAAAGTGAAATGCGTAGCGCATCCTAATTTGGAGCAGATTGACGCGGCCTTTGCTTCTGACTCTCCTCTGACAAAGGGGAAGTAAAGAGATTCTTTGACGCTCGGTTTCGGAAAATCTTCGTAACAGACACACCGTTCTCAAATCTCTATAAACAGACTGATCAGCGGAAGAAGTCTTCGGATCCTTCCCAGTTGGGAGGGGCCGATCGTAAAGTGACATTTGCGTTCGTCATCCCATGCCACACAATCATAGCCACTAAATTTCAATAAAAACCCTCGCACAGTGAGACAACAGCTGAAACTGTAGTGGAGAGTCGAGTAAGGGGTTGGAAATCCAAATTACTATATGCCCCTCCAAATAGGATTGATCCAATATTCTCTACAAACATCTTCTCCTCCATCTTCCGGCGCCAACTCTAGCCATCCATTCAAAATTCATAAATATTAGCTAAATCGAGTAGAAAATGCTTCAGATGAATAAGCGAGTACCCAGTGCACTATGTAAACATTTTTTACGATTTTTTAAACAAATTTCTTGATTCAACTTGAATATTAAATTCAACAATTGTCTTTTTTGCCGAGCTTGACCTCGTGGTTCGTGAGTGGGTTACGAGATAAGAGATGAAAACTTCACGATTCTTCCGTAGCTCATATCTTCCGAAGTTGCAGCTGAACCGTTTCCATCAACTCGTCTCCATCATTTGACGGATTTTATTGATTCTCGAAAATTTTCCAGGCGATACCGTGTGTGTTGCTGTTCTGGTTCACCATTGCACTCATCGGCCGAATGAAGGAGAACAAGGAGAAGCGGAAGAAGTTGCTGAAAACCCGCGATGACAAAGGGAAACGTGACGTCACCACCTATATGTTAGTTATTTCCTCTGTGCTCTTTTCAAGTCAATTTGCTTAGCTATTGAATTTCAGGCTAGTCTTCATGGTTACGGTGTTTCTCGTCACGGAACTCCCTCAGGGCGTGATGGCAGTGTTAAACGGTATTTCACTTATATTTATTTTTATTGCTCTACGCTTTGTTTTCGTTTTACTTGTTTCAAAAGGCTTTTATTTATTTATTTATTTATTTATTTATTTATTTATTTATTTATTTATCTATTTATTATAAATACACCCATACGGATGTGCCAACTCAATGTTTGGTAGAACACGAACAATACTAAGAAGCGCAAGAGAAAAAACGCTTAATGGTTGGTTAGATTTAGCATAGCGAAAGCATTGAGAAAAAGTCCCACCATCGGAGAGACTGCGCAGCAAGGCGGGCGACCACGAGCAAATCTAGGAAAACCTTCCCACGAGTAACATGTTCTCATAAAATGCTTCCTATTAACCTCGCCATAGTTCGTTTGAAGTCAAATTGCAGGGAAGGAAGGAGAAATAACTGCTGCTTAGTGCCAATGAGGATGATTATCACAAGCCAGTTGTTTTTTGGTCGACAGAATATTTGTCTGATAGAAGCATGCGGCAAGCTCTCAGAGCTTATAGCGCTTTTGGTTGTCACCCTGAGGGACTGAAAAAGTTGTAGCAATGAGTAAATCCAAGGCAAAGAGGTACATTTCGCGAAGGTGGGCAGCATTGGGAGGTGAGAGCGCGCAAGCCAATCATAACCAATCAGAGTACCGACCAAATACATGCCAGCCAATCAGGATACCGACTTACACGCCGTCTCTAAATTGTGAGCTCACACGATGTGGCCTGATTTGGTTGGTGCATTCTTACCTCCCAATGCTGCCTGTCTTCGCGACATGCACCGGCAAAGATGTGCCGGTGCTCCGAACTTCAACTGTGGAAACACGGCAAGGTGTCGAATTCTTGAAGGAAACTAGGGGCACACTATATAGTGGGCGGAAAGCCAACCGACCCTTGGCATCCCCATTCCCTTTTAGGAGATTTATTGGTGGATTCACTGTTTTTGAAACCCCGAGGCTTCTTGAAAACTCCAAAACAGGGAACGTAGTGAATACGAAAAGTCTGCTAGACCAGGACAATTGCAGAATAATTGGTAAAGCCATCTGTTTATGAAAGGTTATAAGAAAACAAAAATGGTCAAGATCGAGACGGGGTCGGAAACTAAAGCACATTGCTTCACTCGAAGCACAACATTGCGAAGAAGAGCAGTGTGTGAACCTTCCCGACGAAGTCGTCTCCCATAGTTTTGTCGAAACCTGCTCTATCGAACCCATTTCATATCTATGCAACCTACCATTATTCATAGAGAAGTGACCTGACCTCATCTGAGAAGTTGCTCGAAAACATCGCCTTTTGAAAAATTAATTTATTCCTATTTTCTCTTGCTCAGAGAGACCCTGCAAAAATCTTCCCTCTCATCCGGATCTAGACAGCTGCAACAGGATCCTCAACGTAACGCACTGAGATGTTGATAGTCTTCTCTCGCTCAGAGTTTGCTTAAACTTATCCTTTTAATGGAAACGAATCCAATTCATGGCCATCAACGGACGAAGAAACTACGACAGAGCACATGCAGCTGAAACCTCATATCCGTTGTCTGTTACTGTATTTACGTCAACTAATTTGTCAAATTCTAAATACAGATTGATTTCACCCTTTTTCACCCTTGTTGATTATTGAATTCGGACACATTTTATATTTATGACTGCCGTAAAACTGACTGACTGGCTTCATGACTCTATGACATGATTGCAGAGAGTAATATTCCCGTTAACAGCAGACTGAGTAGATGAGGGAGGTTTCATTCTGACTCCGAGACAATGGAGAGTATCTAGCTACGACGATGCTCTCGAATGGTCCTCTCTGTAGTGAAGCCTCCAGCTGAAATTCTCGTCATCGAGATGAAGATAACTTGTCTACACCTGCCTAACAATATGTGTAGAGTTTAGAGAACGATGAGAAATAAATCGTAAGATCCTCTGCGGTTGGGTGCTTCATTTTTCCCTGTGAAGCAATTTTTTTTGTAATAGTCTTCTTTAGATGAAGTTGTTCCTCATTGAATCCATTGTTTTTCTGGATTCTTCAAAACTCTGCCGTGTTCTATTCTGGTCTTCATGTTCCTGCTCCAAAACTTCAGAATCCGATTTTATGGAAGAACCATAAACCATGAATTTCAAGTTAATCAATCCCTGGAATTCAAGTTGATGGAAGCTCCATAATCCATGAATTTCAATTTTATAGAAGTTTCATAGACCTTGAGGTCCAAGTTGATGGAAATTCCATAGAACCTGAAATTCAAATTCTCGTAGATTCCATAAAACCTAAATAGAAGCTCATGGAAGATTGCTTACCTACATAACTCTCCAGTTAGCGGTCCTTTCTGCTCTATGTAGTTACCCTTAGAATCTATTTTCATTTTCTAGCGGCACTTGTTAAAAAGGCTGTTTCACTGTCCTTTTTTAGTCCCTGTATGTAGTATCGAAAAAGCGAGGTCGTCCACATGATCAGGTGGCCGAGTGGTTAAGGCGATGGACTGTTAATCCATTGGGGTTTCCCCGCGTGAGTTCGAATCTCCTGATCGAACATTTTGCATGGCCACTGTGGCCTCGGGTCAGTCGTGTAGAATGCTCTACTGAAATAGAAATTCCTAGAAGGGGTGATAGAAGTGGTGGTCAGATGGCCGTGTGGTTAAGATCAGTTTTGGAACGTCTCATCTGGTTAATATCAACTTGAGAACGTTAATGTGACCTTGACAGGCTTAACTTTCATCACAACGATATTTGAATTCTAACTTCTTATCTCCCAATTTCTTTTATTTTTTCATTTATTTAAATATTCTTTATAAGACTTTAATACAACAAACACCAACACTCACAAACCAAGTAGCACTTGCTACAGAATGCCTACCAATTTGCTAGAAATCAAAGATGTGTGGTCACAGCTTGGAAATATGTAGGAGAGTTTGCCTTTCGTTTTCATTTCTGTGTCAAATAACAGTCCTATCGATCTTTCAAACAATTGTGCTGTTAATTTCTGCCTTTTTCTCCCAGCCTTTTGCTACTACTGGAGAAGACGCCCTTTTTTCTAGTTTCTTCTAGAGCAAAATTGTGATTCGAAGTCATAGATGGTCTAAATTCCCTTCATCTATGCCAATCGTCAACATTTCAGCTCTCTACACCTCTCAGTTCCATGCGTACGTCTACTTAGCCCTAGCCGATGTGTTAGATTTGTTGTCGCTGATCAACTGTTACGTGGCGTTCCTTGTCTACATCTGCACCTGCTCGCGGTACCGTCAGACGCTGCTCTCCATCCTGCCGAATATGCCGTAAGTTTTATTTTCTTGAGTGTATATCTCACCTGATCTTGAACGTTTCAATGATAGACATAGGCGTATTTGACGGTTAGCAGGCTTCGATCTCAAGTATACCACAAAGTGATTTTTGGTTTCACTCTTCGGAAGAGAGCTGATGTTTGCCGGCAGTAGTGTTACTCCTTGGTAGCGTATCAAGTCGAGATTCCCGGGAGAGAAACGTTTCTTGGTAGTCTTTAGCCCTTGACTCATTTGGCACTGTCGTGGAGATGAAGAGGCGATTCTTTCGTCGACGTTGTCCATGACGGCATCTTCCCAAAGACCGGCAAGAGAGGTGTAGAGGTCCCAGTTGATGGTCGTTCTGGGACTCCTCTTCTTGAACTTCGCGGCTTCTCTCCTTGACGCGAAAAGCGGAACCTTGCGCGAAGGAGGCGGTGGTCCGATCCCGTGTAGAACTTGGGGACAACGGAGACGTCGGTCAGGCAATATTTGCGGTTGAAGATGATGTGGTCGATCTCGTTGTGGAACTGGCCACCGGGAGATTCCCAGGTCCATCGTAGGGAGGGAGGCTTCTGGAACTGCGAGTTTCCATGGATGGTCTTGGTCGACATGATAAACTCAGACAGCCTTTCACCTTGCTCGTTCCACTCCAAACCGTGGGTTCCGACGTGAAGTTCTTCCGACGACCGTCGTGACCCGACCTTGGCATTGAAGTCGCCGACGATCACCTTGTAGAAGGTGTGATCTTCCTTATAGAACTTCTCCAGCTCCACGTAGAAGGCTTCGACCTCTTCGTCGTCGTAGTCGGATGTTGGGGCATACGCGACGAATACACTCAAAGCTGGCACGGAGCCACATCGCTGCAGTCGCAGATGTCCGATTCGGCTTGTCAGAAACTCGTACGAGTCGATGTTCATGGCCAAGTGCTGTTGACGAGGACACCAACGCCGCCTATTCCCCTGCTATCGCACGTTCCGAGGAACAGTTCGTCTCCGTAGTCGTAGGCGGCGTGAAGGGGATGGTGTCTTCTCGACTATGTCAGTCCTATGACGTCGCACTTGATCTTCCTGGCTTGCATCATCAGGTCTTTGAAGGATGCTTCCGATGCAGGCATGCAGACGTTCTAAGTACAAATCGTCATCCTAGTTCTTCTCAGTTTGCGTAGCCTGGTTGGCCCCTGCGATTATAGCAGTCTCTCCATACTAATCCTACCCATCGCTGCTGAAATACAAGCTCTTTAGGCATCGGAGCATGAGATCCCTAGGTGCTGGCCTTCTTCGCAAAAGGCCCTTAGTTGCACGCCGAAAGTTCGATTGGGGTTCGGTTTAGTGCTAGTGTCATCCAAACCTCTCCATACTGTCTTTAAGAACTGATCCCTCAGTAGAAAAAGAGAACGCATCAGAGTTCGGGTCAATTTACTATCCAGGCACGTCTTCCGATCGAAATCAAACGTGAAGAAGGCCTTAGATCGTTATACTGAGTAGTGTTCAGTCGAATCTTCTGAGAGAAAGTCTCGGCTAGTGATGTTAAATTTATTCAGTGAAGCTTTCAGTCTATAGATTTCCAACTGCGTATTAGGCGACTATGTACCTTGTTCTCAGTTTCAGGGCGATTTTATCGGCGATGACGTCGCGTCAGAATTCGATGAAGCGAGAAAAGCTACCGTATTCGACGCTAAACGGGGAAGACTGCGTGGCAGTTCCGATGGTGTCACGCTCAGAACAAGACCACGGCTACGACTCGTCGCCTTCGGCTCCGCAACCCTCCGCTGCTTCATCTCCAACGCCTCAGGGAAGACTGCTCTGAATGTGTGATCTGACGGCAAACGGTCGCCGCTCTCCTTCTGTACATACCGCCCTATGAATTGATCGATTATTGATTACTTGAAGCCAGTCTCATTGATCGCTGTATGTATAGTGTTTGTGTTGCGCGTTGCCAAATTGAAATACTATGTTGTGTCGCGAAATGCTCAAGCAATGCCAGTGCACTACAGATGTTCGCCAGCTATTGTGTACCAGATGAATTCGTCTAGAATAAAAATTTACTCTTTGCGGTGAACCCAATCGGTTAATAAACCATCAACGAAGCAAGAATCGCCAACGACCCGACAATTATGGCCAGCGATAACGTGCCGCTCATCGAGCTGGACGTCGTCTTGTTTCTGCCTTGAGCGTCGGAGGAATCGTCCCTGAAAACGAAGGAATTAGGGGTGGTAGTAAAACTCTGAAAGGAGATTGGTGATGGGTAGGTCCTATTTCATAAGGTGGCGTTAATTAGTCCACCTATGGTAAAGTAATTAACGCCGCCTCTAAGGGAAAATTACGAGGTGGATTCAGGATGCGACAAATATACCATTTTCACATCGAAATATTGTAGAAATTTTGTATCAAACAAAAATGCACGGAACTTTCTGATTCGAACCAAATACATAGCTATCTAATTAAACTAGAGATCATTCAAAGTCACCTCTTCCAATTTCTATCTATATTTCGTACAGCCAGTGAACGCAGATAATATAGGTATCTACGTAAGTAAGCAATTATTTCAATTTAAACAGCATTCGTTCTAAAATGTAATGTATGCTTTCCGGTTTAAAAACGTATTTTCGCTCTTCTCAGAAATGTTTTTACCGCTTCCGTAATAAGTTTATTTATTTATTCATGACGTGAGCTAAGGCCACACGTGAAAATACAAAATAGTAGAATAGTAAAAACGCATAAACTCAATCAAAAACAAACGAATACAACCGAAGGCACTCATTGCATACGCAGAAGCAGCTTCTTGAAACCGTGCAAGGATAGACCTAAGACTTCCTCATTTGTGCTCAAAATGTGATTGAACTCCTTTAAATTTCTGTAGGTGAAAAAGCCTGCTCGGGCTCGTGATTTTGCCACCGAAACATAACGTCTGAGCTTCCCTCTTATGTTTCTTGTCAGCCTAGTGCCAAAAAGTTGAGTGGGTTTATAGAAACCCTACCAGTGAGTACCTTAAACATCATGAGGAGGTCAGCTCTTTTTCTTCTAATGAAAAGGCTTGGTAAACTTAACATCTCCGCTCTTTCGGCACCATTTGGTATCTGATAATAGTACTTCTCGTAGCACATCATCAGCTTACGAGTGAAACTTTTCTGAACATTTTCTAGAAGAACAATGTCTTTTCTCTTCGAAGGATTGAAAACTGTTATTCCACACTCTACCACGGGTTTCACATATGTCTTATACGCCTGCAGAAGGATTTGGAGATCTTTGCTCTTGAGTGCTTTAAAAAGGTTGTCGATGCGGTAGTTAGCTTTCTTGAGTTGAAGAAGAAGTAAGTTGAAGAAAATAACTAGAAGGATAAAGACGGCGACACTCAATCTCTTTTGGAATGCGCCATTACTGGATGATTGTCCTTCCCAGACATTTCTGGCATCATTTTACTGACACCAGGGAGATGGAAGGCTTGTTGGCCTGGGCGGGAAATCCGAGCCAGGAACCCTGTATCGGGTGCACGTGACAGCCGGCACACCTCTCCGATTGTGCTACACGCGCCTTTAAAGAAAATAGTGGCAATGCTCAAGTGATTATATAGTTATGACACTCTTTCCTATAGGAATGCTTTTGGACTTGGTCTATAGTGCAGAAAATCGAAAAAAATTTCGGTTTTTTCAAAACTATCTTCTGTTTATACTTTGCGAGCTTATCAAACGTTATCGTTAGGGTTAAAAATGATAAAAATGATTCAATGCCCAAAAATGCGCATTTATTAAGCCGGACCAAAGGATTCCGCCGTTTAAGTGATTTGGATGTTCCTACCATTAATTGAGCTTTAATATCCAAGTCTTCATAGGAGATTTTGGCATTGTCGGCATCGTCATATAGAGGAATTACTGTCGTTATAAAACACATGGGCCAATACAGAATTAGGAATATACCTTACGTACTTTATAAATATTATATAATAGATGCAGTAATCAATGTAATGATGTCAAAATATCTAGTTTGTTTGCGAAAGCCACGGAGCTAGCAGAAAACGGAATATGATGGAATTGAAAAGTGTACATTTCCAAGAATTGGGCGCGTGTAGCGCAGTCGGAGGAGGCGCCGACGGTCGCGTGCACCCGATACCAGGTTCCTGGTTCGGATTTTCCGCCCAGGCCAACCAAGCCTTCCATCCCTCCGGGGTCGGTGAATTGGTACCAGACGTGTCTGGGAAGGATAAGGCGCTGACTTGTTCATCGGCTGGCCGCTGCAAGTCATTGTATGGCCAAATACGCATTCGTGTCGCCTCCACGACATCCCGTAGAAGTAGAATGCGCTGGCGCATCCCAAAAGGAATTGAGTAACGCCGCCCTTTATCCTTTTATCCTTATACATTTCCAAGAATTAAGGAGAAGCGCTTTGAGTGAGTGTTATAGGAGGCCTATGGCTTGAATCTTGAACACACCAAGATAGGACTAAACTGAATTTTAAGAGCTATGTCATGAGGGAATTTTCTGAAATAATCAGCAGTGATGAACGGGCAACAGCCACTTTACGAACTAACCATAAATATACAGGTCACTAAATTAATGGAAAGCGTTTCTCAGAACTGGCCATCGTCCAGAGAGCAGTTAAAAGCAGAGTCAAATGCTCCTTTCATATTTTTTTCCAGATTTTAAGTTATCAAAAAGTATCCTGTTGAGTGACACCCAGAAGTTCACTTATGGTTGGTCTCTTTTCAACTATTACATAGGCTCCGCCTCTTCAATGAGATGCCAATGACAACCTGTGTTTTCCCTACTTAGCAGGGAAACACAAACATTTTTCACCATAGTTGTGTAAACAACAGATCGTGGCCAGTAATATACAATAGGCTATCAAAGCTTTACTATGTACTAGGCTCCTAAAGCCATTGCGAAGATTTAAGGACACCCTCATTTTGGCGTTTGTTGCTGCAGTTCAATATGAAATCCAATAAAATACAAATAAATTAAATACACTAAAAGACAAATACAAATAAATTAATTACACTAAAAAATTACTGAAAAAGCGGTGATGAAATCCTAAGCAAAAAAATGATGATGAGAATCTAAAAATAAATTGTGAAAGTCGGTTGAAAATTTATCCTGTCATGATAAACAACGAGTTTCTATCTATCCGAGCAGCGACTTCAAATAACAAGTAGAGAAATTCAAAATGTCAAATTTGATTGTGCAAAAATTGTAGAATTTGGATCTCAATCTTATTATCTCCTTATTATCTCGTATTAAGGATGAAGGATAAAGGACGGCGTTATTCAATCCCTTTGGGATGCGCCACGCATTCTACTTCTACGGGATGTCGTGGAGGCGATTTGAATGCATATTTGGCCATACAACTTGCGGTCGCCAGCCAATGAACAACCCAGTGCTTTATCCTTCCCAGACAAATCTGGTACCGATTCACCGACCCGGAGGGATGGAAGGCTTGGTTGGCCTGGGCGGGAAATCCGAACCAGGAACCTGGTATCGGGTGCACGCGACGGCCGGCGCATCCTCCGACTGCGCTACAAGCGCCCTTATCTCGAATTATCCCAACTAAACCTGCCCTACAGCCATGTCGCTTCTACAAGAATATTTTCTCGGATTTCTACATAGGAAAGCTCATAGAGGTAAATATTAAACATGCCATGTATAAGATGGTGCAGGAAATGTATCCACCTGGTCATGAGCTTTAACTCTCCAACCATTCACAACCAGAAATCGTTGCCAGTGATTTTCATTGACACGGATGTGGTAAATGTAACGGCATTCTAACTCAATTAAAATTTTTGGTTCAGGCCGATGTTCTGATCGGTTTACCTGCCAAAGTTTCAGCAAGATCTCCTTATCCAGAGCCTTTCCAACAATTTGGATTAAAATATTGTAATGGAATATTACGACATTTGGTGGGCTAACTTCTAATTGGTATGGTCCCTTTCTGGCTCTGAGGAAGGCGATCTCGACGAAACGTTGTCCAGCAGAATTTTCAAATTCACAATGCCGAGGATCATTGAGAATCTCTGATGGTGAAGTTATGATCAACTGAATTTAGTATCCGAAAACGACGTAAACTTTCGACTCAAGCTAATAGCATGTTCATGGCAAACTGGATGTTTCTCAAGCAATTTCAATTCGCTCTTTGAAAATGGGCAATGTATTCAATCTTTTGCATAATCCACCGTGGACAACGCATAAATTGTCATGGAAAGAAAAGTACGAAAGTTTTAATCGAAAACTCATTCTGTTTCTCCTTATGACGCGCCCAATCTAGATAGGAAAACAACTGGAAAAACGTTCAGTTTGAGTTGAACAATAGCCAGTATGTCTTGTAGAATCGCCAAAAGATTTTTTTGAAGACTTTTTTCTTGTCTCTTGTAAAAAGAGTACAGAGTTTTAAAAAACTAAAAAAAACTGAAAATTAAAACCAGCATCACAACTTAAAAATCAATAGGTTCTCAGGAAAGGCTAATAAATTAAAGTGTAGAGAAGGGTTGGCTACGAACTGCATGAATACGTTCGCCACATAGGGTAACGACACGAGGAGTTGTACACCACATGACAGTGATTGTCGCTGAATTAGAAAGGACAGGAAAGGAAAAGGAAAAAGCGAAAAGAGAGAACAGAAAGAAGAAAAGAATCCAGGTGAAAGTAACAGCTGCACACAAGGGTAACGTCTTTCAAGAACCATGAGAAGCAGGCAAGCTCTCCGATACTGAAGTAAGAACAAGCCACGGTATTCAACTAACTTATCGTTAGTCGACCCATAATCTCGCAGTGATCCTCAAAAGCGTTTCAGCCCCAAACCAAAACTAGAAGTCTTGCTTAGCCTTAACTTATAGTATTCCTGTGTCCTTCTTCTAAGATGACGCACGTTATTTGAACAGTCAAACTTTTCCGCAAAGTCCTGGTAACAGAATGATGCCCAAGCAGATTTCCGAATACGCAATTCCCTATCCTGACATCAGCTGCTTCAAACGAGACAATATGAGCCGACCTCATGCTCAATGGATAGAATTACCCGGCACTGGACAAACCTCGGTGGTGAAGTTGGCGCTGACGTCTGTTGATCTTCTACATGTTCGTTATCAGCGATCTGAAGCGCAACGGTCTTCGTTACGATGATCTCGGCTGGAGTCGTTCCCGTCGCGGCGACCTCTACAGTCTTCGGAGTCGGCAACCCGTCGAGAGGAAGCCCATTCGGAGAAGGCGCAAAATGCTCATCGCTAAACGGAAAGAAGCCGGTGTCAAACCAAAGGGTAAATCTGATCGCGATATAGGTACGTTCCATGCGGAGCAAAAATAAAATAACTGAAAAATTGGAAGTTCCCGAATTTTGGCGGCACAGAAAGACAGAAAAGAATGAAGAAAGGAAGTCGTGCTTCATGCCACTCATCAGGGGTGATGCATCAATTTTAGGAAATTATGCTCCTACCGTATATCTGATTAGTACAATTGTTTTCCCTTTGATTGAAGGCAGGACTGAGTTACCCATCTGGCTTCAGGCATTGTTATTCTTTTTATAATTACTATTCTTTCAAAGAACTTACGATGGCTTCACTCCCGCGCCCACCATCGAACCGTCTTCACCTAAAATTCTTCCATTAAGTAGTTTAGTGAAAATTTCGCAAGCGCCTGGCATTGTGCTTTTGTTTCGGCTCCTATATCTGTCCAAGACTTTCGACTATTTCACGAAAAAAAAACGATCTACAAGCATAGCGCCGCCGCACACCTATGTAGCGAATGGCATCGCTGATGCCACCAACACTCCGTTCATCGAAAATCTGCACTGTCCTTGAAGATTTAATTCTTTTTGGGCCACGCATGTTTGTTATGATGCTACAGTGCTTATTGCGGCCTGGCGTTTCCAAAAAATCTCTTTTTCAAAGACCTGAAAGAATTTCGAAACCTTAGGTCCGACAACTCACTCCGTCAAAGTCATACTTCTGATGGCGGCTATTCTTCCTTCGCTGCGCCGCGAGCGGTCGCGTCGCGGACACGTGGCAAACGTGGAAAACGAGGTCAGCGCGGTCAGTCGATGTGGAAGGCGGCCGATGGTCGGTCGGTGGCTGCTCACTGCTCCGTGGACTCTCCCTGAGCGACGAAAGCAGTGGAAACTGCAGTGGAAAGCAGTGGAAATGTGGAAACATGGGTAGTTTGGATGGCACACACCCTGGAGTCCCTTCCCTAGCCCGATTCTGCGCTCGAAGAGCGCAGAATCCATCCGCGGACTCTCTCTGAGCGACGAAAGCAGTTCCCACATGGGCAGTTTGGATGGCACACACCCTGGAGTCCCTTCCCTAGCCTGATTCTGCGCTCGAAGAGTGCAGAATCCATCCGCGGACTCTCTCTGAGCGACGAAAGCAGTCCCCACATGGGCAGTTTGGATGGCGCACACCCTGGAGTCCCTTCCCTAGCCTGATTCTGCGCTCGAAGAGCGCAGAATCCATCCTCGGACTCTCCTTGAGCGACGAAAGCAGTTCCCACATGGGCAGTTTGGATGGCACACACCCTGGAGTCCATTCCCTAGCTTGATTCTGCGCTCGAAGAGCGCAGAATCCATCCGCGGACTCTCCCTGAGCGACGAAAGCAGTTCCCACATGGGCAGTTTGGATGGCACACACCCTGGAGTCCCTTCCCTAGCCTGATTCTGCGCTCGAAGAGCGCAGAATCCATCCGCGGTCTCTCCCTGAGCGACGAAAGCAGTCCCCACATGGGCAGTTTGGATGGCACACACCCTGGAGTCCCTTCCCTAGCCTGATTCTGCGCTCGAAGAGCGCAGAATCCATCCGCGGACTCTCCCTGAGCGACGAAAGCAGTTCCCACATGGGCAGTTTGGATGGCACACACCCTGGATGCTGCGAGAACCCCAGCTGCGCACTCCCCCTGAGCGCGCACAGCTATGAAGGAAAGATTTCGCGCTCTGTCGCAAAGATGCGTGAGAATATAGCGGCGGGTGCGTGCGTGCGATGAGCGCTCGCGGCGTAGCGAAGGAAGAATAACTGCGATCCATACTTCTCCACATCTGCTGTTGGAATGGGTTCCCATGAATGTCAAAAAGTGCCCCTCCAAGGCATATCAAGCTCTATGTTGTTACATCAACGCTGAGAGCACTCAAAACGCTGAGAACTTTCTGGGTTGCCCAGAAAGTTCTCAGCGTTTTGAGTGCTTCACTTTGAACTACCAAAACTTTTCCAAATCTTATCGGATTTAGTCGAAGTAAGCCCCGTTCGAATTGGTGCACTTTTGCCACCGTGTCACCTGTTGACATATTCCATCCGCGAAAAAATTAGATGGTCGAGACTCGACCAAATCCACGAAAGTTATTTTGGCTTGGTCCTGATTGGTGAAGGTTGCACCAGTGAGAAGGTTCTGAAAGTGTTTGGAAAGGTGCTGATCTGTTGGAGGGAGGTCTGGAGAGTGTGACGGGTGAAGCAAAACTTCAACCCTTGATTCCTTCAATTTTCAAATAGTGGTTTGTGAAACGTGTGAGCGGGCGTTATCGTGAAAAAGAATCGGGCCTCTTCTGTTGACCAACGCTGACCGAAATTGACGCAATTTCGGTGTATTTCGTCGATTTCCTTACAGTAGATCTCTGCTGTGATCCTCTGCCTGGTGTCAAAAGAAGTGGATCACACCAGCCGCTGACGACCATACCGTGCCGTGACCACTCCCTTTTTTGGTGGAGGTTCGACCTTCGAAAATGCCTAGGAGGTTCTTAGGCGTCCAACCACTGTCAGGAACGTATCGTGTTATCATACAGAATCACTTTTCATCACAAGTGGTGATTCGATCCAAAACGAATCAGTTTTGCTACGTAAAAGTAGAGAAGAACAAGTGTCGAAACGTGACAAGTTTTGCCGCTCACTCTACTGGTGGGGCACCAACTTTTCAACTTTTTCACCTTCCCAAGGCGTTTCAAAGCATCCGCGACTCGCTTTACTGACTTCTAGCTGTTCCGCGATCGCGCGAACTGCTTGGGATGGTTCAGCTCCCACCAATTCCTTAACTCGTCGTCTAGGATGACCCTAGGTCGACCATATCGAGGCTGAAATCTCCGGCCTGAAATTTACTGAACCACTGGCGCACAACGCTTTCTCCAGCACTGTTAGGCCCCCACACTTGGTAGATTTGTCGACCTGTTTCAGCTGCGGATTGTCTCAATTTGAAGTCAAAATAAAATACCGGAATCTGCTCCAAAGTCCTTCAAGAACATAATCCCACCATATATATTAATAAAGCAACTTTAAACAAAATTAATTTGTCAGATATAGCGAAAATTTCTGTACAGAAACCAGCATTAATGTGCAGTGCAAGTTGAATTTTTACTTTATAACAGACGAATGAAAAATTGTAACACAAAACGCTAAAGTTTTCCGGACAAACTAATATAAGGCTATGACTGGACAACTGGGACCATGCATGTCTATGCTAATGAGTATTTCAGAGCTCATAGAACGGGATGAAGGGCAAGAAGCCGCTGGTTATTGAAACGCACTCGTTTCGGTTGTTCATTGTTGGATTGCGCTCCCGAAACCAGAAAGCTTCAAGAGTTTGTGTGGCACCCGATTCCACTTGCATGTAGCGTCACAGTGCATTTAATGTCAAAGTCGTTTGTCGATGTTTATCCAGTGGGGTTAACAAGTTTCCTTTCAGTTTCCCAGCTAGATGTTCAGTAATGCGATCACTCAGTACCTCTTCTGTCTCATCTTTGTATAACTCGCCGCCGATTGAGCACTGGATTGGGCAGACAACAACTTCTTGTGTGCCGTCTCTGTCTCTCCCAAAGGGGCAGATAACACAATTTCTCATCACACAAGTACGGTCGTAACACCTATTTCGAACAAGAAGCCCTTTGATGTTGTTTCCCGGTATGTTAACCAGGACAACATCGTCGTTCAGGTTTGCTCGCAACGTCGAAACGTCGGAACGTAATAGGCGTTGTACCATCATAACAAACCTGCGTGGTACAAAAGAATTAAATCTATTCTTTTAACATACCCAGGTTGGACATGGAGTCTCTCTTTCTATTCATTACAGCACTGCTTCTCTGTTTATGCTTCTGTACGTAGACCTCGTCAAATTTCGACAACCAGAAACAACGTACCAGAACCAGATCCACCTCCGCCGACCATCGGTGTCAGCTGGTACCCTTCGAGGATTGGCTTGTCGGAGAACTTGAAGTTGGCTATGGGTGACGTTGGGTCATTGCATTTGTCCTTCGTCGTACAGGCACAGGAAGTTCTATATTCTGCCCTGTAAGAGGTTACCACAAAGTACTAACGAAGGTTAGAATAACGAGTAACTAAGTAACTATCCTACTATATATAAGCGAGAACGGTCGTTTGCCTGTGGGTGAGTACGTGTGTTTGTGGGTGCGTTTGTTTGCACAGAAGTGCTGAAGGAGTGTGTTGGGAGGAAGTATGGGGAAGGGGGGGGGGGAGGGGTTGTAGTTGTCACCAGTTGTCAACTGTTGTAGTTGTCGACAGGCGTCCATGTTCAGACGACATGTCACCAATGTCGCGCAAAGGACTTTCAGGTTGAGAAGAGATGTCACCGACGTCGTTCATCAGGTGCCTGGATTCAGAAGAGGTGTCACCAATGTCGCGAAAGGCCTTCCAGACTCAGACCACGTGTCACCGATGTCGCGCAATGCACGTTCAGGTTGAGAACACATGTCACCGACGTCGTTCATCAGGTGCCTGCATTCAGAAGAGGTGTCACCGATCTCGTGCGACGGTTCCGGATTTAGACGACGGGTTACCAGTGAAGGTGGGACCAGTAATGGGGGACCGGTGAAGGATGGGGTTCCAGTAAGGGGGACCGGTAAAGGGTTGACCAATAAAGGAGTGACCAGTGAAGGTCCGACCAGCAATGGGGAGCGGTGAGGGGGATCCAGTGAAGGGGGAACCGGTGAAGGAGGGAAGAGGGGTCCAGTGAAGATGGGACCGGAGAGAAAGGGACCAGTAATGGGGACCGGTGAAGTGGGGGGGGGGGGGAATGGTCTAGTGAAGGGTGGACCGGTGGAGGAGGGGGAGGGGTCCAGTGAAGGGGGACCGGTGAATGAGGGGGAGGGGTCCAGTGAAGATGGGACCGGAGAGAAAGGGACCAGTAATGGGGACCGGTGAAGTGGGGGGGGGGGAATGGTCTAGTGAAGGGTGGACCGGTGGAGGAGGGGGGGGGGGAGTGGTCGAGTGATGACCAGCAAAGAGGGGACCAGTAAGGGGAGGTCCAGTGAAGGTGGGAGCAGTAGTAGGGACCGACGAAGGGGGGGGGGAACCAGTGATAAGGGACCAGTTATGGGTGGTCCAGTGAAGCTGATGGACCTGTTTTGCCCTATTCCGCTATACCATTCTATATAGCAAAACCAGTTTTTCAATGAATGAGAGAAGGGCTAAATATGAGAAAAAGACGTTCGGGGTGTTCTATTCTCCGGGTTTGGGGCGAAGCCCAACCAGACGTTTGGCGGCCGGCAGGCCGTTGAACGTCTGGTTTGGAAATAACTGCCCTCAGTGACCGGAGGTGCACAATAATTATGACTTACAATTACCGATTTTATGACGTTCGGCATTTTTTTGAGAATTTTTGCACAATTAACGAAACATTTCGGATTGTGTATCGTAAATTTCGGTGAATAATGGAAGAGAGATAATCATATGAATCTGCACAGCCGTATGAGGAAAAGATCAGTAACCATGGAATTTGGTTTGAAGGACCATTGACACACATCTCACCATGACAGAAGTTATAACTATTCCCTGTTGCGACCAATACTCTAATGCGAGACTGGACACGAACCTACGCTAGGGCAGTATTGTTCTACACCATTACACCACCGCCGCCGTTTGATTCCATGAAAGAAGTGGTGTTTTTGATGGCTTCTGTTTCTGGGAGCGTGATTATATGCCATCTGCCGTGGTTGACCTTATTTCACTTAATGAATGTGGTAGTCTTCGTGAGAAAAACGCTGACCCCGGAGCAAGGAGCTTTTAGATGACCTAGGAAAATGTTCGTCTTGACTCCTTGGGGAGAACATAGGGTGCCGCCATGCATGCCCAATGCCATGTCGATCTAAGCCCTAACTCTGATCCAAAGCACCTCGATCGGCTCCAGAGACGATCGAGGTGCTTTGGATCAGAGTTAGGAACCACGGAATCAACCCGAAAGAAGAGCGTCTAGCAGGAACTCAGAAACTAAAGCACTTCTTGAAGCTCGCAGGTTTTGATCTACTTAATCTGGCCAACAGGAGGATTTATACGATTTTCACGTTGAATTAAACACCTTTTGAATCAAACTGGACACTCTTCTAAGCCAGCCTAAGATTTTTGAAACCAAAGCGAACTCTTCCAATCTAAAACGAGCTTCTTCTGCATTAAACTAAAGACTCTCCAAAGAGGTTAGATTATTTTTTGTTCAAGGAAAATTTTAGTATAACTTTCTTTGAAGTTTTATTTCACCCACCCAGCACGTGAACATACTGTTTGAAATTTTATAGAAGTTTTCTTCTTTCTAGAAAAAAATAGTGGTTTAAAACTAGTTTTAAAAAGCAGAAAGGCGGTCATTTTTCAATGCCAAGGAGTGCGCCACGCGCTCCTCCAAGACCTCGCTATTTTTATTTGACTGATAGCAGAATTTCTGTTTGCATTGACTTTGGCACTTGTTAATGATACAACAAAAACAACCGTAATCAACACACATATTTCCACTTTGATGGTTCATGTAAGCGGGCATTTACACTATCAATCTAATAAAAGTGGCGGCGAAATTTTTGAGTGTATGGCGCGATCTGACCTTTCAAGGAGATGTATGCGTGCTTCATTGCAGTGCTTAAGACAGATCTAAATTTATTATCTTTGCCTTAAGAATGAAAATATTTTATGAAATTAATACCCCTATTGGGACAGGTAAACTAAAAAATTTCACAGAAAGTTAAACCAAGTTGTCCATGAGCAAAAGACAATTCCAACCATCTTGTTGAGTCTGTAGTTTAACCTGCATCCTGCATACAAGCCGTTTCAAATTGTGAGAAATCTGTTTGATTTCGAAAATCTTAGGATAGCTTAAAGGAGTGTCCAACATGGTTTGGAAGGTCTCCAATTTGTTTGAAAAGTGTCCACTTCGGCGTGAGAATGGTACATATTATGTTGGATGGTCCCGGAATGAAGCTCGTTCATACATGTCACGTTCAGCTACGAGTGAATCAGGTCTGCCGACCTGTTGCCCTCAACGGTCTCGTCTATATTTTCCTTACGAAAATCGAGGATTAAGTAAGTAGCTTTGTGAATGTTTACAGCTATTCGATGCTTCAAAGAGAGCAAACCTGCCGAAGCATCAGTTAGAATAAGGGCATTAATTTTTTTCAAAACTTTCAATCATTATTTTTTCGGAAAACATGTCAAACCACATGTAATAGTTTTTCTATGATTTTTTAAAAACTCCTCTACCTGTGGCACACGGCCGGTCCCTCTTTGAACTCGTCACCTTCGTGAAGATTAATGCAACCGGCGATTATGGTCCCGTTGAAGAATCTGTTCACCACTGAAATGTATTCCTTTATTCCACAGTACTTTGTTTGGAAAAGAAAGCTTAATTTCCTACAGAATACAGCTGCTGAATCACCTACCTATATGGCACACGTCTCCTTCACAAGTTTCCGTGCATTTCGTATGGCCTTTGGGTGAAATGTGAAATGGGCACTTGATGCAGGTGAGCTTAGAATGTACGGTGCAGACCGTAATGAGCAGTATTGTCAGGAGGCGCATTAATTTTATCTGAAAAATGGGAGACTTTGAGGGGCCTTCATTCTCTGACCTCTATCAGAGCATGTAATCACCGCACGTGTACTCCAGCAGAAATTATTCGTTACGGCTCCACAAGAGTCTATGTGGTGAACAAATTATTGACAATGAAACTGCTCTGAGGCAAATTATTATTCAATAACTGAATTCGGCATCTTTTTTTTTTGCAATTGCATTTTATCGCTGAAGTTTCCATTTTTCTTTAGCAAAGGTGGCATCCTCAAATGTATAAAAATAAGCAGACAGTTAGTATTACAAAAAAACCGGTCACTTTGTAGGACAAGTGTGACGGAAATTGTTCTGCCTAAAGAACGTCTCTAAGGCGACTTTCTGTAAACTCCCAGCACAACAGTATTCTTCAAACTAATCCATTCTTCACAACAATAAAGGAGAAAAGAATAGAAGATGACGCTACTCAATTCTTTGGGATGCGCCATGAATTCGACTTCTACAGGATGTCGAGGAGGCGATTTGTATGCATATTTGGCGTTCACAATAGCTTGCGGTGGTGGATAAACAGATCAGCGCTTTATCACCTGCTTTGCAAACAAGTCTCGCAAGAATTCACTGGCTACGGAGGGATGGAAGCCTTGGATGACCTTTGTGGGAAATCCGAACGAAGAAGCTGGTATCGGATTCATGCAACAGCCAGCATCCGCTCCGGCTGCGCTTTACGTGCCCTCTTCAACTTACCAACTTTTTTGCAAAAAAGGATGTTTACTATAGAAAACTTCCCTCAAAAACTTCAAATCCGTATAAACAATTCAGTTTGAAATATGTCCGCTTTATTTCTAAACATGTCCGATTGAAAACGAAAGCTGGCTGGGTTTAAAGCGAAAAATTGCCGTTGTATATGGTAATAGTAGTATTCAAAATAAAAAATTCCCAGTTTGTAAACTGTAAAGGTATTATTTATTTATTTATTTATTGCACACATGTGAGTACGTACAAGAGTAGGCATGAAAACGAGTTAGGAATCTGAAAGTAAAACAAACAGTTAAAAACAGAAGGCTAAAAAAGCTTAAACAAAGGAAGCAGGGTGAAGAAAACTGCAATGGCAACTGAAATATTGAGGACCAAACAAGAGCTCTTACACGTGAACTACAACTCGGTCAAATTTAAAAATATGTAAACTGTGGTGTGATTGACGTGATTGCGGTGGTTTTCACAGAAAAGTTTAGATACTATCGATACTCATGATAGCGTTACTGAACCGCTACTCCTACGGGCACAGGGCACGACGTAAGAATACAGCGATTGGTTTTTGTAAGATATACCCCCAACAACTTACCACCAAATCCACCCTAGGATGTTCATTTTTTATAAATGTTTTTCAAAGGTAAATCTGCCAAAAGTTTTGGAAGGAAAGTGCTTTGGGCTGCAGAATCCTTATGGATATATATCAGGAATGTGTAGTTTTTTTCCGAGAAAGCGGAAAACGGAAGACGGAATGAAGCGCTTGAAAATGGCTGTAAACCGGAATTCCGAGCGTGATCGTGGTCGCTCACTGTGATCTTCTGAACGGGACCGTATACAGGTGATGCAAAAGGAACAGCAGGATGTTCAAATTCTACATTCGAGATTTCCTCGAAGTAGTCGTGCCATCGCATCACAGCCCTCTTACGATCCATCAGAAGATGACCGCTCTCGTCGTTAATGCCAAAGAACTTCTCAATGTCTTCTGCTTGGCGACAGCGAGCTTTGGCGAGTCGGTAAATATAACGCTCACCATCGCGCGTTTCCAATTTTTTGCTGACATCAGCGTAGTATGCGGCTTTAGCAGCGGCCACTGCCTTCTTTGCCGCTTTCTTTGCTTCTCGATAGTTCCGCCAATTATGGACTGTTTTATCACCGATAAACACGTGATAGAGCCGTTTCTTTTCTCGGACTTTCTCTCTGACATCACCAGTCCACAGCCATGCCTGCTTGTCGACCCAGCGTCGTCCAGGCTTCGTTGTGCCGAGTTCAAGGCGTGCAGCACGAGTTATCGCATCGGTAGCGCCCTTCCAGGTTTCGTCGACAGTTGTCACTGTCGGCAACCGAATGCGAGAAATAACTTCAGAAACAACGTTGCTACGCGGGTCTTGCCTACGTTACGGGACTTGTGGACTAGCTCAGTTGCCCCCCGATGCCGTCCTCGCATCAGGGACCCTCGCACACTTTTCACACTCGCCGGGCTTTGCGAGTGCGCGTCGGCTCCCGCGGACGCCGTAGCATTATCTCGAGAACTCTGTAACGTCATCAACCATATGATGTGACACAAAATGTTCGTAGGCCGGCCTGTCACTAGGGCCTGTCGCCTGCATTCGAATGTCCGTGTTTGGCTCGGCTTGCAAAAGCAAGCAGTTTCCAGTGGCACCACGTGGAGGAACGGACATCGCCACCATGGCGTACAAGCCAAATACGCTAAAATCAAAAATCGTTATATTTATATTATTGTTGTAAGTTTTGTTTCTTTCCATTAGAGCGTACCGTTGAGTGCACTACACAATCAAATTATCTCATGCCACCTCATAGAAGTTGCATCATTTCAAGGAAGATATTGCAAAGTTAACTTCGCGTACATTTTACATAAAGAGACTCTGCAACATAAAATTTGGAGAAGTGCAGGAACAAACTATGATATGAGTAGCGATATTCAGCCGATCACCGCAATTAGCGCGGATTTGGCTCGTCGGTTACTCGTGCACCGCCACTGAAATCTACGCCCTGCACACCGTTGCTGGCATAAACACGGTCGATGCACGACAATATTTCTACGAATCCAAGAGTTTTCAATGTGCTGAACCCGGGACCTTCCCTTAGACTCCTCTTGCTATCAAACTAAACTAATTAGAAAAACTTAAGTTATACCATTTTCACGTCGAATTGGACATTTTTCAAATGAAATTGGATTGGACACTCTTCTAAGCTGGACGTATACTTTTGAAGTCAATTTGAAGCCGAAACAACCTCTTCTAGGTTGAAATGCTTTTCTTCTATAATCTTTTTGGAGACACTCTCCAAAAAGATTTTATTAAATAATAATGAGTAGGAATAATTTTTGTGCAAAGAAAATTTGGTATAACTTTCTTTGAAGTTTCAATTATGTACCAAATAAGCGAACACATTGTTTGAAAATCTATAAAATTTTTACTTATTGTAGAAAAATAATGATCTAAAGCTTGCTCTAAAGAGCGGGAAGGCCGCCGTTTTTTGGAACTAAAAAAGGGATAGCTTCATCCACGCCCTCTTCCAAGATGTTGCATTTCTACTCGATTGGCCAACTATTTAAGTGCATGCCGCGATCTGGTCTTTTAATGCGCTATATGCTTGCTTTTCTGCTGTGATTAAAGACAAATTTTATTTTAACATTTTTCTCTAAAAATAAAAATAAAATGAAATTATTGCGCTCATTGGGGCGTACCCACCCAATCGACTTCACCGTTTTTCCTACCCTAACATACGCCTCATAGACCTGGACTATACAAAAAGCAGGATGAACACGCGATTAGCGTCGCGCAGCGTGGAATCGAGACGACGATGTTCGGAGTGACACGACTCACCCAAGTAAGAGAAGGCCTCCGGAATTCCGAGCTTCGCTGACGTTCTAAGGTCAGAGACGCTGTTGCATGGGCCAAATCGTCGAAAATTAGGTGGGCCGACCACGTAATGCGCTTCGCAGACACCCGCTGGACGAGAGCCGTCACCGACTGGATTCCGCAGGATGTCAAGAGTACGCCCACCAACGCGTTGGTCGGACTTCTTCGTGAAAGCCCTGAACGACTGCTATGACGCTCTTCGTGTCCCTCGAGCGAGCAGGATCCATTGGAGCACTCTGGCACGCGACAGGGCGAATGGAGATGCTACTGGCGCCCGCTCGAGCAAGTGATCAACGGGATGACAGTTGATACAGGTGATTGGGGCAGGGAAACTAAAAAATTTCAAAGAAAGCTATACGAAATATTCTTTAACAAAATTTATTCTAAACATCCTGAACGGTCTTTACTTCAAGTTGTAAGAAGATTAGTTCGATTTAGAAGAGTTCGCCTTAACTTCGAGAGTCTTAAAGCTAGCTTTGAAGAGTGTCCAATTTGAGATGCTCAATTCGACGTGAAAATGGTCTCCGAGCCCATGTGGTTAAGACAAGTAGCCTACATTGTTGTCATTTCGCTTACTACAAACGTGGCTCGTAGCGCTCTTCACAAGTGCGTGGTAGTGCGCTGGCTGCCCCGAATCGAAGCCCCTTGGTTCGTGTCCCACTCGGACAAACCAAACCTTCCATCCCTCCATGCCGGCTTACTGTTATCAGACATCAATTCTAAAAAGGAAAGATCGCTGACTTGCTTAACGACTACCCACCGCAAATCCTAGTGTCTTGCCAAACACGCATTCAAATCGCTTTCACGATATACTGTAGAACTAACGATACGATGCGTGGTGCATCTCAAATGGAAATCAATTGACTGTCGTTCTTTATCTTTTAACAAATAGGAACAAGAAAATATAATTTGGAATAAAACACTATGAAGGGACAGGATGGAGGTAGTTAAGAACCACGAACGAGATGTATAGCGAGCTAAACGAAATGAGTGTGTTATGATTTTCATCCCGAGGGCGAGGATAAAGCACTGTGAGGGCAGATTGTTCAGCTGCCCCGCTTCGTCTCTTGTGATTCTGTTCAAATACAGTGAGCGCGATGCAGGTTTCCACAGAGAAAGCTGCTCTTTCAACCATTGCGAAAGATGGCCTCTTGTTACCGTGTAGAAACAGACTCTTAGAGACTTATTTTACATTTTCAAAGCATTTATTAGATGAGGCTTATTCGGCGATGCTGATCTGAGGAGTTTGGAACGAGCGCTGAAATGGATTAGAAAGTGAGGAGCGACGTTACGCTGACAGACGCGCTTACATTTACCTTAAATTTGCATTTTTTAGCATGTACTGAGTATTGGGTAAGCTGTTTCGTCCAGCTAAGTTCACTATTCAGGTAGTCGAGCCCATTGGAATGATTCTGTCGGGTTACATGCATTGTTTAACCCATCCGGGAGCTTGTATGTCTTAGGATAGATCTTGTCTCTTATTTCGAAATATATCGAATAGAAACGGAATGGTAAATTACAATTAAAATTGCAATTATATTAATTACAAAGCAGTGAATTATGTGTAACAGTGTTTTGAGGAAGGCACCTAGAGCGCAGTCGGAGGGTGGGCCGACTGCTGCGGCTGTTGCGTGAACCCAATAAAAGTATCATGGTTCGGATTTTCCACCAAGGCCAACCAAGCCTTCCATCTCTCCTGGGTTGGTGAGTTGCCTCCAGACTTGTCTGGGAAGGATAAAGGTCGGTTAACGCAAGTCAATGTATGGCTAAACGCGCATTCAAATCGCCTCCACGACACTCCCTAGAAAAGTACGTGGCGAATCCCACAAGGGATTGAGTAACGCCGTCCTTTACCCTTTTTTATCCTTTATTCCGAAACGTGGAGTTCGAAAGAAACTACTAAAAAAGACCATTTGCGATGTAAAAAAAAACATCGCTCTTGACCTCGGCCCTTTTCTCCCAAAGACAAAGAACCCTAGTGGTATTGCACTTGCTTGCTGAAATATTGCTTAGATGGTTCAAAAACAATTCCAAAAACGCAACAACTTTCCAGGTCCAGATGAAAGGAAGACTAGCACTTTGTTGATAGAGGGTAATCTGAAACTAGGCAGCTAAAGTGAGGTGGTGACAAATTTTGTTCAGTCTGAACAGGGAAAGCCACCACGGCTATGGAGCGGTGTATCGTCACCACATTAAAACACTAACGTGATCGCATTCTACTGCAGAAGGAAAGTACAGGAGCTCCGAATGGCTACTATTTTATGATAGCCATTAGACCCAACCACTTGCTGCCGTGGCAATGTGCCAGTGCCTGCCTACGTCATCCGAACCGTTGTCATTGGAGCTCGTTTTCGTCGCCGACGAGAATCCGCAGGCTAGGGAAGGGACTCCAGGGTGTGTGCGATCCAAGCTGCTCGTGTGAAAACTACTTTCGTCGCCTGGGGGTAGTCGGCAGCTGGAATCAGGCTAGGGAAGGGACCACACAGGATGTGGTACAAAACGCAGCAACACAAGAAAACCGAACCCCGGCCTTCTTCATATGAAGCAACGCCAGTACCACTGCCCAATGACTCGCCTGCCCTGAGTGACATCGCGGGCATACAGGACACCGATCGAATGTCCACATGGACGCCGACGCGATCCGCGACGCAACGGCAGCAGCCACACGCTACGGCATCGCGGGTTGATAAGCAAATCTGCACATCAACCCGCGACTCCATGGAATGCATCTGAAGAAAGTGGTTAGGTCTAAGTGAGACTCCAATTTATTTTATAACCCGGCAATTCAACTACTTTTTAAAATGTGCTGTATTCCTGTTCTTCGGCGGCAAAAGGCGCACAACTGTGACACGCCCTGGACAAACACAGCAGGTTCGAAAACGTGACCAAACGTGAAAATTGACGGAAGGTAAATAGTTTCGAGTTTGCGAAATACAGGTCGATTTTACATAGAAGCTGCTATAACATATTTCACAGTTTATTCGAAAATGATTGCTCTAACTGTAAGTCATGAAATGTGCCGCCTTTTATACTTCTACGGTATAGCGTATCCTCAATTCAGCAACAGAATCTCGATTTTATATTCCACTACCTACTTCTCACTACCTTTTATAGTTGACGGCACAACTAATAAAGTAAAAAGATAAAGGATAAGGAGCTGAATGGGACACGCATTCTACTTCTACGGGATGTCGTGGAGGCGACATGAATGCGTATTTGGCCATACAATGACTTGCGGTGGCCAGCCGATGAGCAAGTCGGCGCTTTATCCTTCCCAGACGAGACCGGTACTGATTCATCGACTCCAGAGGGACGGTAGGCTTGTTTGGCCTACGAAGGAGACCCGGACCAAGAGCCTAGAATCGGGTGCATGCGACAACTGGCGCCCTCTTCGAGTGCGCCCCATGCTCTTCATTTATGCTAATTGCTGAAGATTCTCTTTTATTTTTAAGTGACTTTTTATTCTTAGTCAAAGAGAACTTGAACAAAATTTTAAGCCATTATTTTCTGAAATGTGTTTAAACAATGAAAAATCTGCAAAAAAAAATTAAAATTACCGTATCTCCTTACTCTACAAATGAGGCGGCCCAGAGACGCTAAAATAAAGTGGATCATTGACATTAAGAAAGTAAGAGAGTTCAGTGTTTTGTAAATTATTTTTGCCGAGAGCCATTTTAGTATTATTTTGTATTGGTTAAGAGGAATGAAGCAAAAAGACAAGCCTCAAAGAAATCGAGCAAATAAATCTCAGACGAGAGCGTTTTTAAGAGCAGCACAAATCGCTCAGCTCTGACTGTTCAACGGAGACACTCAAAGAGTTTTTTTTTTCGACAGGGATCTCTTGAGTGTGGAGGAGTGGGTGCTTAAGTGCTTAGGCGAACGTCAGTTTAGGAAGAGCAAGTGCTGAGACCGCTTTTCATTGAGTCTTTCCTCACTCATCTCGTAGACTTCAAAGCAAAACATCACTGATTTCTAATAATAATCTGTGACGCCGCCGACATACCCTACGCGGCTGCCCTTCAGAGAGGGCCATCTGATCAAATATGCCGATGTCAAACATGAATTGGATGTGCTGAAACCTGAGGTTTGACGTCAGTTGGTTTGTTGGGAATGTAATGAAAGAATTCATTATGTGACAAAGCTCAGAAAAGGAATGCCAGAAAATGGCCAATTCAACACTTTACCGCTCAAGAAAATCTAAACACGTTCTACATTGCAACAGCTATAAATGTGCTGCAGGGGTGGCTCACCACATGGAGTCAACCTTTAGTACCAGAAAAAACGATGTTTATGAGGATGGGATCTTGATCTGCTTTATCAGATTATAAGAGGTGGCAACTCCATCTACAGAGATAGAGCGGTACGTAACTTAGGATTCTACTATGATGAAAGCTGGGGCCGGATCCATCAGCGACTTACAGCCATTCAACAGATAAAATTAAACCGAAATCTCTGATAGCGCAAGTCGTTGATGAACCCGACCCCTGGACTTTTCTGAGCGTTTAAAAGTAATCCAGAAAAGGCGCAATCACGTATTTTCCAGATGTTTAGGAGGTTATCCTCTCGCACTGTGTTGTTAAAAGAATATAAAACATACGTTAGAGCGATTGTCGAGTGTAGTTCTGCTGTATTTTGCCCTCTCAAAAAGAAGGACGTCAATCTTATTGAGGAGGTTTAAAACAGATAAACGAGGAGAATATTGCTTCGGTCTGGAAGCTTCCTCTATTCTAGTACGCTCACACATAAGAAATCTCCAAACGTTGGAGTAGCGTAGGAAGCTGAGAGACGTCTGTGTTATCTTCAAAATGATATCAGGGTAACCTCCTCCTACCTAGCTATAAAGTAGCTATAAAACACAATTTTGAATTTATTACTTACCATTAGGCTTATAGTTCCTTCAGAGGAACTATAAAGGGCGAAGGAGAAATGGTTGTCTTAATAATTTTTAGTGACGAACGCGCTTTTAAAGTGTTTCTATGCTTTTCGATGTTTTTGTGTTTGTTTGCTTTTAAGCCATGTGTCTTATACACCGTAATAAATAATAATAACGACAATAATATTAACAAAATCCTCCTTTAATCCTAATTCTTGCGGCTAAATTTAGCAGTTTCTTTTAATTAAAAACGAAAATCTTTTTGAGTCTCACTAGTGACAATCGCATGTTACGGTGTTCACTTAATAGTACAACATTTTCATAAAATTTTCCAAGCGGCAATTCGACCATTTCTCAGGGAGTGTCTTTGTTTTGGGCAACGAATTTGATTAAACAAGGTTACTTGTAAGAATTCAAACGAAAATTGCCCAGGCTCGACTTTCCATAGATCTTGGCATGACGTTGTCCAATTATGATGTGTTTTTGATAAGCCATCGACCAAGATTGTTAAGGCTTTATTCGGCTGACGTTTCGGCACTTCTGCCTTCTTCGGAGCCTAGAAAAGCCGGAAATACGTAGTTACAACGCCATTCGCCCAAACATCACTTCATCCCTCAGAGAATTCATCCCAACTTTATTTCATCCCATAGAGTAATCTTCTTGCTAGAGAAAATAGGGACAGGATCAGAGATGGGAGTTGCAGAGGATTATTCGACTCTATTCTTGCAGAGGACTATTTTCTCTAACCTGGTAAGAAGATTACTCTGTAGGATGAAATGATGTTTGGCCAAGTGGCGTTGTGAACATTTCCGACTTTTCTAGGCACTGAAGAAGACAAAACCGTCGAAACCTCAGCTGAATAAAGCCATTAACGATCTTGGTCGATAGCTTATCAAGAACACATCATAACTGGAAGGAGAATTTTTTTGTTATAAAACAAGAATATTGTTTTGAGGTGAGAGTAACAAATGTGTATTCAGGACATTTCTCGGCACTGATAAATACCTTAAGTGAAAGGAGGTTCAAAGTGGAGGCAAACCCGAATTACGCTAAATGACCAATAATTCATACCGGATATTCAGCGGTCTAGCGGCCGCAAAACGTCTGGTTGGGGACTTCGCCCCAAAACCCGAGAATAGAACAACCCCAATCTTCCTCGATCGTCCTTTAAGTTTTCTTGCTTGTATTGCTTTTATTAAGAAAAAAACCGGTTTCACTATATAGATTATTACAGCGGGACATGGTAGGGCAAAATTTTCACTGCTCTTATGAAGACCATTTACCCTCTATCGCATGTAAGCGATTTATTCTTCGAAGTGCTCGTTCTCTAGGTGGCGAGAAGCAGGTCAAGAGAGTCCAATCCGGAGTGCTTATGCTGCAGGAACCCGATCAAAATTAATCGGTATTGGACGACAGGTCAACACCGTTTACTGTCCGACGGCAATACTTCTCCGAATCCCATAGCCTCTTTCTCTAACCCTCCCCCTCCCCTCCCCGCTAGTACTTCCTTACCTATGTACCTGCGAAGAAATAAGTTCCTATTGGTCCTCCTTAAATCCCTAGGCCGGAATCCCTAGGCAAGTTGAACGTCTGCGACACATCTTCTGAATCCCTGCGCACGTTGGGCGACGTATAGTGCACGTCTTCCGAATCACCACGCTCCGCACTTGGACCCTATTCAGACCCTGATGCGTTGCCTTCTGAATATGTCTTAAACTTGGACGATCCGCAGCAAAGGATATAGTTCGCCAGAAATCGCACATGGTTAAGCTCAAAGAAAGTCCGGCTCGCATACGTCGCACTGATGTAGACATCTTTTGGCTTCAGTTCCCCCATCCCCGTGACGGAAACGTATATATAGTAGGAGTAGGATATACTTTCATCGGTCGCACCAACGGTTGCATGATTGTACCTTTGGTGCTGTGCTCGGAGAAGCGACTTTGGTTCAGCCAAAGAGCCTCGGATTGAGTGAGGTTCAAAAAGGATTGTACAGGTGCTAGTGCAGTCGGAGAAAGCGTCGGCCGCGAATCAAAGTCCTTGACTCTGGTTTTCCGGCCACGTCAACCAAGTTTTGAAACCCTTCGATGTCCGCAAGATGACACCGTAGTTATTTTTGAACTATCATATGCCAATTTCTTTCCTTTTTATAGCAGAATGTGGTTGTCACTATTTTCTCTCTTCGTTGTCTAGTTCATTCCATTTTAATTTGCGCCAGTAGTCTGACAAATTTGAATGATTTTAAGGCGCACTCTTTATGTTGTATAAATCCTATTATATAAAGCAGAGAGGCATGAATCACTGACGGGAGACGTCTGACGCTTTCTGCCGACATTCCGTCGACATTTCTGCCGACAGCCGTCGCTAGACCCAGCCGTTCGTCGTATCGCCGCCGCCAACCGTAAACACCACAACATGGCAGCATGGCAGGCAGCCATGACCGCCGTTGTTTACTACCCAGGCAGCCATGACCGCCGCTGTTGACTATCACGACGCCTCCACTGCCGGGTGCTCACCAAAGAACACCCACCACTGGATGAGGTTTCGCAAGGCGTCATCGCGGCTATGACGAGCCGCCGCTGCCGGGTTCAGACAACACGTGCAGCGTTGCGGAAAAGGTCTGCGACGCAGCGCTACTCAGACCCCAGTGTGCGACGCGGCGCTACTCAGACCCCAGGATCTCTGATGGAACACGTCGATGTGCCCACCTTTCGCTTTTGCTTCCCTCCAAGATCGTTACTGTTGCACTTGGGCGTTATTGCTAAAATTTATCGGGGCGGGTGCTGCGTCCTTAGCTCACACTTCGATCTGGCAATCAATATCCTAATCTGGAAGGCGCTCTTTTTGATTTGGAAATTGTTCACTTTGATGCATACTAACTTCGCGGGATGGGTTACTAAGCTATTTATACCTGCCCAGGTCCTCGAATTTTATGCGGTGGACCAGGATAGCTCAGCGAAGGAAGCTCGTCGGACCTATGCATGGTTCGTCTAGGCTTTCAATCAAATCTTGCCGCTAGGTCCCAATTTTCTGCAGTGCATTGACCAATTTCCATTAGCACTGTATGCAGAGGAGGACAGATTTTTGTCCGAAGTCACCCGTTCCGAAGATCGTCACACGTCGTCGCATAAGGCACGGCGGCTGGACGGAAACGGTCAGGCGTTCGATTAGGCCTGACGACCTGCAATAGGTTGTGAACACGACTCCAGACGAAGCAGGAGTGCTGTGGGCGTTTTCTTGAATGCTACACAGGGATGTGAGTGATGCGCAGCAAGGCATCAAGAGTAAGTAATCCCATCTAGGTTTGGGCTCCGTTCTCAGCGTGGCCCACCATACCCGAAGCCGGCAAGCCTGGCGTGGCCCGCACATCCAGCGTCAGTCGCCGGCGGAGCCGGCGACGGACGCTGGGTGAGTAAGGAATCCCATCTAGGTTTGGGCTCCGTTCTCAGCGTGGCCCACCATACCCGAAGCCGGCGAAGCCGGCAAGCCTGGCGTGGCCCGCACATCCAGCGTCAGTCGCCGGCGGAGCCGGCGACGGACGCTGGTAAGTAAATAATTTGTTCATCGTTGGCCATCATAAATCACTGTATAGTATCCAAACTGCTTAGCAAATTTCATATTGCAAATTTTCTATAATACCATGAAGTAAGACTGAAGCACAAAGTAAAGTGAGTGGGGTATCCCAAAGTTGATTAACTATGCTCCAGTCTTATTTATTTCTTTAAAATAATAAAGAATAGATCACCGCCATCTGCTAATTAATATTGCTCATACTCCGACTTTGGTTCTTCAGGATAAGGTGTGGTTAGGCTAATTGTGACTTAATCCTTCACTCTCTATATGATGTTACAGGATGTTTTGTTGCGATGAAAACTCTTGCGCCAGGCGGGACTCGAACCCGCATCTTCTGCTTTCCGGGCAACGATGTTCGCCTTACACCACCGGCGCTGTTTGACCGCACGTAACATCCGCGATATCCTCGAGGTCCATCAGCACCCACCTGTGACACGGGGATTGGCCGGCCGCTGATATCAGCATACCTTCACTCTCTATTCCTAGAAATATGTACAGCACCCTCCCGTTACAGTACCTCCGGATAAGGCGCGACTCCCGATTTAACGCAGATTTCTTCGGAAACCAGCCAGCGTACCTCTACACCAATACAAACAGCTCCGGCTAAGAAACTTAAAGTATAACGTCTTGATATAGGCCAGTTCCGGGGAAAACTCAGTGCTTAAAGTGACCCTCGCTAAAAGCGACCAGGGCTCAGTTCTGATCCCTTACAGAAAATGAAGGCGAACAAGATACTAGATACTGACTGCCTTGTAACCAGAACTATACTTCCATTGCATCATTCATAGCCACGAACAGGACGCGCGCGACAGTATTATGCAGATGTGCAGTCCCTTCCTACCACTAAAGTGTTGACAGTCAGCAATACGTCGAGCACTGTGTAAGACAGGACCGGTTGTCGCTAGAAGCAGAGGTATGTTGGGAGATTCCCTCTAACAGAAACAACAGAAGATATCGATTCAAATGTCAGAATAATGTCGTATACATTTAACCCTAGAGCAGCCGGTATAGAGGATGCTGCTGCAGGATTTTGCAGCGATCAAAACTATCGCGCCATACGGGACTTGTACCTGCACCTTCTGCCTTTCGGACAGGGAGCTGGCTCACTACAGCGGCAGCGCTGTTTGATCGCACAGAATGTCCTGATATCACGGGAGAGTGCTGAGAGGTCACTGCAACGAGGATATTGTGGATGTTGTGCGAAATTTAACGGCGCTTTTGGTGTAACGGGTTAGCATCCAGCCGGGAAAGAAGAGAGTGCGTGTTCAATTAACGCCTGTTGAGAGAGTTCTGACTGCTCGCAGCAAAAGATTTTGCAACAGCAGGTTACTCAGTTTTTCTGTTGGTCAACTCTAACTTTCCTCGAATGCTCGTTATACGTTTCACATATCTGTCCACAAGTGTGTATCACAAGGATTTTCTCTACACACAGTGGCAATCTAAAGTTTCTATATTTCTTCACACTCTGTTCATTGTTATATATTTCATTGATATTTTGTCACTGTATGTGATGTTAGATAAACCTGCGCGAGAGAGGACGTCAGAAAAGGTTTGCTCAGGTGAGCACTCGACTCTCGTTGTAAGGCGGGTTTTCTACGGTCCCCTCAAACGCGTTGTGGCGGAAGGGACTGCAGTTCGAGAGTTTCTTCACTCGAAAAACATTTTTTAAGGAAAATGACATTGATGCCCAATTTTTAGGCTGCCTTCATACCATTGGTTCCGACTTATTCAGAGTTTTGCTGGTAATCTTATATAATTAAAACTTTAGATAAAGACAAAGGTTTGCTCAAGCCATATGCGAAAAATATTATTTACGTAGCGTCTCCTCCATTGCCAAATCGCTTTAAATGCCATTTATAATACTAGACATTTAAAAACACGATAAATTGGAATAGTACAATACCGGTCTCGTCGCGCGGTCGAAAAGGTCAATGCTTCGCAAACGATCGCATGCTCATATACAGTTTTGAGTTCTTTGCGAAATGGCTGGCACCATTCGAATCGACTCTTCGAGATCTTTACAAAAATGTGTACCTTTACCAGAAAACTACATTTTCTTTCGGAGAATCTCAAGCATGGCGTACGTTTCCAGGGCTCTGTCATGCCGAGGATGCTCCTGGAGTGCGCCATGAACATTGTATACAGAATTGAACCTTCCAATCGGGTGGGCGAATGCCTCTCTTTTATATATCCTTAGGTATGTGTTGTACTCCGGCGACTCGTCGTCGAAGTATAATACAGGGTGGCCCATAAGTCCTGCAACAAAATTAGGAGACCTTATTGGTTGTCTTTTTCCAATTGCGAAAAAACCGCATACCAACAGTTATGTAGCATATACTTAGTGTTATACTTCTGGAAAGTATCATGGCTGTAGCTGCTCTTATTACAAAGTAATGCGCTCTCACGTAAAACTACCGAAAATACTTCTCTGGCCCGTGGTGTGGCGCATCCGTTCCGATGTGACTAAATTTCGGAAGATTGGTTGTTGAACATGCAGTATGCTGGTATTGTGTAGGGCAGTGCAAAGGCTTCTCAAGAGTGAACATTGGATAAACGGAACTGAACTATAGTAGAAGAACGCTATTAATTTTCTGATCACACAGGATGCAGCAACCAGCTGGAACTAATTCAATATTCAGCCGTGTGCGTAATCTATTACTAAGCAATATGTTGTTTCTAGAAAACTACAAGGAAAGCTCTACAAGTCCACAAGTAAGATGAAGACTCGGCTATGAGGAGAAGAGAGTAGAAGGAAAAATTTGTAAGCGCCGTTGGAGGCGTCGTTCGAAATGGGTATTCAGTCTCTGCCTCATTTGATGAAAAATTTCTCAAAGTTGAGCGATCCCAGAAAGGTCAAAATAATAGTGCGTTTAATGCTACCTTCGCGGGAACCTGATGATATAAAAACAACGGCCACGCATGGCAGGTTTTTGTCACACACGATTTTCCAAAATGTGTCCCCTCACACCCTAGGTTTTTGTGTAAAAATAGTGAAAATCAATAAAAATATTCGTTTGACAGGAACGAAAACCTAACACCATATATTAGAGACTCAATCGCGCTGTTTAAAGGCAAAATGCACATTCTGGTAAAGCGATTCCTGTAACAGCACAAGAAAAGGACGTGGTAGCGGTTCTCAGTCCATCTGCAAAATATTGCACCTGCGAAAGACTAGCTGTGAAATTCCTAAATCTTTAGATTTTCAATCTTTGTTTATTAACCATTTTAAAGAAAATGTCTTGCTCTATAAAGCCTGGGAAAACTATTGTTCAATATCTTCTTTGGAACGAATAAGAAGTAAAACTCCGTAAGAGGGGCTGCGACGTGAGCTCCAAAGCAACCCACACGATCTGAAGGTTCTTATCAATCCAAGAGTGGTCCCTTATGAATAATACCGCTCCACCATAATTTACAGACCATGGGCAAACAAGGTTTAAAAGTGGTTCAAATTTGGTGCATTCTTAGCCTTTTTATACGCCTATGTTTTTGTTGCAGGTCTTATGGGCCACCCTGTATATACCTTACTGGTTAAAATGAACAACAGAACCGGACAAGCACCTCGCTCAACAAACAAGAACGATGGGCAAAGGCAAGGGCGGCGCTCCTTTGCGCAGCGACGATGGACTCCCAAGGCTCACCGGTTAGATTGGAGCAAATTCTAATTAGGATGGCTGAAAATTTTTATTTTACACTAAAGAAATATAGAAGCCCATTGTGCATGCTTTCACATGCTTGATTGCTTTTTCGATTGTTCGATTTTGTAGACATTGTTCACGGCGCGTTTTAGCAGCATTCCAGGCATGGCAATGCACTGGCAACGGACGCCATGCTTAAGATACTCAGAAAAAAGGCGCTCTTCTGGTAGAGCTGTATATACATATGTTTGTCTAGATCTTGAAGAGTCAAATCGAACAGTGCCAACCACTTCTCAAAGAATCTACAACTGAAGGAGTTACGAGCATGCGACTGTTAGCGAAGGATTAATCTGTTGCAAATCATTTCTTTTACCGCGCCATGTGAGCGGCGTTGTACATGTAAGGATCTCAATTTTTTAGTTTTTGCTTTTCTGATCGCTTTTTCGTTCTTTAAGATCGACTACAGAACTCTGCTGTAGACAAAAATGAGTAGGAACTACATATAAGGTCACTTAAACTGTGTCAACTTTTTTAGAGCACTCGTATAAGGCATAGGATATGTATTGATCCTCAACGCAGACGTTATTTGAAGTCTCTGAAACAACACGGGGGAACACTGCAGAGGCATGTACATTGTCCATCATTACGAGCGTCATATAGCCGGAGAGAACTCGTTTAGAGATTTCGGTGTGCAGCGAGGATTACGGCTGAACAACTGGTTTAGACGACTTCGTCACTCATTAGTAATGGTTGTGCGAGATCGACTACGCAAGGGAAAGACACGTTAGATAGGCTCACCTATTGCCACGAAGTCTTTTTTTTTTGTCAAAATAGTGGTACCATACTCAAATTAACGCTGGAGCAGATTGCCGAGTTTGGTACGAGGAAACTTTCGAAGTAAGTGACAATGAAGTGACACTAAAATAAGGATGAAGAACAGAAGTCGGCAGTAGTCAAACTTTCCGTGGAGTGCGCCATAAGTCTATTTCTACGGAGTATCGTAGAGGATATTTGTACGAATAGTTAAAGGTTTGTTGATATTCCCTTCCTCCACACGTCTGGCTCCTATTCTTCGAGCGAGCTGGCAACCTTGTGACGAACGCGGAAAATCTGGCCTGGGTGCAAAAAAACCTGTGGTAGATTCGCGGTTCTACATGATAAAGGATAAAGGATAAACGATGGCGTTATTCAATCCCCTTTGGGATGCGCCACGCATTCTACTTCTACGGGATGTCGTGGAGGCGAGTTGAATGCGTATTTGGCCATACAATGACTTGCGGTGGCCAGTCGATGAATAAGTCAGCGCTTTATCCTTCCCGGACAAGTCTTGTACCAATTCAACGACCCCGGAGGGAAGGAAGGCTTGGCTAGCCTGAGCTGGAAATCCGAACCAGGAATCTGGTATGGGGTGCAGGCGACAGCCGGCGCCTCCTCCGAATGCGCTCCACGCGTCCGGTTCTACATGATACCAGAGACAATAACAATTTACCAAAATGCGTAAAGAAATCGTACCTATCCTAGTCTGGAGGGGCAACCGTAAAGTGTCAGAATGCGTGGTGTATGCCAAAAGGTGTTGTGTGTTATGTTTACCTTTATTTTGGGACATTTTGCTTTGTTTGACGAGTCAAATTTCGCTCACGTCTATTGCGCTAAGAAGCAGTTTTAATATTTGTGAGAAAAGTTAGCCAATGCTCTCCAGCAAACAAACATGTAAGTGTTATAACAAATATTTTTAGGACACCCTAAAATTTCAGTAGTTTTCGTTTAAGCGTTCGTCGATTCCCGTTTAAAAATTATGAGATATTGCGCCATGAAAGTGCTTGAATTTATAGTTGGGATAAAGGATAAAACATGAAGGCGATAGCCAAAATTTGCTTGGGTTGCGCCACGCATTCTAGTTCTGCGGCATGCCGCGGAGACAACTTAACGACGCGCATCCTTCCGACGAATTGGAAGCAGGCTTGTCATAGACATAAAACACTGACTTGTTAATCTTCTAGCCACCGCAAGTGTTTATAGTATAGCGAATATTATTGATAATATGAAAATAGTACGCATTATTACTATGCATTATTGATTTACTGCAAACGCATGAGAAGTAGAAATTGTGGCCGGCAGTGGTGAATAGAGGAGGACCGCTCCTGTTGCAGGACGACGCAAGGCCACACCTCACAAATCGAAAATCGACCCATTTAGGTATCGAAATTCTTCCCCACCCATATTCTCCCACTGACGATCACTTTTCCCGAGCTCTTGATGCTCATTTGCGTCAGAAACGATTCACTTATTTGACCGATGTTGAATGTGCTCTCCATTTTGTTGAACTATAGCAGTTTGAATTAAGCGGTCCGTTTCGACGAGCCTAATGTTAGGGGGGGGGCGCTCAAAAGTAATGAGACTCTCCATGCCGTGCCCATATATGTCGTGTCTGGAGTCCGGTTTCGTGCTTCTCATATTTGTATGATTGTTTGCTACTTACTGAAGGCCACCTGAAAAGTGATCACTTTCGTCCAAAAGCATGTGACGAGTCTAACTGTGTCGCGCAAATCTCGCCCAGTTCCCAACCCCGAGCAGCCTGGACGAAATAGTCACGCAAGATGTGAAGTACGTCTACTGCCTTGCTCCTGCCAAGCAGCGAGTCTGGGTGAGGCGTGATGACCTGTTACCGACCTTCGTTCGGCGGGATGTTCACGACGAGAAGCACATTCTGAGCTTTTGACTCTGCGCTCATCGAACGGTCTACTGGAAGCTGTTTTCCAAAAGCACGACGATGGATTCCAAGGCCATGGTGAACGAAATAGAAGAGATGGACCGGCGACTCGCACTTATTCGGTCTCAGCGCTTCGAAAAGGTCCTCCTCTTCGACAACGCCGCACCCCATCGGGCAAAAGTGACCACGGATAAGCTTGCTCAGCTGCGCTATGTTCACATGCCTCACCCACCGTATTGGCCGGATATCTCCACGCGACTACCCACTACTTCTTGAGCCTATAGGACATCATGGGCGGAAGGGATACAAGAACACAAGCAGACCTCGACAACCATAACGAGCAGTGGATCAGCACCAGGCCTAAGCAGCTCTGGAAGCATGGGATCAGGAAGTTGGCTGATCGATGGCAGCAGAGCCATAGACCTTAATGGCAAATACATCTCTTAGCACCGTTGAGTTGTAATTGAGTTATAAAGAGATAAAGAAAATTGTTGAATTTGTCTCATTACTTTTGGCCTACCCTAATATTATGCGATTATGTGATTCAATCTAAGAGAAGAGAAGAGGAGCATTGATGACGTCATAGCACGAATTAAAAAAAAGTGGACAGTTCGATAGCAAGTATTATACGATCGCATAGTAAAGAAGCGTCTCTTCTGGCTATGACACATTCACCAAAGTCGAGTCTGCATTGGATCAGGTCGCGACTCGCGACAATGAGCGCCAAAATTAACGACACAGGCATCGGCGGCGACACACAGAGGTGAGGGAGCTGTTTACGTGGCCGGAAACTGGAAGTCTGCTGAAGACTGCTGACACACACACACGTGCATTTCCACTGAAGGTAAGACCGAATACGCCCCAATGTTGTTCGGTCTCGCTTAGTTCCCCATCAGTCATCGATTTACTTTTTAGGTTTATAGCGAAGTATGATGATTAGCTTCAGGATCAGTTCATTGCGTTTCAAATCCTGAAAACTGCTGAATGAAATTCACAAACAGCGGCGCAGCAACAATGGAAACCGCTGCTAGAAATCGTGGATGATGATCGATGTTATGCAACCCCTCTTCGGATGGCTCACGCGCTCTTCATCTACAGGATATTGTGGAAGCTCCTGAATGCATACATTTAGGGACTAAATGACACGTTGGTAAAATAATGTCTCTGGGTAGTTGTAACTCTCGTGTAGGTTTTTGGTGGCCTATTCTGCACTCAGCAGAAACAATCCAAAAATATTATATTGGAGAAAAATTATTAAATTAAAACGTTCAATTAGAAAAATCATTGACAAAAAGGGTAAGAGTGAAAAAATTAGTTTAAAACAAATGAAAATTAAGTTAGAAAAAATCTAAAATTGTAGATACAGTGCGAATCATAATTCCAAGTTCACCACAGATCTTGTCAGCACTAAATGTCTCCTAATTTTTTAAAGCTTTCGTTAGGGCCATCAACCACAGAAAACAGGCACAGTCTTCAGCAGACTTCCACTTTCCGGCCACGTAAACAGGTCCCTCACTTCTGTGTGTCGCAGCATAGTGTAAAAGAATATGTCAATCAATCTCTCTTTCGGATGCGCATCGTATTCTACTTCTACAGGACTTCGGGTTGGCCATTTGATTGCGTGCTTGGCCTACACGACTTGCGGTAGCCGGTCGAGGACAAGTGAGCGTTTTACATTTCCCAAATTAGTTTGGTACTAATTGGTCTACCGAGGGATCTACCTGGTTTGATGAACTTATCTATCACACTATTTTGGTGCGGGACAAAGGGCAGTGGTAGGCGTAATGTAATCCCTTTTAGAATGGTCCTTCTATTTCAGAAGGCAATAGAATACAATTCCTTAGAATATTATGAGCTTGTAAGGAAAGTGCGGGTTCGAGTCCCGCCTGGCGCAAGAGTTTTGATCGCAACAAAACATCCTGTAACTACATATAGCCTCTCTACCAGCAGCTCCAGGCTTAAGCAAATGTGTTAGAACATTGTTACTAGTAAGGTCTTCAGCTTAACCGGCTCCATGCTGATATCAGCGACCGGCCCATCCCGTATCACGGGTGGGTGCTGACAGGCCTCGAGGATATCGCGGATGTTACGTGCGGTCAAACAGCGCCGGTGGTGTAAGGCGAACATCGCTGCCCGGAAAGCAGAAGATGCGGGTTCGGGTCCCGCCTGGCGCAAGAGTTTTGATCGCAACAAAACATCCTGTAACTACATGTAAGGAAAGTTTTGTCGGTTTTTGCGCACTCATATAAGGACCCCAGAGGATAAAGGACGGCGTTACTCAATCCCGTTTGGGATGCGCCACGCATGCTACTTCTGAGGGATTTTGTAGAGGAGATTTGAAAGCATATTTTGTAGTAAAGGAGAAGAAAGTACCGGGGTGTTGGTTATAAAGTAAGACGATTCCGATTTCGAAGAAGAAGGACAATCCTGCAGACTGCTCCAATTACCGTCCGATTGGCTTGCTTTCGCACAGCATGAAGATCTTTGAGCGAATTGTCGATGGACGAATTCGGGGCATCGTCCAGCTTTCCAGCAATCAGTGCGGCTTCGTGGCTGGCTCTGGCACCGTTGATGCCATTCACGCCGCCCGCCTCCTGATAGAGAAGCATCGCGAGAAACAGAGACCAGTGCATATCGCCTTTCTCGACTTGGAGTAGGCCTTTGACCGTGTATCGCGTGAAGTGATATGGTACGCCCTGCGTCAACATGGAGTTCCTGAAGAGCTCATAGAGTGGGTGCGAATTCTCTACTCTTGTCCAAAGAGTCGAGTTCAAGCTGCAGCTGGAACCTCGATGGAGTTTCCCATCTCTGTTGGGGTGCCCCAGGGTTTTGCGCTTCCTCCACTCCTCTTTGTTGTCGTCATGGATGCCATTATGAGAGATCTTCAGAAGCCAGTCCCATGGACGTTGTTATATGCTGACGATGTAATGCTCGCTTGCGAAAGTAAAGATGAACTCGAACGGCAGGTGGAAGCTTGGTGCGACCGCCTGGCGATGTTCGGACTCAAACATCAAGAAGACCGAGTACCTAACGACTGACGTAAACGAGTCCGGCAGCACTAAGATTGACGGCACTGAGCTTGCACGCACATCGGTTTTTAGGACCCGGGATCAGCAGTAGCGTCTGATGGCAATCTGATGGTTAGTGAACAGCTCGGTCCAAGAAGCGATCGTTGACTGGCATGCTCTGCGAAAGGAAGGTACCAGAACGCTTGAAGTCGAAAATATATAGAGCCGTTGTCCAGTCAGTAGCAATGTACGACGCTGAATGTTGGCCTGCGACCAAGGAAGTTGAAACGCGCCTCAGCATCATGGAGACGAAGATGCTGCGCTGGACCGCTGAAGTCACGCGCCTGGACCGCATCCGAAACGATGTCATTCGGCAGAAGATCGGTGTTGCGCCGATAGCGGCCAAGATGCGCGAAGCTCGCTTGCGACGGTACGGCCACGTTCTGCGTGGAAAAGAAGACAGCGTCCGCAAGATAGGCTTTGAGTTGGAAGTGTCAGGAAAGCGGCCTAGAGGGCGCCCTAAACAGCGCTGGGCTGATACGTTACACGAGGACTTCGAGGTAGCTGGTGTCCACCCTGATCTAGCGCTGGAGACAGCGCTACGAAGCGGGACAAATGCTGCAGAAGAAGAAGAATGGCATGAGCCAGCCGATAAACAAGCCAGCGCTTTCTCCATCTCAGACGACTCCGGTGACCGGGAAGGATGGAAGGCTTGGTTGACCTTGGCGAGAAATCCGAATCAGGAACAAGGTATCGGATGCACACGACAGCCGGCACCTCCTCCAACTGTGCCACACGAGCTCACGAATGCGTTCTATAATAAATTTTAATCCGCAGTCACCACTCATGAACTCATGATTTGTACTTAATTGACCAACTCGAGCTTTCTTATTTATGTTTCTGACTAATCGTTGACGTACTAGTATAATTACAACATATTTTTGAAGCAGATGTACACTTTTCGCACATCTAAACTTAATTGAGTTATAGCATAATGAGCAGCAGCATTTAAGCATAAAATTAAACGAGATGAATGGGACTGTAGCGTCTAAGAAAGACGGATCACTGGGAAGGAAAACTTCTAGCTGCTAGATTCCAGCTACTGTTGGAGGATGAGGGTAATTGGAAAGGAAATGAGAATGAGCCCAACTCACCCACTTTAGTAGAGCATAACTATTGAAAGGAAAATGGCATGAGGAAACAAGCGGCTTCAGAAGCTTCGGTAACGTCGAAGCTCGCAGTGATAAATTCCTAAAAATTAAAAATTCTCGAAGTACAAGGACTATGTGATCTTGGGTGGGCGATCAGTGGGCTGTAATCGTGAGCGACATGTCGGCGCTGTGTCTCGGTGGTTTGCTGCGCGAACACCGGCAGTTCAGCGCGAAATGCGCAATGCATACACGGTCACTGACACCACATAGCGAAAGATCAGATACTGTATGCTGTGTGACGTCACAGATGAATGGGAAGCTCACTGGAGCTCTAGTATAGATTGAGAACAGAGAACGGCTTCGATAAGTTACTTCTGGGATGCCCCACTCATTCTACTTCTACGGAATATCGGAGGCAAATTGAATGCGTATTTGGCCTAAGAGGGCGCGTGTAGCGCAATCGGAGGAAGTGCCGGCTGTGGCGTGCATTCGATATCAGGTTCTTGGTTCCTATTTCCCATCCAGGCCAACGAAGCCTTCAAACCTTCCGGGATCGCTGGATTGGTATCAGGCTTGTCAGGAAACGATAAAGCGCTGAATGGTTCATCAACTGGACACCGCAAGTCACTTATGGCCAAATACAAATTCGAATCCTCCTCATCTAGATATCCCGTAGAAATAGAATGCGTGGCGCATTCCCAAAGGATTGAGTAATGCCGTCCTTTATCCTTATCCTTGTCTGGCCGACTTGCAGTGGCCAGCCGATGGACTATTTAACATTTTATCCTTGACGGCCAATTCTGGTACTAGCTCACCGACCTTGATGGATGGAACGCTTGGGTGGCCTGAGCGGAAACCACGGAACCACCGACGGATTCGTAGTGCATGCGAGAGTCGACACCTCCTTGACTGCGCTTTGCGAACTCTATACTATACTATCATCATACTATATAATAACGCCCTAAGCGCTGAGTCATACTATTGATCGGCGCCGCCGCAGAAATTAGTCATAAAATAGGGGAAAAATCGGGGGAAAATTCGGGGGAGGGGAGAATGGGGGAAAATTACGGCACGAAAATAGCGAAAAATACCCATACGTCTTCTACCTGCCTGGGAACTTCAGCCCTGGTGCGATCGAGGTCGCTGCACAGGAATCTGGGGTTCGTTTTTAAAGTATCGATCGCCATCAATCGATATTGATCAAATTACGAGGCACGAAAATTCTTTTCAATTTTCATGTCTCAAAAATAGCTAGTGAAATAATAGAGAAAGGAAAGGAGAAAGGAAGAACAAAGCATCTGATGATACCCTCGCACTGGCTAATCAATCCAATTATCATAAGGATTTAGGTAAATGTTCTGTGAGCTTCTTTTATCTAGCAATACTACAATTTTTATACGCTGTTATGTTGTGTTAATATTGTTTTTTTTTGCACGTAGTTAACGTAGAATAAGTAAATAAATAAATAAATAAATAAATAAATATGGCTGAAATCCGTGTAAAGAAAAATGCGATTAAACTGCATACAGCGAGAATTAGAATATTACAAAACATAAAAAATATAGAAATTCCAAGAAGTGAAGAAATGTGTGAAATGTTAATTTTTTATTTATAAAATGATTATCACACAATATAGAAAATATTAAAAGGTTTGTTAGGTTTTTAAAAGGTATTAAAAGGTAAGATTGGCCAGCGCTCTGAACAAACAAGAATAATTAGACAGAGAACACAATAAGAAGCATTCCGAAATAATTGCAGAACAGAAAGGAGGTCTGCCTCCAGATTCCGTTATGTGCTAGAATTATCTATGAAACAATTTGCATGCTTAATAAATAACGTGCTCGATATCACTGTGCTTTTGTCAAAACAACATCACAACAAACGTAAGTATAGATATTCATTAACAATTATAAATTACAATTATAAAATTATAAAACAAAACAATTTAAAAAATATCATTTATTTTTTTATTAGCGACAGCAACACTTTTTTCAAAGTTCTTAAAACGTTATAATGTCTCCCTCTTCACTAACGAGCCACCGGGAAACTTTTATAACATACTGGTTCGTGCGAGAAAAAACGGCAAAACGAACCGGATCTATCTTAGTCGGGGGGTGGGGGGGGGGGGGAGGGGGGGAAGGGTCTACAGAATTAGAAATTGTGTAACAAATTGACTTGAGACTTACCGTGCTGCTTCTAGAGAACACGGTAGGCCCTAAACTAAAAAAAATACTTTTGTTTTCGACGCGGTTGTGAGCAGGCAATGTTATGTATGTGCCCTCCTCACCATGGTAGGTCCTGGTTATAAAATGTTAGGCGGCGGTCAGCATGCGGCATGCCTCCATTGCGTCGCTCTTTGCCCGCCAAGAAGGTTGTAAAACCGTTGCGATCCCTTTTGTTTGGCCGTTCGGTTTTTTTCGTTTCTTTTAGGGTCTATCGTGTTCTCTAAGAGCCGCCTGGTAAGCCTCAAGTCTACTTGTTACATAATTTTTAATTCTGTGGACCCCCCTCCCCCGACTAGAATAGATCCAACAAAACTATGATTCGTTGGCATTTCAATTTAAACCTTCTATAATTTAAACCTGTGAACAACATAGTTCCGAGGTTCGCCGAAGTTCGAAGATCAGAGACGCTGCCGCATGGGTCAGGTCGTCGAAAATTAGGTGGGCCGGCCATGTAATGCGATTCGTAGACGCCCGCTGGATAAGAGCTATCACCGACTGGATTCCGCGGGATGTCAAGAGGACACCAGAACGCCCACCAACGCGTTGGTCGGACTTCTTCATGAAAGCCCTGAAAGACCAGTATGACACTCTTTGGGTCCCTCGAGCGAGGAGGATCCATTGGACCTCTCTGGCACGCGACAGGGACGAATGGAGACGCTGCTGGCGCACGCTCGAGCAAGTCGATGATCAACGGAATGACAGGTGACAGGTACGTCGGATTAGGGATTTTATTGGATTAAAAAGGCCTTTTGTCGTCCACCTAGTTGTCCACTCGGACATTTCTTCTCGAGCGGCCGCACAACCACTTATTATTGAGGTAAAACCTGTCTCTTTGTATTGTACACATGTATATACATATGTATACACCTACTTATATGCGTATATATAGGTGTGAGTTGAACACGAGCTGGAAATATGGCATCATGAGAATGCTGCAACACTCAAGCAACAGGAGGCGACCCTTAAGCTCAATGCTATACTCCCACAGGAGTGTCAACGGAGTGTAGGTAATCGCACCGGGGCCCCTCACTTGGTCAATCGGCGTAGCCCGCCCACTGCAACCGCTTTTCACCCCAAGTGATTGTTCGGCCCGTGCTTCACCGAGTGCCAGAGTAGATAGAGGATTATGATCCGAAATAGATGAACTCTAACGTCAAAAGAGAAAGCGGCCTCCGTACTATGCCAGGATCCGAATGGAAATCCTCGTATTTTGGCGAAGGTGCACTGTTGTTTAATCAGCAAAGAACTAAAAGAAAAACCGTCTCTGGTCGCCAGCAAAAGCCAATGCTTAGGTTGAAAATGCATTCGAAGTTCGTTCACAGCGTTCGGTAGAATTGAAGTCAGAGGTAATCCTACTATTGCGTTTTCTGAAAGTTGTAGGATTACACTGCCGGTAAACAACGCTAAACCTACTCAGGTCGTTCCAGTCCACTTTAGTGAAATCATTCAGGTTGAGGCGATTAGCGTAGAATCCTGTTGGCAAAGTCGTCGCAGTGTTCATGGAGTCTCGATTAGCCTCACTTACAAACAAGCACCAGCGAGTAGACTGCGATGCGCGACAGGGCCGAAGGAGATGGATAAGCATTAGAGGGCAGAAATTTCAGGATATCGAACTAGGCACTCTTTTGAATTTTTGTAAACCGCCGACTCGCAATTCTATCGCTCTTTGATTGAAGTTTTGTCACTAAATTCAGAAAAACAAGATGGTGCGATCTTAAAGCTTCGGTCTTTAAGCTCACACGTCGAGGGAATGAAGTAATTCGGATTGCTCCGAAGCTTAGGCAGTTGCTGCGTGATGTCAGGATCCAAGCAGCGAGACTTGAAGTAGCCATCTCGATTTAGGGTGCAATCACTGCGATCAATCGCACAAGCCAGGCTTGTCCAACGGTGTCGCCTGTATCACCTGTCGTCCTGCTGATCATCGACTTCCTCGAGCAGCGTCTCCATTCGTCCCTGTCCCATGCCAGACTGCTCCAATGGATCCTCCTCGCTCGAGGGATACGTAGAGGCAGCGCATCGCTACATCGTTCGCTCAGCGCTTTCACGAAGAAGTCCGTCCAACGCGTTGGTGACTGTCCTGGTGTTCACTTGACGTCTCGCGGAATTCAGCCGGTGGTAGTTCTCATCCAGCGGCTGTCTGCGAAGCGCATTATGTGGCTGGCCCATCTAATTTTCGACGACCTGCGCGTCTAAGGGAGTCATGCCTAAAATTGCCGAAGTCTGACATAAGAGATGCCTAGCCCAGAAGTCACTCATCGCGTCCCGCAAATTAAACAGCATGGTTCAAGATTGGTTCAAAATTCAAGCACCATAACAATTCCGTTAGCTTTATTGACAAATTTTGTCACGAGCAACCAAATGAAAATTGATAGCAGTCCCCGGTGCTGCACTTGCTCACTACGATAACTGACTCGCTTGGTGCTTGGTACACAGGTGTGGGAAAAGTCTGACTTCCGGTAGTCGGTGCCCAGCTTCAAGAACTGAAACAAATTGTTAAGGCCGGAAGCTCATGTGTTTGGACTGAAAAGTCCGAACATGGCACCTTTAGCGCGTGGCAGCTACGGAGAGGGAGGATATTGAGATTTAGGAATAATGTAGGCCAATAAAAGCAACACTGGTATATTCTCATGTTTCAAGGCTTATAAAAATGCTTCTTGTAAAAAGAAATGCATCTTCATATTGGGCGCATGGTAGTCCAGTTAGAGGAGGCGACGGCTGTAGGGCACATTCGATTCCAGATCCTTGGTTCGGATTTTCCGCCCAGCTCAAGCAAGCCGGCCATCCTTCCGGGTTTTGAGAATTGGTGCTAGACTCGTGGGGGCAGGGGTCATATACTGACTGAAGTTACTGAGGGAGCTAAGATCTCAAATAGAAGCTTGAGAATTTAGAAATTTGCTGACATATGAGCGGTGCCATGCCCCCACCTGAAACCTTTCCTTTCAGACTCGATTGATTGTGCATGGACTGAACACTTTTTACAATCTGGTTACCACTTGGCCAGGTCAACCTGTGAACCTTTTCCGTCGCCCAGTAAATATCGATTAACCTCTCAAATCAGCTTAAATGTTGCTTAATCAGTCCACAGAATTCGACTTGGCAATTGGGGTTACCTGCGCACAATTAAATTGTGCAATCAATAAACTCACATGCCACTTATCTTTCACGTAAATTTCACGTTTTAAAAGTTAAAAGAAGCACAGCATAGGTTAATCTGACCAAGTAGTAATAAGACTTAATAAGCACTCAGCCCATGCATAATCAATTGAGTCTGAAATGCAAGGTTTAAGGCGAGGACATGGAGGAATCTTGACTACTTGCACGTCACAGGAATCACGATACCCTTCGGTTTCATATGGGTCTCAAACTTCCTCAAAAGCTTCACCAGCGGCAATGTTAGAACCTTTCAGATAGAACCTGCAATTTTTAGGATTCTCTGCATTTTTTGTGAGCCGTAGTGTGTTTTAGTTCTAAACCTTAAAAGAAGCATAAATCAGTCAATACGGCCCCTTTATGGAGAAATTACATCAAGGATTCAAGTCAAACATAATCAATCGAGTGTAAAATGCAAAATTTCAGACGAGTGCATGGCGTATTCCCTGCCGCCCATACGTCAGAAAATTTCTAATTTCGTAACCTTTGATATGAGCTTTTAACTTCTCCAGTACCCTAACTTTGAGCAAACTTATCCCCTTTCAAACAGTGTTTACATTTTTTCGAGACGCCTTGTCTAAGCAAATGCGCCTTGAAATTGCTATTACGACATCCTGTAGTAGTAGAACGCGTGGCGCATCCTGAAATGTATTGATTAGTTATCCTCATCACTTATCCTTTACCTATGTCATTTCATATTTATTAAGTACAATAGATGCGTGAAAGGATAACTTTGAAGCTTTCTGTTCTCTGGTGCATTAGTTTTTTTTTGTCTTCCAATTCCGGATGGACAGAGGAACACAATTTTCTGATTTCTAGTTTTTGAATTTTTTCCAAAATTTGCGCAGGTCTCTGCTGTGCAGAGATGCATCACGATCACATTCTCTTAAAATTGGAGAAAAACCTTCTCAAATTCCTGTAAACCAGTTTCCTCCATTTAAGAATGTCACTTTACACCAACGACAAGATTGGCAGTGAATGAAGTTCTGAAGGTGGTCTTGTCAACTTAAAGTTGGAGCGTTTGTTGGGTTTCAGACTAACGGAAAGCTAGGGACATCACAACAAATGCGATATTCCCTCTCCACTGGCACTGACAATGGCACTCTAAAGACATTGTCACAAAAGCCGTAGCGTTCAATATGAGGGGCAGGTATTTTATGATTTGTTTGTTTATATCATAATTCTAAGGATAATGAAGACATTGGCTTTGAACAATCGTTTGTGGGTTGCGCCACGCCTCTTACTTCTACGAGATATCGTGAATGCAATTTGAACTCAAGCTTCCCTCTACAGGAGATGAAAAGTGACTTTTAGATAAATGACTCCTTCTAGATAAAGACGTCTCCTTCTAAATTTCCTTCTATGTTAATGATTGCTATACTTATTGTAAGAACAGAGTCGAGTTGCTTGGAAACACATCAATTTGATGGATAACGTAGAAATCAGCCGATGAGATAGAGTTCACCGTGAGTGACTCTGAATGACTTGTCGTAGTCATTCTTCAAGTAGTCGATCGTCACATGCCTCCTATGAAGGAGGTGAATGACCGGAAAGTGCAGCGAACGCACCACGGTGTAGGTGAAGGGCAGCGAACATTAAGGAGACTCGTTTGCTGCCAAAAACCAAGGCGAGACAGTGGGGCACACCCGGCCGTTCTCCACGGCTGGATGTCCTTGTTTGCCGAGAACTGTGTTTGGCTAAGTACCAGCAATTAAGCATCGTTCGAAGAAAAATTGGGTTGACATACTTTTGGGACGAAAAATTACTGCAATTGTTGCAGACGATCTGGGCCAGTGGGTGACAATGCCCATTGAAAGGACAGGGATAAATGTAGGGCTCCAGAATCAGCCAGAAAATTGAACGAGGGACAAGAATGCTTGGGAAATGTTACTCGTTCAGTGCCAGACTGGAGGACGGAATTGCCACTATTCCCTCTCCGGCGCTTCTGGGCGAAACTCCTGAACTTCCCTTGCTTTCAAATAGAACACAATACAGCTTTTCCCTCTTCTCAGAATTGACAATTTTTTAGAAATACGGAGACTTGGTGTCTACTTAATGGGTATTTTTTCAAACATAACAAATTACATACAGAGGTAAGGTATTAGGTTGGTGCATAAGTTCTTGGACATTTGGGGCATGAAATATTTGTTATCACAACATAAAGGATAAAAGGATAAAGGACGGCGTTATTCAATCCTCGTTGGGATGCGCCACGCATTCTACTTCTACGGGATGTCGTGGGGGCGATTTGAATGCGTATTTGGCCATACAATGACTTGCGGTGGCCAGCCGATAAACAAGTCAGCGCTCTATCCTTCCCAGACAAGTCTGGTACCAATTCACCGACCCCGGAGGGATGGAAGGCTTGGTTGGCCTGGGCGGGAAATCCGAACCAGGAACCTGGTATCGGGTGCACGCGACAGTCGCGCCTCCTCCGACTGCGCTAAACGCGCCCACTGCGCTAAACGCGCCCATCACAACATACGAACAACAATATCAAATCATTTGAGGTAACCACCCTTTACATCAATTGTCTTTCGCCAACGTGCTGGTAAGTCATGGATGCCTTTTCTCCAAAACGTGGCCGGTTGTGATTCGAAAAATGTGAGCACTGCCTCCTTGACATCCTCTCGGTTCCTGAATTGCTCTCCGTTCAAATAGCGTTGAAGGCTTGAAAACAAATGATAATCAGAAGGAGCGAGATCTGGTGAGTAAGGTGGATGTGGAAGGACGGTCCATCCGTTGTCCGCCAACTCAGCCGCCGTCGCTCTAGCAATATGCGGTCTAGCGTTGTCGTGTTGAAAATACCTTCACTTGCTCTCCTCGTGTGGTTTGAAGGTGGTCCCTCACTTTCCTCAGTTCGATGACGTAAACCTCTCACTGTTATCCCTTCGTCCAGCAGCTCCCAGTATTCTACGCCAAGAACGCTCCACCAAATGCATAGCATCACCTTTTTCACGTGAAGGTCGGGTTTCGGAACGTCCTCTGCCTCTCCAGTTGCGTCAACCCACTGTGCACGCCGGCGAGAATTAGAGTAGAGTATCCTCTTCTCATCACCGGTGAGAAGGTTGTCCAGCCATCCGTGGGTACGTCTGAGGGTAAGGAGAGACAGAGCGACATCGGCTCTGCGATCCATGTCACGTTGTGTCAAGTCGTGAGGTACCCAGCGACCCAATTTCTGCACCTTGCCAATCGACTTCAATCCTCGAACGACTGTTGAGTGACTAACACCAAGAGTGCTTGATAGTTCGCGAGTAGTTTGGTATGGGTCCGATTCCACTCTACTTCGAGGGCCATCCAAATTCAGTGTCATCGAGGGCCATCCAAATTCAGTGTCATCGAGCGCCCTTGCGTTCATTGTCTTCAACGGAGAATTCACCAACTGCAAACTTCGAGAACCACTGGTACAGGTACTTCGAGAAGGAGCACTCTCGTTGTAAACATCCTCCAGACGTCTGCAGCAAGCTAAGGCCCTCACACACTTCTGCGGCATTGCCGCGGCCCTACCCTTAACCACAGGGCGGGACGCAGAGCTCGCTGCCGGCGGTGTCCCTGCCCTAGCCTTAAGCCGCGGAAGTGTGCGGGGCCTTTAGTGTGTGAAGGTTGGTTCAGTCGTTTTCGGAAGGGGATGCACAGCATTTTGCTGCTCAAAGAAGATGTTTCTTCCATTTTGGTTCAAGAGTGGGGAGTCGTGCACTACTCGCTTTTACCATATGAATAGACGATTACAGCAGACTTGTTCATTGAAGATATGCTGGAAATGGAGCGTAAGCTCTCTCTGGACTAAAAGAGGCCATTTGGCAATTTTGGCAGGTGATATAGACGGATGGAAATAGAATTGGCGCCCACATGGGTAAGATGACAAACCCGACGATAGACGAATGAGGCGAATTCGGTGGCTTTGTGGTATGATACCTGATAAAGCACATGAACTGTGCTTGGAACTGCTAACCTAGCTGATACGACGCAGGCGGAATTATCAAGCTCCTCGTTGCGATGTTTTTCAAAACACCACTAATCACTGCATATAAAAGGGCCGAGAATAGGTTGGATGTCATTCTTCCTATTGGGTTCATCTCTTCGTGATGAGCGATCGTACTTTTATCAAGAGCGTCTACTATATCGCCGACAGTAAGAAGGTGAACGAGCCAGATCTGCAGGTGGACTCTCGTGAAGCAGCACAGGATGCCTCGCCGGTTCTCCAGAACACGGTATGTTTGTGTTGGAACACGGTGTGTTTGTGTGTTGTTTGTGTTGTTTGAAGATTCGGTGTGTCGTTCCCTAAAAGCAAAATCCGAACAAGGATTCATACCCTGGACAGCTTTGTCACAATTCTTTTCGGACAAACTGGTCTTGACAGATCGTAAAACTTGACTTCGATACAACTCTAACTACTGTGGATTCCAATGTAAGCCGAGCTGTTTTCAGTCTGTTTTCATGAAGGGTCGGCTTTTCCCTCGCCAGAAAACCGTCTAAATTGCAGTACTTCTCTACTTGTCTGAAAATGTTGTAGTCACACGACCGCACCTCGACTCGGAAAGATGCGAGTACTCATGTCTAATTCCTAGGCCCACATTCCAGACTTTTCATTGTTACGGAACCGCTTAGCGTTCCGTAACAATGAAAAGTACCGCCAAACCCACTGATATTCATCAACATCAGGTTTGGAGGTACTTCTCATCATTACCGGTCGGTAAGCGGTTGACGAATCTGACCCCTGGTGGTGTTACACTGGCTCCACCCGACTTCCAAATTATGCCCGCAAATTACAAACAAAGGGATCTATCCTAGTGGAAGTGGGAAACCTCGCTGTGTGTTATCCCCATTTTCAAATTCCCACGCACCGAATGCCTGCGCGTCGATTCATTTACTGTGGGAAGACACATAGATAGAGGCGAGCCAGGAAGGCCTGGGGCGTATTTTTGTGTTTTTGCTTCTGTCTTGTTTGTTTTGTGGTAAGGTGCTCCCCCCGGTTTGGTTTGAACCGCGCCAAATGGAAAGTGAACTATTCTGCAACAACGACACACCAAACTAGAACTTTTCACGGTGCAATCCTAGTTGGTGATGGCCGCTCTTAAACGATTTTATGGGAACTGAATGTGTTCAGTATTGAAGTATGTTGGATTCACTCATTCCATAGGAAGTGACTGCGTTGAATAATTCAGAATAAGTAACAAGGGACATGAGAACATGAGCTTATATTCGTAAGCTAGGTCGATACGTTCGCAAATGATTAAGACGTGAAGTACGTATTGTCTGTGTCCAAAAATTTTAATTGATTGGTGGTGTCTTCACCTATTTCATTTTTTAATACAATGATGTTCTCTGTTTTATCTGCTAGAATATGATCCGTTCTCGGCGCAAATGTAATAGTAATGGGGTCCACTCTTACTAGATTTGCACCGAGAACGGTACTTTAAGGTTCCCCTCCCGACTAAGAACTCGGAAACTGAGCCTACCTGGGCAGCTAGGTTGGTATGGTTTTTTTTGGGTTTCGTTATGTCGGAAAATCGTTTAATAGCGGCCACCACCAACTAGGATTGCACCCTTTTCACAACGATGCTTGTTAGGGAGGGGGTGTGCAATAATGTGATGACGACTCTGAGGGTCGTGAAACATGTGTTGGGATTCAGTACTACCGCATGCATCGTGCCGCGTCCGTGTGTGTGTCCAGAAGAGGTATCACAGATGTCGTTCCACAAGTTTTGGGATTCAGAACGCGTACCACAGGGGCCGGATTCATCAACGACTAACCCGCGGGTATAAGGGGTAGAGATACCCACAATGAAGCCTGCGTCTCTGACTCTTGCCTTATCTCTACCTGACTCTTATCTTATCTCCACCCCCTATCACCCGCATACCCACGGGTTAATTGTTGATGAATCCGGCCTCAGGTGTCGAACCACATGCATCGGAACTAAGAAGACCTATCACAGACGTCGTGCCACATCTCCTTATTCTTATTACAATTCCATACTCCAGCGGAATCCTAGATCTATGGTGGACCGCGGTTAGGAAAGCACAACATGGTGGCCTACCGTGAAAGGTGCATTGAAGAAATTACTATTCAGAAGCCTAGGGAGTGCCTCCCTCAACCCACAGAGCGCTAGACCGCGAATCACTTCTATACTGAATAATTAGATTACCCCGACAAAGGCTGCAATTCGAGTTACATTTCAGCTGAAAGTCTTATCTGCAACCTTGAGAGACATCCTCGCTACATGTAGTTACCCATCTCTCACGATCGCTAAAACTGAAGAATGGGAAAAGATAATTGGTAACCGTCAACTGTGGATATCGCAACGAAAATGTGTGTTCCATGGAGAACGGTATTTAATTTCCCAATTAAACTATAGAGCTGACAAGAACAATAACGGACTGTTTTTCAGCGCTATGCCAGAACAATGATAAGATTTCACAACAATTGGTCGTATTGCGAAAACAAATTTGGAAGGTTGTCATAGGTCATCCCTCGTGCTTTGTGCCTCTAATGGAACACGGTTCAATCCCAATGAGGGGGGGGGGCACTCCATACTCACATCGAAACACTACATAGAGATGAATACCTGTAACATAACATATCTACCTGAACCCCTACCGTGGCCACTGCAGTCTTCCTCCTGAAATAAAGAGAAAATTTAGACGAATAGCCGTACAGTGGCCGTGGGTCGATACGTGGGGCCCGCAGGCGTGGGTCGATACGTGGAGCCCGCAGACATCCCTGTACGTATCGCCATGGTGAACCTGTCGACGCGCACACATGCGTTCCGGCCCGAGGCGGCCGTGCCCCCCCCCCCTCATTGGGGTTGAACCTGGAACACTAAAGAATCCTTTGATCTGTATAGTGGGAGGAGGTACTCCACACTGAAGGCCTCCGAACACTCGCGGCAAAGCGGGACGCGGCAGACAAAAAAGTGCAGCGTTGTAGAGAAAAGACGACATGGCACAGCACCCATACTACTCAGCTTTGCCATCCCACTTTATAGCCAACGCGGTTTCATTATCATTATCATTACTATTATTATCAGTTCCATTATAGATCTTTCTCTGCGATCAGTCAGAGCCCAGCCCACAATGCTTGTTAGGGAGTGGAGAGGTTCATTGTTGTGGGGACGACTTTCTCTACTCCTTTTTCTTTCTATACTACTTACTATTCACATTCCAGCGGTATTATAGAGCTGAAGTGGATTAGCTCATACTGTCCAGCCGTGAGCTGCGCTTTGAAGAAATCCACGCGCAGGAGGTGCCCCCCCCCCCAACCGGCATAGCTCCATAGGCATAGGGGCACCTGATATTCTCATAAAAGTCATGGTAGGAATAAAAAGCCATGCAATGAAATGCACAGTCACACAAACCTGATGTTCTCTACCCCTGCTAATATTCGAACGGGTGCCTAAGCGGCCGTTCAGAGCTCCATTGCGGCTCGACGTAGTGATAAGTTTTCACATCGACTGCGCAACGCGATGGATCGATATAAGGGCTTATCATCACATCGTGTCGCGCATTGCGTACGCACTAAACGATCCCGAAAGGCTCGAACACACTTCGCTGCTTTTGCTGCGGCAGCAATGATAAAGAATATCATCGAGCTGCTGCCTCTGATATCCTTTATCATTGCTGCCGCAGCAAAGGCAGCGAAGTGTGCTCGAGCCTTTAATGAACACAATGCGTCCGAAACGATAGCGTAGTAGCTTATCATCGAACGATGAGCAAATCGCTCAGCAATGATATGCGATATCACCATCGCGTGGCGATGCTGATAATTGCGTGCGATAAGGCGGTCGCTGCAGAGCAAGTATGAGCACCTCACGACGGTGCGACACGACGTCGCTTGATCAATATAGGAGATTAATACGTCGCGTCGCTCCGCGATGCTGCTCTAGACGTCCTCTAAGAGCGAGGGCATACTTCGCCGCGATGCCATCGCGGCGCTATGTTTGTGATCTTTCTGCAGCACGCGGCCGAATAGTCAGGAGAAACTCCCACGCAGCAGTGGCGTCAGTCATGCGCCATGACTTGTCGGTTCCATCGCGAACATGGGATACTTTTTCGCGCCACGCGCGGTGTTTAGCGTTGCTCCTAGGGAGATTGCCGTCGCGCTCCCTTGTAGAGCGGTGAACGACGCAACGAGTACTAAGAACTCCACACCCTTTTGCTTTGCTTCCATCGCGGCGACGGGAAGTACGCACAAATTCTAAGGCATATGGTATACTACCGCAACGGGCTCCTAGACAGAGCGAGGAACTATTACTGATGCAGGCGAGAGTATGGTATTTCCACACGAGACCACGCCTTCGATGCACCAGTGGACGGCGCAGCGTGTGTCGGGGACCATTGTCACGTCGTCGCTCCCGTCACAGAGGGTTGTTGTAATTCCCTGTGGCGGAAGAGGAATAATGTCCTGCGCGACACCATGACTCCGGACGCGGAGGGGGAGCGCTCGCCGTGCACTACTTTGCACTTTTCGGACTGATTTCGATACATCTCCCGTTTCTGACCATTCTCTCTGTTGATATCATTATTATAACTGAGCTATCCGTCGGTGACGTTTGAGTGGTCTTACCCGTGCGGTATAGTCTCACTGTATCCCGCTAGGGCAACATTTTCTATTCAACGCAGGTGCTGGTGCCACAAGGAGCGCGTGTTCTTCCTGCTCGACACAACGGCAACTGCGCGAGTCTCTGAGCGTCCGGATTCAGAAAAGGTGGTACCGACGCCGCGTAACGGGTGTCCAGAATCCAGATTCCGCACGCTCGTTGCACGACGTCGGCGACACGCCTTCAGAATCCGCACATCCGTTGAGCGGGATACGGTGAGGCGTATCTCGCTCGGGTAAGCTCACTCAAATATCATCGACGGATAACTCAATTATGTGGTGGGAGAAAATAGATTATTATCATTTCCATTCTAGATCACCGCCGCGATCAGCAAGAGCCGAGACAGGTCTCTGTCGTCGGCCGTGCGGTGCTTACAGAGCCATGCAGCAATGCCTTGAATCATTATAGGCCCATGCACACTTCTGCGACAGCGCGGCGCGATCATGATAAAGCATATGGCCGCGACGGCCGGGGCGCGACACTGCGACACGTGCCGCAGGAAGGGGGCATGCACACTCTTGCGGCTGTCGCGGCGGCTATCACCGGCGATGCCGCGCTGAGTGCCGCAAGCTGGAATGGTTCAAATCATTCCTAGCGGCGCGACATGCACGGGGACGTCGGTCCCGTCGCCTATAACGATGCTCTAACGCGACCGCGCCGCGACCGCCGGATTTCGCGGAGGTAGCCGTCGCCCCACTTGTCGCGCCGCGGTGTCGCAGAAGTGTGCATGGGCCTTATTGCAGGTGCCGCGTCTGCGGCGAAAGCAGCTCATCAGCTGCAAGTTTTGCCGCATTATTCCCTTCCTCTCTCTCCTACGCTTAACGGTAGCCCTGTCGCGTTGCCCCAAAAGTGTGCAGAGCCCGTAATGAATTTATTGCTTTAAAGCATGAGACATCATGTGGTTCCCCGTTTCGACTTTTCCGACCATTTCTCCACATAGATCCGAACCGTTTAATGAATGGGTTCTAACAGTATTTCTATAGTTCCATCATAGTGCTCTACACAATTAGTTGTACTAGGGTGGAACTACCGGTTCAATCCTATAGCCACTCCATAATCACTTGTATATCCTAGTTACCCATAAATACATATAACATGCAACATAACACATGAACGACCATACCTTACCTGATCCCCTCCCTTGAAAATCTCCGATCCAAGCGCTGAAATATAAAAAAATCATTATGAAACTATGGAGACTGCAGCAGCGCTGCTCGTAATAAGCAAAAAGTACCTCCCAGGCTCGCCGGGTCGCCTCTACGTGTCGCCCCACGGTGAATGAGTTGAAGCGCAGCATTCGGTAGCGCCGGAATGTGAACCAGGATTGCGATCAGAGCCGCTGGACCCTCTTCATGCTTTTATAACTAATTTTTTTCTTCAATAATTTACCGACAGTAACCGCTATTTCCTGGGAGGGCATCAGGTAAACCCGTTTATATGTTATGTTGTGTGTGTGTGTTTGTCCTTAAACAGGAGTGATTTACAACTGATTATGGGGTGCCCCACCCCTTTGAGGATGAACCGAACTACCTTTTAAAGGTGGAAGACAGGAAGGCCTTCTGCGGGTTGAAGGGAGGCACTCCCAACTGAACGTGGGTTTCTTCAGAATGCAACTCATAGTAGAATAACATGTTGCGCTTTTCTTGGCGTAGTCTACACTAGCCCCACGATTTTGTTGGTGCATGAAGCTATAGTAAGAAAATTGAGCAGAAGTCTTCTCCACAACACTGCACTCCTCTAACACGCAATGCTACCACCGGAATTGAAATGTGGTTCCTCTTGCTAAAGCACATGATGCAAATGAAGCAAAGCCCTAACTATTTGCAGGCCCATCATCAGATTCGAGTCGATCCGGCGCCGAACAAGAAAGCGGCCCTTCCTCGAGTACCTGAGCACTACTTCGCTCCCAAGCCAGTGATTGATAAACGTGAGAGAAGCTAAGCCGGAGGGGTATACTGTTGCTCTTGAGTGCTAGGAAAACATTTCAGCTTTGATTGAGTCCGCCTACTGTTACACTGCCAACACTGTGCACTATTACGCCGATGGACCGAAACGCAATGAGGCGCAACAGTTTCTCGATGAGGAAATTCAGAGCAGTTCGCCGGTTGCCGCAACGCTCCCGACAACACTTGGTCTTGTAAGTATTCAGACAATACGCTTAGAAAAATTTCATTGGGATCTACCCTAGTGGTGGGGGTGACCTGGCGCCAAGCTCAGAGAGGGTCACCTTGTAGGTCGGTCCTATAAAGAAACAGACAAACTATGGCAACCTGTTAGAAATCTTCTTTAAAAAATGAAATGGAGAATTGCTACCCATCCGAAACCGGCGGAGGGTGTTTTTACACCGATCTCAGAAAGGGGCGGAACAAGGGGCGAGCGTTCTTCCTGCATGAGATTTCAGGGCCCCGAGATTACATGAAGGCATCGCGTTACTATTGACTTCCCCTGATCTGGCAGCTTTATCCTGAGCAGATTTCATTTTTGAGACAACAATTGGAATGTTGTACACCATGTTTGGAGGAAGGGATTTTTCAGCTGCTGCGCCACGGCTTTCTCTATGTCACACCACATTGTTCAATACTAAGGCGTCGTCCGCGTTTTCCGACAAGTACAGTAACATCTTAGCGAGATATGCCATGACTTCGACGAGATCATCCGCTAGAGATTTCTTCAATATGAGGAGAATTGTTTGTTTCCTTTAAAATCCCCAATCGTCTTCTTGCAGCTGTCAGGATTTTGGACGACATCACGCCAATTAACGAATCTGCAACCTGTGGCGCGGTATAGCGCGCCACAAACTCGTCCAAATAGGATGACACGGGCATGGCGGAAGTGGGCGACGGGCGGGACCGTGTAGGGAAATTCTGTCATCCGAAACCTTATACAACACGTCACAAAACCAAAAAACGGGGAGTTTGTAGTCCGAAGTTCTACTTCCTTGTTGGTTACTTTTTGTTTTCAAGAAGATATCAAGAACCTCTTCCGAAGATTTGCGAGTTCTAAGTACTAAACGAGTTACAAACGTAAACTTCTCACTAGTCGCTTTAGTTGGCAAGTATACCTTTTTCACGTCGAATTGAGCACTTTCAAATCAAATTGGATGCTCTTATTTGCTAGCCTAAGACTTTTGTAATCGAAGCGAACACTTCCAAACTGAAATGAGCTTCTTCTTCATTGAATTAAAAGCTCTTCACGAAAGTTCGAAGAATTTTCTGTTCAAGGAAAGTTTTAAAATAACTTTCTTTGTAGTTGTAGTCCATGTATCCTATAAGCAAGCACATTGTTTGAAATTATATAAAATATTTATTTTTTGAGAAGAAATATTTTTTTACCATTATTGCAAAGAAGGCGGTCACTTTTCAATGCCAAGGAATTGCGCCATGCACTCTTCCAATATGCCACTGTTTTTATTCGAATGATAGCAGAATTTCTGTATTCATAGAGTTTGACACCTATTGGCGCTATAACAAATACAACTGTAAAGACTAGACATATCCATACTTTGATGGTTTATGTAAGTGGCATTTACTCTATCCTTCAAATAAAATTTGCGGTGAACTTTTTCAGTGCATAGTGCGATCTGATCTTTCAAGGCGTTATATGCGTTCCTTTTTGTCGTGCTTTAAGGTAAATTTTAATTTATTATTTTTTCTCAAAAAATATATAAAATAATTATACTTATAGGTAAACTAAAAAATTTCAAGAACATTGCACCAATTTTTCCTTAAACCAAAAATAATTTCAGTCATCTTATTGGGCCTGTAATTCAACCTGCCATAAAGTCATTTCGATTTGGAAGAGTTCGCTTTGATTTCAAAAGTCTTGACGCTAGCTTAATAGAATGTTCCATTTTGACTTAAAGATGTCTAATTTGATCTTAAAAATGACCAATTTAAGGTTAAAGGATATATATGTAAAACTTATCAGTTCTTATCGTACTATCACCACCTATATATAAAAGAGTTTGTCCGTCGAGTGATCTAATCTAAGTGAGATACGCCGCATTCACCGCATCACCCACAGCGAGAGCGGTCGAATGATCTAGCCTAAGTTGGGTACGCCGCATCACCCATAGCGAGAGCGGTCGAGTGATGTAACCTAAGTGAGGAAGGCCGCATCATCCACAGCGAGAGCGGTCGAATGATCTATCTATCTATCTAATCTAATAAGTGAGGTACGCTGTATCATCCACAGCGCGGTCGAAATTTCCCATTGAACGTGGGAATTGCTGCAGCAGGGAAAGCGCATCCTTTTACTGCTTGACACAACAGCACTTACGCGCGTTCCTGAGCGTCCAGATTCAGAAGCCGTGCCGCCGACTTCGTGCCATTAGCATAAGAAGACCACTAAAGGAGGAAGAGTATAAGGGGGGACTTCGAGGGTGGAGAATCGACAGCGACCAGGAGGTAGCGACTTGGAGGAAGCATCGGGAAGGAGGGGGGGGGGGGTCGATAGGGGGATCAATGAAGCATTAAGGAGGGACCAGTAGGGAGTTAGCAATCAGGGGGGGGGGGGGAACAGTTAAGAGGATCAGTAAGGGGACCAATTACCAATAAGAGAGTACGGATTTAGAAGATGTGACACAGAAGACACGCAATGGGCGTTCGCTCGCCGTCGTTGTGTGTGAGCGTGGGAGAGCTACTTAATTGGGGAGAGTATTAACGAGGATCCCTAGGGGGGGGAGAGATCAACCAGGAACAAGGGACCTGGAGGCGGAACCAGGACGGGGAACAAGCAAGAAGGGAGCCGTAAGAAAATTTATACGCGAGCAATCTGCCATATGCGCAGCCTCTTCATGCTCGACACAGCGGCAACTGTGCGCGCTTCTGATCCTCTGCATTCAGAAGGTGGGTCTTCTGTGGTGCTGGTTCAGAGGACAGGTCCTCTACGCCGCCCTAGAAGCATCTGAATTAAGGAATTGTGTCACCGGCGTGAAGGCCTTTTCAGAATTCAACATGGGATGCTGATCTACAGAGGAAGTATAGCCTTTTCCTGCTTGACAAACGGCAACTACACGTATTTCTAAACGTCTCGATTCAGAAAAAAGGTCCTCTACGTCGCGCTAGAGGCATCTGGATTATCCTAGGAGGTGATTTCAGACAAATTCCTCCTGTCGTGTTAAAAGCAGGACGGTCTGAAATTCTGAACGTTTCTATTAAGAGCTCCCCACTGTGGCCTCATTTCTTTAAATACAGATTGACTGAGAATGTGAGGGCGTCCAGCGGTGGAATCAGTTGGTCTAACTTTCTAATTCAACTTGGAAACGGAGAGCTCCAAAACGATTCCAATGAAGTGAAAGTGCCAAACGATATGCTGAGCTCTGTAGATATAGCAGATGAGATATTTGGTGATATAGTAAGCTTAGAAGATATGTCCGCTGCAGTCGGTAGAGCGATTTTGACGCCTAGGAATTTCGACTCTTTGGAGATAAACAACAAGGTGCTTTCGAAACTACCTGAGCAGGAGAAGATTTACAGAAGCATAGATGAGGTTATGAATGACGAAACTGAAGCTAACAACGACACAGAGTATTTATTGAGTTTCTAAACAGCTTGACACCCCAGGGATACCCGCCACATGAACTCCATCTAAGGAAAGGAGCAGTCATAATGCTTCTGCGGAATCTTAGAGTCAACCACGGTCTATGCAATGGTACGCGACTCACCGTTGAACATATGGATAGGTACATTCTTGGCTGCAAAATTGCAACTGGAGCGAACAAAGGACAGTACGTCCTTATTCCTAGAATAATATTCTGTCTGCCTGCCTATGACACCTCACCGTGCAGATTTAAGAGGAGACAATTTCCTGTGCGTTTGGCCTACGCAATGACAATAAACAAGAGTCAGGGACAAACATTCAACTTGGTCAGTTTTTTCTCATGGTCAACTGTACGTGGCGTGCTCACGTGTTCGACAGAAATCCCATCTGAAAATTTGGCTACCACCAGGACGGAAGACTATATCAAACGTAGTATTCACCGAGATGTTTGAGTAAAAATTAAACCATTTTCGTTGCGCTATGAATAAATTTTTTTTGAAGCGCACATCTTTCTTTGTACAAGAGTAGTTCCTGAGAAAAAGACTAACTGTATCACCCCGCGAAGCGGGCAAGTGCGAGACACGCCGTTAGGCGTGTCTCGCACTTGCCCGCTTCGCGGGGTGATACAGTTAGTGTTTTTGTATATATAAAAGCACTTGTATATATATATATAAAAGAGTAAGCGGCTGTGTCTGTCCTTCCGTCTGTCCGTCCATCTGTCCGTCCGTCTGTCCATCTGGCCTTTCGTAAACGTCGACTAGTAGTCAATCGGGTTTAGATGAGGTGTCACCTACGTCGTATTGAGGTCAGAAGACATGTCGCCGATATCACGCAAAAGGCGTCCGAGTTCCGAACATGTGTCATCGTGAAAGCGAGCGTCCGAGCTCAGAATAGGTGTCACCAACATCGTTCAACAGAAGATATGTCACAGTGCCGCGCAAAGGTCGTCCGGGTTGAAAAGAGGTGTCACCGATGTCGCGCCGGGGTTCCGGATTCACACGGCGTGTCAACGATGTCGCGCAAAGCACGCCCGGCTTGAGAAGGCATGTCACCGACGTCTTTCATCAGGTGCCTGGGTTCAGAAGAGGTGTCACCGTTGTCGCGAAAGGACTGGCCGAAAGACGACGTGTTACCAGTGAAGGTGGGACCAGTAATGGGGGACCGGTGAAGGATGGGGGACCAGCAATGGAGACCGGTGAAGGGGGAGGGGTCCAGTAAAGGGTGAACCGGAAAAGGGCTGACAATAAAGGAGAACCAGCGAAGAGGCCAGTAATGAAGGGATCAGTGAGGGTGGGATTGGTAGAAGGTTGACAGTGGAGAGGGACCAAGTGAAGAGGACCGGTAGAAGGTTGACCAGTGAAGGGGACCAGGTGAAGGTGGGACCGGTGAGGAAGGGATCAGTAATGGGTACCGGTGAAGGGGAGGGGGAAGGGTCCAGTGAAGGAAAGACCGGTAGAAGGTTGACCAGTGAAGAGGGAACCAGATGAAGGGGACCGGTGAGGAAGGGGCCTGCAATGGGGACCGGTGAAGGGGGAGGGGTCCAATAAAGGGTGAACCGGAAAAGGGCTGACAATAAAGGAGAACCAGCGAAGAGGCCAGTAATGGAGGGATTAGCGAAGTTGTAAAAGGGACCTGTAAAGTGTTGACCAGTAAAGGGCAGAGCAGTGAAGGTGGGACCAGTAGTGCAAAACGGTGAAGGGGAGGTCCAGTGAATAAGGACCAAAAAATGGGGGGTACCAATGAATTACCAGTCAAGAGTGGAGCCAACAAAGGGAAGAGCATTTAAGTGGGCTCAGTAAAGACTCCAGTGAAAGAACCATTAAAGACGGACCATTAAAAGGGACTAGTTAAGGGGATCAGTGATATGAACCAATGAAGGGACCAGTATTTCCTCTCAGTGTCGTCCAACGTGGCGTCAGAAGACGTGCTACAGACGTTGCGCCATGTGTGTCGGGGTGCAGAAGACATGTCGTAGACCTCGTGACATATGCGTCCATACTCAGCAAATGTGTCGCAGACGTTATCCAATGTTCATCCTGAAGACGTGCCCCAGATAAGACTTTGCACAGCATCCTTGAGATTTCAATGACCTTTTAAAGGCTTCGTGCAACAACGAGTGTGTGCGTACTTGATTCTCACTTCCGCTTTTTGCCGGCACATGGGTAAGAGGGTATTCGTGGAGTGGGTGGGTGGGGGATAGGGAGAATGAGTAAAGGAATCGGAGTAATGTTATTCCCGTCTTACTGTGAACCGTATCGAGCAATCTACCAGCACCAATTGATTTCATTTGTGTTTCCGCAGAACGAGCACTTCGGATTAAGGCTCTCGATTTGTTCCTCCCCATGTGTAGAACGAGTACTTCACGAATGAATCGCGTACGTGCGAAAAAGGGTGGGTAGGTCCCACAGGAACAGTTTTGAAGACTCTATCCTACCGTATCCCGCTAAACTATTCTATATAGCAAAACCAGTTTTTTACTCTAATGAATGAGAGAAGACATAGAGAGGACAAGAAGACGGTTGGGGTGTTTTATTTTCCGGGTTTGGGGGTTTAGCGATCAGTAGGACGCTGAACGTCTGGTCTTATTAAAAATTGCCTGACTCCATTCTCTCGGGACTCCAGAGTGGGCGCAGTTTGAAGACGAATAACCTGCTCGACCCATATCAACGGAGCTCCCTTCCTAGGACAGTTTAATGCTACTTTAAGATTCCAGAACACTAGCATGAGGACCAGTCTTGTACTTGCACCCTTTTCGTCAACTAACGCCACGACCCCTAAGTCTTCTCGCACAGTTCTGCTCCCTCTACGATTGGAGCACTGTGAGAAGGCGAAGCATCACAGCCAGCAAAGTGCATAACGATCTTTCAAACGGCTCAACGAACCAAATTCTGCTCTGCTATCGTAACAGTTTTAGAATTCGCCAGTGGACAACTTCAAACAGTATGGTGATCATTACGATCCGTTGTCCGCAAAGCATCCGTCGGCTACGTACGCAGCCGTCACGTCTCCCATACAGAAGAACGCTCCTCACCAGCAGACCCCCGTCAAAGCAAAGAGACAGGTATGACATGTACATAGATGCAAAAATCAGTGTAGAAATACGACGACAAAAATATAGATGGAAATGTCTGAGTACGCATGGAGAAGGCTTGACGAAGAGAAAATGAACCAGTATGCCATTGCTCCTCCCAGCCAAGGTGAGTAGTAGACGATGGTCCGTTGGGAATTCAGCGGTGACAGTTCGGATCAAGGAATAAGCTTCTCTAAATTAATACATGGTTTTTCAGATGCCGAAAAGGAAACGCTTCCTCCGGTTATAAAAGTAACAATTCCACCGGCAGTGAAGCAGCCAGTGGAGGTACCGGTGTGTACTTATGTTAGTTGGTGCTTTGAGTTTCGTGGATATTATTTTCAGTCTTTCAGGCGGAGAAGCAAATCGGCATGGCAAACGATCAAAAGGGCTCTTCTGAGAAACCCGATATCCCTCGCGAAAAGGAGTACAAGCTTCCTGCGGTTAGAAAGTCTCTTTTCGAAGAACTGCTTCAATCTTCTCAAAATAGATTCTCAATTCTTTAAAAATAATTAGTAGCCTTATCTAGATGTAAATGATGATGCTTTAGGAATCTGAGTACGTGGCGATTCCTAACGATCTCTATCCCGCTTACCGCAAGGCTACAGATTACAGCAGCACAGTCAAGGCGACAGCTGTTCCACAGTCACCTGACGTTGTCGCTGATGACAGTAAGTTCGTTTTGTCAAATTAATACATAGAACTAATATCTAGGCATATAGAATAAAGGTTTAAGGACGGCATTATTCAATCCCTTCTGGGATGCACCACGCATTCTACTTCTGCGGGATGTCGTGGAGGCGATCTTAATGCATATTTAGCCATGCAATGACTTGCGGTGGCCAGCCGATGAACAAGTCAGCGTTCACCCTTTCCAGGCAAGTCTGGCCCAATTCACCGACCACGGAGGGATGGGAGGCTTGGTTAGCCTGGGCGGGAAATCCGAACTAGAAACAAAAAAAAACTGGGAACCAAGCCCGAACAGAGAACCTCGTATCGGATGCGCGCGACAGCCGGCATCCCTTCCGACTGCGTATAAAAAGCACATAAAAATGCTTAAACAAGCAGCACGAACAAAAACATCACATAGCTAGAAACAATGAATGAGTAAATTGCAAACAAATTGGATGAATGAGGAATGATATCAGCGAACAACTGTATGGCTCAAGAACCCGAAAGGTAGAACCTATAAATAGTGTGAATTGAAAGTAAAATGCAATAGAAGTAAAATATAGGAAAGAAATAAGAATCTACAACGCGAGGAGATAACGACCAATCAAAAACCATGTGTAACTCAGAGTAACTAGTTTCTGGATAGACTTCAAATATAGAGCAGTTAAGTTATGCTGTACAAAGTGCAATCTGTATGCTGAGAACGAGAACAGCAATGGTCCCCTAATGGTATCCAGGGCAGCAGTGATTCTCCACCCAAAAATGCTGTTCTTCCGGTGGCAATACGCTCGTTAAAGTCGTTGATATATGAGTTACCTGATCTTAGCTCGTATGCGTCGCGTCTCATCAGAATACAAGATGTATAAGAAAAACGTGAGCAATGTTTGAAATGTGATAACTTTGTTGCCGGTATAGGTATAAAATAAGTTTTAAGCTCATATGGAAACGAAAGAGAATTTAAGTTTTATGCATATGAATTTTATGCATATGAATCATACGGTGGGGACAGCGCCACGCACTCGTCCCAACTTTTGCATTTTACACTTGATTGGTTGTGTTCGCGTTTTTTTTTGTTGTATACTTGTCAAATTTTTTTATTAAAGTGACCTATCGATTGATTTGTGCCTTTTTAAAGCTTAGATTTTAAAGTTCACAGCAGATTGTGGCAAAATGTAGGGTATTCTAAAGAAATGCATGTTCTATTTGAAAGGCATTAACATTTACTTAACACTGCTTCTATTAGGTTGTAACGAAATAAATGGCACTGAACCACTGTAAATTTAAGCAGTTAATATCTCGGCTTGTAGGCAAGTTTATTAATCGAAATAAAAACCTTCTGATTCTACACATCTTTGCCAAAGTGACACAAGCTTTTTTATTCCAGTAGCATAAAAATCAGAAGTTCTGGAATTGACGATATCTTCGAAGGCACTTTCGGCATCCTGTTGGTATTTGAATATTTTCCCTACCAAGAAGTCGCCAAGATGCTTGAAGAAATGGTGGTCTGTTGGGGAGAGGTCGGGAGAAAACGGAGGATGTGGTAGAGTTTCAATGCTCAGCTCATTCTATTTCTGCAACGTCATTCGTGCTACATGGGGGCGAGCATTGTCATGCAGAAGGAGAACTCGCCTTCGGTTTACCAAGGCCGGCCGGATATCCTTCAACTTTTTCATCAATTCTTCAATTTCGATGCAGTACTTCTCCGCCGTGATGGATTCACCGGGAGGAAGGAAGCTGTGGTGAATAATTCCCAGCGAACACCACCATACTGTCACCATTACTTTCTTTTGGTGCAATTCCGGCTTCGCAAAAACCTTGGGGCTCGCATCGCTGTCCACCCAGTGTGCCGATCGTCGCTTGTTGTCGTACATTATCCATTTCTCGTCACAGGTTACGATGCGATCAAGGAATGGGTCTGTTTCGTTCCGTAGAAGCAGTGCGGACGAGATCTCATATCGTCGGTTTCTTTGCTCCTCAGACAGCTCGTGAGACACCCATCTTTCCAGCTTTTTGGTCTTTCCAATTTCCTTCAGATGCCGGGCAGCTGTGTTGTGACTGACGCCAAGAACCTTCGCTATCTCCCTGGTGCCTTTGTGTGGATCCTCCTCTACCACATCTCTCAGCTTGTCCTCATCAACATCACTATGCCTCCCACGACCTTCATGTTCTTCCAAGCTCTCATCTTCATTCCGGAACTTCTGATACCAGCGATACGCCGTCCGAATTGTGGAACATCCTTGACCGAATGCGGCGTTGATCTTCTCGTCCGCCTCCTTAGCTGTAGTGCCCAGCTTGAATTCATACAAGTAAATGCCTCGGATTACCCTCTTGTCCATCTGCAAAAAAAGTCAATAAAACTCTAAAGTTTTCCCACTTTTACATAGAAAATTTGGTACTCAACGGTAAAGCAAAGTTTGCGCTTCTAAATGATGTGCCATATGTTACGGTTTGTTCTTGATCAAACGCGTAAAGACGCGCCAAAAAATGGCGCGAGCCAGTGCCATTTAATTCGTTACAACCTAATAGTTTAAGCTTTAGAAGATGTTTGAAACTCGTATAAAAGCACAGGATAACGGAAATTTTGTGATGTGCAAGCGGTGAAGATTGCGCCATTCATCTGTCTGAAACATTCCATTTCAGACTCGATTGGTTTTGCATGGCTGAATTCTTTTTTCAATTTTGTTATTAACTGACAACATTAACCTTTGTGATTCTTTTAACATTTAGACCTTGGCAGTGTATTAAAACTTGTGGCAAAGTGTCTGGTATGTTAAAAACCTAAGCGATATATAACACGCTATACTATTCCCTCTAGTAAGTTTAGAGGGTTTACATGAAGTTGTAGTGCACTGTCATGTCCTAAACGTAAAAGGAGCACAGTATAGTGTAATGTGTTCAAGTAATTACAAGGTTCTACCGAGCATAGGGCCTGTTCATACTTCGAGCGACAAGAGCGACAAGAGCGACGGGGCGACGGAAGTAGTGTGGAGTGCGTAAATAATTACGTACTCCAGACTCCGTCCGCGACGAATGTAGTGTGGAATACGTAATTATTTACGTACACCACACTACGCCCGTCGCTCCAATCGCTCCATTCGCTCTTGTCGCTCTCGAAGCATGAACAGAACATACAGCCCATCCACAGCCATTCGATGCAGAAATGTAAGGTTTCAGCAGGGTTCGTGGGTGCAGCCTTGACCGTTTGAACGTCACAGAATTTTCGCTATCCCATGCTACCATATGAGCCTCAAACATCTTCAAAAGCTTCACGAACAACAATAATAAAACCTTGTCAACAATACCTGCATTTCTTAGGATACCCTGTATTTATTCGCCATCGGTAGTGTCCAAGTTCTAAACTTTAAGCATCGCAAAGCAACCGCTTTATGGGAAAACTTTGTCAGGTATCAAGCAAGACACAATCATTCGAGACCGAATCCAAAAGTTCAGACAGCTGCTTGGCGCAATCTCCACCGCTCATACGTCAGAAAATTTTTTTCGCTTTCGTAGGAGCCTTAAACTTCTTCTGTAGTTATTAGGGCATCAAGGTTACCACCTTTTAATCAGTGCTCACTTTTTTGGGAAACCTTGTAGATCAGTTGGTCCTGTTCACTCGAGGACATCGGAAAGGCGTTGCACACGGTAGAATAAACGAGCGGCGCACCCACAAGGCATCCTAAGAGTAGTGATCTTGCCCGGCATTGCATCCTCTTCTACCAGATAAGGAACCCCTGCAGGTCTTGTGTTGTGTTCCTCTCTATGTTATTCGCTACGTAGCATTTCTCCTTCTTAAGGTTACCCCACTGAAGTCAAGGCTACCCTACAACACTATCCAATCGACAGCGCCGATACATTCTTAAATGGGGAACATTCTAGCCAGAGCCATAGTAGGACTGAACCTCATCATGCCTCCATTCAATACACAGTCTAGCTGTATACACAAGTTCAGTCAGCTGCTCCGACCTTGACAAGTGTGAGACTGCGAAGGAGAATCTGCCGTTCCGTTCTCGATTCAAAACCCTGATTGAGCCCAAGGAGACCCGTCCGGTCGCTTCCTCCGCTCCGCGCTACACAATCCAGGTAATTCAGCAGAGTTCTAGGAACGTTTTACAGAAGCCACAAATGCCTTCTTTTCCAGCATTCACCGATCGGAAATGCGTTCTCGCCAGTCGGTCAGCCACAGATATCGGAATACCAGCTGGAAGACCTAAACGATCTCGCCTCCTGCATTGATGCTCTTTGAGAATAGATTTGCTTCAAAATCGATCGAATTACCGAACGTTTCCTTTCCGATCGATTTCTATGCGTGGCCCAACTCACTATTGATTTTATTTTATTGTAGTTCTTTCTAATAAATTTCTTTCTCCGCCAAGTAAATCATCAGAAGGAGAAAAAAACTGCACAGGTTAAAATAATTCAGAGCCTTTCAAGTTTAGAGAACCAAACGCTGCACCGTTTTTACCTCTCTTCTCCGGATCTAGTTTCTGCTATGCTTCATTAACTTTTTTGTTCAATCTTATGCAAAAATACGTATTAGGTTGGCCGGAAACTTCGAAACAACTCTGCTACCACGTGTAAGGGCGAATAGTGTTGGAGGAAGGCTAAGCTAATGAAGCTAATCCAATGCAAGCAGTCAATGAGATTGCGTAAGGTCTCGGAGTCAGTACAATTGCCGTTTGAAACGCCTCGTAAAAGTGAAAAATTCGAAAAGTGTGTGCCCCGCGATTTGAGTGATAGTCGAAACCTGGCGCGTTTCGAATTCTACTCTTCTATGTTCTTTCACGAAACAAATACAACAAACGAATAGGTGTTAACGTTTTCGACAACTCACCAGTTTTCAACAACCTTCTTTGGATCTATTTCTGCTATACTTCACTTTACTTATATCTTTTTCTTACATAACGTCCAAAAAAGTTGCCCGAAACTTATATAAAAAGCAAGTCTGGATCCACACAAAGACAAAAAGCCTAAGCGTTTTTTGTGGTTACGGTGGAGCTGATGGAGACTACCCTTCTACGATGCTTGTGCTGCCATCTTCCCACGTTCAGAGGCCGAATTCATCAACAATTAACCCGTGGGTATGCGGGTAATAAGGGTAGAGATAAGATAAGAGTCAGGCAGAGATAACGCAAGACTCAGAGACGCAGGCTTCATTGTGGGTATCTCTACCCCTTATACCCGCGGGTTAGTCGTTGATGAATCCGGCTCCAGGAGGCCTGTTTGTTAGCTAAAAACTGCATGAGTGATAGCGCATGATAGGCATCACCATACCATCGATGTTCACTATAAAAGACCACCAATAGTATGGAAGGTACTTGTTTATACGCTGGCTATGAATACCTCTGATCTTACTATAAGTGAATACGTGTCGGTCATTCCAGAAGAAACTGCTTTGGAATACACATCCAATTTCCAGAATCAGGTTGCGGGGACGAGTTGGTCTCAAGAAAGCGAACTCTAAGTGTTATATTACAGATAAGCTCTGTACGGAATCGAAAGCAACAAAGCCAACAGCAGTCGTCTTCTGTGCTCATTCCTGAGTACGATCTGGCTCGTCTGTCAGCTACCAACAATTGTAAGTAAACTGAAAGGTCTCATGTAATAGCGGTCTCATGTAATAGCGGTCCAGAACAACTACGCCAATATACTTCAGTTCCATCCGAGTCAGTTTACTTCGTGGGTAGCGACATGTCCAGAAATAAGTACTTGAATGAAGATAATTGCAATATGGACAGCATCAGGAAGGAAAACTTCGCAAAGCGCGTCTCTAGCCCACAACTGGAGCAGCTAAATGACAGTTTAGGCGCCACTAGGATTAACCGCAATCAGGTACATCGTGTTCTCAGTTCCCTATAACTAAAAAGTAAAACCTCAGCGTGGAATTATAGAAGGCTGATGTTTCTAACGAGCACACGTATCCTACTAGTTAATTGCGGCTATATTTAGTGTCGCGTAGTAATGAAGAACTTTAATCTTTTCTGGTTTTGCCCAGTTTTTACGAAGTATTATCTAGTAGACATAGATGGACAGCAAAAATTAGACCTGCAGTATCTATGCCACTTATCTACCCTTTTTTGGATTCAGACACTCGTACCTGTCCTCTGTAGGGCTACAAGCACGATTCTGCTATACGGCCACAAACTCTACACCGAAACTTTAGGGTGAGGTGTGCTTTGTGCAATCGCAGAGCCAGGCTAGAGAAGTGACTCCTGGGTGGGTGCCATCCAAGCTGCCGGTGCGGAGACTGCTTTCGTCGCTCAGGAGGAGTCCGCGGCTGGCTTCTGCGCTCTTCAAGCGGCGAAGTGCATACGGGTGGAAAATGCGCAAAAGTGCAGCAAGATCACGTCCGCATCAAAACCTCAAATCCCCAGTAGTCACCTGAAATGTAAGTATCCCACAGCGCAGGAGCAAGGAACCCCCGACCTCTCTCGCACGAAGCGGTACCCCCTACCCATCGCACCACGACCCGTATGCATGGAGTGCCATCGCGTTCACACAAGACATCGATCGAATCTCAACGCGGTCGCGCGATCTCTATGCTAGGAGGGCGCAGACAGCAATAGATTACGGTATAGAAATTGTGACCGTATGGCAAAATCATTTCTCTTGTAGGCCCTATTTCATACCATCACTCACCCCGAGCGAAGCCATGATGATGATGATGATGTGATGTCCAAGGCGATGTCCAACTAGACCACTAGGTTCCCCACTCCACTAGGTTTACAGAAATTCTATTCATAGACATCCTGTTCATGTTTGGCTCACTTTTCAGCGATACCTCCTTCTACTGGGAACTCTTTTAGGTGACCGAAATTCCTGCGAGTTCGAATAGAACCCTAGGAAAGTTTAGAGTTTGTGTGCATTGCGGGCCCCTTATGCGATTGGCACCTTAACCCTAACTACAACAAACTTCTTGTTAGATGTCCATGCTTGTGTAAAAGTTCGCTGCATAAGTGTGTCAAAAGTTTTGAAGAAATGCGAAAAGTTTTCCATATAAAGAACCTATTTCGATAAATCGTAATGGGGCACACATATGATCGGAGACGCGAGATGTACGGCTAGGACTCGGCAGCTGTCCTCTTCCGCTCTCGCATCTTCAGTCGCACATCGGCTAGGGACTGCTGAGCGCGATGACTTTAACTTGGAGTCTGGCGATAGGTGGTGAAACGAACCGTTTTAAAGTAAAAATTGTAATTTTATTTTTAAAGGATGAAGGAAGGCGTTAATCAATCACTTTTTGAGACGCGTCACACATTCCACTTCTACGGGGTACTCTTGAAGCGAACTGAATCCGCACTTGCCCCACACAATGAATTGCAGTGCGCTTTTTGAAATTTTAGAACTTTTTTATGCCTGCATGATCATCGTTTAGAGATGCCACCCAATCTCATATTTTCAAGCAATTTAGTCATGATGTAATGTTTGAACCACTGCTAAGGAATTTTGGCGGTGCCATAATTATAGGTCCCGTTGAGGAACCTGTTTTTGGACTGCATCGCTGTCCAATGAGCATTTGTGGTTCAGCCAGATTTATGTCGCACTTGATAAACTGTCATTGTCCAAATAGTGTACATACAATTAGATTAATTTTGTTCTTGTTATAATCCTCTTATTGCTTGGATTGTGTTGTTGGCTCGGCCACAGTCCTATCGGCAGGCACGAGCGCACTGAAGTAGTCTGCAGTCGGCGAAGTCGAGTGAAGTAACTTTCCAGCCGAAGGCCCCACTACGTATACCGTCGAAAATTGGGTGGTATTTATAACGGTTTAGGTGAGCGGAGCATGATTGTAAGCTGCTGTAAAGCTACTGTTGCAAACCATGAACTACATGAACTCACGAACTACTGACTGTTCGTATGAATCATGAACCACTGTTCATGACAACCTGGGTGAACCTCGAACAACGAACATGACAACTGACAGAAATGTCCCTCATGCGCTGACTGTGAGATATCAGGGAGCCCCCGTTTCGTTCCCAGAATAAACTCCAGAAATCGCTTGCAGGTGAGCGATCGTTTAGTGTGCAGGCGACGCGCGATGCGATGTTATGATAAGCTCCCATATCGATTCATCGCTTCGCAGGATCGATATGGGAGCCTCTCATTACATCACGTCGTGTGTGGCGTGCACAATAACGCTCGCTAAAGTCCCTGGCACACTCGGCAGCAGCGGCAGCGGCGGCGGCGGCGGCCAATGATTAAGCATTGGGGCATGGATTCCCATGCCCCAATGCTTAATCATCGATGACTATTACGACTAACACACGTTACCGTATCCTTTAGGAGTCAGAGAAGCGCGTTCTTACAATTGCACACATCCGCTACCAGTGCTTCATAGACGAACCCATCGCGCAGCGTGCCTGGAGTTCAATAGACGTGCCGAACAGGGATGAGCGGATAATTAAATTTTGAAAACCGGATAACGGATAACGGATAATTTTGTCCGAAAATGGCCGGATAACGGAAAACCGGATAACGAACAAACAACAAAAATTAAAACTCGTTTAAAATTGCACTAATTCCAACAACAGATCAGGATTTGAAGCACTGCTAATTTTTAAGCCATTTTTAGACATTTTAGTAGTGTTTTTAAACGCTTTGCAGTCGCCAAATTAACGACGCTCTATGGTGTTTTCTGCCTATTCGTAGGAAGGCAAACGCACAGCAACATACCCGCCTTTCACCTGTTCCAAGGGGTCGATTGGATTGTCTTATTCATCAGCCTTACTCTGTGCTTAACTCTTCTTTTCAATTAGAGCAGTTGAAAAATAGAATAGTCCTTGGAAGAACAATGCATCCGATGTCTCTGTAAATAAGAAGAAGGCAGGAGACATCCAGCCAAACAAGCTTTACATAACGGTCTTGTCCTACACATGCTATGGACCGTTACTGTTGCTGCTGCTCGACAGTACCCCAAGATCAAAGGTATTTTAACGAGGAATTATCTGGGATGGATAAAATACTACCTTTTGGGTAGTAACTGCAAGCAATCGTGTGCGGCAAAACCACACTCAAAGAGTTACGACATCCAGACCTTCTGGATCTGAGGAAGAATATTCGACCCATCACTTCTGGAGCAGAGGAAGAATATTCGACCCAGCCTCAAAACGGAGGTGTTCCCTATGTTGCAGATAAGTTTCACAAAAAAACTCACAAACTAAAACAATTCTACATGTCTCCAACACCCACGATGATAAGTTTGTTTAGTAGTTTAATGCTCCCCTAAAATTTTTAATGGAGAAGTTACTTACTCTATGTACTTGGATTAATGCTATTTCTTTTGCTAGTATTCATTGCTGTACTGCAGTTTTTTTTTTGATAATCCACGACAGCATATGGCTAAAAAGGTACCTTACCGCCTGCAATCAAATCGAACATACTGCAATCGTCTAACCCAAATGATACGATGGAAAGATCGGCGGTAAAAAATTCTTCCCAGGATGCGGCTCTCCACTTTTGACGATTGCTAGTAGCGGCTTGTACGCCTTCTTGGTCAGCACTGACTGACTTGAGATGAATGAACAATGCTCTCTGTTGTTTCTGACGACCACTCTCACGATCGTGAAGGATCCTGTACATAGTCTATCCATCACCACGTCCAAAGCTACGATTCAGGTAATTTGTTGTTCGTTATCCGGCCCAAAATCGCCGGATAACGAACAATAAAACGGATAGGCCAAAACCTCCCGGAAACCGGATAACGGATAACGGATAACGGTTAATCCGCTCATCCCTGGTGCCGAACCCGTCGGCGGGCGACGTGCTCGGCACATCTACTGAACTCCTAGGCACGCTGGGCGACGTAGACCTTACCAGCAAGAGCTGTATTATAGATTCCGATAGATTTCACTAAGATTAAGCCTGAGCGGTGATGCTTCAGTTTGAATGTAATGGCTTAAATCCGACAGCGTTGCGCCAAACTAATAGAGCAACAACATCGAAGTGGATGCGATTCTTTAAAAAAAAGGTGGGTTCTATGAGCGCTGCATGAACAAAACTGACTGCGTGATAAATAGATTCAGTGAGGAGATGAATTTCACAACCCCGGTTCATAAGAGCAGTTCCGAAGTGTCTTCGCATTCACTGTGCCCTGGTCTCGTAACAGCTGTTGTAAAGTGCCTTTTCCTAGCGTTCGCATTCAAACAAGGCATGCTTGAATGCACAGCACACCGCTTACGCAATTTTGGACTACGGTAAGGTCGGCACTGCTTTTTAGTAATCTAGATTCTTGTCAGGCACGCTGAGCGACGTGTTCGTCTATGAAGCACTGGCAGCGGATGTTTCAATTTCACGAACGCGTTTTTCTGACGCCTAAAGGATACGGTAACCCTTCGGTAGTGTGTTCGCCGAAATCGTATTAATAATCGATGCCTCTATGCTAGTAACTCATGCAACGTCTTCGGGAAGATCTCCTGTTTAATCTTTTGTTGGCTTCTCAAAGGTAGTGTAGAGAGCATTCTTTGGTTTTCAACACTTACTATCAGAGTTCTTCTTCTCGCAAGTTGGTTCACATGACCATTGGAGCATGCTGACTAAGCATCGTCTGTTTCCAAAGAGGCACTTTTCAAGTCCTCTTGTGAAACAATATTGAAATTATCATTAGAAGGCTTTCATAGCAGTGTTCCCTGAAATGTGAAGTTTATGTGAAAAATGTATCTGACAGTAAATTGACTTCGGCCATAAAGATACAGTTAACCATATTACTAAGGATCTAAACAGAAGTAGCATTCGCTTACTATGAACTTGAGGATTTTGAAAATGTGGACCAGCTTCTTGTCTGACGATGCGAAGAGAAGTTCCTGTCGAAAGTCGAAAGGTCCTGTCGAAAGGATTAAAAAGTTTGAGAGAAGTTTAGAACCCAAAAAATTATGCATGTTGTTGATAAATTTTTTCAGAGCAATCAACAAGATGACAGCTAATTAAATTTATTTAGGAGTTTTCAACTATGCCTTGCTGTACACTTGAGGGGATAGAGAGTACTTTCTTCCATACGGTGAATAGAACGGTAGGTGGAAACTGCCATGTCTCACGTTCTGGGAAAAGGTGCCTACTCATTATGCTTTGCACAATCCGAATTGCTTTACAGGCTGCAATACTGTCCAGCTATGCATGGCAAAGGCCTGTAGAACTGCATTTGAACAAAGGTTTGGATAACAATGTGGCCTGTGCTAATTAATTGTGATCAGTAATCAAATATGACTGGAAAACACAAAAAAATCATATTGAATGGTTAGCCCCTAAGGCTGTACCCGGCTTCAACACATTTGAAAAGTCTCCAATTAATCTAAAAGCTGTCCATTTCGGCATGAAAATGGTACATGTATTTGATGAATAAGATAAATACATATTTATTTGTTATATTGAATACCTTTAGAAGCGTAGGAGACAGGTTCTCTTGTAACACGTCTTCTAATAAATCTATTTCCTCAATTAGCACGTAATGATGTTGCGTATTCCAGAGGATGGCCCACATATATCTGTAACCACCGGGTCTACCGTATTGTCTCGACGCTCTATAAAACAACAGGTAAGCGTATAAAACAGCACAAGTAACTGTTTGCTCGACGCTCAGAGAAAAGAGTACGTCAACCAATTAAACGCCCACTGTTTAAACTTTTCTGGGTGCGCTATCCTTTCGAAGCGAACGAAGAGGAAGTACACTGCACGAGAACCTGGGACAGTATGAGCTGTTAGGTTGAGGGGAATAAGAGGGAAAGTCCTAACCAAGTTCTATATCAGCCTTGTCAGATGGTCAGATGGCACAACCTACATCCTGATTAGCTTCTGCACTTTACTCCTCTGATTAGAAGTACCCATTTTGGTTTTGGTTTCAAAAGCGCGGACCAAGACCTCGTACATTAATCATATGCGGTCCGGGCGCAAGTCAGAAGGGCGCTTGGAGTCCACTAATATCTCGACTCGGACGGCTCGTCCACTCAATAATGATCTGTCCAACGAAATAGTGTGTGCCTCAAAAACTAGTGCTGATTCTACAGCTGACAAATTCCACCACAATTGCTCGTGCATGAAAACCTAACGACCATAGCAGTGGGCGCTGTACGCGCTTTTCCGGAATGCATGACTGCACGCTCCTAATCTCAAAGATGGGCGTTGAAGCCAGTATACAGCTCACCTTAAATCTACCATTAGGAAGAGATTATTCACCCAACACGTTCAAAACCGTTCTTCTACTTTCTGTTCACTTATAGTATCTTCTAAAGCAGTTCGAAGCCAATAGTGCTCGTGTCATTCGTCCATCTCGTAAAATGCCGGAGTTGTATCCTCACCGCCATTCAATGTCGTTCGCCTTCATGAAACACACCAATGTCAATGTCTTGTTTACATTATAGGAAAAGTCCCTTCAACTGATCTCTAAAACGTGCCGGATTAATTTTGTCCTTGATGCGGGGCGCCTGTCCTGGACGAAGGCTCCGCAAATCATGTGAGCGCGGCCACCGTGCAAGTAATAAGCACGAGGACGACCCAGAGGACCGAAGTTTTCTCTTAGTATCTCGACTCGGGCGCTTCTTCCATCTAATAATGGGTTATCCGCTGAACCACTGTCGCTCACACTACGCTACGCTATACGCTTTGCTTTAAAGGATGCCCTATTTTGCTTTGAGTTGTGTGCTCCTTGATTTTAAAGCGCCCAAATTTACGAACATGCTATTCGTAACAAGGAAAGGCACATAGACTAATCTTTATGCTGTCACACTAGTTAAGAATGAAACAACGCGAGCTGTCTAGAAACATAATGTAAACAAATTTTTTGTTTAGAAATTCAATCAGCAGGAGCATAAACTGCAACATCTGCAGAGACAGGATCACATGCAGCAGAAAAAACATCAACAGTATAATGAATCTGGTGCGCTGCTGAATTTTAGAAGCTAGTCAATTTTGCATAGGCAAAAATTTGTGTTTCGCCTTTTGAAACCGCGAGGTTTAGAGAGCTAAACTAGTGTATTTTGGTACCGAATATATAAATTATGTAGTAGACAGACTAACTAGATGTGAAGTTGTGCCATTTCAGACTGCGAACCGGAGATTTCCTATCCAATCCCAATAGAGTTTCCAACCGTTCACTACAATACCCAGGTACGTCTCAGCGGGAATCACGTTGAATACATAAATAAATCAGAATGTTTATTTTTATGTTTCTTACGTCACAACAGGCAGATGCGATATAGTATTGATGATAAAGTATAACAATCACCAAACCGGTATACACCACCCATTTTGCCGTTATGCGATCTTGTGCAGACAATTTGAATAGGTATCAAGCTTTTAGGCAGTGTGGCTCGCGGTAACCAGCCAGTGGACAAGTCAGTATATTATTTTTTTGCACAAGACTGGGAATAATTCACCGACAATGAAAGGATGGAGCACTTTAATGCCGAGGATCAGTTTCTGGTGGATGTGCGAACTGGCATTTCCTAACGCTAACGATTAGGAGTCGAAATATTTTGCTCACGTGTAAGGGGACATTCAGAGCTCTCTGCGCAACATAATGATAATTTCCAATATCGATTATCCTCGCTGCGATATAGGTACTTATCATTTCGTCGCGTAGATGCTGCTCTAAACGGCTCCTAACACTGCCGGCCGAGCAGAAACATCCATTGATCGATTATCCATTTCTGTCATAAATGGCGGTTTAAATACCAATACTAACATGATGTTCTGTGATCAAGCTTCACAGCAAGCAGGCAGAATTGATTGGTCCTACAGTATCGATCTATATCCACTTCTGTGAAGGCATTAATTTCGGATGCTATGCTGCGTAGTACAAACGGCGGACATAATGCCCAAAATTGAACACGGCTTTTGTAACTGTCAGGAACATATCTGTATGTTGATGTTGGCTTAAACAGGATGCGTTGGAAGCCTAAAGTACGTGATTCTGAAACCTCCAGGCGAGATATCTACACACTACATACACCGTCGTTGCACTGACGCTTGGAAATGACTTGATATTCGCTACATGTATACCTCCGCCAGCAACGATGTCTACATCTCACAGAATTGGCTTTCTAGCCGTACTGCTGTCGGTTTTTCAAAAAGTTGATACAAATGTGGTTAATTTTTACAAAATTTAAATCAGAAATCAGTTCAGTATCCTTTTCAGTTCTCGCAGATTGGAGATGCATTTACACCTGTCTGCAAGAAACATTTTTCCTCTTACGAGCGAGACGATCTCAACGAACTTCAGTCGCTCATGGATGCGGCAGCATGATTTGCGAATGTAAACATTGATCGATATCGATTAAACGTCTTCATTTGATTTCCACTTAAAAGACTGGTGACTGTGCTGCAGAATAACTGGACAAACAAGAAATTGAGTGTTTTCATTCACCAAGCCATTCAAAGTGCCATACATTTGTAACCAACAAGTGCAGTACAAGGCTGAAAAAACGCCCTACGTCTTGATAATCGTTACGTGCAGCTAAGCTTGGTTTTATAATTAAGCGATTGCGTTGTTGTACAAAGACAGCTCAACTTTCAGCTCACAGTAGTGTTGAATAGTCTATCTTAGAATAAATCAGATGTACTGCCATTGTGTCGTGATTATTCGGTGGACTTTTTTTTCTTTTTAGAAGGACTGAAACGCATGCCTTCTTTTAATGTCCAATGATGCGTTGAACCGTGATAAACGGCCTATTAATCATAGGTATCTTATCTCGCATCATGTCGTACCGTAGTATTGGTATCGATTTAAAAAATATGTAGGAACCGCTAGAGAAGCGAACCCAACACAGACAACGAAGTCGAGTTTTCAAAGATAAGGGAGCAATAGAATATACCGTCTAGTTATAATCTCGACTGCAGTGTATTGTTTATGTAGGTGCTACTAATTTTCGAGTAGCTCCCAACTTTTCTCTTCTTGAAACCTCGGCACTGTAAGTTGTTACTGTTAGTATATTTATGCCACACGAGGTTCTTAGGTGGACAACTTTATTCAGCAGGGCCTGACGTTTCGACGTTCCGTCGTCTTCAGAGGCCAATGTCTACAGTTGAGGGCATGTGTTCGCCCTGTGAACAGTAGGGGCGAATATAAATTATAAATATGAATTCGCCTCTACTGGTCACAGAGCGAACACATGTCCTCAACGGTGGACATTGGCCTCTGAAGACGACGGGACGTCGAAACGTCAGGCCCTGCTGGAATAAAGTTGCCCACCTAAGAACCTCGGGTGGCACAAATATACTAAAAGTAGCTACTAATTTTGTCACTGCTTTTGTCGCACGGATAGAATGGAGGACCTTCGTTGAAAGTGCCGAATGCATAAGCTGCAACGACGTACATGAACGAGAATTTTTTGAAGTTTTCCGTTCTTTATTACATACGTTTAACTAGGGGTCCAGAAATCATATAGATATGTATATATAGATATAGTTACATAGATAGATAGACATACATAGATACATATATATGTATATAGATACCACAATTATTATGCAAAATGAGCATGGCCGGTCACCCTATGGTAACTACAGAATTCAACACTTAGAGTAGTTGAAGAGGTTCGTGATCTTGGATTTTTAATACGCAAAAATCTGAATTTTGACGCTTATTACAAATCTTTGGTAAAAATGGCAAATTTTCGCACCTACAACATTTTCAAAGTTTTGAAGAGCAATAATCCTGATCTCCTTCTGCGGGCTTATAAAACATATGTGCGGCCGATAGCTGAATTCGGAACAACTGTGTTCAACCCTCTCGAGAAGAGAGACATTGACATTCTCGAAAGAATTCAGAATAATTTCACTCGCAAAGCAGTAATGAGATGCTTTGGCATGGACTACTCGCAAATCCCAAATGGTCGAGAAAGAAACAGGATGTTGGGATTAAATTCTCTTGAATGTAGAAGGCAATCATTCGAGCTCAAGATGCTTTTAAAGATTCTCACCCAAAAGGTGCACATAAACCCGTGCGTATTTTTCCGAGGCCATCTGTCTAGAACAAGGAGAGGTAAACTTCAGCTATATGTGCCGGTAGGAGGACCACAGTCAGATCAACATTCTTGACCTATAGAAGCTTGTGGGAGTTCAACCTATTACTAGCCCAAAACGAGAATCTCTTAGGATTATCTGAGCATTCGCTCGCTTGATTGTTGTCCAGCGTTGCACTGTTATAACTGTTTCCGTTCTCGTTTAATGGTGCCTACTTAGTCCTCAAATTTATGTTATTAATGTTTGTGTTGCTTTTTTGTTTTTTTATTATCTGCGTGGCTACCACCATGCTGTGAATAAATAAATAAATAAAAAATGTGGAGTAGATCCGTTTGTGTATCTCTCCGTGTGTGTACACGCTGGCTCTCTAATTCTGCCTCCATGAGACTGACAAGTCATCAGCAAACCATCATCGTATTAATCCACAAGAATGTGCTACTAACCCAGATTGCGAACACTTTATTGTTGGCAAAAATGTTAATGGAAGAAAAAATTCGATAAGGTTCTATAACATCGATGTTTGATCATGAATAGTTGTCAACAATGTAGTTACTGATATTAATGTCGTCATGGAATACAGTTTACTACCATTAGATAGCCTTCAACTTCTGGCGTTTTTTACCGGTCTACTTCAAAATATAACTTTCTTCATACTCACCGGATTCAGACGAAATAGACGCCGCTGGAGTTAGCACACATTTTCCAACGCGAAACTAGTTCACTAACTCCGTCAGCCACAAAACTAGGTGCTGCAAATTCTAGGAAGACGGATTTTGCGTGGTCCTGATTTGCGAAGGTTCCACCGGCGAGGAAGTTCTAAATGTGCTTAAAAAGGTGGTAGTCGGTTGGCGTGAGCATGTCAGGTGAGGCAAATCTTCAGCGCCTAGATCGTTTAGCTTTCGCATGGCAATTTGCGAAGCGTGTGGGCAGGCGTGGTTGTATAGAGAAAGAGAGTGGGACCTCCTATGTTGACCAGTGTCGACTGCAGCTCACGCAATTTTCGCTATACTCATCGATTTAGGTCAATATTATGCCATCGCTCACCCCGAGGGAAGCCTAGCGAGATGCTCCCATATCTATCGCCCGACGCGATGGACCGATAACGTACGCCTTACAGGACTCTACTGTTATGGGTCGACCTGGTTTTAGAAAGTTGTGCTGAGTCGCGGAATCGCACCAGCCGCCAACCACCACACTGTTACCATCGCCTTTTTCCAGTGGGATTTCGGCTTTTCTGAAATGCCTAAGAACTCGTAGACATCACACCACTGATCGTCTTTGATTATCGTACAAAACCCACTTTTTATCACATGTGACGGCTCGGTCCAGAACGAGTGGTTTTTATTCCAGAGAAGCGAAGAAAAACAGATTTGAAAACGCCACAACGATCACATAATTCGTGTGGCACTCACTTTTCAACCTTTTTCTCTTTCCGATGCGCTTCAAACGCTCTGTTTTAATGGCTGCTAGACTCGGCAAACTCATGGACCGGGTTAGCTTCCTAGAACGATTTCAAACCATGCCTTGGATTGCTGTCGGTCTGCCGCTTCGGGGTGCACCTTCAAGGTTGAAATCTCCAGAACGAAATTTTTGAGCCACCGTCGCACGTTTTTTCAATACTATTTTGGCCTCGCAGATGGTTGATTTGCTTGGCTGTTTTGACGGTGGAGATTGACCCAGTTTGAAATTAAGATAAAATATCGTTCGAAATTGCTGCTTCGACATAATTCAATAAGTCTTCGAGGAAGACGCAGATATTAAGCACAGGTAAAACACAAATTAATCCTTTTACATACAGCGAAGAATTCCGTATTTGGAGTTGTATAAAAATAAAGAAGCATAGTAAGATGAGAATTGATTCAGCGAACGAAATGCGGTTGCTAACAAACCGCCAAACTTTTCTGTTAACCTGATAGTAAATAACGATTAACTAAATTGCTGAAACCGATAACCAACTTATCAACGCTACCAGCAGAATTTGGCACGATGTTCAACTTTATAGTTAGTGGAGTGGATATGAAGGGTGATCCTACAATCCCTAACATAAGCATTGCCATGGCTTTACGCTAATAGCAAACTTCACAGCCGTACTGAATCTCATAGTATCCTACTATATATCATCGGCTAATGTCACGTGTCCGTCACGGTGAGGGGGGACTGAAGCCAAAAAATGCCTACGACAGTGCGGCGTATGCCAGCCAGGCTTTCTTTGAGCTTAACCATGGGCGATTGCTGGCGAACTATATCCTTGGCGGCTGATCGACCAAGTTTACGCGTCAGGGTATGAATAGGGATCGAGTGCAGAGCGTAGGGGTTCAGGAGGCGTGCCCAGAAGTCGTTCAGGTGCGTCTGGATTCAGAAGACGTGCTGAAGACGTCGCCTAACTTGCGTAGGGATTCAAAAGACGTGCTGATGATGTCGTCCAACGTGCGTAGGGATTCAGAAGACCCGCGCTAGACGTCGTGAGTCAAGATTCAGAAAAACTGCACTTGATGTCGTCCAACGTGCGTTGGTATTCAGAAGACGTGCTGAAGACGTCGTCCAACTTGCGTAGGGATTCCGAGTAAGAGCGGCCAACAGGAGAGGACCAACAAAGGGGGACCATTAGAGGGGAAGCGTGAATAAGGGGATGGGGACCAGCATTTCCTCCCAACATCGTGTGTGTCAGATTTCTGAAGACGGCTTATAGAAGTCGTGGCACGTGTGTCAGAGTGCAGAAGGAGTGCCATAGACGTCGTGGCAATGTAGTGACACGTGAACTGGTACTCAATGTCACATGTGCGTGCTTGACTCTCACTCCGTTTCTTTGCCGGCACATAGGAAAGGAAGTATTTCGGGGGAAGGGGGGGGGGGAGGGGTAGAGAGAGTGACCACGGGATTCGGAGGAGTATTATTGCCGTCGGACAGTAAGCGGTGTCGACCAATACCGATTAAATTTAATTATGATTTTGCTGATTAAGCACCGGATTGGGACTCTCATTACCTGTTTCTCGTCACGTAGAGAACGAGCGCTTCGGAGAATAAATCGCGTGCATGTGATGGATGGTGATGGGCTTCATATGCGCAGTGAAAATTCTGCCGTAAAAATTCATATCCCATTGCACTAATCTATATAGTAAAACCAGTTTTGTTTTACTGTAAGAAGGCCTAAAAAAGAAAGGAGGAAGAGTTTGGATGCGAAGCACACAACCAGATGGGATGGGTAGTTCTATTCTCGGGCTTTGGGGGCGAAGCTCCCAACCAGACGTTTGGCGGTCCCAAGGCTGAACGCTTCGCTGAACGTCTGGTATGCTTATATGTTAAGTGTAGTGCCGCTGATAAGCTGACATATCGACCGTATTAAAGCTCAACAACAACATTAAAATAAATCTTCATTATGATATGTAAGGAAGGACAATTCTTCTTAATACATAGAAGCTAAGCCTAGCGTTGCTCTTGTTGAATCCCTTAAGTTAATGGGGTTGGAATTAGACAAAGTTGTCTTTTAATATAAAAGCACTACTAATAGCGAAACGAATACCGGTAAAAAATACAAGTGCAGTCAAGGCTGGTATTTTACAAGGTGATCACAAGAATGATACCGTTTTCAATGACAATACTCTACACGTTCGGCGCTATCTACATACATGCGGAACTATTTGGCGAAACAACAGCTCAAGATCCGCTTTCTTTGCATCGCGTAAAGTTTGCTTCCAATTACGAGGGCAGTGAAAGGTTGAGAACGTGATGCGAAAGATCTCCTGGACTGAGTTCCAGGATTAGCGAAAGCAGCATTGCCATCACAGAGAAAGTCTGAAATACGTCCACATAATCATCTTACCGTTTGTCTCTGCTAGAATGTATATTTTATTCATTAGCACAAAAATAAAGTGTAAGTACTTTCACTTCTTCTTTAGTAGTTTTTCTAGAAGCTAGAGCATCCGCGGGTAGGATGAACATATGTTTCACATTCGAAATACTTAGCTGGTAAGAACAGTGGAAGACCGCCGTCAAGCTGTGCGACTCCTCTGTGGAGAACGGTTTTAAAGATCAGCTGCAAGGAAGGCTGTGATAGCCCCATCTAACACATCAGCGATGATTTAGGCCATCTGGCCCTCCTTAACCTTCAAAGCAAATCTCTTGGTCTTGATGGCTATCTCCACGTTCTGCTGGATGTAAACTTCAGAAGATGAGACCGGAATGAAACAACAAGTTTACTCATGGTCAGAACCTAGCCTGCTTGATTTTGTCTTCTTTTCGCTAAAAGTGCGCAGCATGACGTACAGTAACTTTTTCTATAGATGTATTTTGCCTCTGTCAAAAGCCACCACGTAAATCGAGGCATAGTGGCATGCAGTGCATTCTGAAGTCGGCATAGCGCAATGGCCTTATTAGTTGGTAAGGGAGCGTGGTTTTCCTTGTATGGGAGGCGTCGGGCCGTCGTTGCATAGCTCTGGTGATGAATTCTGAGACCTTCTTATTGATTCTTTCTCGTTCTGCGTCTTTAGTTCCTGAAAATTCGCAGATACCACACTGCTTCCGGCCTTAATAACCGAACAGCAAAGTTTTTTGAAGGCGAAAAGTATTGTAGATAACAAAACCTATTCTCTATAAAAATGGAATTGAGAATGTACTAAAAACTGATACACCTGCCTTCTTCAACAGCTACGAAGAAGCAAACCGATAAATTTTTGTTATATCGTTTATATCAAAATTTCTTATTCTTCCATCTCCAAAGAACTAGACAAACGTAAGCGATTGTTGCTACCAAACGTTAGTTCAAAGAAATTTTGGCAAAACGGAGAAACGAGGTCGTTCTCGATAAAGCACAGCGTTCAAAAATTACACCCCTTTTTGGTATTGAGCTCTTGAAGCCAATCCTACGTAGCAAACGCTTGACCGCTGTCATCCCGCCGCTGCGACAGTTGCGGCTTATCTCTATTTATTATTATGCAACAGTGCATCCACACTGCAGCAGTGCATCCGACTAGGATCGAGAAGATGGACTTTCATCGGCCAGACTCCGTTCACTAGATCCACTGACCAATTTCAGTCTAAATATTTGTGATCAGTGCTTCATGCCTTTTCGAGTTGTCTAGATCTCTCTTCAAAATTCTAAAGGAATCTTAATTCCATGTTCGACTGTCGTTGAAGCTTGGCATGATATTGAATAGTATGAATATCTAAGGGATGCAGCTGGCGAACCAAGATTAATTTATATCCCATCTATATCCTTTATTTCGGCCAACGTTTCGGCGTAACAACCTTCCAGAGGCTCGCTAGGAGGGTGAACCGAAGGTGACCGCATCTTCTCATGTTTCGCCTTAAAAGGGTACTTTTCGCCCAACCGCACTGGACTGTTTGTGCTCCCTTCTCGTGTTTTGTCTCCCTCTCCTGCCAACCTCTGATTCATCGCTGTTGTCTAAAATACCAGGCTGTCCAATAATTCCTGTCCGAAAATTTCACCGTTTTCAATTTTTTTCAACTTTATTGAAAAACAAGTCTAATCAACAATATAATCACCACACTTATCCACTACAGTGACCCATCGATTGGATAGGTCGCCGATGCCCTTCGCCCAGAACTCCGGGGGCTGCGACTCGAAGAAGTCCGCGATGTCGGATTTGAGGTTGTCGTAGTTGGTGAATTTTCTTCCGGCCAAATGGTGCTTCAGCGGGCGGAACAAGTGGTAGTCGGAGGGGGCGAGGTCCGGGGAATACGGCGGATGGGCAACCGTCTCCCAGCTGAGCGTCGCCAACTTCTGCTGGGTCTCCTTCGCCACGTGGGGGCGCGCGTTGCCCGCATGCCCTTGGCGTCCCACCAGCAGCAGAGCATGATCTTCAGCGGGTGTTCCCTGTCCTCGAGGCTCGTGTCGCCGCTCTCGAAACGATTGAACCAGCGCCTGACTGTGCGTTGGGACACTGCATCCTCCTTGCACGCTCTGCAGATGTTGGCGACCGCGGTGCCCGTGTAGTTGCCCACACTCAGGTACACGAACGTACAAATTCGACCTTGGTCCATTTTAGCTTGTACTGGTAGCTAGACGCGGCGACTGTGCCTTATATACGCCTAGCGTGGAACTCGAGAACCTTCTAGAAGGTTTTTACACTTGCCTGATATTATAGCACTTCTAAGGAAAATTATAGAATTTTGAAAATTTTCGGACAGGAATTATTGGACAGCCTGGTAATTCTTGGACGGATGATTTTTCAAACTCTATTTGACTCTTCCAGACTAGGAAGGGCGGTTACGCCGAAAAGTTAGTCGGAGTAAAGGATACATACCAATCTTGGTTCGCCAGCTGCATCAATTGGGTATATTCACAGTGCTCAATCTTAAGGTAATCACTGGTGATTCGCGACATTGTCACTCTTGCCGCTATTGTCTCTCCGCGCCGATTGACCTTGGGTGACTCGAAAAAGGTGAAACGTAAGCGAATACCAACGGAACATCTAGCTATTTACAGAGCAGATGACCCCCTAAAATCTGCAAGCCTGTGCACCATATTCGCTGAACTAGGTACCGCTAAGGTCACGGAATAAAACGGAAATTACCGCGAGTATAAGAGGCTTCGTCAGAATGGCGAATCCCCAAATGGTGACTCCCATGTTTGGCTGCTCAAGGTGAGTGGAGAGTGCAAGAGCTATGTGATACACCTAAAGTACGACAATGCAGAGTATGTGACAGCTTGTCATAAGTACTAAGGTGTAGCTATCCTAACGTCAAAGCATTATAACTAGCTTATACTAGCTTCGCTGCAGTACAGTGCTCACCTCTGGTCTATAAGGAAGCCAGATGGACGAGTTCAAATAGAGCGCAGTTTTCGACTTATGGGCCTGAATAATACTCTTCTTACTTTTTTCGAGATATAACAACATGCGACTAACCTCATCATACAGTCGAGCTGGTGATATCGTCAGTCCAAGAAAACCGTAGAGCACTACTAAGAATGCAGGAAGACCTTGAACGTTGAGTGGTTAGCAGAGAAACTTTAAATTGTGGACAATGTGTCAACTATTTTACCCATCGCAACAACGTCGTCGAACTGCTTCAGGCGATTTGCGGTCGTTATTATTGTCATAAGAATGGATGGAATCATAGTGGCGATCATGGTGAAGGCGTAAACCTGCGAAAAATGCTTTAAATAGATCAGCAGGTTCTGGATGTGAACTTTGTCTAACAATGAGATTAACATTAAATCATCACACGAAAGCTTTTTAGACGAACGAAACTGGAGTTGAAATCATGTGAGGTTCCCAGGGCATCTGTCTCTTCTGCTAACCATAAATTGCATTATGTTAGCTTTTGCCTTACAGCTTTTGTTCTGCTCGATTAGAAGGATTTGAGTGGAAGAGAATTCTTCGAAAAGTCCGCAGCAGATGCTTCATGATCAAATGGTGTTGTCAGTTTTCTTATCTTTACGCAGCAATAAAAAAACACTGGTAATCATAAAAGGATTTTTATGAAACGCATATGCTGTGTTATATTTGCAGCTGTAAAAAATTAGAATTTATTTTTGATGCTTCTAAATTGGTGCAAATGCTCAAAATGCAGCATATTTGTTAGCCTGAAACCGGTTTGTGATACATTTTACCTTTTCATGTTCATATATGTAGTGACAAGAAGGCGCAGACTCTTGCGTGTAAACCCAATGGAATCAAGGTTCGGGACCCCATTCTGTCCAACTAAACATTTCATTTTTTCTGGATCAGTGAACTAGTAGAAGACTTGTCAACGAAGTATGAAATTTGGACTTCCCTGTAGGCACTGTACGGGTCTAATGCGTATTCAAATTGCTACTACAAAATCCAGTAGAAGCAGAGAGTAACACCCTATAAATGTCGAATACTCGGTGATTCTCAACGTTTGCTGAAAAGACGACAGGGAGTGAATTTGGGTCCAGACGTCAGATACCCCTTACAGATACCCTTGTTAGATATCTCGCGGACAAGTTGCCGGGGCCAGCGCTGCGACCGGCGGCCGTCAGCTGGAATATTTAATGCGTTCAATAGGAACCCCTTCCGTTTTTCATATCCCCATCTCCGTCTCCTCATCTATACCACCCATCCTGTTATTCCATAAAGGTTACTCGGTAATTATGGCTACAAGTACCCTTCTTGATAAGCATGATGCAAGATGGTACCTTCACGTAGATGCTGCGACAAAACTGCGATCTTCAAACCTGCCGGTAAATTGACCTGCTCCCATTGGTGCATTTTGACAGTTATTTCGTATTGATTGTCGTTCTTTTATAGATTTTTTTTGCTATCCATAAGCTTTCACCGTGTGCACCTTTAACTTCCCCATTTAAAAGTACGGTATGTTATTACAGGGCCTAGATATAATTAGTGTATACCTTTAGACCTTAGATTAGTATTGCAATATGTTAACATTAGGTCGTGTTGGCGAGTTTTCTTGCTCCTTTTTTACTAATCCCTTTTCTTATTCCCTGAACTCTGAACGGGGTCAACGTATATGACCGTTGTCTCGACCCAAAACTCTAGACCAAAACAAACACCATTTCTTGAATGCAACACATTTCGCTTTCATTGGCACCGCTCACAGCATTGGTTCTAATCGGTTATTGATAATGCGTACATCCATTCGAAGGTGGCACTAGCAGCATGCCATTTGAAGACCACTCCTCCCCCCCCCCTTTCCTGTTGCACCGCATAAACTCGTCCGACCGCATGTGCCCGCTCCGCCCTTTCGCCCTGTCGAAGTATCAAAAGCAACGCACCCACTGAATGGCGGAGTGGAAAACGATGCGGTCAACGATTCGGTTCCGGAGATGGATTTTGCCCATTACTAGGTGGGCCTTTCCCGTTTTTGCAGATGAGTACATTTTGGCCTCGATAGAGTACTGTAACCTCTACCTCTACCGCCTCCTAACCCCGCTTCCTTAAACTGTTGTGAGATGTGGAATATGTTTTTTTTTAAATTTTGGACGATTACAGTAGGCTACGGTAGGTATTGGTGAGTGGAGTTGTCTACATTACATAGTAGTCTACACTTTCTTCACATATCTGGTCAGCAGCTTAAAGAAGTTTCCGTAGGCAAAGTATGGGCCGAAATCGGTAGTCATGTCACCACCTTTATTCACCACTACCCAATAATGCGGAACCCTACCGAAGCCAAAATGTTCTCTATGTTTGCGAATTCAGGAAGAGACCACTAGCAATTCGCAAGCCCCACCTCCGTAATCTAACTATCGACCCCTCCCGCCAATCCATCACGAGCAATTGCTACCACCGTGGTTGCGAATCGTCTAAATGCATCCTGCAGCTTCTTTTCCAAAATCTAGGAATTTATCGGATTGGAATGACCTACCTTACAATTGAGGCTCCGTACCTTTTGTGGGTTAATTCTAAACACGAAACCATTCCAGGCGTTACTTTTACACTTATCAGCCCGCACTGTAGTCATACCGTTTTTTGCCGTTTTGTACCATCAAGTGGCCTGCAGCAAAAACGAAACCAACAGCGCCACTGTGCTCCTTTTTAGATTCCCTACAAATACTTATGTCGTTTTGAGAGTTGTCGTGGTAAGTTCACAGACGTTCCTTACTAGTCAAGGTCATGCGATTTATAGCGTGCTGAAGTAAAATCGGTGATAGGAAATCTTCTGGATTGCGCCACACACTAAACATCTGTAAAATATGTATAATGAACCTGTAACAACAGCCTGCAGTATCTAGAAACATGCTGTCATTTCCAAAACACGGGCTGTAACGCCAATCCTATAGATTGCGCTTCGCATTCTGCATCTCCTGGCATCCTTCCTTTGATATAATGCAGTATATTTCAAAAGTAACCAAATTTTTACCGGCTCTCCCTAACCACCTGGGTTGGAGACAATTGGTACCTCCCAGGGACAAGCAATAATGCAATAATGTCAAGCCTTCTTTAGAGCTGTGCATTATTGTAGCCTTCGGTTAGGAGCTACTTTATGTTGATATTGCTCTAAGAAAAGTGTTTTTTATCGTCCGTATCAGGGCTAAGCCTTATAATGTGCTTTCCTTTCTCACAATGTAAATAAAGCCTATGAGTATTTCGCTTTGCATCGAGCAAATGCTGTGTGAACCAAAAGTATGTATCCCGTTGTTTCTATGGAAGAAATATCACCTACATATAAAAGAGTTAGAGAGTTTAAAAGAGAAGAGTTATAAAAGAGTTTGTTCGTCGATGACGTTTGGCGCAAGCCACGCCGTATCGAGCACGGGAAAATTTTTCGTTCAATATAGGAAAGCCACTCGTTTGACACTCATTTTAGACCAACAAATGTCATCATTAGTAGGTATTTTGAAACGCAGGAGTGAAGGAATTAGTAAAAAAAAAAAAAGGAATTAGTATATCAACGCCGTAGCTGCTATAAGACTAAAAGTTGAAAAGCTCCTTTCACTGAATCTTTTTCATAACCGAGTTCCCACCTGGAAAAGCTTATCCAGCTCCCTAATGCTTCTGATGACTTTAGTATGCTTTGATAGCGCATGTAGAAGATCCTGCTTTATCGCTTCGTCGTCAGAACCGTTCATCTAAAAAGAGTCACCTTTTAGTAGAGTCCTAGTGAACAAGCATGGAGGCATACTTTTGAAAGCATGTGATTGAAAGAACGCAGTTCAAGATAGGTGCCATCGATAAACATATTGAAGACGAATATGACGAAATTCCATCCCAAGAAGAGGTGCCATGTAGACAAGGTGTGCAAATGACGAATCCATCGAGGAGAGAAAGTCTGAAAAAAGACACGTTTTGCTATATATGCTATGTTATATAAGAAATGGGCTCGTGTAGCGCAGTCGGAGGAGGCGCGACTGTCGCGTGCACCCGATACCAGGTTCCTGGTTCGGATTTTCCGCCCAGGCCAACCAAGCCTTCCATCCCTCCGGGGTCGGTGAATTGGTACCAGACTTGTCTGGGAAGGATAAAGCGCTGACTTGTTCATCGGCTGGCAACCGCAAGTCATTGTATGGCCAAATACGCATTCATCCCGTAGAAGTAGAATGCGCTGGCGCATCCCAGAAGGGATTGAGTAACGCCGTCCTCTATCCTTCCATGAGCGACTACCGAGTCTCGACATGTGCACATCCTCACGATTCGCATTCTCACTTCGTTCTTTCTCACTGGTCAAAATCATTCATCTTGGTTGCAGCCGAAAATGGCCAACAACTGCTCAGCATTCGCCTATGCACATACATAGTTCAACACATGCGTTTGCTTCGACTGGATTGCAGTGTACCTCAAATCATATGCTGGATAACGAGTAGCAAAGTGCAAATTATTTTGCCTGCTTATCAAAGTATTAGGTGTGCAACAAAGTTCGTTTTGTACCAGTTAAAAGCAATTAAATCTCCAAATGTTTTCAACTAACTCTTATTAACTATTAGGTTGTAACGAATTAAATGGCACTGGCTCGCGCCATTTTTTGGCGCGTCTTTACGCGTTCGATCAAGAACAAACCGTAACATGTGTCATATCATTTAGAAGCGCAAGCTTTGCTCTACCGGTGAGTACCAAATTTTCTATGTAAAAGTGGGAAAACTTTAGAGTTTTATTGACTTTTTAGCAGATGGACAAAAGGGTAATCCGAGGCATTTACTTGTATGAATTCAAGCTGGGCACTACAGCTAAGGAGGCGGACGAGAAAATCAACGCCGCATTCGGTCAAGGATGTTCCACAATTGGGACGGCGTATCGTTGGTATCAGAAGTTCCGGAATGGAGATGAGAGCTTGGAAGGACAGGAAGGTCGTGCAAGGCATAGTGATGTTGATGAGGACAAGCTGAGAGATGTGGTAGAGGAGGATCCACACAAAGGTACCAGGGAGATAGCGAAGGTTCTTGGCGTCAGTCACAACACAGCTGCCCGGCATCTGAAGGAAATTGGAAAGACCAAAAAGCTGGAAAGATGGGTGCCTCACGAGCTGTCTGAGGAGCAAAGAAACCGACGATATGAGATCTCGTCCGCACTGCTTCTACGAAACGAAACGAACCCATTCCTTGATCGCATCGTAACCTGTGACGAGAAATGGATAATGTACGACAACAAGCGACGACCGGCACAGTGGGTGGACAGCGATGAGAGCCCCAAGGGTTTTGCGAAGCCGGAATTGCACCAAAAGAAAGTAATGGTGACAGTATGGTGGTGTTCGCTGGGAATTATTCACCACAGCTTCCTCCCTCCCGGTGAATCCATCACGGCCAAGAAGTACTGCATTGAAATTGAAGAAATGATGAAAAAGTTGAAGGATATCCGGCCGGCCTTGGTAAACCGAAGGCGAGTTCTCCTTCTGCACGACAATGCTCGCCCCCATGTAGCACGAATGACGTTGCAGAAATTGAATGAGCTGAGCATTGAAACTCTACTACATCCTCCGTTTTCTCCCGACCTCTCCCCAACAGACCACCATTTCTTCAAGCATCTTGGCGACTTCTTGGTAGGGAAAATATTCAAATACCAACAGGATGCCGAGAGTGCCTTCGAAGATTTCGTCAATTCCAGAACTTCTAATTTTTATGCTACTGGGATAAAAAAGCTTGTGTCACGTTGGCAAAGATGTGTAGAATCAGAAGGTTTTCATTTCGATTAATAAACTTGCCTACAAGCCGAGATATTAACTGTTTAAATTTACAGTGGTTCAGTGATATTTATTTCGTTACAACCTAATGTAATTACCACTATTAACAACCACATTATTCCAATTTACAGTCAGCTTGTGGATTCCATCGTAAAAAGAAGTTGAGATTTTTCGAAGCAATCCATTCATTAAGCCATTTTTGGACGTCTTCGTTTTGGGTGAAGTTCTTTTGCTAACCGTCGGTCGTAACAAGTGACAGTCGGATGCAGCAATGTCTGGACTGCACGCCGGGTGGGCAAAACCTCCCACTTCATTTCTTCCAACGCTTTTTTTTGCGAATATTCCGACATAGGGCCGGGCACTGTCATGAAGCAATATTGGCAGCTTTCTGACTCAGGCTGACAAGTTGGTCGCTGTACCGAGTGGCTGTCACTGTTTTGCTAGCTTAGAGGAGCCTGTAATAAAGATTTCCCTTCTGATTCCACCAATTACAAAACCTTTTTCCGTAGGTTTTGGGCATCAAGATTAACTTTGGTGCCTCTCCTGGTCTTGCCCTTGATCGTTTCCGCACCGGATTATCAAAATGTATTCATCTTCCATCTCAATAATACGGTTGTCTCGAATGCGATAGCTCGCTCCCTTTCATTTCATACTCCCGCGGGCTACCGTATCCGCTCGGGACCCCGATGAGGCGCTCCCGAGACTCCGGCCTGCCCGCGCAAGCTATCGATCGGCGGGCCGGCTACGCGCCGCCCCTCGCCGACTTCATTCCTAACTTCCTTCGACACGTCAAGCGGCTGCGCGGGCGCGGCTCTGGGGCGCCGCCATTGTGAGCCCGCTTTCAACATCATCCCGGGGATCTTCCGAGCGGAGCCTTGCCGCTCCTCACATCGCAATACAGCCGGCTGCAGTACAGGGAGGACGGCGAGCCTGAATGGGGCTCGCCTAGCCTCGGGTAGCCATTACAGTTCTACTGGCCGGAGCGGTCCCTCCTATTCCATATGTCCTAGTATCTAGCGGCTATATTATTATGGTTGTGCGGTGCTGGTGTATGGAATAAACCATGGTTATATCTCTGGTGTCCTGCACAAGACGAGGAAGGTGGTGAGTCCCTTACTATTGTGTTGTTGGTATTGGTATCGTGTATGTTTATTGTTGGGTCGTATTGGGGGGCATCATTGGGTTGTACGGGTTTCATGTAGTTGTCGGGTACTTCAGGGGGCAAGGTGTGCTCAATACAGTCGGGATGCAATACAGCACGCCCGCGAGGTGCGGGCGTGCGTCAATCCAGGCGCTGTAAGCGCGAAGGGGTAGAAGTCACCACGCGGGGCCCCCATCTGCCAGGGAGGGGGGCGTGGCCTGTTCACAGCATGGGGTCTTCCTTATGTCCCCCCTGGGTCCTGGGTTCTTGGGTACCTCGTAGCACCACGGGGCGAGTGGGGGACCGCACTCAACAGGGACAGGTTCCCTCGAGAGTGGGGCCACCGAATCGCAACATGGTGCATCGGATGTTGGTAACCGGACCCGTTTGCCGGCTGGCCATTAAGCCAGTCGGCTGTAAAATCCGGCCCTACCACGCCCTGATGCGAGGGAACCATGCCTTCCCTGGGTGGCTGTAGTACCCCCCCCCCTGGGGTCTTTTGATAGGGTTGGGGCAAAACATGCATTACAGCTCCCATCCAGGGCCACGGCAGCGCGCAATACCATCTGGCTGGGTGGCAGACAGCCGCATAAAGCGCTGCTGGGCACTGGATGGGCAGCGCTTGGGCTAGCGCATGACGGTTGGAAAGCGGGGAGGAGACCGGGCGACGCGCGGGGCGTCGGCGGCAGGAGTACTCCGGAGTCCGAGCTTGTCAGTACCAGGCATGGTAAGCCCTGGTCGCACCTAGCGGAGGCGCCTCATTGATCCTCTGCCATACGGGTTGGCCACCCGGTTCAGGCAGTAGGTGTTGGTGTTTGGATGGATCGCTGCCGCAGCACCAGAGTCCCCCCGTTAGTACCCGGGTAGTGCGCTAGCTATGCCCCCTCCCCTTCGTACTACAGCCTTCTCCCCCCTTCCTTTGTTTTGGGTTGGGAAAGTAAACCCCCCCCCCCTCACGGCAGATGGGGATGCTTCCGGACCCCCGAGCAATGACAGCGCTCGCATGGGGTTGGCGCACCGCGCACCCAAAGCACACCCCCCCCCCCCTTTTTTTTGTAGTAGTTGGGGTTAGGTAATAAAGGGAGTCACCAGTTTCCTCGTCGGCAATACAGGTTTATTCCGTGCAACAGCATCACAGTCCCTTTAATTCTTCTTAGTGTTCCCTTATATATTTCCTCACATTTTTAGTAGTAGTTTATTCACCTTACAGTAGCATTAGTAGTCTTCCCTTCTATCCGCTCCAGTTGGCTATCCTGAGCATTTGTTCCATCGTGTCCTCCGTCGATCCGCACTCGTCGCGCGGGGGCCCCCGTATGGGGCCCCATATGTCATTATTAATAGTGCGTGTTCCAGGTAAACCCGCAGCCGAGCTATCTACGATGTCTACCATCGGAGCGACCAAGGCGCAGATTACGAAGACCGTCAACACGCTGAGGAAGGCCCTGGAAGAAGCGGAGCGCCATTTGGCACCCGCCCCGGACGGAGGCCGAGCCAGCCCGGACGAGTCGACAGGAAGTAGGCGTGAGTTTAACATCAACTACCACGCACAGTACATTCGGAGTCTCCTCAAGAGACTCGAGGACCGCTGGGAGGGGGCGCACGCGCTGGCCGAAGGTCAGGCCTCCCCGGAAGAGGAGGCCAGCGTCCTAGGGGACTTACAGTCCCACTGGGATGCCAACGCGTGCGACCAGCTCGTGGCAGATGCGGAGCGGCTGCTCGCAAGAGTTAAGGCCGCTCAGGATAGGAGCACCCCTTCCGCTCCAAGCACTGCCCCGCATAGAGCCAATACAGTGGGTGACACTGTCAACCCTACTTATAGGGAGTCTGGATTACCAGCTCCCAACGGCCCAATTCAGCAATATTATATGAACGGAGAATTCCCTCCGTCGGCAGCGGCCCCTCTGGGGCTGCCATCACCAGTTAGGCAGGACGGTGCGGCGCAGGGGCAAGCTCTGCCCACTGCCATGTATCAAGCACCGCCTCCAAGTCAGCTCCAAGCTGACCAATACAGTTGCAATCCTAACCAATACATAAAACTTCCTCCCTTTGAACTCCCAGATTTTTCGGGTGAGATGCATTCATTCCCCGAGTTCTGGGAGCTATTCACAGCAGCGGTGCACAATAACAACAGTGTGCCGGCTATCACAAAGTTCCTCTATCTTAGAGGGAAACTCAAGGGAGACGCTCTCAAACTCATTTCAGCATTACAGCTCACAGAGGTCAACTACAGTGAGGCAATCAAGATCCTCACCAATACATACCTGCGACCGGAACCTCTACGGAATAAGCTCCAGAGGCAACTCGAAGCTGTTCCACCAGCCCACAGGTCACCATTGTCCCAGCGCACAACATTGTGCACGCTGAAGTCTTTGTGGGTACAGCTCGAGAGGCTAGGTGAGCACCCCGCATCTACAACCCACATGCGCACGATACGCGCAAAGTTCCCGAACAACACCAGGGACAAAGTGGGTGAGATGAGGTCGATAGGTGAGAACTGGGACGTCAACACCCTCCTGTCCGCCCTCGAAAAAGTTGTCAATAGGCTGGAAGTCATGGAGGACAACGACCCAGAACGCTATTCCCACAATACAAGGACGGCACGACAACACAGCTCACGCTCCCCCGTCAGGACGGAGCGGCGACGCTCGCCGTCCCCCCAGTACAGTCCAATTAGGCGGAAGCGTTCGCCAAACAGAAGGAGATTATCACGATGCCCCTTCTGCGTTCGTGGCAGACACGAACCCGAGCAGTGCACTGAAGTACAATCCCACTACAGCAGGAAAGAAATAATCCGCGACCGCCAACTCTGCTGGAAGTGCCTTCGGACCGGACATCGAAGCAAAATCTGTCAGGCCCCACCTTGCTCCATCTGCCGGCAGGAACATCACAAGGCACTCTGCCTTAATCAACGCAGAGCACGCAGCCGGTCCAGTTCAGGCTCACCGCGACGAAGCTATTCGCCAAGACCAAGATCACGTCGCTACCGTTCTCCACGCAGAGAAGAACGCAACGACCGCAGACGATCCTCAAGGTCGTCAAGCGGCTCAGATCGGTCGCCTTCCCCTCGTCAGGAACGCTATAGGGATAGGAAGGACTCTCCTCGTCCCAAAGTTCATTTCAGGGATCCTCTCGAAGGTGATCCACTTACTACACAGCACTGCACTAATTCATCTCGAGACGTCATCACGACGGACGCAGATGAGTCCGAAGCCAATTCAGAGTCCGAGCTTCATACCGAGGTCCATACGGCAGTAATAACAGATGCGTCCCGTAAAACGGTCGCGTGCCGATCGAGGTCGCCAGGACGATCACCTCGGCTCATGATAGTAGAAGCTCAGACATACAATTTCAATACTAAGGCCGATGAACTGCTCACTATATTCCTGGACAGTGGCAGTCAGCATAGCTTTATCCGCAAGGAGACGGCTAAATCTCTCGGCCTTAAACTACGACATCCTCAGGACATTACAGCCATTACATTTGGTGGGCATCAGCACACCGAAACGTCGTATGAAGTCAGAATCACACTCCAGAATCCAGTAACGAGCACTCCAGTGAAGCTTAAGCTCTGGACCAGATCGTACATCACGTCGGTCCCAGAGGAGGAAAAGGTCAACACTAAGCTCCACAAATCATCCACTGGAGATACGGCGGATGTCGATATCTTAATAGGGATGGACTATTATTGGAGCGTCATTGACCTAAACCATAATCAGAGACTCCCATCGGGCTTAGTAAAGACTCACACTAAGCTGGGTCCAATCTTATCCGGTCCAAATGCTCCGTTTCCGCAAATAAACTCGACCTTAGTCGAGCAAAAAGAGAGCAGTTCTGATACGGACTCCATGGTCCGCAGGCTGCTCGCCCTCGACTCAGCGGATGCGGACGAAGACCGTGACACAACGGACTCGGAGATCATCCAGCAATACAAGGATACAGTCCAGATGAGAAAAGGCATAATCCACGTGAAATTTCCGTGGAAGGCCAATCACCCTCCTTTGCCGGACAACAAAGCCTTAGCTATGCGAAGGCTTGAAAGTCAATACAGGAAGCTCCATGTCAATCCCAAGATGTGGAGTGAATACTGCAATACATTTGAGCAACAGCTCAAAGCCGGCATAATCGAGGACATTACAGGAGAGCCTCCAGTAGGCACTCCACTTTATTACATACCCCATCAAGCTGTCATTAAGGAAGACAGCAAAACTACAAAATTACGCATCGTATTCGATGCGTCCAGTCATATGAGAGGCGCACCAAGCCTCAATGACTGTATACATCAAGGTCCCACTATGCTTCCGGACCTTTGCGGAACATTACTCCGCGCTCGACTCACTCCAGTTCTTATCACAGCCGACGTCGAAAAGGCGTTCCACCAAATTCGCCTGCAGGAGAGCGAAAGGGATGCAACCAGGTTCCTGTGGCTCAAAGATCCATCCAAGCCACCTACCAGGAACAATATACGCATCCTCAGATTTACGCGCATTCCATTCGGCGTAAACGCCTCCCCGTTCATTCTTAGCATGTCCATCAAGTATGCGTTGGAACGCAACAGCGACAGCAGCTTGAGGAAGGAAATCCTTGCCAACACGTACGTCGACAATCTCCTTATCGGAGCCAGGAACGCCAGCGACGGTATCGCGAAACAACGCCAGTGCAAGGACACGTTCGCTGCTATGGGGATGAACCTCCGGGAGTTCATGTCCAACTACAACGCTGTCATGGACCGTATCCCGGCAAAGGACCGCATGCAATGGACGACAGGAACGACAGTCAAGCTGCTAGGCGTCAGGTGGGATCCGTTTTTAGACACAATACAGGTTCCAGTCAAGGCCATGAAAGAGGTCACGACCAAGCGGACAGCCCTTAAGGCGCTCGCTTCAACTTTTGAAACGCTAGGCCTCTTAACCTCATTATTCATTTCAGCAAAAATCTTTATTCAGGATTTATGGTTAAAAAAGGCCGATTGGGACACGCCTTTAGACGGCGACACCACGGCCAAATGGGCGGAAATCGCCCAGAACATTATAGGCTTCACCGGCACCGTTCCAAGATACATCGCCAGCAATTCGGAGGGTAAGTACGAGTTAATCGTATTTTCAGATGCTTCGAAAAGGGTCTTCGCAGCGGCCGCATACCTGGTATGCAGGCCCCACCAGCAGAAGCCCTTCAGTCACCTCATCTACGCGAAAGCGAAACTCGCAGCTCCAGGTAAGTCCACCATCCCACGACTGGAGCTCCAGGCTTCCGTTCTTGCGGCTAAAATGGTACGGTTTCTCCGGAAGGAGCTTCCAATAAGAATCAATTCAGTCCACTTGCTGTCTGATTCACAGATAGCACTATATTGGATTCACTCCAAGAAGCAGCTGAAAACTTTCGTCTATAACCGAGTGAAGACTATTCACGAAGTGAAGGACGAGTTGAAGGCTGCTAACATTCCGTGTCATTTTCATTATGTCAATACAGATCAGAATCCAGCGGATTGCGCCACCCGAGGCCTAACAGCCTCAGAGATCAAAAACCACTTCTGGTGGCATGGGCCCCAATATATTTTGCGAAAACCGTCATCTTGGCCCAACTCCGACATGGATTTCACTGCAGCGACTCCTCCTCCTAAAGAGGCGGAAGTCGAATTCAAATCAGTCAATACAACGTCAATTCAGGCATACAAGTCGTTCGTACCTTTCGAACGCACCAATACATACCCGAAACTCGTCCGTATAACGGCCTATGCGCTTAAGTTCATCGCCAAATTGCGATCGAAAGTTGCTAGGAAACGCGCAAACCGGCCTCGAGACGAGAACAGCATACTAAGTCAATTCAGTTCCGCACCGTATATCACTAACGGCGACTGGAAGGTTGCAGAGCTTACCATCATTCGCGAACACTATCGCGAACTTTCTGCACATCTCGAGAGTCGCTCGGTGCGAAGGTTTCAGATTGAGCAGAGCCAGGATGGAATATATCGCGGGAGATCCAGGATGGGCAACGCCAGAACATCGGCAGCGGCTAAGAGTCCAATTCTGCTCTTACCATCCCATCCACTAACTCGCATGGTGGTTACGCACTACCATCTCAAGCTTCTCCACGCCGGGTCATCTCACCTCCTGTCTGCTCTGCACAAGGATTTCCTCATTCCACGGGGGCGCAGACTTGTCAATAGCGTCATTTCAGCGTGTAAGACCTGTAAAAGACACCAGGGACGCCACTACAAGTATCCGGCTACGCCGGACCTGCCACCAGAGAGAGTCACGCAAAGTCGGCCGTTCGAAAACACCGGGCTCGACTATTTCGGACCGCTCACGATTCGAACAGAGGACAGTCCAGAGCACAAGGTATGGGTATGTCTATTTACGTGCATGTCGACACGAGCTATTCACTTAGAGCTCGTTATGAACAACTCGACTACCCATTTCCTTCTCGCGTTTCGCAGATTTATTTCGAGACGAGGCACTCCCAGCCTCGTACTCAGCGACAACGCGCCGACGTTTAAACTAGGACGACAAGTCCTAGTCAATGAACTAACTCAGTTCAGGGAAGAAAAAGCGGTCTTAGACTTCAGTACAGCGGCAGGTTTTGAGTGGCGGTTTATAACACCGCTATCTCCCTGGAAGGGCGGTTTTTACGAGAGGTTGGTGGGTTCTGTTAAGACCGCCTTGAAAAAGACGGTTCACCGGAACACTCTCGACCTGTGGAACTTAAAAACCCTCCTTGCGGAGGTGGAAGCCACACTAAACACAAGACCGCTCACCCCATTTTCAGACAATCCAGGTTCAGAACCATATATTCTGCGGCCCATTGATTTAATTACTCCTCAGTTCAGCTTAGGCTACTTAAGTAGCCCTAATACTGCAGTTACCGGAGAGATCCGTTTACAAACACGGATTCTCAAGAATACCTTGTCTGTCAATACAGCCTCCTGCGCGATTCCCTCAAGACATTTTGGGATCTGTGGCATATGGAATACCTACGAGTGCTTGCTGAGCGGAACCAACTGCGCTCGAAGAATCAGCAGAGCACCGGACGATCGCCACAAGTGGGGGATGTCGTGTTAATACAGACGGACAATACAAGCAGATCCAACTGGCCATTAGGCGTCATCGTCCAGACTAACCCTTCAGCTGACGGCTCCATAAGATCAGTCGCGGTTAAGCTGGGGAATCAAAAAGTCCTCAATCGATCGGTTAACCAGCTCATCCCGCTCGAAGTCGCAGCAGAAGACAAGGACTCGATCAAGAAGCCGACGCCTAGGACGCCAACGCGGATCCAGCCACCACGGAAGGCGAAGAAGCAGTTCATCAGATGAGTTTATTCCATCTTGTTTCGTTCCTTCGCCATTTATCCCTTCTCATTGTCTAGTCAGTTCAGTTGTCTTAAACTTTTTCTATTTTCTTTAGTAGTCTCTCTTCTCTATTGTCTAACTTAGCCTAGAATTTTCTGTCTCTCTTATTAAATTTGGTAGTCTTCTATTTTAGCTTCTTTCCCTACTGTTAGTTTTGCATAATCTTCTTCTAGTTTTACCCGTAGTTTCTTTCCTATCCTCTATCTCAGCTTGGCCTTGTGTTTGGCCATCTTGGCTCCGTTGGATCCAGTAACCTTAGGTTAGACGCGCGCAGTACAGGGTCACCTCGGTGACGCACCCTTGTACCCCATTGGCAACTCGTTAGCGCGCCCAGCGGCAGCTACACGACAGCCCGCGCCTTTTTCCCATATAAGTAAGACGCGGGTTCGACCAAGCTGCCTGCTTCTGTAGTACTCTGTCTCTCCTGTAGTGTTGTTTTTTCTATCATAGAACTTGTAGATTTCATCATATACACTCTTTCTCCCCTAATATCGTCAATTCAGCACTCTTCTTGGCCTCTTTTTTCATTTTTTGTAGTTCCTCCTCCTGTAGTATAATCTCTTAGTAGTGTAGTCCTCCTAGTTAATTAGTTTTTTCTTCTTTACCTTCGTTTTAGCCTTCTCACTCCAGTAGTTTCCTCGAATTGGTCACTCCAGTCAGTTAAAAATTTCTTGTTCGCGCCAAAGCACGGTAGCCGTACATAGTGGGTCCTGAGAAGAAAACTCACCGAGCACGTGAGTCCTCAGTAGCGCTGATTAGTCATCATCAGTGCCCAGCCGCGCACTTGTCTTGGCGGGAGACGGCACTTTTAATTTCCGTTTTCGTTTTTATCGTGTCCTTCGTCTCTATCGCCCAATCACTACAGCCCCATCACTCAGAGACCCCGTTGAACTGACAGTGCGCTCATCACAGCACTTTACTGACAATCCAGGACGTTCTTGAAATTTTTTTTTGTTTCAGACTCGTGCTCTTACTTTCATCGCACTATGAGAGAACATTACCAGCAATCGGCCAAACGTGCCCGCACCCAGCGCGACCACGGACGAGGACGTGGAGCGACACCGAGACCGGCCCGAGGCAGAAGGAGTGGATGGACAAGACCGGTATGGAGACCGAGCCCGGACCGTGAGTTTCATTCGTCGCACGCCACTACAGCTCCAACTGGAGACCCTGTGCCTACGTCCGTCAATACAAAACCCTCCCCGGCTCCAGTGCCTCCCGCGTCTCCCATGCAGGTGGACCCAGCGCCGCCACAGCTCCAGGGATCGTGGGCAGAGCATATGGAGTTTGAAGAGAGGCAATACAGTGTCGTCAAGACAAAGACACCTCGTGGGGCTCGCCCATCCAAACCGTCCACTACAACTTCTGCAGTAACATCCAGCGAGCCTCACGATCAGTCTAGTCGGTCGATGCAAGGGGAGCGTAGAGCCCCTCTTAGGGAGCAGGCCCTTCCGCCAGCGGAGCCACCGCAGGTGGTGACGCCGGCACAACAAGGACCTTCTCTCCAAGAGAGGACGCGAGAAGGACTGGCAGTAGACCATCAAAGCCAGTACGACCAACTTCTCGCACTCATTACAGGCTTAGGGCAAGTGGGAATGCAAGGACCATCGTCATCGGCGCGCACGACTGCACCCACTACAGCCCCACTCTCCTCCACCACACTCGTCGACCCGCGCACCACGGACCTGCTCACGGATAGGCAATTCAGGACGGTGTTCGATTACATTCACACCAGCAACATCCTACGCGCCCAGATCGAAGCCCTGGAGGTTCCGCCACGGGAGGTCACTCCCGCAAGACGTGAAGACTACGAGAGAGCGGCACAAATCGTACACCTCATCAAGACACTACAGCGCCTAGCGGCGGCCACTACAGCTAGCTTCCACAACCTAGCTACCATGCTAGGTCGCAGCAACCCACTACAGTTTAGGTACGGCGTCCTCATGGGATGGCTCCACGAGCTCACGCACAGCATTTCGTCGATCAACGCCAACATCCATCAGCTGTATGAGCTCACCGTACCGAGGTTTCTGGACTGGTCCAACGACCAGAATTATTTTAGGTCCACGCTACAGCTCTTCCACATTACGCCGGAGTCCCTCACGGAGACAATACAGTTCGCGTCGGTCGTTTCAGCTCACGCCATTCGGATGATGCGCGTCGTGGAAGCACATCAACTTCTCCTAGTGCTGCACCATCGAGTCGGCAACGTAACCGAAGCCGACAGGGAGTATGCATCCACGACAAGGCCCGACGTGCCCGAGCTCATTACAGGGGACCCGTCTACGTATCAGGAGGCATTACAGTGGTGGCGTCAGAACTATTCTGACGCCCTCATGATCGTGTCGACGGACGGATACCTCCGCACGCACGCCGTCGACCAACAATTGGAAGAGACACGACGTACGCGACCACATCATCAACCGGTCGCGTCAGTAGTGGACACCGTCAAGTCAGTCCAGGAGCAGAGCACTAGCTCTGCTCAACCGCCATTACAGCCGCCAGCACAACAACCGGCGCCGAGGAGGACATTCCCAAAAAAGGGCGCCACGTCACTCACTACAGCTGTGCAGCAGAAGCGCAAAACGGAGGAGGACCAGAGAAACACCGACCGGCTCGGACCACGACAAGACGAAGAACCTTGGCCTGCCAACCCGTACCGAGGACCGAGCCCGATCCGCCTGGCCCCAGAAGACGCAAGACTGCTGACGGGATCTCCTCCAATCCCGCCGCCACCGAAAAACCGCGCGTGCGCCTTCTGCTCGCAACCGGACCATTACAGTTCGGACTGCTTGCGCCATCCGAGAATATCGGAACGCGTAAAGCTTGCCAAGCAGCACAGCCTCTGCTCCATTTGCCTCAAGCAACATCGAGGCTTCTATGTTAGGAGAGACCCGTGCAGTAAGTGCAAACAGCCGGGTCACCACAGGGCATTCTGTCTAAAGAACCCGAAGGCCATCGCGGACATAACCCAGCCACCGCACGCCTTCGGCCGTACCCCCCAGGAATGGAGGCTCCAGAACGGCACCCGCTCCCGTTGAAGGCTGCACTGCAACTTCAACGACAAGCCGAGCAGCAGCAGCCGCCGCCTCCTCCTCCTTCTTCTTCTTCGGCCCGGCGGGAGGCCTCTCCAGGAGAGGAAACCAACAAGCGACGCCACGAAGAGGAGGAGCCGGATCATGAGAGCGACGGATCGTGGTAAGGCAGTACAGTGGGGACGTAACCCCAAAACATGTTAATTACTCATTACAGGTAGTACTCGAATCATTTCAGGTAGTACCGAGTCACTACAGTAAGGTGGTCATTATTTATGATCTTTTAGTCATTGCAGATAGAGATGGGCTAGGCAATCCACGGAAACGTTCGGAGGATGTGAAAAGTGGAAGTCCGACCCGAAGAAGGATTGACAAGGCTGCCACCTATCCCCCCACTGAGTTACTCCTTTATTTAATGATTTAATTGTTTATGCAATCCAGTCGTTTGAGGTTCCGTGGGGGCAAGCAGCGAAGTCGACGAGCAACGACGCCGTGGAGCAGCGGGAGGAAGACCAGTGCGACGGTCGACATCGACACCAGATCAACGACGACGACGCGCTCCATGGCGACAGAAGACGATTAGCTCTACGGACGCCAGAAAAGCTTAAGTCACTCTTTTAAAATTCTTTGTTTACTCATTACAGTTCTTTCGCAATTTATAATATTTTATTTTACATGAGCTAATCTTCCAGGTAGGCATTACAGAATGGTGTTGCGTGTCTCACATAGTTGTTTCAGTAGCAGGCGCCAGTCCCAACGAACGGCAAGCGGTTCCAGAATTAGCCCATGGACGGGCCTCAGCATGGACAAGCTCAGATGAATTGAGCGGACGGCGGAAGTACGCCCTCACGGCGGAACCCGTCCTTCCTGCGATGTGTGAGTACGCAGCGTTGTATTGTAGTCACTTCAGTATTGTTATTGATCGCTGTTGTTTTTGTTGTCTGTTATTTCATATGATTCATTTCCCATGTACTCAGTTCAGGTCAGCTGTCACAACTTTATCCTCAGTTAATCCTAGTTGTTCTGTTGTTGTTAATTTTTTATCATCCATGGTAGTAGTGCTTAGTGTAGTATTTTTGTAGTAGAAGTTACTTATGTTATGGTTCAACCATGACCCTGTAGAATCCTTGTAGTTAAAAAGCCTCTTAGTTATGTAGTAGTTAAATAACGAGGCATTACAGGTAGCGGCTGACAAATTTGACTTTTCGTTGTACATAGTTGTGACCCACGGTATCTGTAGTCAGTCCAGGACGAGACCGCTCCAGCGCCCAGCACATTTTCCCTGGGCGTTCGGGTTAGACGTGGGTTTCCCGACGGGTCCGTCCGTTCCCACCTGTGATGCAGCCGGTTCCCACTCAATCCAAAAGGGCCTTAAGCCCCACGCGGCAAGACAGGATTCGGTAGGAGCCCCCGCGGGACCAATTTCTTTTTGTCGGCGGGAGTGTCGCGAATGCGATAGCTCGCTCCCTTTCATTTCATACTCCCGCGGGCTACCGTATCCGCTCGGGACCCCGATGAGGCGCTCCCGAGACTCCGGCCTGCCCGCGCACGCTATCGATCGGCGGGCCGGCTACGCGCCGCCCCTCGCCGACTTCATTCCTAACTTCCTTCGACACGTCGAGCGGCTGCGCGGGCGCGGCTCTGGGGCGCCGCCATTGTGAGCCCGCTTTCAACATCATCCCGGGGATCTTCGGAGCGGAGCCTTGCCGCTCCTCACATCGCAATACAGCCGGCTGCAGTACAGGGAGGACGGCGAGCCTGAATGGGGCGCCTAGCCTCGGATAGCCATTACAGTTCTACTGGCCGGAGCGGTCCCTCCTATTCCATATGTCCTAGTATCTAGCGGCTATATTATTATGGTTGTGCGGTGCTGGTGTATGGAATAAACCGTGGTTATATCTCTGGTGTCCTGCACAAGACGAGGAAGGTGGTGAGTCCCTTACTATTGTGTTGTTGGTATTGGTATCGTGTATGTTTATTGTTGGGTCGTATTGGGGGGCATCATTGGGTTGTATGGGTTTCATGTAGTTGTCGGGTACTTCAGGGGGCAAGGTGTGCTCAATACAGTCGGGATGCAATACAGCACGCCCGCGAGGTGCGGGCGTGCGTCAATCCAGGCGCTGTAAGCGCGAAGGGGTAGAAGTCACCACGCGGGGCCCCCGTCTGCCAGGGAGGGGGGCGTGGCCTGTTCACAGCATGGGGTCTTCCTTATGTCCCCCCTGGGTCCTGGGTTCTTGGGTACCTCGTAGCACCACGGGGCGATTGGGGGACCGCACTCAACAGGGACAGGTTCCCTCGAGAGTGGGGCCACCGAATCGCAACAACGGTGCAGAAACGACTTCATTTGTTCCCGTTCAATCAGGATCAGGCACTTCGAGTTTCTTGCAGACGTTGCGTTGGTTGATTTGTCACCGAACGCCCTTCCTTCTGAATCTTGCCAATTTCATGCAAACGTTTCGAAACTGTCTTGCGAGTTACACCTAGGGAGTCAGCTACTGTTGTTGCGTTTCAGTCTCGTTCTCATCGAGTAAAGCTTGCAGTCTCCGAACTGTTAAAGTGGTCTCCGGCGGTCCTTATTCTTCAAGTCAAAGTCTCCTCCTCTAAATCTCTTGAGGTATTTCAAGTAAGCTCGTAGTAATGACATCTTGGAAATAGACTTCGGCGATCATGCTATGCGCTTCAACGGCGCGCGCTTTCTTCCATTTGAACATGAACCATAGGACTTCATGCAAATGTTCCTTCGTTGACGCCTCGGTGGTCATTTATAAAATTATCGTTAATTTTTATATTTGGACCTCTTCCAAAAATTCAAAGATAGATAGAGTTTTGAGCAGTTGATTCATGAAAAATGTGAGACAAACTGAAAGGAACTTTCACTTGCACAACTGATGGATAGACACGTACAGTGAGTCGGAAAAATTCTCAAAGGCACATATAATACCTACATTTTTACGGACTGCACAATCTATCAAGTGCATTTGAATACTAGTGAGTCGCATCTTAGGCTCTGCTTTACGAGCATTCTCCGAAAGGCCTCATGCATATCGCATAAAACTGCAACATTGCAGTGAAATCATAACTATGAAAGCAGCCCTGTAGAACTTTAGAAAATTAATGCTGCTGCGGCGGGCATATGCAATAATCTTCCATCACGTGATGTTTCCTTTCGGTCCGGATTCATCAAACAATGTTTATGGGTAGAGATATCGCCAGGGAACCGTACCCACTGCCCACAGTGGGTAGCGGGTACGATTCATATTCATGGACGGTAAGGTATAACTACCCTTACAGATGTGCAGTAAATTGCGTAGTGCAATTACAGAAAGCCAATTATTGCACACGTGAGCCAATCGATGATCGGCTGGTCTCTTTTATTTTTGGGCTGAATTTTTCTACGGCGATCTATCCTAATAGGGGTGGGCGACTTCACCTTCACACAACTACTTCCATTTTATTAAGGCTCAATATGTCTACTCACCTTGCTCATTGATCATTCCCGCATAGTCGATCATTCATCTCCTACTCCCACCATTATCACTCAATCGGCTAATGTCACCTGTTCGTCACTGGGAGGGGGACCGAAGCCAAAAGATGCCTACTTCAGTGCGGCGTATGTCAGTCGGACTTTCTTTGAGCTTAACTATGGGCGATTGCTACCGACCTATATATATCCTTGGCGACTGATCGTCCAAATTTGCGAGATATTCAAGGGGCAACGCCTCAGGGTATGACAGGGTATCGAGTGCAGAGCGTAGAGATTCAGGAGGTGTGTCCTAGACGTCGTTAAGGTGCGTCCGGATTCAGAAGACGTGCTGAAGACGTCGTGCAACTTGAGTGGGTGTTCAAAAGACGTGCTGATGATGTCGCCTAACGTGCGTAGGGATTCAGAAAACCTGCGCTAGACGTTGTGAGTCAAGATTCAGAAGACCTGCGCTAGACCTTGTCCAACGTTCGTAGGGATTCAGAAGACGTGCTGAAGACGTTGACTAACGTGCGTAGGGATTCAGAAGACCTGCTGAAGACGTCGTTCAACGTACGTAGTGATTCCGAAGACGCGCTGAAGACGTCGTCCAACTTGCGTAGGGATTCCTAGTAAGGGCGACCAATAGGAGAGGACCAACAAAGGGGGAGCATGAATAAGGGGGGGGGAGGGACCAGCATTTTCCCTCAACATCGTTCAGTGTGTGTCAGATTTATGAAGACGGCTTACAGAAGTCGTGGCACGTGTGTCAGAGTGCAGGAGTATCACAGACGTCGTGGCAACGTAGTGACACGTGAACCGGTACTCAGTGTCACATGTGCGTGCTTGACTCTCACTTCGTTTCTTTGCCAGCAGATAGGAAAGTAAGTATGTCTGGAGGGAGGGGGGAGGGGAGGGGTAGAGAGAGTGACCATGGGATTCAGAGTATTGTTGCCGTCGGACAGTAAGCGGTGTCGACCAATACTGATTAATTATTGTTATGATTTTCCCGATTAAGCACCGGGACTTTCATTACCTGTTTCTCGGCATGTAGAGAACGAGCGCTTCGGAGAATAAATCGCGTGCATGTGATGGAGGGTGGATGGGCTTCATATGCGTAGTGAAAATTTTGCCCTACCATATCCCACTGCATTAATCTATATAACAAAACCGGTTTTTTTAACTGTAAGAAGGCCTAAAGAAGAAAGGAGGAACATTGGGTTGTTCTATACTGTTGGGCGGCGAAGCTCACAACCGGATGGGATGGGGTTATTCTATTCTCGGGGTTTGGGGGCGAAGCTCCAACCAGACGTATGGCGGCCGCTAGGCCGCTGAAGGTCTGGTCACTCAATATAAACAGAATGTAGGGTATAAACTAGTCATAAAATTATAAGAATAACGAAAAGAATTGGAGCCTGTTTCCAATTCGCGATGAGAACGACTTGTCGCCCATGCGAAACATGCAAATTGATTAAGACCGAGCGCTCGTCGAGGAAATGTGTTCATACTCGAGGCTGGCGCTGTCGCTCTTGTCGCTCTCGTCGCTGCTGTCGTCTGTTCATACTTTCCGGACGCTGCTGTTGCCAAGTAAGAACAGGTCCTTGGCCGACGTTTCGGGATAACAGCTGATTTTCGATGCAACGCGTTTTCTCAATGGGGCGCGAAATCCTCGCGGGTATTTAGATATACCTGCAGCGATTCCCACTGACATACCCACGAAGACGGGTAAGGTTTATTATAAATGCTTCATCGTGGGTACTCCCAACCCTTGTACTTCGCATACCCGCGGGTATACGCGTCGATGAATCCTGTCTCTGATAAGAAAAAACAACAAATCAAGTGCTTTCACTTACGTAGATGAGTCGATGCTCTTTCACAAGGACATTTTTTGCGAATAAATGAAGTAGAATCAATAACACCACGAACACGTTGATGCAGTGAAAACGGAAAATTGATCCTTAAAAACACGTCCATCAAAAATCCTTCATAATTATTGATCAACCATAATCTATTCAAACATGTTTCCCTTAAAGTAATCCATTAATGTCAGCTGCTATTGTATTCTACGCAATCGTCACATTTAAAAAATACGCAAATGGTGACGCTGATACCAATAGAAGAACGGGTGAGGAGGGCGCTAAGAATTCTTTGGTACAATCATTGGTAAGTATGTAGTAATTTTTTAGGAACATGATTTGAGCCACATTCGTGATTCAAAATGTTTGCTGCCTTGATGCTATCTTTGACGATAGGTTTAAAGTACTGTTGTACCACTTTGGCCTCTAACTATTTATAACTCTTCAAGCTTCAAGGGGCGATGAGAATGCAAAGGCAAGTCAGCACATGCACCTCATTTCTTCTCCGAGAACGTTGCTGTTTCCACTTTCGTTGCTTTCGTGCGATTGTGATTAAGCAATTGAGAACAAATTCGATTACTTCTTTTTAGAGATGTTGTGCTCCGCATCAAAAGTGGGAGATGACGTGTTTCGCCCAGAAGTACCGCATTGTTAAAGCGATGCTTCACTGGTGGTTTATCGCTCCTCATTAAGACCAGTCACAGCGTTTTAAAGCAATTTTTGATTTCCACTCAATTGAAAAACAGAAGAGAAGCATATAGGATTCTTGAATATTAACCATTGCAAGGCTCTAGTTTCAACAGCAAATCATAGGGTGACTAACCTATCCAAAGCACTGCGAACAAAAATCCTCGGATTTTGTTCAAAGCCTACGATGTCTATGGACTTCCAAATCTAGAAGAAGGTACTACTGGTTTTTGGGCGTATGAAAAGAAATTCATAGATCTCACTGAGGGTGTTCAGAATAACATTTGATGCAAGGTTCTTATGCATGCAGCTCTAGGTGGCCAGTTCATTCCCAATGGAGAACAGAGAAGAGAACAACTTAGACAGTCTAATCTACAAAGCGGGAGAACTAAAAAGAACTAGAGAATCCTTTGATAGTTTTTAAAGTGATTACGAGTTAAATTGGGTGATATTCCAGTGATATTTTAAACCTAGCGCTGTCTAGAACTAGACGGGTAAGTGCTAAGTTAAGGGTTCCAGCTACTTGGTCACAGGTTCGTCATGAAAGCTTGCCCATAAGAATGTTTCCGTCGCTCAACAGGCTGGTTAATAAAAGCATTCTCTCCCTACTGCTTTCTGCCTTAAGAAACGTCCCGTGGAAGCTTTGCGGTTTCCTGATGAACTCGTTCTTCACTTGTAGTTTAATTTCCATGTTTTCTGTACAACTATCTAGTGGTCCCGTGGGAGTTTACTAGTGTTTTGTTTTACGTCCAGTTCTTGTTGGACTGGCGTCGGCGTGACCTACGCCTCCAAAGGTAAAGATAAAGATAAATGCGACATTTATCCCATCAAACTGAGGGGAAAATGAAATGGAGAAATACTTCAGCCCGTTAAATGTTATGCTCTTGTTTGTTTACATTTTTTTGTTTAGAGAACAAACAAAAGCAATAAACAAATGAATAAAATGAATAAATATATGTTAAAAGACACTTACTTTGTAGGAGCTTGCGACCTCTTCTGATGTACGGTCCCTTTTGATATATCACAATGTCAGTCAAATAATTAAAGAATCGCCGTGTTAGCTGCCAGTATATCATGAATATCTGGAAAATTCCTGTAGTTTAGCAAATTTTGTAGTTCATGTTCTAAACGGTCACCCGAAGCTGTCGAACCACCTCAGATATGTTCGCCTGGAATGTCCAAATAATTGCACAAAGCGTTGAAGAAGTAGTAACATCAGCTACAATTCCATTCTGATAAATCGTATACATCTCGACGATAACGCCATATAACGCTGAAAATAGGTAGAAAGATCATAATAATGAGCATAAGGTTCTTAAAATTTTGCTGCGTTTCTGAGTAGGCCTGCTTCTCGCTGCAAATTTATCAATTCAATCGATTGCTATCAACTTTTTTACACATAAACAGCGAAATTTCATTAGAGAATTACCACATGTTTTGCGTGAAAGAAAGTTGTATTTATTTATTCATTCCAAGCAATTTTAAGATGTGAACCAGGGTCAGGATTCATCAACGACATACGTAACTTGAACGGAGAATTGTAATCGAGGAGTTCAGATAACGCGGTTTATCGCTCACCATATCGCTTGATAAGCCGCGTTGTCTGAGCTTTTCGCCTACAATTCTCCGTTAAAGTTACGTAAGTCGTTTATGAATCCGGCCGCAGAATAAAATGCAGAAAGAATGGGAAATTAAAATATTACGATAAGCCGCAAAGAGCTACTAGGTTGTCCAATAATTCCTGTCCGAAAACATTCAAAATTCTATAATTTTCCTTAGAAGTGTTATAATATCAGGCAATTGTAAAAACCTTCTAGAAGGTTCTCTAGAGTTCCACGCTAGGGGTACATATATAAGGCGCAGTCGCCGCGTCTAGCTACCAGTACAAGCTAAAATGGACCAAGGTCGAATTCGTACGTTCGTGTACTACGAGTGGCTGCTGGGCAACGACACGGGCACAGCGGTCGCCAACATCTGCAGAGCGTGCAAGGAGGAGGCAGTGTCCCAACGCACAGTCAGGCGCTGGTTCAGTCGTTTCGAGAGCGGCGACACGAGCCTTGAGGACAAGGAACACCCGCTGAAGATCATGCTTTGCTGCTGGTGGGACGGCAAGGGCATGCTGTACTTCGAGCTGCTCCTGCAAGGCAGGACGGTCACCGCCTCCATCTACACCGATCAGCTCGAGAAACTAGCCGCCGCCATCCGAGAAAAGCGTCCCCGACGGGCCTCGGGTCCACCTGCTGCACGACAACGCGCGCCCCCACGTGGCGAAGGAGACCCAGCAGAAGTTGGCGACGCTCGGCTGGGAGACGGTTGCCTATCCGCCGTATTCCCCGGACCTCGCCCCCTCCGATTACCACTTGTTCCGCCCGCTGAAGCACCATTTGGCCGGAAGAAAATTCACCAACTACGACAACCTCAAATCCGGCATCGCGGACTTCTTCGAGTCGCAGCCCCCGGAGATCTGGGCGAAGGCCATCGGCGACCTGCCCAATCGATGGGCCACTGCTGTAGATAACTGTGGTGATTATATTGTTGATTAGACTTGTTTTTCAATAAAGTTAAAAAAAATTAAAAATGGTAAATTTTCGGACAAGAATTATGGACAGCCTAAGATGCATAAATGAAAAGCAGGTATACTGTATATAGTTGTCCTGTCTTAGTTGAAAGGCGTGGGGTTAAGTGCAAAATGGTTGCATATGATATAAAATCCCCTTCATGTGCCACCTCACCGCGGTGAAGGGGTGAACATCACTTTGTGGTGGCTAACGGCACAAACGGTCACGCAGTACGCGACGCTTTGTCGTGTATGGGCGGCTCTCCTGTATCCCTGGCCAGGAACATGTGAGTAACCAGACCACCGCTACGGCTCAAACAACTAAACCCGCGCCCCAGTCCTCCGCGCGCCGGAGGTGGACTTCTACGACGTCGGTTGCATCCACCTCCGGCGAGGGGCCATCTAATCTCGGAGTTAAACTATCAGGACGTCATTGGAATCGGACTACCGGAAACTCCCTCCCACCACGACACGGAAACTGCCTATTCGTCTGCACTTATAACTGTTGTTCGATCGCATCTGAGCAGGATCTTCGGACACTGCTTTATAGAAGCCGCAACATCAAATACGACGTTATCGCCCTGCAGGAAACGAAAGGCCGAACGGAAACCATAAAAAGGACCGACCACAACGAGCTTCTCATTATCGGAGCAAAGGTGGACAGAAAGAATATTGGCGGAGTTGGATTTCTCGTCAATTCGACAGTGCACCACCTAGTAGACTCTTATAAGATCATCAGTCCGCGAGTAGCTGTTCTTCGTCTGGAAACCAAAGATCAAGGAACCATCTCCATCATAAATGGATATGCTCCAACATCTGCGGCCACAGATGAAGAAAAGGAGGAATTCTACAAGCTGTTCGAAAGGACTGTCAACGACGAGAAGAGCTACTACAAAGTTGTCGTTGGTGACTTTAACGCTATCGTCGGTACGAATGATCATGACGAATGGAGGCTAGGACCACATGGAACTTCTTCAAGGAACGAAAACGGAGAGCGCCTGATAGACTTCCTATCCGCGTGCCGTCTCTACCATGGAAATTCTATGTTTAAGAAGCCTTCAAACCGACGATGGACCTGGGAAAGCCCAAATGGAGAAACACGTTCGGAGATCGACCATGTTCTTACAAACAGACGCTGGAGTCTGTTCGACGTCTCCGTGCTGCCTTCATTTGACACCGGCTCGGATCACCGTCTTGTCCGTGCGAAGCTGACTCTCAAAAAGAGGATGTTCAAGCGTGACACTCATAAACCGGCACCGGTGAGGATCCCCACATTTAAGTCTGAGGAGTTGGAATATGCGATAAAGTCGTACGATTGGAATCTTCTTGAAGATCCATCGGAAGACTACGACCTTCTCTCCAAAGTACTGTTGAAATGTGCTAGCAGCTCTTGCGAAGCCACATCACCGTCTGCTTCAAGACTCAACGCACATGCGATTAAACTCTTGGAGCAAAGAAGAGCTGTTAAACTGGATCCTAATGCTTCCCATCTGGAAAAAGTCACCATCTCGAAGGCCTGTCGAATTGCAGTGAAGGAGTCCATTCAAGCCTACAGAAGATTGAAGCTGTTAGAAGCGGCTGGGAAAGGTTCAAGCATAAAGCGCTGCAAACGAGATCTCTGCGATCAGAAGGCAATAATGTCAGCCCTTGTGGATAAGGATGGAACAACGCAAACGTTTCGAAGAGCGATGGAGGCCATCGTTTAGGAATTCTACACAGATCTGTTCCGTTCTTCCATCACTGTCCCGAAATGCTTGATGCCACCAGCTGAGGAAGTACCTCCCATTCTGGAATCAGAAGTTGCTCATGCCATCAGAAGGATGAAGCCGGGCACTGCTCCCGGACCGGACTGCTCCCGGACCGGACGGCATTTCTGCTAATCTCCCTCGTGCGGGTGGCAGTGCCGTCTGCTCACTTCTTGCCAAGCACTTCAACCACTACCTTCGAATTGGTAGGATTCCGGACTCATGGAAGGAGTCGAAAACAGTTTTAATCTTCAAAAAAGGTCAGCAGGAGGATATCGACAACTATCGACCCATCAGTCTTTTCTCGGTTGTGTACAAGATCTTCACCAAGATACAGCTTAAACGCATGGAGCGTTGCTTGGATGAATATCAGCCAGTGGAGCAAGCAGGGTTTCGCAAGGATTTCTCCTGCATGGACCATATTCAGACTGTCTCACAGCTCATCGAGAGGAGCCGCGAATACCACCTCCCACTTGTCCTTGTCTTCGTGGATTACCGGAAAGCGTTCGACTCTGTGGAAATCAATGCCGTTTTGAACGCTCTTGTGCACGCTGGTATACCATCGCCCTACATCCGACTTCTCGACGAATGCTTCTCGAACACATCGAGCACCATCCAATTGTTCGATCGAAAGCTTAAAATTCCTATCGGGAAAGGAGTACGGCAGGGAGGCACGATTTCTCCCAAGCTATTCGCAGCGGCACTCCAGGATGCCATGAAAGACTTGAACTGGGACGATAAAGGCTATCTTGTCGACGGTGTCGACGGTCAATGTGGCAGGTATGAAGATTGGATTGGACATGAATATGTCCAAAACGCAATTTATGGTCAACCAGTGGTGTGACACGGGACTCGTAAGGTTAAATGGAGTCGCTCTGCAACAGATCGACTCCTACGTCTATCTGGGAAGACAGCTGAACATGGATAACGACCTCGCTCCTGAAATCGCCCGCAGGAGACGCGCAGCATGGGCAGCCTTCAGTTCAATTCGCGAAGTCACCGATCAGGTCAAGGATCCCGGCCTCAGGGCCTCGATATTCAACGCCTCTGTACTGCCTGCGATGTGTTACGCGACGGAAACCTGGCCCGACAACAAGACAATCGCCAGAGCGATGCAAACTACGCATCGTGCACTGGAGAGATGTCTTCTAAGGACAAGCCTTCGTTAGCAATGGCAAGAAGGCCTACGAAGGTCGGAGCTACGGGAGAAGTCGCAATTAGCAGACCCGCTGCAGTACATGAAGAAGTCCAAATATCGCTGGGCCGGACACCTGCTTCGACGAAAGGACGATAGATGGAGTCTCCGTGTCACAGAATGGCTCCCGAGAGACCATAAGAGACCACTGGGACGACCGCCAACGCGATGGGCAGACTCATTCTCAAGATCTTTCAGAGAGCGGAGTCTGCCTCACTGGATGCAAGCAGCCAGAGATCGAGCGGTCTGGAAGAGTTGTGGTCCCCGCTGAGAAGACCTCCAGCCGACAAAGGACCATCAAAGTATCAAAGTAAGTATGATATAAAAGTATACAGGAATATTACCAGTGAAGAGGACCACTTTGCCCTCCAATGTGCAGTTTCAGATGTTGCCAATCGGAAAGGTGGAAATTACTAATCTCAGCTCAAAAAACTCGGGTTTTTCATCTAGGCGATTCAAATTGGTTAAACACATTTACAGCTTTGGTGGTTGCAACCTACCCACTGAAAACAGTCTGCGTGATCTGGGCTTCATCTTAGACAAAAAACTTAGTTTTTCAGAGCATTGCGAGACGATTGGAAAGAAAACTGAAAGAGTTACTTACAACATTTTTAGAGCGTTGTCTACAAATTCAGAAACTCACTTGCTTCTTGCATACAAATCATATGTTCGCCTAATATTGGAGTATGGCACCACTGTGTTCAGTCCTCACCTTAAGCGCTGCATACAGAGGCTAGAATCCGTTCAGAATAGCTACACTAGAAAGCTATGGTTACGCTTAAACGGCTATGACTACACCTCCATTCCATCAGCGCCTGATCGTAATAAAATATTCGAGCGCAATCGCTTGCTATTCGTAGGAAGCGAAACGATCTAATTATGATTTTCAAGATGATGACAGGAAAAGTTGCACTTCCACTTACTGAGCTTTATACAGTCCATCATTCTACCACAAAGAGTTGTAGATCTAAAATTCATTATTCTACGGCCAAAAGTTGTGTTCGTGCCTCTTTTTTTACTCAAAGGGCCGGTTTCTGAATTCTTGATGTTTACCAAAAAACATACTTTGCCATCTTCGTTTAACCAATATAAAGAGCTCGTTAGTAGTTATCTTAAGACTCGCTAATTAGCCGTTTCTTGTATTTTTGTGTTTATTACCAATGTTTTGTCTTGCTGATGTTTATTTCGTCGCGTGTTGTCATACACGTATAAATAAAAAATAAATAAATATGGACGTCCATTGCAGGCAGATATGTGTGTAGAAGAGACTCACGTATGTTGCGAAAGGTTTCAATCGATAAACAGGTTTAGCTTCCTAAGATCCATCTTTTGTGACATAGACTGAAAATCAGAGCGCTAGACTTCGTGACTGGTCTTCAGTTGAAGGCGATCGGAATAAGGGGGGGGATCGTTTTCAAACTTTGAATAAATCGTACGGTTTCTAATTCGCTGTTGTGGTAAGTTATTTGAGGTGCAGCTCATATTTTTATTATTATTAATACATCCATAAGGATGCGCCAGCACTGATCGTAATAAAGCCGCGAAAACATTACGCAGAAAAAGAGGAAAAAGAGAAAAAACACAGAACTCGACTACAACTAGCGAAAAACATTAAAAAGAACGCTATCGAGAGCATTGAGGAGGCCTACCATCTAAAATATTGATTGCTACTCATAAGGGAGTTTTCATTTCTAACATATGCAACATGTTCCAAGATATTACACTTGTGTTTATACACAGAAAATATTCTGATTCCTTAAATGTGTTAAAAGACAATGGGATTTGTGAACAGCAAGCGGCTGATTCCAGCTTTCTCTCCACAACAGAGATTCATGTATTTTCGCCTGTTTTCGGTCGATTTACCATTTATTAAACTACACAATGCAAGTCGATTTTACATTCTTTATACTTTATTCAGGACGTGACGCTAACTGCATCATGTATTCTCTAAAAAATGTAATAAGATAACGAAAAGCAAATAAAATAATCAGAACATAAAACCATCTAGGTAAAAAAATTGCTCATCTTAAAGGAATAGAAAGTGCAACAAATGCATGAATGGAGCTGCAACAGAGGTGTGAAACACTATCCTGTAGCCTGCCTTCAGCCTTCGAGAAGAGATCTAAGTTATTGAATGTGCAATCTTCCATCAACAGTCTGAAGAGTGAAAACGCCCGGTGAGAGAAAAAGGTTGACCTGGGTCGGCATTTTCTCGTTGAGCCAGCTAGCCTTACAATACCGCTCGCGCCGCACGGTCAAAAGTGGGCGAAAAAACGCCAACATAGCGTCGCAAAGCGTCGCACGCTCATAACTCCTTCAGTTTTAGGTTTCTTGAACAAGGGTTGGTACCATTCGACTCGCCTCTTCGAGGTCTACACAAACATGTGTAAAACTTTACCGGAACACCCGTACTTTCGCCGTGGGTGGTCCAAAATTGACTGGACGGGCTATTAGAGCAGCTTATTTCCCAGGATATGCGTGCTTTCGGAGTATCTCAAAGATGGTGTACGTCGCCAGTGCTCTGTCATGCCATGAATGCCCCGAGAGTGCGCCGTGCACAATGCACACAGAACCTAACCTATCAATCGAGTGGGCGAGCTCATGTCCCCTGCGCTTCTATCTTCTCTCACTGGGATCTGCGACGTTTTCAAGACTATTTCGAGCCGTTTGGAGAATGTTATCAGAAATTCCCCGCCACCCACTCAGGATTAGCTCCATTCTGTCCCAGCGAAACTTTGGTGTGCGCCGTGAACAATGCATACAGAATCGAACCTTTCAATCGAGGGGGGGGACGGCTTGTAGACTGATCGTTTGGGTAGTTTTATCAAAAATTTCTTGTCGCCCTAGTCAGAGGTTGCTCCAGGGGTTTCCAGCGAACCTTTGGAGTGCGCCATGAACAATGCATACACAATCGAACCTTTCAATCGAGGGGGAGGACAGCTTGTAGACTGAGCGTTTGGGGAGTTTTATCAGAAATTTCTTGCCGCCCTAGTCAGAGGTTGCTCCAGGGGTTTTCAGCGAACCTTTGGAGCGCGCCATGAACATGCATAGAGAATCGAACCTTCAATCGAGGGAGGACAGCTTGTAGACTGAGCGTTTGGGGAGTTTTATCAGAAATTTCTTGCCGCCCTAGTCAGAATTTGCTCCAAGGCTGTCCAGCGAGCCTTTGGTGTGCGCCATGAACATGCATAGAGAATCGAACCTTTCAATCGAGGTGGGGCAACCGCTCGCAAATTGCACGCATGGGCGTGTTCGGAGCGCAATAGCTCTGTCGAGTTGTAACCTTTCAGGCTGCAGCTTGTAGGTTTTGTAGGCAGTCGAAGTTCTTCTGGTACGCCAAAGTAGAATGGTTTAGCTTAGGAGGTGACAATGTTATAGGGGTGCGAAAATGCAGGTGAGGATTGTGTGAAGCATTTTTTTCCGATTTCCGTGGACCACTGGGAGAAGATGCGGAGAGCTGACGGCTTTAAAATACGTACGTGAACAGAGCGCCTAAGGTATTTTACGACGTTGTGCTCATAGCTCCTCAGTTGCCTAAACTGCCTTAGCCTCGGCTGGCGTTTTAGAGCGGCAAAAGCTAGCGGTTAGAGTTTCTTGCGCTTCTACTCGCCCTGATTTGAGCCTTCGACGCTCCCAATGGCACCTTTCTTTTCTCCTTAAAAAGCGCTAATCGAACGGTGTCAATTTCGACCGATTTTGGAAACATCAATTTTTTGACTGTTTAGCATCGAGGACGAGACCGCGGCGGAAGAACGATGGGGTCATCGAAAAAAGGTTGTCTTCTAATTGGGCCATGCTTGATACCATTCGATAGAGCTTTTCATGCTGAATTGAATGGTGTCATCTATAGTGGGAAACACTGTAATCTGGGCGAGAAACAGCGCGGAGAGCGTCTGCCGTTCTTGCGCTAAATTGCACGCGCGGGCGTGTTCGGAGCACAGTAACTCTGTCGAGTTCGAATCGTTTCGGCTGCAACTTGTGCGTATTGTGGGCAGTAGAACGGTATAAAGTATACTAAAGTAGAATGGCTTAGCTTAGGAGGGGGCAATGTTACAGTGGTGCGAAAATGCAGGTGAGGCTTGCGTGATGATTTTTACCGAATTCGGTGAACCACTGCTAGAAGACGCGGCGAGCTGAAGCCTCAAATTGCGTACGTGAACAGAGCGCTTAAGGTACGGTACTTTACGATGACGTGATCAGAACTTCTCAGCTGTCTAAACTGCCTAAGCCCCATCTGCCGTTTTAGGGCGGCGGACTTAGCGATTGAAGTTTCCTGCACTCTTACTTGTCCATATTTGGGTTTTCGACACTCCCAATAACATCGTTCTGTTCTGCTTGAAGAGCGCTATCGAATTGTATCAATTTCGACCGATTTTGGAAACATCGATTTTTCGGCAATATCCCACCGAGGACGTGGCGCCCTAGGCCGAGCTGCGCGGATGATGACGTCATCGAAAACCGATATTTTCGAAATTGGCCAAATCTCCTCGTGCAAACTTCGTCCAAAATCATCTAGGGGTTATTTGGGGCGCTGATTACGAATCCGACGTTCGTATTTGAAAATTCCGCGAACTTGAGCAGGTTACTTCCCGTTTGAGGGTGGTCGGGTCAGGATCATCGATCACCCTCAGTTATCGGTGAGCGGTCCCCTCCCGTAATCGTCCAAATGTACTTCGGCATCGTGTTCGGCACCCCGAATAAGCCCCCGACCCTACACAAATTTTGAACAAATTCGATGATCCTGACCCGAACACCCTCAGTTATCCAGAAGAAATTGCAAAACCTACCGAAGTCGACGGAATTTTCAAAAACTGACGTCGGATTCGTAATCAGCGCCCCAAATAACCCCTAGACGATTTTGGACGAAGTTTGCACGAGGAAATTTGGCCAATTTCGAAAATATCGGTTTTCAATGACGTCATCATCCGCGCAGCTCGGCCTAGGGCGCCACGTCCTCGGTGGGATATTGCCGAAAAATCGATGTTTCCAAAATCGGTCGAAATTTATACAGTTCGATAGCGCTCTTCAAGCAGAACAGAACGATGTTATTGGGAGTGTCGAAAACCCAAATATGGATAAGTAGGAGTGCAGGAAACTTCAACCGCTAAGTCCACCGCCCTAAAACGGCAGATGGGGCTTAGGCAGTTTAGACAGCTGAGATGTTCTAATCACGTCATCGTAAAGTACCTTAGGAGCTCTGTTCACGTACAGTACCGGACGCGTCTTTTGAATAGACGCCGAAAGAACCGCACTTTTGCGGTTTTGCGTCTTTTTGCTATAACTCACCCAAAGGTCATCCATTTGAAAAACCAAGAATATATTTGAGCTCAGGAGGTCGAGCTCTATCGTTTGGTATATACATTTCATATGAAAGATCAAAAATGGCCAAAATTGAAAACTTGCGCTCCATTGAGAAGGCCGGCCGCGGACGAGTTGTCGGCCGCAAGGCGTCAAAAACCGTTGCATGGTCACAATTCCTCTAATATGAGGTTTTTTGAGAAAAGGTTGGTACCGTTCGATTCGTCTCCTCGAGATCTACACAAACATATATACAGCTTCGCCAAACTACATCATTTTCGCAGGGGGTGGTCAAAAATGTCTGGAGCTGACTTTTTGCTGTTGGAGAAGCTTATATTCCTAAATATAATATGGGATCGAACCTATCAATCGAGGGGGGGGGACAGTTTGTAGAGTGAGCATTTAGGGAGCTTTACGAGAAATTCTCAGCTGCCCTACTCACGAATTGCTGTACTCTGTTCCGGCGAGACTTAGGAGTGCGCCGGGAGCAATGCATATAGAATCGAACCTATCAATCGAGTGGGGCAACCGCTCGCAGATTGCACGCGCGGGCGTCTTCAGAGCGTAGTAACTCTGTCAAATTCGAATCGTTTCGGCTGCAACTCCTGGATCTTGTAGACAGTAGAACGGTTTAGTAGTACGCTGAAGTAGAGCGAGGTAGCTTAGGAAGAGGCAATGTTACAGGGGTGCGAATATGAAGGTGAGGCTTGTGTGACGTATTTTTTCCGATTTCGGTGGACCACTGCTGGAAGACGCGGCAAGCTAAAAACCTCAAAACGCGTATGCGAACAGGCCGTTTAGGATACTTTACGATTACATGCTCAGAGCACCTCAGCTGCCTAAACTGCCTTAGCTTCAGCTGCCAGTTTGAAGCGGCAGAAGATAGCAGTTAGAGTTTCTTGCGCTCTTACTCGGCCAGAAGTGAGTTTTCCACACTCGCAATGGTACCGCTCTGTTCACCATGAAAAGCGCTATCGAATGGTTCCAATTTCGACCGATTTCGTGAACATCGATTTTTTGACGGTTTTCCATCGAGGACGAGGCCGTTCGAGACGCGGCAGGCGGACGGTGACGTCATCAAAAACCGATATCTTCAAATTGTGCCATGCTTGACACCATTCGATAGAGCTTCTCATGCTGAATTGAAGGGTGTTATCAAGAGCAGACAGAACTGTAATCTGGGCGGGTAAGAGCGAGGAAAACATCGACCGTTGTTGTGCTAAACTGCACGCGCGGGCGTGTTCGGAGCGTGATAACTCTGTCAGCT